>JALBUN010000049.1:1200000-1800000 GCA_025174535.1 Cantharellus purpuraceus
CTCCGAGTTCGCTGGTGCTGAGATGGCTGGTTACCTGGGTACTGCTACCAGGAGGGTTGCTGGGGGTGGCTTGGCGATGATGGCGTCGATGGTGATGCGTCAGCCTGGCGGTGGTGGCGATGCATGCGTGCCTGCAAGGTAAAGATGTGTGGAGGCGAGATGTGTCGTATGTGGGTATGCGGGGCCCCGGGACGTCCCTCGTTGACAAGAGAGGAAACGATGTATGCAGCTTTGCATGTACATCATTTTTGATCCACGGCATCTGCATCTGCATCTGCCATCACGCAAAGGCGCTGATCATGCGGGGAGAGTTGGATTTGGATTTGAGTTTCCATCACATGTGGCCGCCGGGTAGCGTGTTGTTTGGGTTGCCGAGCAAGGGCAGTTTTTGCGGCCGGGATTGTTGCAAGGCGGGGGGAAGGTCTAGACGACACATACCATGCTGTGCGGCGCAGTCACGGTGCTGCGTGATGCACGTTAGTGATGCGTGATGCGATTTCTGGTTTTTGCGTCTGCAGACATTTGGCGCTGGTTGGATACCTCCCTGGGCGAGGCGAGATGCATAACTTGGCTGCAAGTGCCCACTTTGGACATTTACGCGCTGCATGCCATCATCTCTCCTCAGGCGCGTAAGCTGCTGCCCAAGTTCATGAGCGAGCCCGCAGCTGTGTCTATGAACACGTTTTCCACACACATTGACCCACGTCAGGTTCATTTGCGGTCACATGTACGACACAGGGTGCGGTGTGGATGGTATGTATTAAATGACTTGGGTGCTACAGCCTTCATGCAGTGTCGTTTGGTCCCGGGTTGCGCAGCCCCGGTCTCCTGCCTGCCCAAGCAGGAGTGGAACGTGTTTCTCGCATAGGAGTGAGGATGTTAAGTCCCACATTGCAAGCAACGTCCCTGTCGGATAAGTATGCAATTGGAGGTCACTTGACCCAGAGAAGCCTCCACCGATTCGTCGACATCCCCCGCTGGCATGCATACCGCAACACTAATGCAGTTATTACCTGTCACCGCCTGCAAAAGGCCGCCCCACCCGAAAACGCCCTGCGCCGCGCCTGTTTCTGTTGGCCTGGATCACCATACCCTTTTCCTTCCGCATCCCGTCCGCCCGAGAACTCCTCCCAACAGCCCATCTCGGCAACCACCTCTTGTTAAGTGCTAGGTAACTGCTGGTCTCAGCCGTACACCGGAAGACGCAGATAACTTTCCGTGCGCGACGCCTTGTACGCCGCGTTTCCCACCTCGCCTCCCGCGGGGCATTACCATAGTTGGCTGTCGCGTGCACTAAATGTCTCGAGCGCCCCTCCTTTACCTCATCATTCTGTCTCGCGGGCTCGTGCTTTCTTTTGTTCTCGTTCTCTGGGTCTCTCGTGTTTTTTTTTAAATTTTTTTATATTGTTCTTTTCCGGGGTGGTGCTGGTGGTCGTGTCTCACGTGTTCCGCTCCGCTGCCAAATATGCTCCCGCCTCCACCTCAACGCCAAAGATTGCCAATACACCACAATAACGCATCCCCCCTCCATGGCCAGCTCGCTGTCTCGTCTGCTTTTCCGCTGATTTGCTTTTTGTTCGACGCGAAACGTGTCCATGCTCTGTATGCTGTGTTTTTGTGTTCGTGTCTCACCTGTTGCCTGCTCCCCGCCCCGCCCCGCCCCGCCACGGCATATACTCCCGTCTTCTTGCATAGCCCTCCACGGGGATCATGATAATCACATTCTCCTCGCTCTTAGCGCTCCAGACCGTCGTCGCTCCCCGAGCATGCCCTTGCCAGCCAAAACAACCGTCTAATATTAAAGGCCTGCCTCTCTGCCACCTATTGAGGGTGCGTCTGAGATTCGAGTCTGAGGCTGCCCCTTGAGCTCCGAGGCCATCGACGCTGCGGAGCGTGACGCCCACCCCTCCTTCTCCCCCACTACGCTCCATGTCTGTCCACAGTGTCTGTGATCATGTACGATACATCCGCACTCCCCTGGCGCGCCAAGCCGGGGTGCGTTTTATTGTCTCCGTCGCGATGCCTTATGCAAGCTACGCCGAATATGTATGATGGAGGGGATGAACATCCCGGCGTGTGTGTCAGTGCGTACACCAGAATGGCCGGGGGATGGCAAGTGGCTTAGGCTCACTGCGTCGGTGCGGAGCTCGGTATGCAAGGCATGCTCCGGGCGGTGAGGGCGGGCAGTCATTTAGGCTAACTTGATGATCGCGAGAAGCACCGGTGTTCTTTCACTCTGGTTTGAATGCCGGAGTAAGGGAAGGGGTGGGGGTGGGATAGGAATGGTTGGGATTGACTTGTCTTGAGAACGTGCCCCTCCACCCCCCTCCACCCCCGGATTTTCAACTTTGACATCTAGACGTTTATCCTTAGACTTCTTGCTCACCCCCGCCACCGCATCCGCATCAACAATCGCGGCCGAGCTGTCGACCACCAATACGTCGGCATTCAAACATTATATTGTGATGTTTCAAAAACTCATCTCCACCCCCGGGGTATTTCATCCTACATATCAAGACCTTGACATGTACTTATCACTTATCTTTGAACAGACCTACATCAGAATTGTCTTGCTAAAACGAATACACACACGGCATCCTGGCGGCGTTATTTGTATGCACGGCGGCGGCGGCATCTATACTCACTACCCGGATGGTGCACCTACTATCGAGATCGCTCCAAAGGGACATGTCGACTCGGGGGTTATAGTACGTAGCCCTGTACCCCAGCAGGATAAGTCTAAATGCAACAAGTCTCGAGCGTAAGATGAGGCTCGGGCTTATTGAATTTAATCTAAGGGTACGGTGGGCAGTGCACTACACCAATAGGACTCGACACTCGGTCCTCAGGACCAAGTCTGATGCTTCGGATCTTATGTACGTCATGCTAGAGTTTGTTTACTGAAAACGGCATTCTAACGGGTAATCCCAAACACACCTGATAATCAAATTACCACCATACTTCATCCTATATTCTCGTTCTAGCAGCGAGTTAAGTACACATTCACAGCACACATGTGGATGGGATCTCGATTCGGACGGGTCATACGCGGGGGCGGGTAGGCTTGAAATGGGTTTAGATGGTCTTGCTTTTGGCTTGTCTTTGCCTTATGCCACGAGATCCTGCCCTCGATTGTGGTGTTATCGAAATTCTTCACACTGATTCTCCACCCTCGGAATTTCACTTAACACTCGACATTGGAGCCACATCCTTTTTTACTTATCCCTTGTTCAATCACTGTATATGCCACTTGTCTCTTATCCTTACCCTTGGTCGCCGATACCCATGCCGCCGCTTTCGCAATTCTCGAGTGGTGGGCGGCATTCTACGCGGGCAGCATCCTGACGGGTAAATCCTCGCGGTCGGCGCGGCGGCAGCGGGGCGGTCTCGACAAGATCGCCGTCGCCACGGTATCGCCGGGACGGGTATAATGTACGGACCTGGACGGACCAGTGCCTCCTCCACCTATTCCTGAGTCCGGCTAGCCGACCCACCTCCGGATTTCCAATCCACCAGAAGCCTCGACGCTGGCGCTATGCTTTCGGTATACTTACACTTGCCTTCCTACTGTACACTCACTTACTTACTGCATACTCACACTCACGCTCACGCTTATCTCATACCACAGTCATATGTAACGGATGAAACCATTCATCAAAACGTCACATCCATCACCAGTTCGTTCAATCGAAGGCCTTCAATTGTCAGCCACAAAGAATAGAGCATAAAGCGTAAAGTATAACCTTACACGACCAAAGCTACGCAATAATATGTATGTACCTAGTCTCGAAGCCTTGCAATAAGCTTACCTTGGGCCTGGGGCCTGGTTACGAGCTTCCGGAATGAATTAGAATTAAGTTACAGAGACACCCGCTTAGGGATGGTTAGGGGGAGTAACATTCTTCAAAGGGGAAATGCAGGGGAGATGTGGATAGTACCGACACATCTGCAACGGACGGTGGCGCATCGCACAACATCCGCATCCACCCACTTGGAGTGGAATGCAGGATAGCACCGGGATGGCCGATCTATAGTGCACGGCGAACTCTGCGAGCTTCCGCACGGCGAACGATGCACTGCCGTGTGGGCGTGTACGACTGATGCCGTGGAAGAGAGCAGCGGCGTTTTGCCATCACATGTCATGCGTTGCTTCGAGTATATCTTGTACATCCATGATGATACGAGGGGAAGCTGAGCTCACGCATGGTGGGACTTGTTCACCGTCCAAGGGGATCTGGAGTAAGGGGTATGAGCGATCAATTCGGACTGGGTAGATCTATTAATAACCAACAAGCTGCTTTGCTTGCCTTGATTATAGGCGATGTGTCGATCCCCGGTCGGTATTCTGAGTTTGCCGTACCGACACTAAGGGAGGTGTCTACGAACGGTGGTCATTGACGATGTGACGATCTGAGCGTGTCCCTGCTCATGATGCCCCTGCCGGGATTGCGTTTGGTCGTGCTGGGCAACACTGGTCAATGATAGCGATGTGATACAGCAAGTTATCGTTTGAAACGACGGTCCTCAGCTCAAGTGATCCTGTCTGTTCGTTATGAATATGAGACAATGCATGCATGTCAGACGGCACCCAGGACAGAATGTATTAATCCAGACGACAGCTTTCAAAACGGGACGGATAGCCCGCGACCAAGTGTCTCAACCCATCTGAGGTCAATTCGTTTTTCCTCGGTATTATAAACTCCACGTCCCACGGCGACACATAACGGCAAGTCCGCGGATTAGCAACAAGCGGCGTGCAGCCCTGTCTTGGAGCCGTTCTTAAGACGCTCCTCAACACGCCGTTGTCAACTTTCTCTCGCTGAAAAAAAATTGTGTTTGTGGTGCTGTGACAAAGGGGAAGGAGTCACCGCTGCAGGGTGGTACGGCTAATTCGATCGCATTTTGACCCGAGGCTTAGCAGACTGGTGCATTATATCCAGGGTTACGTTTTAAGTTGCCGTTGATCGTAATTTTTTCTTTTCTTGGTCCGGGCGAGAGCGAATGAGTCACTGACAGTACCTGATGCACTGAGCTCTTGTTGTTAAATGTCTGTGTGCTTGGAACGGAGGTGCGTTGGATCGAGGGTGGGTGTTTGACTTGTCGTTGAGCATGACATTTTTGTTGTTTGCCATAGCCGTGGATAAAAAAGATAGGGATAAGTGGTTGACAGCACTGACAACAGTTATCGAGCCATTTGTCTTCGGTCGCTGTGTCTTTATGGATCGAGAGTGGTCTGTTGCAGCTGTCCAGGCACGCATTCCCCGCGGATGGAAACAGCTGCTCTTAGACATACCGCTCCCGAAACCCACATCCCGACTGTCGGATGTCGAGCACACTTTACAGGGTCGCCTTTGGCACCACTGACGTCCATCCGCGAAGTCCGAGTGTCGCCAACGTGCAACGGATCTTATGTCGTACATATCTACTTTCAGTGTCTTGGATGTAAATGGCATAGCGGGACTCAAACGAATTCAGTGGGACTGCGGAATACCGCAGTATACTACGCTGTGTATAATACATGTGTTGGAGGTCTCTGGCACATTACACACATTGTATATGGGGATTAATAGCAGAAGTTACTTGACGTCTATAGCATCCCAAGCGATGAATAGTGCACATATCGAGAGATGCGGGGTGATGGTCCCGGAGAGCAAGCTCTGATGAGGACCGAAGAAATACGTTGCCGGCCAATCTGCGGCTGTGATCCCTAAGCACCCCAATTACAATCAAATAAACCCTACGTACCCTACTGCCATCAACAACTGTTTATGTGAAGAGCGTTTGAGGGGCTGCCCGCGTGACAGCTTCAGCTGTAGCCCTATATAGTCACGCGGTTGTCTAGAATTCCGCAACAAGTATAGGGAAGCACCTACCAGACTATTCAACCAGTCTGGCCACCTAATAACTGGGCACTTTACTGCTTCTTGCCATTATCCCGCGTCAAAAGCCGCTCGCCACAACGACGTTACATCGGAAGCGGTGAAGCGGTGGCTGGAGTTAAGTATAGCATCGCAATTTACCACAGCATCTCCTTGTGGCCGAACCCCCTGGGTATTCTGGACTAGTCTCCCAGTCTAGACTTTGCCCGGGTCTCAGCGGGACCCTCAGCCAATCTCTACCCAGCCCGGGTCCGCACCGAAAAAACATTGTGTGCTAGTGTCGGTCACGTCCTGTAGAATGATGCCCGTAGCGTTAACAATCTATTGACCTCGGGACTGGTAAGATATCAGATTTTCGTCTAAGGGGATATGACTACCGTATAGTCCTACAGATACTATCTGTAGCAGCAAAAGTTTTCTCCCGAGGAGTCGGGTATTGTAACTGTTAACTATAACTGTTAACTGGCTTTTGTTCTATTAGAAAACGACCTATATGTACTTACCAAGGATCTGGGGTTGCACTGAATCTCCTCTGCCAGTGCTTGTGTTGCGATGCTGCCCTAATTGATCAATGCCATAACGTGACCCTCCTTCAACCGAGAAAAAGACGCCCGAGCGCAGTGCGCGCGCTTAGTGTATACTTCAGTCTTTTGTCCTAAACACACCATCGCACAAATATGGACGTCTCTTCCCAGTGATTGTCACCCTATTCAGGGCAATGCACACTTATTGAATGTTCTCCGGCTATTCTTCCAGGAGTTATCGTACCGTCTGTTTCCGCCTGCCAGTAAGTCTAAATTGCGGGGCGCAGTCTATTCTCGACATGACGTAGTGTATGCACCCTTTATCCTCTCCTCGCGCATCCGAGTGCTCTGGTAAAGGCTAGGTCTTGTCCATCATCGAATAGAATGAGTGCAGTTTCTTCCACTGCTTGTCACATGCATGTGCATTAGCAACTTTGGTGTGCAGTTTACTCAGCTCTATCTTGGGCAGCTGAAATTCTGGCACCTGTTCCCTTTGTTTGGACTCTGGGATGACGTCGAGGCCATTTTTCATACCCCATGGTACCCGTGTAATGCAGGTGGCAGGGGTTCGATGTACAATAGAGGGTCTTTCGCTCACGCATTGCCAGACAGGGAAACACACTCTGCACTCAGAATATGCTCTATGGAATCTCTAGAGATGACATCGATTTCTCTCGTGGTATTATATCTACCATAGGGCTTGCGATGGTCATCTGTCTAACTGCTTTCCCCTTCCTTAATTGCAAGGTCAAAGGAATTTTTAGCCTTGCAGTTGAAGGAGGGGAAGGGAGTTTTATTCGTTTGATTACCACCTTGGGTTCGACGCCATGTGCCTTCGCTGACGTCCTCACGCTAGACAAAGTGACACACACTGCATGCGGACCATCCATAGCACTCGGGGCATGTTCCCAAGACCTCAGCATCGTCGGACCTTAATAAAGAACCCAGGCCAAGCACCGCAACACGCTCCCTACATGTCATCCCCCACTTCTCGCCAACCCAACGACCGAAGCACTTGGCACCAGTGATGGTTAAAACTGTCAATGTCGAGTCCTCAGCCATACACACACACACCTCTCCCCGACTCACGGACACAAAAATAGTAACATCTACGCCAATCCTACCCAAGGTCCTTCAAGGTTCCCATTACTTTCTGAAGGCGGTCTTCAGCCCTACTCACCTTCCCCAAACTAGGGCTAACTCCAGCCAACTGCGATGAGCACATAAACAAGCACATTATATCACTCCTACATTCAGCTCAGTCAGTTACCAGTTACTAACATGCTCTTCGTTTTCATAATTCGTTTGATCGTGGACCCATCATGCGTATTTGTGCTCCCGCGTGTCCGGCTCGTTAACTGCTGTAGTTAGAGCTTGAACATCATTTGCGCATAGCACCCGGGTAACCCGTGCATGCTCTTCAAGTTTCGTCCCTTTCAGCTGAATTGATGACGACCTTCGTAATCTACGTACATGCAGCTTCTCCATTACTCTAAAAGTTAAGACGGCATCCCCACATCATGCATCACACCACTAGCGAGCCAGATAGACGTGTTCTGGTGTCCATTATATACATTTTGATTTTAAAATTAACAAATGCGGAGAACTATGTAAGGGGAGTGTAACACCCCTTGCGCTGCAACAAATAAGTAATACTACTTACTACCTTCACTTTCGTCCAACCCAGCCCATTCAAAGGCTCATGCTCAAAAGTCAGTCAGGTTTTGTCTACGAGACGACAGAGCGGAATAGAATATGACAGCGAGAATACGGTCCGTGGAATCTATGAAAAAAAACAAAATACTGGGTAATGTGCGTACATACGGTCCTTAAGTCCATGGTCACAATGCTTGTCCATAATGGGATGAGGTCGGCGGCGGCGGCGGAAACCGTGGCGACTGTGGCGGATGCGACGGCGCAGCTGTACTCCCTTCCTCCCGCTGAGGCGGCATCGTCCACGTATCCGACGCATTCTGAGGTATCATATGATACAGCGGTGGAATCTCGCGCGGCGGAGTAGAGTCCTCAAGTATAGGCGTTAGATCTACTAGCGGACCCTCCCTTTCGCGCTGTTCACGTTGGCCCTGTTGGTCCCGTTCGCGTTCTAACTCTTCTCGCTCTCCCGCCTCGGGCGTCGCATTCACCACAACGAGGGATCCAAGTCCGAAACCCGCTCCTGCAGCTCCTACACGGCCTGCACCCCGCATGTGTGTGAACTCAGACGGCGGAGAGCCCGTCGTCGAGACGGACAAGATGGAACGGCCACTTTTAACGCGTTCGATATCAGCGGTACCTGTAGAAGAACCAACAGGAAGAAGGGGGCGAGGAACATCTGGAGAGCTGTCATCGCTGAGTTGACGCTCATGCCCGGAGGGATTCAGAGGAGTCGTTTCCGAGGGGTTAGCATCGGAGGCGGACACAGCAAGGCGTGAGCGTGGCGCAGACGTTGAAGATTGACCTTTGTGCATATCGTCAGTGCGCTCGGGGGACATGTTCGCCAGGAGGGGAACGTCGGAGCCTGCCGAAATCGAGCGGTCGTGTTGATTGCTGGACCCCATGATCTCGTCGACGATCGAAGTGAGGTCGACGGTACTCCCCACGAGGAGAGGGTCTTCCAGCCTGCTGCGTTCCCCCGGGGGTGGCCACACGCCCTCGTGGAAGATGCTCCCCGTCTCAAGCCCACGGGGCCGGAGCAACTGCGGGGCGCCGCCACTGCCGCCAGTTTCACCCATCGGTCGGGATAGTGCACCTTCTGCGAGGTCGAATGCGTCCTCATCGGCAAGAAGGGCGGAACGGGTGGTGGGGAGCGCGCGATGTGCTAGCGAAATTTTGCGTAGGTTTCGCCGGCGATAAAAGACGAACAGCCCAGAGGCGATTAAAAGGGCCAGGAGACCAGCAACAATAGCAGAGCCTGCAATGATCCCAGTGCGCTTGCCTGACGAGGGTCCTGTTGAGGGTGGAGAGTTGAGGCTGGTGGGAAAGGTTGTAGCGATCTTTTGTTGTCAGTCAAAATATAAACGCAGCATAGCCGAATGGTGGAGGTATACGCACGGTTGTTGCATGGCCATCGATGGTAGTTACGATTGAAGACGTGATAGTCGTGAGTGACACCGTAGTGTCAGAAGAAGCAGGTGTCTTGGATGATGGTGTGGACGTAGATGGATCATTACTGGAGGGTGACGCGGAGGTAGAGGTTGCAGTCTGAGAGGAGGTTGTCGACGAGTCAGTCGATGAGCTTGCGATGGATGATGACATGGGACTGATTAATGATGTAGAAGTTGATGATGGGATCGTGGAGCTGGATGGTGTACTAGCACTGGAACTGCTTGCAGACCTGCGGCAATATCGAGATCAGATTATGAGGTGAACACAAGGAGAATCAGAGGCGGTGTCGTTGATCCAAAACGCAACACAGATGCATGCAGAAGCGGCGGGAAGAATCGGTCACCGCGACTTCTCCGAGCATATTAAGCTTAGCTTAGCTTCATGTATTTGGATACCAGGACACTCGACGATGAGGACAGAAGGAACGTACTGTGATGACGAAGATGCGCTGCTCGAGCCGACATCGGACGCAGACCGACTAGATGTTGGAGTGTTTGAAGGCGACGAGGCACTTTTTGTCTGTGAACTGCTGGAACCAATGGGGGACGGACTCGATTCTGACGCAGTGCTCACGACGGTAGGACTATTCGAATCAGAAGAGGCAACAGTCGAAGATGGGGCTTCAGACGTAGCTGTCGAAGATACGGCAGTGCTCTGAAAAAAAAAAAAAAAAAAGCAAATCAATCCATTTGTACACATGCTTGGAGAGCCAGAGGACTATGAGGTTGTGGAACAAAGCTCAATAACTCACTGTATCTGAGCCTGAGAGCTGTCCTGATGTCGCCGATGGCGTACCCGAGTCAGTGGCCGAAGGAGAGCTGGCTGGCGCATTTGTCGCGGACTGGCGACGTAGACGAGTGGCTTTGACGGGCTCCAGACCCATATACAGGTAGACTAATATAATGCGAGAACGAAGGGAATACTTTGAACGTGGATTCGACGAGGGAAGCGCTTGTCACATTACGGGGCGGGGGGCTGTGGGTAGTTGATGTCACTGCCCGTAACCGTGCCGAGCATCCGTCAACGACTATGCAAACTATCTACCCAACGCATAAGCATTATGTGAAGCCTTGTCAATGTGCTGTTCCTTCCCTTCCCATTTTATAAGCTCATCAGATGCTATGTAGAAGGTTCACTTTCGCTTTATGGTCATCTTTCGGCCGGATGCGCTCAGGCTCGAGTAACTCTGATGCTACTTGTCAATGCACTGTGCATGCTTCCTGCCATCTCAGTTGCTATCGATCTCGCGGCCGTATCTCGTATCTCGTATCTCTAATGTGCACCTATGATTTGACGGCCATGTTAGTTGCACAGTACGCCGAAGATTTGCAGTGCTCGAACTCTGAAGTTCTCCCGGTGTACCATGAAGACAATGTTTCTCCGATTCGAGAACTGCTATTCCATGCTGTGCGTGGTTATAATGCCTACTTCAACATGATCCACTTCGAAGGGACTCACTTGCAGCAGAAGCATCTCTGAGCTGAAGATCAAGCAACAGCTACACCAGGGCAAACTGTCAGAATTTCGCCTCCTGCCCCTTAATACGCTACCGCTATCCGCAGCTCTCTGTCGTTATTTATTTTTGTCCCCTCGTGGCAGCGCCGTTGCGAGGTTTGAAGCTGCCAAAATCCTCCGGCCCATGGCGTAGGACGCTGCCTCCTCTTTCACAGGTCCTACACGGACAACAAGCATAGGCTGCTCACACTTTGAATATTCTCAAACAAAACGGAGGCTACTTCTGTGCAGCGGATGGTTTGACACAGTCACTAGTATGGGTAAATATCTGCCACTTTTCAACCTACACCTCTCAGGATGTGATCTCATCAAATCCTTGGATCCGGGAAGTCGTTACTACATTTTCTCTTTGTCTCTCCGCCATAGCGGCACTGACTACAAGGTTGACGCTCTCAATTCTGCTTCGTTGTACGGCTTAGGGAGCATTTCGCCTTTTGAAGTGCATGCAAGACATGCATGCACGATAAGAGTCATATAAAGCTTTGATTGCGATATATGCTAGGTAGCTTTTTGTGCAGCAGAGGCTCCGATGTGGTTTATCTATTCTCGGGAAGGATCAGATTGCTCCACTGACATATTTTATAGCAAGGAGTCATGTTATGGACACAGTGGTAGACTTTTTCATTGTCTACACCTATGCATCGATCACCAAGGGCCTGCCTAAGAAGGTTTATCTTTCAAAACGATGAGTACCATCAGTCCGTGATGCATCAGAAACGGCGGTAGGTGTCAGGGGTGAAATGTGACGTTTCTCTGTGACCCAAGCCAATCTGATTCGAGTCTATGCAGAACCAAAGGAGTGACAACAGCACAACTCCGTCGAACTTCGCCTTCTTCCCTCCCCCGGCTGCTCGTCCTGATGCTCACAGCTTGAGGCTCGATGAAATATCCGACAACACGTGTCGGCAGATGCGACACTTAAACGGCGAGGATCTTTTCCTCAACCCGAAGGAACACAGGCATGTTCACACCTGGCTAGGAGGTATGGACTACCGCGTGTTGTACACACTTCACAGCAAGAACTATGTCTTCAGATCGTTTTCAATGTTCTCAATGTTAACGCTGACAGGTCCAAGAGCGTTGTGTACGGCCCAAGTCCGTCACTGTTA
Organism: Cantharellus purpuraceus; assembly: GCA_025174535.1. NCBI lineage: Eukaryota > Fungi > Basidiomycota > Agaricomycetes > Cantharellales > Hydnaceae > Cantharellus > Cantharellus purpuraceus. Next base: position 1,212,133 of record JALBUN010000049.1, read on the forward strand.
GGCATTCGACACGCTCGTGATGAGACTCAGAAGTTATTGAAAGGAACCACAATCAACCCGAAAGAATCTGACTGCAGGAACCCGCATTCAAGCCCCATGGAGGATTTCATTCAGAAATGCCATATGGCAAGATCATCCAACCTCGCCGTGGCGCTATCTAACGCTTGTGCTTGTGCCTCGGCCAACTACGATTTTTGGACACCTTACGCTATTGGAACCGTCTCCCCTACAAATCTATCTCCATTAGACTGTGCGTTGATGTACTTTCGAGAAGCGCAGACGAGCTGCACCTCGCGAATATGCGCTGCTCCCCGCACACGTATTATAACTCTATGCATGATGACAAACACTCCGGTCGCCAATGATCATCACAGGAAGAGCAATGACGACCACGGGGAAGGGGAGAGATTATCAAGGCCAGGATCTGCGGGTCTGCCCGATTTACATTCCCAGTTCTACATATACCTCAAGGTGATATAGGATCAAACCTGACCACCACGCTTACTGGGAAAGTACTCCACAGACACTATCGTGTACGTGGTACAACGCACAACGCTAGTGGAACGACTCAACGCCATGGCTCTGAGTCGGGCCTTGCTATCGTCGGAATGGGAGTCGTGTCATTGCATATGAAACTTCACTCGCGCTCGGAACTGTCTGCTACAAGTGCGGAATACCTCCCCCTCACCTTACTCTCTCGTTCTTCTCTTTTACCTTTCAACGCAGGCATCTCGCATTTGTTCTCACAGCCCCTCCCTCTACCTTTTGCTTACGACTATTCATACCCTACTTCTACATGCCTCACGTTCGCAGTTCTTCCTGACAAAGAGCCAAAACGATGCCGGTAATGCGGTCTAGGCATCAAGATCTAGTCGGGGCAGATATAGCTTGTATCGCGCGTTACAATCAAAAGTCCAGGATCGGGAATGCAGGGTACATCAAGCAAAGTGACATATATTGCAGTGATCCCCTATGGCCGCTGCGCCTCATCGTCAGACCTAGGGTCTCGATCCTGAAAACGCCGTAAGATTATAATTCCTTGAAAGATAAACGTTGGGGGCATCGCCAGATGAAGATGATGGCAGCACTGCTTGGGACGAAGGCAACGATCAGTCCCCTCTATATTTACAAATTGTCTGCCAACGCACTATCAAGCTCATACGTCAATCGATGATGATAGACTGGTATACAATGTCCGTTGCCTTCTGTCAAGTATTGATGACTGCATACACCTTACCCTGCACGCTAATTGACTCGTTTATTACACGCTTCGAGCTTACAAGCTCACTCGAGTCGCCCGCCATGACCACCAGCTTCACGCAAAAAAATGCATTATACAACGACAGTCAATCCCTTCCTATACCTTACAAACCCCAACTCGACTTGCCAACCCCTACTCTTCATGACCGTACCTTTCCCGTACCCGCTACTCACATCCCCTTTTGATGCGGTGACCGTGATTACCGTGTATCTGATTCTATGCTACTCTCTGCACAAATCCCTGCGCACCGTGTGGCATACCTTGAGGCATATGATCAAGTCTGCTTGCAGGCTACAATGTATAATGTTCCCTGTGACCCCGGCGCACAGGCAGGATTCTTGACAAGTGGGGAAGAATCTAGTGGAGTAGGTCAGTCGCACGAGAACGCTCATCGGGTTGATTGTACTTACTGATCTAGGGGGGTGACACAGAGTGACGGTGATTGTTGACGTTGAGCGGTAATACTTGCAAATAACAACGCAGAGGCGCTAGTACTGACAGGATTCCCGTGAGCTTCATTATGATCTGTTTCTAAGCTATAAGGATTGACATAGTCAATCTCCAGGTTGTAGGTGGCTACGTGAACTGACTAGAGAGTCTGGACGGAGGCGGGGTGCTGCCAGATGGTTGACACTAACGGCATGTCTCCATTATATTGTTTTCTGGAATCCTGCCCACTATGAAAGAGAAACGCCGCCAATACCTCAGTGCAGTGCTGAGGATACCCTTTCTAGAAAAAAAGACATGGGCTCGGGATTGTCTGTGGCGGCTGGGTGCCGATACCGTTTCATGCCAGCGACTGAGAGTGATTCATCTAGATGCTCTGGATCCTGGCATAAAATTTGGCCTTGGTTTATGGGTAAGTACTCTTACAGTAAGTACCTGTGCAAAGTGCAAGTCTGTAAGCAGCAAGATCGGTACAATACCCTCAGATCTTTTTACCATAAGGGGCGGTCTGTGATACAGCGTTAATTCCAGTTCGGCAAGATAAGTATCCTCTAATACTCGGCCTACCGCATGGCGTCCCTTGGTAACCGGCCAGTCTTAGCTCTCTTCTGATTCTTGGGCATCATCTGGCCCATGCATCCCAAACCGATATACTTGTACACAAAGTCATAAAAAGGCAACTTGAATAGCTCCAAGTGATCATAGATCCGACAAGTACTGTGATGAAGGCCGTCTCCGATCCTTAACCATGTTCTCCAGGAAATGAAAACTGAAGCTAGACTCTCATTGTATCTAGCATCATATGCCTGTCTTCCCCACTCATTGCCGTGTGCAGGCGGTACTGATTGATGATTGAACGAACAGGGCGGCCAGAGAACAAACGGCTTTGCATCTGATGTGGAGAACCTGCTGTCTCTACATGGGACAGAAGACATGTAGACCATCAATCATAAGGGACAACATCTCGCAGGTTAATCGTCTTGGAATTCGCTACTCGTGCGCACTTGTACTTAGGAGTATTGGAATATGAAGTACAAACAACAGACTGTGTGTATGGTGTTGGTCCAGTAAGGGACAGGGAATGAATGCGAGGGCATGTAAAGGCTGACCGAGCCTCAATCTAGTCGTCTCTGTTCTCTTGATGCTATTATCAAAGAAAGATCATTAGAATGAGAGCTGCAACAACAATGGGTTGGGTCAGGCAGTCTGGGGCGAAAACTGTATCTCACGCACAGTGGCTGAAGACTGTTTATTCCGAATTTGTTGGCGAGTACTCCTGTCATGAAGGGCAACAACGCGCTACCTGCTTTCCCAAAGCCTGCATTTACTGGTGAGTATACAAATAACAGAATGAAGAGTCTGACGAACCAGCGATCCAGCCGATCGACCCTGTGAGCAGCCACCGCGGTAAGATCTGACGCTGGAGGCGAAATCACAGACAGGGCGTGTCCCTTGAGGAACTGGATTACATACCGTTTGATTCATGACTGCTGGATACATTGGTCCCAAAAAAATCCTATCAAGGATACGCTCACAGCATTTCCCATCAAAGACGGGACCAGCCAGATCGTCAGCTCCAGTCTGTTGGCGCATACTGAACGGTGAATGCACGAGAGAAACGAGAAGAATTGATAACGTACGCAATGAACAGGACAGCGTACAGGTATATAGTTTTGTGTTCAGAAATCAAACGGGTGACGTAATGGAGAAGCATCCTTCCCCCAGTCAGGCCTTCCAGAAAGTGAACACGATATCATCAAGGATCATGAAAAGGCGTCTCAACCTGCAAAGAAACCCGTCTCTACGTATCCCGAACTTGGCCCTCCTTCTCGTCTGTTGATGATAAATGTTACGATCCACCCTACAGTGAACAAACTTTTGAGAGCAAGAACAAAGTGAGGGTCTTTGGAGACCTACCTCCAATTGTAACCTCAATTCCCACTTATACCAAGATAAAAAATGCAATAAGATACACCGACCTGGTTCCCAGTTTCTGGCGCATAGTGCTTTTTTGAGTTGTGTTGGTTTTTGCAGGAAGCTGGCCGTTCTCGGTGAGTATGGCTATAGATAGACTGATGTTAATTTGTGAGTGAAGTGATGATGATCTTCTCACCATCTTGGGTCTTCAGTTTGAAAACCGTAGTCAGAATTACAACATTTGCAACGGCTATTCCCAAGCATGTGAGATATTGATATGACCAATGAGGCAGCTGAGCGAATTGAGTAGCGATGAGTGGAGAGATCAAGGAACCAACTCCTGATGATCGAGGTCAATGATTAAGTGGTCTTCGCGGTTCGAGAAGGTATATAAACCGTATGCAGCATGCATGAAATTCATTTTCTCTGTAGCACTGTTCGTAAGGGATGCCACGAAACCGTTGCCTTGCGCATCCTTGAACAATGTTCATTAGAGGATGGAATAAGGCATGGACGAAACAAACCTGTAAAGCAATCCCGAATCCGTTAATCACATACCTGATGACAAGTACTGGGAACGGAGGTGTGGGAGTCATTATACAGTACCCAACAACCTGCCCGACAGCGCCTGCGGAAAAATGCGTCTAGTTTCCTTGTTCTAGCGTCAGCCGTCTCTGGCTTACCTAGGACAATTGTCTAACAATATGGAATTTGAAATTTAGTATTCTAGAGAATGCATGTTCTCGTCCATGCGTACCTTTCCAAACCAATCCTGTCGGTGAAGAAAACATTGGAAAGCACATCGATGATGAATCCCTGGCGAAAAAAAACATTGTCAGTCATGAGAGATACATAAGCCACTCGTGAGCCCTCACGATACAGGCACAAACGAAGAGAAGCGATACAACAACGAAGTTAACCTAGATGAGGAATTAATTGTCTGGATGTCCTTCACCGTTTTATGACGCATACGTACGTGATAGTGACGCTGGATGGCGGGTAGTATTGGTCCAGTCGTGCCTATTGCAACTGTAAGACTAGAGGGGGATCAGATTCATACGAAGACCTCCCATCATTTCATCCCGTAAGAAATAGGCAAAAACAGAGAGCTGCGAATTGTATGTGCCCTCTCCACTTGATATTAGAGATATGATGGTCTGTAAACGCCGGGGCTCCACTTGGGCCTTTCTAAGAAGCATCCACACCTACAGAAGCTTCACCCTTACTCTTTAGAGCTGGCTCTGGTTGAGTGACGTTGATGTCGTAAGCAGCTTTAGCGACAGAATGATGCCCTGTAATTTTAGGATTTGAGAGCGCAATAGAATCCCTTTCCGTGGTCGTCGTGGTCGAAGTACCAGTCATAGTAATAGGAGCGAGCGCTGTAGGTGAGGTTACCGGTATTATATAGCCCTCATAAGCTGAGCGTCAGCGGCAGAGTCATAGCACCGGGCGGCAGGATGGTACAGTAGTCTACATTGATGTTAGAGCTAGGGTTGGGCTTCTGAGGAATAAACCTTAATCGCCAATACGCAGAGCAAGGGTCCGAAACCGCCTCTCCAGAACTATTTATACGCTCTGACCTGAGTGGATTTTACGTGACGATTACGCGTCAGTATCAGATGCATTACTCGCAGATGCAGCAGTAGACAACTGTCACAGGCGCTCTTTATCAGCTAACTTGGTGCAAAGCGAAAAAAAAAAAAAAAAACTCCGCCATGTGCGTTTTAGAAAAGACATATACATACCTGGCTCTGTCAGAGCCAAATTTTAGATAACAGAGAAATAAGTAGTTCATACTTTTGTGATAAAAATATCACTTACAGTTATGTAACAATCATTGCGCTAGCTTCCAGTGGCAATGGCAAGTAACAAGGTTGTAATACAACAGGTTGAGCAGGAAAACATTTGAAAAGTGCCTGGTAATATTGATGATAAACCGACGAGAATTTTGGTGACACTAAACGAAGCAAAACAGCAGAGTGTAGTTTCCTGATTCGATTGTGAATTCCCGGTTACGGCGTTAGGTAAGCAGGCGTGCCGCGCAAGTCAGCGCTATAGACCGTTCCCGGAACGCTTAAATCCAGCTCCTACGATGTCCGCTGAAACCAACACGCCTGCAAACGAAGCCTCAGTAGCGTCCGAACTTTCTGGAACGGACTTTGCAAACTTGTATGGCGTGATAGATAAAGACAAGTAGGTCTCAAAGGTTTCTGTCTGGTAATCTTGTGCTAATCAGATTGCTAATGCATGACACTCGAAACAGTGTGCATGGTCTGAATTTAGACGTGCCGGAGCAGGCTAGGGACATTATCAAAAGTTGGGATGAACGTGAGGACATCACCAAATTTGCCGATTCAGGTGTGGATGATCAGGTTTAGTTCGTTTTTCTTCGTCCTCAGCGCATCCACGTGCACCGGAGAGCTGATGTACCATATATTATAGGTTGTCATTCACGTGCCATTCACACAGAGTGTTCGTGTTCGGTCTCTCCTTCTTAAGCTGGGTGGGTATGCAAGGATTTTTTCGAATCTTTTTGACCCGTTCAACCAGGCAGGGGTGCAACGACGCCTCTTCGCCTGCGAATATACGCAAATCATCCTAGCATCATCGATTTTTCAGACGCAGAATCAACAAGACCACAGCTTGACATTGGTCTGTTAGACGGACAAGTAGAGGTGACGGAATATCCGTTGCGAGTAGCAGCTTTCGCCAACATCAATAGTTTATCCCTCTTTTTCGTGAGTGTGCTTCGGAAGCTACGTCATCATTGGTGAATTGTGAAAGAATTTATAGAGCGAATCAGCTGGTGGAGAGCGTTCTAGAATTTTCTACTTGGGTTTTAAAGGGGATACGACTAACCAACATAAAAACACCACCAAAAAGATCGACTTGCCAGCTGCCAATGCTGCTGATGCGCCGTTGGTGGACAAGCTGAACGAGAAGTCCGCCTCACAGCACACTGTTCGATAGTATAATATATTGTTACTTGTGGGGTCAGATATGCATTGAGTTCCTTCCATCAGCAAAGGTGCTGTGACCTTGTCAGTGGCTGAATGCCACTACGGATACTGTAATGCCACTACAAGATCTGTAATGTCTACAAATATTATAGGCACCATTGTATGTATGTATGTGCAGAAGACTAGAGAAATTACAGGCCAAATAGAATAGACATGAGTGTTGATCATATTGCACCCCCTGGGGACATGTCAAAGGCCTAATGACATTGCAGTTTTGTGGAGGACATAAAAGTGTTTCAGGGAATAAATTGCCTTATAATATCTATATGTATGATTGTTCCATATATGTACATGCAGAACACTAGAGAGATTGCCAGCCATATTCAGCAGACATGTTATGCACTGCATCTGTTGGGGGGTTGGATCTTTGGGGATGGAGTTGGAGTTGTGGTGGTTGGAATGGACTTGGCTTCAGTGTTACATCCTGTAACACCAAGTCCAATCTCTGGACTCCATCTCCATCTCCATCTACTCCATCTCCATCAACTCCACCTCCAACAACCCCAAACTCCATCTATTGTTCTCTTGATAAGTAATTTCCTTGATATGGGTTACAATAACCATCATCATTTATATTGATTAGTATTCATTTGGACTTGAGTCCAAACTCTGAACTCCTTTCCATGTTGTATTCCATATCCATCCTATTGTTCCCCTACTCTAGTTTTTCATTCAATTCTTCATATATGTAAGTACCCTAGGTACTTACTTATGGTAAGACATTATAGATATATATATATGTGTATTTGTATCTACAGCATTCCCTTAAGGAATGGTGCTTCTTGGTAGCTATATGCACCCATGGGGTGCATATATACAGTTATTATATAATTGGTGGACCCAAGTATACATGTGGGTCCATATGTAGTTAGACAACTTAGATTTAACCACATCACTGTTGCACATAGCACAACCAATAAACTTTGGTTGAGTTCTGTGTTGGTGTGAACTAAGTCACACATCTTACACATTTTTGAACTTCCACAGGAAGAATCAGTTGATTCTTCCTTCTTATTGAAGTTTTCTAGCCAGTGCTAGAAAACTGGCTGTTGCTGGTGTACAGATGTATACCAATTCCCCCAGGTGCTCACACAAGTGAGCAACTAGTAGACTAACTTAGTTAGTCTACAGAAGCAGAATAGAAGGAGTCATCATAAGGATGACTTGAAGCAGAGTGAGTTGTGCTGGCAGCACCCAGGACATCATAAACAATGAATGGTGGTGTGTAGCCAGCAGTAGAAGCTCCCATGAAGGGGAGCTAGATCCTAGAGAAGTCATAGGGACTTCTTGTAAGGAATACTCTAGGAGAGAGTCATCACAGTCACAAGACTGCACAGATGATTGTACAATAGATCGTCTGTCAAACAAGAACCCCTCATTGAGTGGTTCTTTAATAAGAAAAGAAAGGAGACAGTTGGTAACTGCCTCCAACATTCCTAAAGGGAAGGAACATGCTCAAGAGATGAGCACAAGTAGAAGTTCCAATGCTTCTATGAGGGCATCATGTAGCATGGAGTGGTATGAAACCCACCAGTCAATTGCAAGATTGATCAAGCAAATCATGCACAATAAGCATGAGATGAAGAGCATTAGTGAAGCTAGTGCTCAGGCAGCCAAGATGGCAGCCATAGCAGAACATGCTGCCACCACTATGGGGCAGCAAATCACAGAGCTGGGGATGATGTTAAAATCACTCCAAGAAAGCTCTGAGCAATGCAAGTCATGTTGCCAAAGATCAGATTCTCAATGAGAATCTGAATTTGGAGAGTCTAGATCTCCCTGGAGTGAGAGAGTCCAACCAAGTGATCAGTTGGATAGAGGAAATGAGATTCCCCCAATGGAGAGAATCAGAGATCCAATAATCCCTGTAAGGCAAGGATTACTGATACAGATTGAGGAGGAAACTCCCCAATCTAGATCAAGGGAGCTTAATCAAGATATTGAGCTATGGAAACAGTGAGAGGCTGAGGCTTCTTGCAAACATAGATTAGCCCTTGAACAGAAGGCTAAACATGCAGAACAAGAGCTCAGCCAGCTCTTTAGAGAGCAGTGGCCTCAACAGGAGCTCAGTGTTGCTGTTGACTTAAACTGACAGTCATGAAATATGCTGAATAGTTATCAGTGTGTACGAGCAGTGGGTCTCTCAGGAGACACCCACCATGAACAGCAAGATACCTAATGGGCACCTCAAGAGGATGCTCCCCATCACAGGGAGCAATCCATACCATTGACCTTGGAAGGCCAAGGTATCCTGGATCAATTGGACATGATTGATCCTATTGATGGCATTACTTGCATGGTATAAGTAGCCATAGTTGATAACAGAGAAGTCTGTGCTTGCCAAAGCTGGCATAAAGGTGTCACCCTCTGAGCAATACTCAGGAGGTGCAGATCTTGAAAAGTTTGAGATCTTTGTAGCAAGGGTGCTATGATGACTGAAGATGAATAATCTTCTTGGGCCATCGAGTACAAAGTTTCAACTGTTGTACTTAGGCACTCGCCTTGAAGGTGAGGCCCAGGAATGGTTCTACAGAAATGTAGAACATTTCAACAGGGCAGTCCAAGACTGGACCCTGGAAACTGCAATCCAAGGATTGCAGTGTAGGTTCCTATACATGCTGATGCATCATCATGCATCAAATAAATTTGACTCTGTAATGCAGAGCCAAAGGACTGTTCATGAGTTGATGAATGATCTAGAAATACGTGGGCCACATGATAATGCTGCTGGATGCATACACATTTGATTGAATTTTAGCTAATGAGATAAACTCTGAGCCAGCAAATACTATGGAAATAGAGCGAATAGTGTTAGTAAGTCTCTGAATGTAAAGGGCTACAGTCAGGGGAGAGGTATCCAAGGTAGCCTGGCTATATGCAGGATTGTACCTTCAAGGGTGTGTCAGAGTGGCAGTCTTCTTGTGGTTGGCAATGATTATAGTAACCAGCCAATCAGAATACTTGATTCACAAGCCACAAAGTATAACTTGGATATAGTGAAGAGGGGAATAGTTTAGTTGCTCAGCAAAGGAGGCAAACTAATGGTAAAGAGGGAGAACAACATATGATAATTGAACTGAGGAATTTCAATACATGCAACTGTTATTTTATAGTAAAAATCCATCCTCCTGTTGGCTCCATTGGGCTCCATCATTTGCTCCCCATTGTAAGTACCCAAGGTACTTACTTACTATAGTATATAGTTATATAGTTATAATTAATGTATGCAGCATTCCATTAAGGAATGCTGTCTTCTTGGTAGATATATGCACCCATAGGGTGCATATGTATGGTTATTATGTAAGCCAGTGGACCCAAGTACACCTGTGGGTCCACATATAGTAGACAGAACTTAGTTAACAACCACACCATACAGCACATCGCACAACCAATATACTTGGTTGAGTTCTGTGTAACAGTGTGAACTAAGACACCAACTTACACTTAGGAGCTAGGTGTGATTTGATATTCGAACTGGGGAATGAGGTCCCCAGTGATACAACTTAAATATATATTTGAAATCTAATAATAGTTACTCCAGCAATGCATCTCCAAGGCTGGCAGCCTTATGAATATGTCTGAGTCCAATGGAGATGGATGTCCAGGTTCCTATGGTGATGCTGATGCATCAATTGGAACTGGAGGTGGATGAGTGAGATCAACGGTGATGATTGGACAGACTAATGGAGATGTGATGGTTTCCAAATAGAGTATAGATTTCATGTGGATGGGGATCTGGGTGGATTGGATGGGGATCTGGGCGGATTGGATGGGGATCTGGGCGGATTGGATGGGGATCTGGGCGGATTGGATGGGGATCTGGGCGGATTGGATGGGGATCTGGGCGGATTGGATGGGGATCTGGGCGGATTGGATGGGGATCTGGGCGGATTGGATGGGGATCTGGGCGGATTGGATGGGGATCTGGGCGGATTGGATGGGGATCTGGGCATTAATGAATATAGTCATAACACTGTCCAATCATTATCACAACTCTGCCCATCCATCCCTGGTTCCACTGATGCATCAGCATCACCATAGGTGTATGGGAACCACCTTTTCCCTATCAAATCCTATTTATGCAGCACCAATGTGCTATACTTTGCTTTTCCATTCCTAAATATCAGCATATACATGGTGCTTGTACTTGGAATGGACTTATTCAAATATTTTCTATTTTTCCATATTTTTTTCAGGAATATTCCATGCAGAACTCGGCCCAGAATGATTTATTTCTGCTGTGCTACAGTTGTGGACCCATAGGTGCCCACAAACCTTTGCACAGCCAGCTCTCCACCTTTGGACCAGGCATTTGGCCTGAATTCAAGCTCAGATGTCTCTGATCAATAAATATTGTGTAACTTGACAACCACAGCCTCTCAGGGCACTATTTTCTGTGGAGATCATCACCTGAGATGTGGCTATCCATGGCTGTCCAAACCAGTGCAGAAAACAGGGTGGATACCCTCCTTTTTGCCTGATCAGTGTCTAATTCAGGGATCAGAGCAGATGATTGATGATCAGATCAGGTGATTGCCTTGGAATATTCTACCCCTTTCCATAACATTCTAGCTGTTTCCTTCTATTATTAGATAGAACATTCCAGAACCATTATTCAGCTCCTGATCAGTGTTAGCACAGTGATCAGAACCTGTGATTGGCTTGGAATATTCTGCCCCTTTCTTCCACCTTCCACAACCTTCCAGTAGTTTCCATCTATTAATAGGTAGAATATTCTAGAACCATTAGTCAGCCCCTGTAAATACAATATATAAGGAGGTCATTCTGCCTCTGAAATAACAACATATTCTACCACTTCTACCCATCTTCTGCACACCAGTGTGACTAGAGTGACATACAGTGTCATCCTCTATCTCAGTAACTGTTGATTACCAGTTCAAGGATCTTTTACAGTTGTGTAACTGTACTTGATTGCACTCAAAGTAGTGATATTCCTGCTTTGGGCGTGAGTGTAGTATCTGCCTCATGTGACTACAAATCTACAGGGTGAGATTGTCTGTCAATAGTCCTGTCATTAGTGCTCATGTTTAAGTTACTAGTGTGTACTGCCTTTGCAGAGCATTAGAATCTTGAACCCATGTGAAGCAGTTGCTAGACTACTTCACACATTGCTGTTACCCACTTCAGAGTGTCACTGGTTGGATAGTTGGATTCATCCACCTACTTCCTTTAGCCTCTAAGTACATTCCCCTCTTCTTGGAATATCTGGACCCCTAAGCGTCCGTGAACTCTAGACTCTGGAAGCCTTGTTCATTTCTTGCTGCTAAGAAACATATTACTTTTCTGCATATAGTCTGCGTTGACCAATACAAAGGATTGTAACCAAAGTACAAATGTTAAATTGTTTCTGGAGTTGTGCTTCAGCAGGGTTTGATATTCTTCTCAGCTGTTCATTCACAGAATTGTGGTGATTTAGAGTTTGCCCTAACACCATAATTTTGTGGGTTCCAAAGCAGTTTGCCCTAACACCATAATTTTGCAGGTTCCAAAACACTGTTCATATGCTTTGGACATATCAAGTTTAGATTGATATGTACAGCAGGCAACATCATGTCTAATGCTGTCCTGATCAGGGAAGGGTGTTACGTCCTTCACTGTATTATCATTCTGTTCACGCAAGTTGAACATGGTGTGGAGCTTCCTGTTTTTTTTTGGGAATGCATAGCATTGGTACAGCTTGCTGGGCTGTAGCTGATACCCACAATTTAGCAGTGGTGTATCACAGGACTTTCTCTGAAAGTTCTGCTCAGTAGTGCTCTGGACACTTAGGCAAGTGATAATGTATTTGCTTGTCAGGATCCACGAGATTAATCTCGTGGTTAACTTCCCTAAATGGGGGAAGTTCTAAGGTTATGCTGCTGAATAGGTCAGCATACTTTTCTTTCCATTGATGACTCAACTGAGGGATCTGACTGGCCATGTAAGTGGTTGATTCTTCACGAGACAAAGCTATTCATGTCATGTTCTTATTTGGATCCTCCATTGGGGGGTCCTTTACTGAGTCTAGTCCTTCTTTTAGGAAGGACTGTGTTGTGGGTAGCTCGTGTTTAGAGTTACCCCCTTGGCATCATTTATTCACACCAACACTCTTTCTTCATATTGAGTTTATACCCCATGACGGGGTATGAAGAGCATTGGTATTATGCTCTCCATTGGTGGGGACTTCTTCAGTTCCCATCATGATTGGGCCTGGGCCATTAAAGTCCAGGCATATTTGTAACTTTCATAGGAATGGGGTACCGAGTATTACATCGTAATACTCAACATTGACATCAAAATATTCTTCAATGTTCTGACTACCAAACTTTATGGTACTCCTACTCCCAACACATGCTAATTGCAGTGCAATGGGTTGCTCTAGTGCAAATGTCTTCATACCTGTCACGCGTGTGAATTCAGGGGATATCATTATCCCCTCACTTCCACTGTCTAATAGACAGTGGGCTAGTGTTCCACCAATCTCCCAATACCCAGAGATTGTTTTGTTGTCTATGTGCAGTCTATCTGGTCACACTGTCAACTTCTGTTGGCTCCTATGATTATACATAGGTTTGGCCAATCTGTCAATACTGACAGCAGCTGTATGCAGCTGTCGTGATTCCCTGCTTCTCCGGAATCTTGTTGCACTACAGAAATGCACCACATAGGTGTGTCTCGGTGGAATTTGATCATTGGGTTGAATTCATATCACATTAGAGCAATACATTGGCGTAGCCTCCCTTTCAGGGGCATCATCTTGGTTGTCCCATTCATATGCAGCGACCTCCTCATCCCATTGTCAGCCACTTCTATAGCTGATACTTTTTTGTCTAGATGGTCCTTGGGATCATCCATTGCTTCTTCATGTTCTCCCTCTATCAGGGAGAATCCATCTACCTTATCCTCCACTATGTGTGAGGACACATCCTTTTGGACGGCAACCAACCTTACATTGCCCGTTAATTTGGGGCAGCTAGGTCACATGTGACCTGTCTGGCCACATTTGTAGCACACAACATTACTAGTAACATTGTTCAATTGATCACCACTCGCGTGTGCTGGTGGTTTTGATGGATAATTACCCTTGAAAAGGTAATTGTTGGAATTGGCCCCGGAGCTTCCATTATGGGGTTCCAACCTTGACACACTCGCTTGTTGTGAGTGTGTGTTGGGAGCCATATACATGTCCTTGGGGCATGGGTCAACTCCCCATATTCATCATACCAGTAGTTCTATTGACTACTGGTCTATGGGTTGAGGGGGACGTGTTAGTCATGTTCTCTGGGTGTTGCATACTGTGGTGGTATCGCGTCACTTCCTCTATCATTCAAGCAGTTTTGTACAACTGCTCAATACTGCTAAACTCGGCATTGAAGCCCTTCTTGAGGACTTCTTGTCTCAGAGGTTTGTGCATTGCAGTTACAAACCTCTTCCTGTACGTGTATGTGTCCGGTGGCATTATCATGCGACCTGCGTACTTATCTAGGTCATTCATTAATTTGTGAATGGTCCTTTGACCCTGTATTACAGAGTCAAACTTATTTGACGCATAGTGATGCATTAGGGTATGTAGGAATCTACACTGCAATCCAAGGATTGCAGTTTCCAGGGTCCAGTCTTGGACTGCCCTATCGTAGTGTTCTACATTCCTGTAAAACCAGGGCCTCACCTTTAAGGTGAGTGCCTAAGTACAATAGTTGAAACTTTGTACTTGATGGCCCTAGGAGATTATTCATCTTCAGCCATTGTAGCATACCTGCTACAAAGATCTTGAACTCTTCAAGATCTGTGTATTGCTCAGGAGGCGATACTTTAATGCCTGCTTTGGCAAGTACAGACTTCTCTGGGTCTGTATCTCTGTTATCAACTATGGCTACTTGCACCATGCGGGCAATGCCATCGATAGGATCAATTGTGTCCAATTGGTCTGGTATGCCTTGACCTTCTAAGGTCGATGGCACTGATTGTTCCCTGTTATAGGGAACATCTTCTTGAGGTACCCATTGGGTATCTCGTTGCTCATGGCAGGTGTCTCCTGAAAGGCCCACTGCTTACTTGTGCTGATAACTGTTCAGCGCATGTCATGACTGTCGATTTAAATCAACAGCCACATTGAGTTCTTGCTGGGGCCACTGCTCTCTAAACATCTGGCTGAGTTCCTGCTCTGCATGTTTAGCTTCACATTCGAGGGCTAATCTATGTTTATGAGAAGCCTCAACTTCTCGTTGTTCCCATGGTTTGATCTCTTGATTGAGCTCCTTTGCCATAGATTGAGGAGTTTCCTCTTCAATCTGGATCGGTAATCCTTGCCTCACAGGGATTGCTGGGTCTCTAATACCCTCCATTGGGGGAACTTCATTTCCTCTGTCTAACCAATCATTTGGTTGGACCCTCCCACCCCAGGGAGGTCCAGACTCTCTGGATTCAGATTCCTCTTGAGAATCTGATCTTCAGTGATGCGACTTGCATCGCTCAGAGTTACCACACACACACAGCAGTGTCTACTCAAGCATTGAGTAATCATCACATAAGAGCATTGGTATTCTGCTCTTTATTGGTGGGGACTTCTTCAGTTCCCATTATGATTTGGCCTGGGTGTTACGCACTAGGTCCGATTGGGGGTCAGAGATTGGATCAGAGGTTGGGTCGGAGTTAGGGTCGGAGGTTGGGTCGGGTTCGGAGTACGTCGTGGGGGTCAGAATGGACTTGGCTTCAGCTTATGTGCTGCGCCCTCACTGATACCGGTGTCCAAGATTTCGGAGACGGAGTACGACTTAGAGAGTTAGGATCGGACTTAGGAGCTAGGTGTGATTCGATATTCAAACTGGGGAATGAAGTCCCCAGTCGGGCAACTTAAATACATATTCAAAATCTAATAATAATCACTCCGGTGATGGGTCTCCGAGGCTGATGGCCTTACATGAGTATGTCTGAGTCTGATGGGGACAGATGTCTGGGTTCCTATGATGATGCTGATGCATCAATCAGAACTGGAGACGGATGGGTGGAATTGGCGGTGACAATCGGACAGGTAAATGGAGATGTAGCAGTTTCCAAATGGAGTATAGATTTCATATGCATGGGGATCTGAGGGGATCAGACGGGGATCTGGGCGTTAATGAATATAGTCATAACAGTATCTCTCCATTTAAGGCCGAGCCCCTGAGGCCTCATGTCCGTGGATTGAATAGGTGAGACAATTGGGTGCGGTCGGAGTTATACTGGGGGTCTGGAGACATATAAAAGGAGGGGCATGATTGAGGTCTTATCCTCAACGATGTCAAACCCTTTGGCAAGCATGAGTGTGGCCGAGCTGGAGCAGTTGCTCTTGGCCCGACAGAAGGAAGAGGAGGAGGAGCGGAAACAGAAAGAGGAGGAAGTGAAGGTCGAGAGGGCCCGCATGGTGAAGGAACTTGCGGCAGTGATGGAGGCTGCGAGACTGAAAGAAGTGGAGGAGCAGGCGCATGAGTTAGAGGCCGCCATGGAGGTAGAGGAGGAGGTGACCGGGGCAGGGGGAACCAGCCACCCAGGAAGTCTGAGTGTGCCAATACGGCCAGGGACCCCGGAAGTCGCCATCATCTCCGTTACACGGATGGAGACGACTTGTTTGAGGACTGTCACTGTGGAGGACTCGCCGTTATGTCCGCGGGCACGGCCCCTATTTGAGTTGGGGGCAGCTGAGGAAGATGATGCAGTGGAGACGGAGAGGGTGGAGGTGGAGGTGGATCCCGATGCCAATGTGGAGCTCGATGCAAATGCGGAGCCCGAGGTGGGCATGGATGTTGGGACGGATGCGGAGCCGGATCCCACTTCGAATTCCTACGAGGAGATGGCTTGGGTAGCTGCGGTCGAGGCTCGCAAAAGAGCGGAGCTCTATGCCACTACCACCAAGAAGAATCTCAATGTCACGGTCTTTTCATTGAAGGCCTACCCGAGTGCTGATATGGAGAAGTGAGAGGCGGACCGGAGGGTCATATGGTGCAAGGCGGAGAGTTGCATATTGGCGACCCGTAAGAAGGAGCTGCGTGTCGTGAGGTCGGCGATCCAGCTTTGCAAGTGCGAGATGGAGAAGGTGGCGGCAGAACAGCAGGACAAGGAGGAGGAGAGGGAATGCTTGGAGGCTGCAGCAAGAAGGGGTGGACCACCCAAGGCTCTGGCTCCAACGGAGCCATTTGGTGGACCTGGCGTAACTTGCGACTTATGTCGTGATGCGGGTGTGGAGTGTGTGTGGCCTACCGGCCCAACTCGCTGACTTCAGTCCTGCGATCGTTGTCGGGGTCGGAAAGGAGGGTGTAGGATCGATGGGAAGTTCAATCCCCAGAGTCGGAGCGTCAAGCCCCGACTAGTGGTACAAGGAGGGGCAGAGAAAGAATCGGAGGGTCGTCCGGCCAGGAAGAGGCGGATGGAGACGGGTGCTGTGGCAGCCGGGGGTAGCGGCGTCGGATCGGAAGGGGCAACGACCGGTGCAGGTACGGGGCGCGTCTCGGCGCCCAATAGCACCGTGGGCCAGCTTATCCAGCTGGTTAACCTGCAGTCGGAGCACCTGCGGTGGACGGAGGGGTTGTTAGTAGACTTGGTGAGGACAATGAAACGGAAGGAGGTTCTAGAGGGTCGTCGGACAGCCGAGTTACGTTGGTTGTGGAAGTTCATGGCCCCATTGGACGAGGATTCGGACATGGGAGATGAGAAGGATTGGGTGTCGGATGTAGAGAGTGATGAGGAGTCAGAGATGGAGCCTGAGGTAGATAAGGGAAAGGAAACGCGATGTATAAAATAAAAATGAAAATGATTATAAATTTCAGAACGGAGAAAAATGAGGCGGAGTGATTCCTTTGGAGCTTTTGGGCAGGCATGTAATTTCCCTCGACTTGTAGTAAAATGATGATGCGAAATAATAGAATTAGCATTAGTAATTGAACTTAAAGATTCATAAGGGGGCCAGGTTTGTCTGGATAAGCGGAGTGAAAGTCAGAGACGGATTCAGATGCGTGATCGAGTTTGGACACAGAGATCCATGAGGATTCTTCATCGGTGCCTTCGTATCCAGTCCATTTGACTAAGTACTGGAGCTTGCACTTGTATCGACGGTTGATCTTCGAGTCCAGGATCTCAGAGATCTCATATTCATTGTCTCCTTCGATGATGATTGGGGGAGGTGGAGGTTGCGTGTGACCAGAGATCTCGTTCATGGTAGCGGGTTCGAGCATTGATATATGGAAGACTGGATGAACTGCTCAGAAGTGGTCCAGGAGGCGGGGGGTGAAAGACCTGCTGCCCGCGCGAGCAATGACCTCATAAGGACCTAAGTATTTCTCGGAGAGTTTCTTCGATGGACGGGTGGTCTGGAAGTGTTTGGCCTTAACAAATACTTTGTCTCCGATTTGCAGGTCTGGAGCCGGAATGCGGTGTCGGTCTGCGGAGACTTGATATTGTTTCTGAGCATCGGAGATGGTCTCTCGGAGATGTTGGTGTAGTTGATCGAGGTCGGTTACGAATTGGCGGGCTTTGGTGGAGGCAAGTTCTTTCTCGGGGTGGACGGAGATGTTCGGATGGTAGCCTTTATTAGCAAAGAATGGAGAGATGCCTGTAGTTGCGTTCGGAGCGTTGTTGTAGGCAAACTCTGTGATCGGAAGTAGATCAGCCCAGTTGTCTTGTTGATAGTTACAATAGATTCGGAGATATTGTTCCAGGGACTGATTCATTCATTCCGTTTGTCCGTCTCCTTCAGGGTGGTATCTGGAGGTGAAATGGAGCTTCATGTCGAGAGCCTTTCCTAATGTGCGGAAGAAGGAGGACATGAACTCTGAGCCCCGATCGGACGATGAGACTCCGTGTTTAGGAAATACGTGGAGAACGAACAATTTAGCTAGTGAGGCGGAGGTGATGGTGTCATGCGTCAGAATGAATAGTGACTGTTTAGTGAACCTGTCGACAATCACGAGTATGGTGTCATATCCGAGCAATGGGGAGAGCTTCTCTATGAAATCCATGGGGATGGAGTTCCATGGTTGCTCTGGGATCGGAAGTTGCTTAAGCGTTCCGTAGGGTTTGTGCCTTTGTGATTTTGAGCGCATACACATGGTACGGGAGTTACAGTAGTGTTGAATGTATTCCCGCATTTTGGGCCATACATAGTCTTGTCGGATTAATCCTTGTGTGCAATTTTGCCCGAAGTGGCCGGAGATTGGGTGATCATGATAATACTGCAAAATTCGGAGTTGGAGGCTGTTGGCGTTGGGGATGTATATCCGGTCGTTGTGTCAGAGGTGCCCTTCGGGGTCAAGTGACCATTTCGGATCGGAAGGGTTGTCCAAGTGTTTAACTGCAACAGGATCAGATCGGAGTTATGAGCGGATGTCAGAGCAGAGTTGGTCAATGTCCATAATGGTGACAGCTCGGAGGGTGGGAGTCATGAGGGTGGATGCTTGTAGGGACGATGCCAGCTACTCGTTAGTGAACACAGGACGAAAGTTGTGTGGGTTTACAGTGGCATAGTTGCTATTCCCCTCTTTAGGGTAGACGTCCCAGCGTCTAGTTAACACGTCGGGCTTTGCTCCGAGTCGACCTGGACAGAAATGGATAATGAGATTGAACTGAGATAGGTATTCGGACCATCGGACCTGTCTCCGGGTGAGCAGTTTCGTTGTGGAGAAGTATTCCAAGTTCTTGTGGTCAGTTATGACATCCACCGGATCGGAGGGACCCTCAAGGTAGTGTCTCCATATCTGGAAGGCTTCATATATGGCAAGGAGCTCTTTGTCATGGACATCATACTTCAGTTCAGGGGGCGTAAATGTACGCGAGTGAAAAGCGATTGGGTGGACTTGTCCGTCATCCGGAGAGATGATGGACAGGATCGCAGCAAGTGCATAGTCAGAGGCATCGGTCTCTAATAGGATGGGAACGTCTGGAACCCAATGAGTCAGTATTGGAACAGAAGTAAAGGCCTTCTTCAAGGTCTCAAAGCTCTGTCTACATTCGTCAGTGAAATTCCATTGGATACCCTTCCTAGTGAGTTGGGTGAGCGGAACAGTGATATTGGAGTAGCCATGAATAAAGCGGCGGTAGAAGTTGGTGAACCCAAGGAAGGACTGTATGTCCTTGACTTTCCGGGGTTCCGGCCATTCCTGTATGGCTTTGATTTTGTCATCAGACATTGTCAATCCTGCCGGGGAGAGCCTTGGTATTCAACCGAGTCGGAGTGGAATTCACATTTGTCAGCACGGGCAAAGAGGCCATGCTTTTGGAGATGTCAGAGATCTATTTTGGAGTAGATCTTAGCCTTTCGAGGACTCTCGAGTAGGTCCGCGGTGCGGGGTATCGGGTATCGGTCTTTCTTGGTGATCTTGTTGAGTCCACGGAAGTCAACGCATAGATGGAGTGATCCATCTTTTTTGCGGACAAATAGGACCGGAGCTCCATGAGGAGATAGGGATAGGCGGATGAAGCCTGTGGCCAAGTTCTCATCTATGAATGTTTGGAGAGCCAGTAGCTCTTTTTGGGATAGCGAGTAGATAGGGCCAAGCGGAGGGGTGGAGTTGTCATCCAGTTCGATCTTGAGATTGTATGGTCGGTGTTCCGCTAGGGAGTCGGCTTTAGACTTGCTGAACACGTCGGCGAACTCATGATACTCCTTGGGAACCATAGAGAGGTCCGGTGGAGTGGATCGGGCGGAATGAGCAGCAAGGAATATCGGATCGGAGAGGTGGACCTGGAATGTGTGAGAACCGTCCAGCTTGCTTAGTCTGGTGAAGACCATAGCGTCCACCATCAATATAAACGGCGGGGTAGATGGAGTATCTATCGGAGCAGAGTCAGCGGAGGCGGAAGATAATTTCGCACCTATAGTTGCTGGTGACGTCGGGGATGACACAGCCTGTGCTGGAGAACGGAATGTGATATGGCCCAATGCCCAGTCAATCAACAGATTGTAGCGGGTGAGCCAGTTATGTCCGAGAACCACAGAACAGCTGGAGTCAAGTGGAGTAACATAGAATGTAAGGGTCTGGATTTCTCCGACAGAAAAACGGATAGACAAATCTATAGCTCGTGAAATAACAGCATTAGTAGTGCCGTCAAATAATCGGAGTGGTATTGGAGTTATGGTGTATGTATGGAGTTTATGTAAATCGGAAAAAGAGGAATTGAGGAAACAGTGAGTAGAACTGGAGTCAATTAATGCTTGAATAGCGGTATCGGGAATGGAGTCAGAGTGGACGAGGAGGGTAAGGGAGTCAGAGTGGGAAAGAGCGGATGCGTTCAGGCGGACCTTGTTTGTCGTACGGGGAGTACCAACGCAGCCCTCAGCCTGTACGGAGGCTATAGGACTGCTTACTATTTTTTTTGGTCCGTCGTGGCATTGGTGGCGCGGCCTTTTGCCTTTGCTGCAGACGAGGTTGCCTTGTTGCAATCCTTGGCTTGGTGGCCAGGCTTTCCGCAGAACAGACAGAGGTTGTTGTCCATGCGGCGCTGGCATTCCTGCTGGGTAAGTTTCCCATCCTTTCCCAGCTTGGTGGAGAGGTCCGGAGTACTCTTGCAAGCTCCAGAGTTATTGCTGGTACCAGAGTTATTCTGACCGGAACCGGAAGCGGCAGCGTTACCAGTGTTTGACTTCTGGCCTGAGTTGGCGGTGGCCCACTTATCGGACCCCTTGTTGGACTTTGGGGTCTTGTCCGATGATTTGTCCGATTTGTTGTTGGCCAAATTTTCGCAGGAGACCTCAGATTGATGTTCCCAATAACGGGTGTCGATGGATTGGGCAAGCTTGCGGAGGGTAGCCAAAGAATCCGGCTTACCGACGCATGATATCTCGTCCTTGATGTGGGATGGGAGTCCAACATAAAATTGGCATCAGAGTGCGGCATCGCCCCATTGGACTTTTGGAGCTAGCTGCTGGAAACTCACAATGTATTTTGCAATTTTGTGATTTTCCTTCATCCGAAGTCAATCGAGTTTGTTCTCAGCATCGGCCTCGGGGTTGTAAGGACCGAAATTGGTCTGAAGTTTGGAGATGAAGTTGGAGTAGTCCTCTGACCATATTGGGTCATCGGAGTCGTCCATGAGCGCTGGTTCGAAGTAGTCCAGTGCGGTGCCCTTGAGATAGGACATGGCGAAGGTGACCTTCGCCCAATTGGATGTGAATGCGTCGGGGTGGTCGCAGAAATTCAACTGGCATTGCACCAAGAAAGGCTGGAGTTTGTGTGGATCGGAGCCATTGAATGGGTTGGGTTCTCAGACCTTGGTCTTAGGGGCTTGTGGGTTACGGATGCTGCTAGCGAGCAGGGAGATGGCTTGCACCAGATTTGGAGAGGGCGGGGTGTCATCTTCTTCATTGATGGCCTCTATGTGGTCCATTGGTTCCTCAACGACCTCGGGGATGGTGTCGATGCTGGGGGTGGGTACCTCGACGATTCGTGCACGTTCGGAATTGGCGGTGGATCGTGGCATTGGTAGGAGTGAGTATGGCAGTTCGAATATACTGTTACGCACTAGGTCCGATTGAGGGTCAGAGATTGGATCAGAGGTCGGGTCGGAGTTAGGGTCAGAGGTTGGGTCGGGGTCGGAGTATGTTGTGGGGGTTGGAACGGACTTGGCTTCAGATTATGTGCTGCGCCCTCACTAATACCGGTGTCCAAGATTTCGGAGACGGAGTACGACTTAGAGAGTTAGGATCGGACTTAGGAGCTAGGCGTGATTCAATATTCAAACTGGGGAATGAAGTCCCCAGTCGGGCAACTTAAATACATATTCAAAATCTAATAATAATTACTCCGGTGATGGGTCTCCGAGGCCGACGGCCTTACGTGAGTATGTCCGAGTCCGATGGGGATGGATGTCCGGGTTCCTATGGTGATGCTGATGCATCAATTGGAACCGGAGATGGATGGGCGGAATCGGTGGTGACAATCGGACAGGTAAATGGAGACGTAGCGGTGTCGGTTCGCTTAAGGAATAGATCCTATAAGCCTGCGCGCAACGGTCCTAGCAAACAGACGGTGTGTAACGCAGTTGTTCAGCACTCCAAAGATCAATCAGGGCGAGGGGTACGTAACAGGGAAGTGGGATAGTGCTCTGTGGTTGGATGAGGATGGGAGCAAAAGGTTGGTCCCGATGGCTGATCGTGCTCTGTGACTGGATGACAATGCGGAGCCCGGTTGGGAGGTACGCGAAAGCTGGTTTCAGGAGAATCAACCTCTCGGTGGCGGAGGGAAATCTGATCGTTGAACCAAGGTGTTTTACCTCAGTGTAGAGATGATGGATTGTGATGTAGAGCGTAGAGCGTAGACTTAGAGCATGGACTTTGACTTTAGAGCGTTGGCTGAAAACTTGTTTATTGATTCCAAAGGCAAAAACTAGCGCCCTTTTATATACAAATCCCCAGGGCACAACGACACAATATGAGGAGCAAATGATGCGATATGATGCAAGAAATGCTGATCAAGCCAGCTGACAAAGCGTGTGAAGTTGAACTACTAAAGGGGAAATCATGGAGAAATGAAACGACAGATAGGGGTAATCTTTGTAAGAATAGGGGGTGATGAGTAATAAAAGAACCAAAAATAGAACAAGGATGAGTAAGTCGTGTATGAATGAATTAAAAGATGAAACAGGGGTGAGTCATATAAAAGAACAATAGAAACGTCCACCAATACCATCTTCCCTATGGCTCCGAAGGTTAATTGACCCTGAGTCACATGAGGACTTCAGTCAGCATCCACAACAAATACTCCTTATTGTCTTAGTGATCCGTCTCCATATGGTATCCCACTCCAAGAGTATTTGGTCCCTTTGCCTGACACGATGTAACCTGAGTCGGATTGAAGTGGGAGGATAGGTCGGCAATGGCGACTGAAATTCTACCTCACGTTCGACTCTTCTATCCGTGTTACGATATAGAGGTGAAATGTCGAGGAATGTATATGGTTCAACGGAATTGTGAAAGAATATGGGATCGCCAATGGCATAAGAGAGACATGGTGGGGATCTTGGACGTTGAAAGAGTTTTGGAAGTATTTTGACACGTGGAGGTGGCTTAACATGCCCGTGGAGCTCGGCGTATTTTTGATAGTCCTCTGTGTCCAGAGACCAGTGTGACGCATTATTAGAAGTGATGTTGGAGAGGGGAATAGAATGGGAAGCCATGTGAATGATGATGAAAGGATCGGTGTGAATAGAAGGCTGATAATGATCGATGGCGATGAAACACGAGTGACAATCGATGGCTAGAATTAGAGACTGAGGTGGAGAGGGAGTTGCGGCGCTATTTAAAAGTTGATACGAAAAGACGCTGGCGGAGTTGGACTGTCAGAGTGGTTCGATATGCGTCCTCGATGCGTCCTGGCTCGTCAGCGGTTTTCAAATGGAGTATAGATTTCATATGCGCGGGGATCTGAGGGGATCGGACGGGGATCTGGGCATTAATGAATATAGTCATAACACTGGGCCATTGAAGTCCAGGCATATTCCTAGTTTTCATAGACGCTTGTTCAGAAATACAACAAATACGTATATACAACCTATTTTCCTCAAATTTGATACAATACACTTCAATTCAAACTTATTTTCATATTTCAACATGATTCTCAAATTTTACACAATATACTAGATTAAAACATAATGTGATATTTTGGCATAATTCTCAAAAATAATTGTTTTTTCCCCATTTAGTGGTGGCAACTCTCTTGAAGGAACATCCAAATATCATTGATTCTTTCTTATGCAATACTTGTAACATAATTTGAACTATCTTTAATCCCCACCTGGTATTTGTATATCTAAATACCCTATATAATACCAATTATATTAATACATACATTCCTATTATATCCATGTAAATGATTATGTTCATCTCAACCAAATATCTCATCTTTTAAAGTTTATTAAAATATAAAATATATGTTTATATTTATGAAAATTTCACACATCCAAAATCTTTTAAGATATCCAAATTGTAACTCCCTGGCTTTATGTATCATTGAAATCCTGATGTATATCTCCTATACATCAGAATATTGTATACTGACATGATTCCGAACAAGCGTCATAGGAATGGGGTACCAAGTATTACATTGTAATACTCAACGTTGGTGACATCAAAGTATTCTTCAATGTCTCAATTACCAAACTTTATGGTAGTGTGAGTACCATAATTTATGGTAGTGTGAGTACCATAATTTATGGTACTCCTGCTCCCAACACATGCTAATCGCAGTGTGATGGGTTGCTCTAGCGCAATGGTTTTCATACCTGTCACGCATATGAATTTAGGGGATATCATTATCCCCTCACTCCCACTGTCTAATAGACAGTGAGCAAGTGTTCCACCAATCTCCCAATACCTGGAGATTGTTTTATTATTTATGTGCGGCCTATCAGGTCGTGCTGTCGACTTCTGTCGGCTCCTATGATTATACATAGGTTCAGCTGATCTGTTGATGCTGACAGCACCTATATGCAGCTGTCATGATTCCCTGCTTGTTGGGAATCTTGTTGCACTACAGAAATGCACCGCATAGGTGTGTCTCGGTGGAATTTGATCATTGGGTTGAATTTGTATTGCATTAGAGTGATACATTGGCATAGCCTCCTCCTCAGGGGTGTCATCTTGGTCGTCCCATTCATATGGGGTGATCTCCTCATTCCATTTGTCAGCTACTTCTATGGCTGGCATTTTTTCCTCTAGATGGTCCTTGGGATCATCCATTGCTTCTTCATGTTCTCCCTCTATTGGGGAGAACCCATCTATATTGTCCTCCACTATGTGTGAGGACACATCCTTTCAGACTGCAGCCAACCTTACATTGCCCTTTAGTTTGGGGCAACTGGGTCACATGTGTCCTGTCTGGCTGCATTCGTAGCACACAACATCACTGATAACATTGTTCAATCAATCACCACTCGCATGTGCTGGTGGCTTCGATTGATAATTACCCTTAAAGGAGTAATTGTTGGAATTGAACCTGGAGCCTCCACTACAGGGTTCTGGCCTTGATGCACTCGCTTGTCATGAGTGTGTATTGGGAGCCATATACACACATCCATGGGGTGTGGGTTGACTCCCTGCATCCATCATACCAGTAGTTCTATTGACTACTGGTCTATGGGTTGAGGAGGACATGTTAGTCATGTTCTCCAGGTGTTGCATACTATGGTGGTATCACATTGCTTCCTGTAAGTACCCAAGGTACTTACTTACTATAGTATGTAGCTAGATAGTTATAATTAGTGTATGCAGCATTCCATTAAGGGAATAGATATATGCACCCATAGGGTGCATATGTATAGTTATTATGTAAGCCAGTGGACCCAAGTACATGTGTGGGTCCACATATAGTAGATAGAAAAACTTAGTAACTACCATGCTGTACAGCACATCGCCCAACCAATACACTTGGTTGAGTTCTGTGCAACGGTGTGAACTAAGACACTGTTTTGGAACCATGAACTTCAACCTAAACTGTGGTGTTAATCACAATCTAAGTTTAGCCCAAGGATGTATGGCCTTTCAAGGCTGGCAATGGGCTTGAAACTATTTTAACGGAGAACCCAATTAAGAAATTATACTCCAGTGAACAAACACAATCAATGTTGCCACAGGAAGTGAAGCAATAGAGGTTTTTATGCTTGTCACGTGTAGTTCACACTTTACTGCTGATGCAATGTAAAGTCAAAGATTGACAGGCGTTCAAGGGTTCAGATACTTCAAAGGGGGAAGTAACCTAGTGCCTTAGTACCACAGGTTGAGTGAATTAAAGCTAACAATAATCCCTTCAATGTAAAAAGATAGATACGCACTTGAACACTTCCTTCTGAACAAGCGTATTCACTGTACGTGTCTTATCCATGATAGAATCAACAGTCAAGGGATATTAATCTTGTCTCAAAGAGGTGAGTTAATAGACTGTTGTTGATTTATTGAAATGCCCACAATTGAACCAACCAATCAATAGCAAAGTACGTGTTAACCTGACTAACCTCAGAGTCTCAATTAAACGTGCAGTATTCTTGACCAATCAATAGCCTAGTACGTATTAACCTGACTAACCTCAGAGTCTCAATTAAACATGCAAGATTCTTGATTATAACCAATAGCCCGATATGTGATAATTTGGCTAACCTCAGAGTCTCAATTACATGTGTAAGGTTCTTGATCAATGAATAACAAGTAATACACTTCAAGTTACTGCTCTGAGTGGGCTTGTAGTGTGTTAATTACTAATCAGTTACTCTGTATTAACCTCTTCTCCGAGTTTGATTAATATTAGAGCCTGCTGTGCTTGTAATATAATAACTTCTGGCTTCTCCGAGAGTCAATCAAAGTTATTATACACTAAGAGTAGCTGATATAAGCGTGATGCTTATGTGATGATTACTCAATGCTTGAGTAGACACTGCTGTGTGTGTGTGGTAACTCTGAGCGATGCAAGTCGCATCACTGAAGATCAGATTCTCAAGAGGAATCTGAATCCAGAGAGTCTGGACCTCCCTGGGGTGGGAGGGTCCAACCAAATGATTGGTTAGACAGAGGAAATGAAGTTCCCCCAATGGAGGGTATTAGAGACCCAGCAATCCCTGTGAGGCAAGGATTACCGATCCAGATTGAAGAGGAAACTCCTCAATCTATGGCAAAGGAGCTCAATCAAGAGATCAAACCATGGGAACAACGAGAAGTTGAGGCTTCTCATAAACATAGATTAGCCCTCGAATG
The DNA here is from genome assembly GCA_025174535.1 of Cantharellus purpuraceus. NCBI lineage: Eukaryota > Fungi > Basidiomycota > Agaricomycetes > Cantharellales > Hydnaceae > Cantharellus > Cantharellus purpuraceus. Next base: position 1,239,485 of record JALBUN010000049.1, read on the forward strand.
TGAAGCTAAACATGCAGAGCAGGAACTCAGCCAGATGTTTAGAGAGCAGTGGCCCCAGCAAGAACTCAATGTGGCTGTTGATTTAAATCGACAGTCATGACATGCGCTGAACAGTTATCAGCACAAGTAAGCAGTGGGCCTTTCAGGAGACACCTGCCATGAGCAACGAGATACCCAATGGGTACCTCAAGAAGATGTTCCCTATAACAGGGAACAATCAGTGCCATCGACCTTAGAAGGTCAAGGCATACCAGACCAATTGGACACAATTGATCCTATCGATGGCATTGCCCGCATGGTGCAAGTAGCCATAGTTGATAACAGAGATACAGACCCAGAGAAGTCTGTACTTGCCAAAGCAGGCATTAAAGTATCGCCTCCTGAGCAATACACAGATCTTGAAGAGTTCAAGATCTTTGTAGCAGGTATGCTACAATGGCTGAAGATGAATAATCTCCTAGGGCCATCAAGTACAAAGTTTCAACTATTGTACTTAGGCACTCACCTTAAAGGTGAGGCCCTGGTTTTACAGGAATGTAGAACACTACGATAGGGCAGTCCAAGACTGGACCCTGGAAACTGCAATCCTTGGATTGCAGTGTAGATTCCTACATACCCTAATGCATCACTATGCGTCAAATAAGTTTGACTCTGTAATACAGGGTCAAAGGACCATTCACAAATTAATGAATGACCTAGATAAGTACGCAGGTCGCATGATAATGCCACCGGACACATACACGTACAGGAAGAGGTTTGTAACTGCAATGCACAAACCTCTGAGACAAGAAGTCCTCAAGAAGGGCTTCAATGCCGAGTTTAGCAGTATTGAGCAGTTGTACAAAACTGCTTGAATGATAGAGGAAGTGACGCGATACCACCACAGTATGCAACACCCAGAGAACATGACTAACACGTCCCCCTCAACCCATAGACCAGTAGTCAATAGAACTACTGGTATGATGAATATGGGGAGTTGACCCATGCCCCAAGGACATGTATATGGCTCCCAACACACACTCACAACAAGCGAGTGTGTCAAGGTTGGAACCCCATAATGGAAGCTCCGGGGCCAATTCCAACAATTACCTTTTCAAGGGTAATTATCCATCAAAACCACCAGCACACGCGAGTGGTGATCAATTGAACAATGTTACTAGTAATGTTGTGTGCTACAAATGTGGCCAGACAGGTCACATGTGACCTAGCTGCCCCAAATTAACGGGCAATGTAAGGTTGGTTGCCGTCCAAAAGGATGTGTCCTCACACATAGTGGAGGATAAGGTAGATGGATTCTCCCTGATAGAGGGAGAACATGAAGAAGCAATGGATGATCCCAAGGACCATCTAGACAAAAAAGTATCAGCTATAGAAGTGGCTGACAATGGGATGAGGAGGTCGCTGCATATGAATGGGACAACCAAGATGATGCCCCTGAAAGGGAGGCTACGCCAATGTATTGCTCTAATGTGATATGAATTCAACCCAATGATCAAATTCCACCGAGACACACCTATGTGGTGCATTTCTGTAGTGCAACAAGATTCCGGAGAAGCAGGGAATCACGACAGCTGCATACAGCTGCTGTCAGTATTGACAGATTGGCCAAACCTATGTATAATCATAGGAGCCAACAGAAGTTGACAGTGTGACCAGATAGACTGCACATAGACAACAAAACAATCTCTGGGTATTGGGAGATTGGTGGAACACTAGCCCACTGTCTATTAGACAGTGGAAGTGAGGATAATGATATCCCCTGAATTCACACGCGTGACAGGTATGAAGACATTTGCACTAGAGCAACCCATTGCACTGCAATTAGCATGTGTTGGGAGTAGGAGTACCATAAAGTTTGGTAGTCAGAACATTGAAGAATATTTTGATGTCAATGTTGAGTATTACGATGTAATACTCGGTACCCCATTCCTATGAAAGTTACAAATATGCCTGGACTTTAATGGCCCAGGCCCAATCATGATGGGAACTGAAGAAGTCCCCACCAATGGAGAGCATAATACCAATGCTCTTCATACCCCGTCATGGGGTATAAACTCAATATGAAGAAAGAGTGTTGGTGTGAATAAATGATGCCAAGGGGGTAACTCTAAACACGAGCTACCCACAACACAGTCCTTCCTAAAAGAAGGACTAGACTCAGTAAAGGACCCCCCAATGGAGGATCCAAATAAGAACATGACATGAATAGCTTTGTCTCGTGAAGAATCAACCACTTACATGGCCAGTCAGATCCCTCAGTTGAGTCATCAATGGAAAGAAAAGTATGCTGACCTATTCAGCAGCATACCCTTAGAACTTCCCCCATTTAGGGAAGTTAACCACGAGATTAATCTCGTGGATCCTGACAAGCAAATACATTATCACTTGCCTAAGTGTCCAGAGCACTACTGAGCAGAACTTTCAGAGAAAGTCCTGTGATACACCACTGCTAAATTGTGGGTATCAGCTACAGCCCAGCAAGCTGTACCAATGCTATGCATTCCCAAAAAAAAACAGGAAGCTCCACACCATGTTCAACTTGCGTGAACAGAATGATAATACAGTGAAGGACGTAACACCCTTCCCTGATCAGGACAGCATTAGACATGATGTTGCCTGCTGTACATATCAATCTAAACTTGATATGTCCAAAGCATATGAACAGTGTTTTGGAACCTGCAAAATTATGGTGTTAGGGCAAACTGCTTTGGAACCCACAAAATTATGGTGTTAGGGCAAACTCTAAATCACCACAATTCTGTGAATGAACAGCTGAGAAGAATATCAAACCCTGCTGCAGCACAACTCCAGAAACAATTTAACATTTGTACTTTGGTTACAATCCTTTGTATTGGTCAACGCAGACTATATGCAGAAAAGTAATATGTTTCTTAGCAGCAAGAAATGAACAAGGCTTCCAGAGTCTAGAGTTCACGGACGCTTAGGGGTCCAGATATTCCAAGAAGAGGGGAATGTACTTAGAGGCTAAAGGAAGTAGGTGGATGAATCCAACTATCCAACCAGTGACACTCTGAAGTGGGTAACAGCAATGTGTGAAGTAGTCTAGCAACTGCTTCACATGGGTTCAAGATTCTAATGCTCTGCAAAGGCAGTACACACTAGTAACTTAAACATGAGCACTAATGACAGGACTATTGACAGACAATCTCACCCTGTAGATTTGTAGTCACATGAGGCAGATACTACACTCACGCCCAAAGCAGGAATATCACTACTTTGAGTGCAATCAAGTACAGTTACACAACTGTAAAAGATCCTTGAACTGGTAATCAACAGTTACTGAGATAGAGGATGACACTGTATGTCACTCTAGTCACACTGGTGTGCAGAAGATGGGTAGAAGTGGTAGAATATGTTGTTATTTCAGAGGCAGAATGACCTCCTTATATATTGTATTTACAGGGGCTGACTAATGGTTCTAGAATATTCTACCTATTAATAGATGGAAACTACTGGAAGGTTGTGGAAGGTGGAAGAAAGGGGTAGAATATTCCAAGCCAATCACAGGTTCTGATCACTGTGCTAACACTGATCAGGAGCTGAATAATGGTTCTGGAATGTTCTATCTAATAATAGAAGGAAACAGCTAGAATGTTATGGAAAGGGGTAGAATATTCCAAGGCAATCACCTGATCTGATCATCAATCATCTGCTCTGATCCCTGAATTAGACACTGATCAGGCAAAAAGGAGGGTATCCACCCTGTTTTCTGCACTGGTTTGGACAGCCATGGATAGCCACATCTCAGGTGATGATCTCCACAGAAAATAGTGCCCTGAGAGGCTGTGGTTGTCAAGTTACACAATATTTATTGATCAGAGACATCTGAGCTTGAATTCAGGCCAAATGCCTGGTCCAAAGGTGGAGAGCTGGCTGTGCAAAGGTTTGTGGGCACCTATGGGTCCACAACTGTAGCACAGCAGAAATAAATCATTCTGGGCCGAGTTCTGCATGGAATATTCCTGAAAAAATATGGAAAAATAGAGAATATTTGAATAAGTCCATTCCAAGTACAAGCACCATGTATATGCTGATATTTAGGAATGGAAAGGTGAAATAGAGCACATTGGTGCTGCATAAATAGAATTTGATAGGGAAAAGGTGGTTCCCATACAGTCATGGTTAGAAATGATAGGGCCCATTTGGGAAAAGCCTTCCCAGCATTAGCATGCTTAAGAGCATGCCCAAAGTCATCCCAGTGTTTGTGGTAATCCATGTGCCATTTGGACTCCAGTGTTTTCAATGCTGGATCATTTAATATATGGGTGGTGTCACCAGCCAGTCCTTATGAAGCTGATTGATTTCAGCTTCAATTTTGGACAAGGCAAACTCCTTGAGTTTGCTGGGTTTGCTAACACCCTTGGGGGATGCTAGACAAGAGGAGACCACATTTCATGGTTGTAATCCTCCCAGATTTGGTCAGTTTTTTCCCAATCATGACCCTCAAACTCATGAGGGTCAATCCAAGGCAACTTGCTCAGATAATTGTCCTCCTTGGTGAGGTCAATTGTCTCCTATGATGATGAAAGACACAGGCTATGAGGATGCAGGAGCAGGCAATAATTTGCCTGCTTTAGCATGATGACAACACTATGGGGGCTGACTATATAAATGCCAGACAGAATAGTTGAAGGCAAGACAGAATGCTCTTTCTATTGACCGCGCACCGGACAGCTTTGAGTCGACCATGACATTTCTTCCAAAAGAGAAGACGCAAAAGCAAAGACGCAAAAGCAGCATGCACTGAGTCGTGCCGCTGCATCCGAGTCAACGGCGGCGTCCGCTGCTGACCAAGCCGGTTGTTCCAGCATCAAAATCGCGTCATGGGGCTTACGAAGGGCGTGTTCAAGATATAGCACATTGATACAGACAGGTTATAGGTATACACGATTAACATCCCAATATCATAATGAGCTATCGATCCCCTCCCACAGTCCCCATGGCATTCCGGACGAACGGATTGCCACCCATGCCTGGTGCGAACGGGGTGGCGAGCGGCGTTGGGAAACCACCTCCAAGACCTGGCGTAGGTATCCCACCGGCTAGACCAGGGGGACCGCCAAGGCTCTGACTCTGCTGAGCCTGGTGTTGTTGTTGTTGTTGCTGCTGCTGCTGCTGGTGTTGCTGTTGCTGTTGTTGCTGCTGCTGCTGGGGGGTGGGTGGAGGAGGCCCGCGATCTCTTTCAGCCGCCGTTGCGCCTGCGCGATCTGGTTCTGATACTAGGTTGCCGTTGGCAAACGAAGATCCTAGCCCGTAAAGCGTGCCATTGAACTGTTCATCGTCTAGTTTGTCCGCAAAATATATCTCGCGCATTTTGAAAAAAGTTGCCGAGGTGAGAAGAGAGTCGGAGCCTGCTTGAGATGATCCTATTCGCATTACCTGAAGAGATCAATATGTCAGTCAGAACCAAGCTACTGATGGCTGCTGGAAAAGGAGGGAAAGGCAACCGACATCACGTACACCGAGGTCATCTGCAACGTCCTGCAGACCACCTTTTAACGGTTTACAAACTCGCATAATGAATTTAACATCGTATATGGAGGGAAACCAAATGTGGAGAAGATCGAAGAACTCCTTTTCATCACTTGGCAAACTGGTGTTTGTAAGAAGTTTGACTAGATACCCGAAGTCGTATCCACTGCCATATTGATTAGTTCAACAACATGTGGACAGTGGCATGAAACACACCTATGGAAGGATATCCACTTTGTTACATCTGACAATACTAGACCCGACGTGATCAGGAGCTCGGCAAAGTCATTGGGTAGAATGCCAAACTCTTCATGCCGTTGAAAGTCGATGCCAGATTTTTGAAGGAGCTCAAGAGAATCTGGGGCATACATGTCTTCACTGAAGTGGTGGACAACAAAGCAAACCTCAGTACTTATGAATAGATGTGAATCTCACACTCACTTGACGCTGAAGCGAAAATTAAACTGCCAGGTAGACACATCCTGAGGGTAGTCACCGTCATCGTCTGCCAATGTGATTCCAATCTGGATCAGCTTGAGGAGCTCAACATTACACCGCATGGTTTGGTAGTGATAGTCGGAGGATGTTTTAAATGAGCCAATGGGACGCGCAACCACACCAGGGAATTCAGTGTCCTGAAAGCGTCAAGATATGAAGTAAGTTGAAAACGATTCCTAGTAGGGCTGTAGCACACAGTAAACAAGACAGTATACCATCGCCACGTATGGATAGCGTTCAATGACGCTTCGGATATTCCTCATCTCCATCTCTAGGTTCGTCTGCCAAACATCTCTAATCATAGTTGCTTGAGCAGAAGGCCAATAGGCCCCGTCAATTGATCAGACCGTACAATGAGGAAGTTAGTAGAGTCTCAAGTAACCCAGCAGCGTCTATGAGCGGAGTTCAAAGGATGGTGGCGTGAAAGTTACATAAGCCTCAATGGACCCGATTTGTGACGTCTCACTTCTCTTGAACGTCTATGCTCTCCACGCGTTGCTGCTGAAGGCATGTCTTCTATCATCATGCGCTCTCGCGCATGCTTGAGACCTTGGTGGATGACACGAGCCGTATTGACTACTCAAAGACAGCGTCGTGGTCCACAATGTCTGCCCAATGTTAGCTTATGTTTTCCGGTAACGAATCCCCCATTTATAAATCAAAACAAGTCCTCATTGAGGTTTAGCAGAATTCGCGATTTGTATCTTCAACACGTGCGGGAATGTATACTAAGTCGCCACAAGTGCTGACTCTACTTTTCTACCCAGCACATGCACACTATCCACGACATACCAGAGGCCAGAGGAATAAGAATGACAAACTCACGACGAAGCGCAGCAAGGATGTTCTCAACGAAGTACAAGAAAGCCTCGAAAAAGCCGCTTTAATTGTTACTGAAGTAGATGAGCGCATCAGCAAGGAATTGAGCCAGAATGCATCATTCGAGACCTATGTCAGGCTGACATTGTGTCGTCTACGGCCGTTCCTTCTCTATTTTGTTCATCATGGACCTCAGGAAGTCAGTGCTACCCGCCTGTGGTCCATGTAGCAGCACTCACAGCCTAGTATCGCAGTTCCTCAAAGGCTATGCCAAACCAACCTCCTCCATGGCACGTGCTCGCATTGCAACAGTTTATCTATTTATCTCAGCGCATGCTTGGTTTTTTCGTGCCACGGCAGCGCGATCGTCTGGCTCACAAGATTTACCTCCGGAAGTTGTAAAGATTGCTGAACAATTCAACAAGACTGGAAATGTAGTGGAGGCATTTGTAGAGAATAAGCTTCCAGAAGGTATGACCTGGGCAGACGTGGGAGGCGCAATTCTGGATAGTAGCAGTGATGCTTGGTTTGCTCTGAGCAAGATTATTGCGCCAGAAGCCGGGACGCCAGCACCTGACGAACCTAGCACTCGCCACCCTCAAAAGGAGTCTCCGAACGAATGTGATGACAGAACTTGATTCCCTCTGCACGTCATACCTGACGCGGGGCCCATGAAGCTTGAAGGCCGAATCACCGCGTTTTGACGGTTTGTATCTGGAGGGCGAGTGGTTATGACCGGCAGTGAGCGGCTGGCGCATTCTCATATAATAACCCTAGTTTCAAGTGTGTAATCTATTCAAACCCCACAATTAGCTCTAGCATCCATCAATGAGATTTGACACGTTGCGATTGATCCAAAGATATGCAACTACAAATAACATTTATAGACAATATCTGATTAGTTCTGAGTGATGCTTGTTTGGAATCATGTCAGTATACAATATTATGAGATATACATCAGAATTTTAATGATACATAAAGCCAGGGAGTTACAATTTGGATATCTTAAAAGATTTTGGATGTGTGAATTTTTCATAAATATAAACATATATTCTATATTTTAATAAACTTTAAAAGATAAGATATTTGGTTGAGATGAACATAATCATTTACATGGATATAATAGGAATGTATGTATTAATATAATTGGTATTATATAGGTTATTTAGATATACAAATACCAGGTGGGGATTAAAGATAGTTCAAATTATGTTACAAGTATTGTATAAGAAAGAATCAATGATATTTGGATGTTCCCTCAAGAGAGTTGCCACCACTAAATGGGGAAAAAACAATTATTTTTGAGAATTATGCCAAAATATCAAAATATGTTTTTAATCTAGTATATTGTGTAAAATTTGAGAATCATGTTGAAATATGAAAATAAGTTTTAATCTAAGTGTGTTGTGTAAAATTTGAGGAAAATAGGTTGTATATACATATTTGTTGTATTTCTGAACAAGTGTTATGACTATATTCATTAACAACCAGATCCCTGTCTGATCCACTCAGATCCCCACGCATATGAAATCTATACTCCATTTAGAAACCACCACGTCTCCATTTACCTGTCCGATTGTCACCACCGATTCTGCCCATCCATCTCCGGTTCCGATTGATGCATCAGCATCACCGTAGGAACCCAGACATCCGTCCCCATCAGACTCGGACATACTCATGTAAGGCCATCGGCCTCAGAGACCCACCACCGGAGTAATTATTATTAGATTTCAAATATGTATTTAAGTTGCCCAACTGGGGACTTCATTCCCCAGTTCGAATATCAAATCACGCCTAGTTCCTAAGTCCGATCCTAACTCTCTAAGTCGTACTCCGCCTCTGAAATCTTGGACACCGGTATTAGTGAGGGCGCAGCACATAAGCTGAAGCCAAGTCTGTTCCGACCCCCACGACGTACTCTGACTCCGACGAAACCTCCGACCCAATCTCCGACCCCCAATCGGACCTAGTGCGTAACAACAAGTGTCAATGGTGTTTTGGAACCTGCAAAATTATGGTGTTAGGGCAAACTCTAAATCACCACAATTCCGTGAATGAACAGCTGAGAAGAATATCAAATCCTACTGCAGCACAACTCCAGAAACAATTTAACGTTTGTACTTTGGTTACAATCCGTTGTAATGGTCAATGCAGACGATACGCAGGAAGGTAATACGTTTCTTAGCAGTAGGGAATGAATAAGACTTCCAGAGTCTAGAGTTCACGGACGCTTAGGGGTCCAGATATTCCAAAAAGAGGGGAATGCACTTAGAGGCTAGAGGAAGTAGGCAGATGAATCCGATTGTCCAACCAGTGACACTCTGAAGCGGGTAACAGCGATGTGTGAAGTAGTCTAGCAACTGCTTCACACGAGTTCAAGATTCTAATGCTCTGCAAAGGCAGTACACACTAGTAACTTAAACAAGAGCACTAATGGCAGGACTATCGACAGACAATCTCACCCTGTAGATTTGTAGTCACGCGAGGTAGATACTACACTCACGCCCAAAGCAGGACAATCACTACTTTGAGTGCAATTGAATACAGTTACACAACTGTAAGTGACCCTTGAACTGGACAATCAACAGTTACTGAGATATAGAGGATGACACTGTATGTCACTCTAGTCACACTGATGTGCAAATGATGGGGTAGAAATTGGTTATTTATTCAGAGGCAGAATGGGCTCCTTTTATATTGTATTTACAGGAGCTGACCAACACTACTGGAAACTTCTACCTATTAATAGATGGAAACTACTGGAAGCTAGTGGAATATGTGAGAAGGGGGTGGAAGTTTCCTAGCCAATGAGCTGCTTGGATTTGCTCTGACTCATGGCATGAGTCATGGATGGAGTCATAGTATGAGTAATCACAGGAGTCATGGTATGAGTCATGGAAGGAGTCATTGCATGAGTCACCATTACTCAAATAACTCGGGAAATACTCTGTTTCCTGGGCTGATCAGCACAGCTATGGGTAGGCACAGCTTCTATTGAACTCTCCACTGAAAATGGAGTCAGGAGGTGCAGTGGTTGCGAAGATATTGAGCATTTACTGGCAGTGGTGAGCAGATTGAGTCGGAGATTGAAATGAGTCATGTGATCGAAAATGAGTCAGTTGTCCGGGTGACTCCGGCTGACCTTGAGGCTGCTGACATCTGCGAAGGTTTGTGGGTCCATGTGGGTCCCAAAACTTTGCCCAGCAGAACAATAAGTTTGTAGACTTATTTCTGCATGGAAAATTCCCGAAAAAAATATGAAAAAATAGAGAATATTTGAATGGCCCTGAATCAAGAGAAAGCAGCAGATATATGCTGATATTTTAAGGCCATGAAGCGAAATTGTACAGTTTCGGGACTTTAAACAAGATCTTTTTTAAGGGAAAACCAGTTCCCATACAAATGGCTCCAGGTAAGCAGTATGCTGAAACCTTGAGTGGATGAGTATGTCTACTATAGCTTCTTAGAGCATCTGAGGAAGTGCATATGCCTGCAAACTGCTCTAGGTAAGTCCTATGCTGTTCTGACTTAGTGAAGCAGACTTGAGGTACAGCTCATGCCCCTCCCCTTGACCACTCCCACCACAATCAACCTCCCCTCCTCACTATGCAACCTTGATACATCTCTCAGAGCAGTAAGCAATTACATTCATGTTCTCATGCTTGTTGATGCAAATATTCACCCTTGTATATGACAGATGGCTTCAAGCAATTGATGCATACCACTCTGATTAGCAAGAACTCACCTGCCCCTTGAGGAATATAGAACATTACAATAGGGCAGTCAGAGACTGGACCATAGAGACTGCAATTCAAGGGTTGCAGCATAAATTCCTACATACATTGACACATGATGATGTGTCAAATAAGTTTGACTCTGTCATGCACAGTCAAAGGACCATTCATGAATTGATGAACAATCTAAAAAAAGTATGCAGGCTGCTGCATGATAATGCCATCAGACATGTCCACATTCAGGAAGAGGTTCATAGCCACAATGCACAAACCCCTATGACAAGAAGTCAAGAAGGGCTTCAATGCCAAATTTAGCAGCATTGAGCGGTTGTATGAACCTGCTTGAATGTTAGAGGAAGTGACACGATACCATCACAGCAATGTCTGGAGAATGCAACAAATGTGTCCCCCTTAGCTCACAAACTAGTAGTCCATAGAACTACTGGTGTAACAAACATAGGAAGCTGACCCACACCCTATGGACATACACATGTGGCCCCCAATGTGCACTTGTGAAAAGTGAGTATGCTAAGGCCAGAACCCCATAATGGTGGCTCCAGACCTAGTTTGAACAGTTACTGTTTTGGAACTCACAAAATTATGGTGTTAGGGCAAACTCTAAATCACCAAAATTCCATGAAATGAACAGCTGAGAAGAATATCAAATCCTACTGCAACACAACTCCAGAAACAATTTAATGTTTGTACTTTGGTTACAATCCTTTGTAATGGTCAATCCAGATGATATGCAGGAAGGAAATACATTTCTTAGCAGCAGGGAATGAATAAGACTTCCAGAGTCTAGAGTTCACAGATGCTTAGGGGTCCAGATACTCCAAAAAGAAGGGAATGCACTTAGAGGCTAGAGGAAGTGGGTGGATGAATCCAACCATCCAACCAGTGACACTCTGAAGTGGGTAACAACAGTGTGAAGTAGTCTAACAACTGCTTCACACAAGTTCAAGATTCTAATGCTCTGCAAAGGCAGTACACACTAGTAACTTAAACAAGAGCACTAATGGCAGGACTATCGACAGACAATCTCACCCTGTAGATTTGTAGTCACATGAGGCAGATACTACACTCATGCCCAAAGCAGGACAATCACTACTTCAAGTGCAATCAAGTACAGTTACACAACTGCAAGTGACCCTTGAACTGGATAATCAACAGTTACTGAGATATAGAGGATGACACTGTATGTCACTCTAGTCACACTGATGTGCAGAAGATGGGGTAGAATTGGTTGTTATTTCAGAGGCAAAATGGCCTCTCTATATATCATATTTACAGGGGCTGACTAATGCTTCTGGAGTATTCTACCTATTAATAGATGGAAACTGCTGCCAATCACCTGCTCTGATCACTGAACTAACACTGATCAGGGGCTGAATAATGCTTCTGGAATCTTCTATCTAATAATAGATGGAAACTACTAGAAGGTTATGCAAGGTGGAAGGAAGGGGTAGAAGATCCCAAGCCAATCACCTGCTCTGATCACTGGACTAGACACTGATCAGGCAAAAAAGAGGGTATCTGCCCTTTTTTTGCACTGGTTCACAGTCACATCTTAGATGGTAATCTCCATGGAAAATGGTGCCCTGAGAGGCTGTGGTTGTCAAGTTACAGAATATTTATTGATCAGAGACATCTTGAATTTGGGCCAAATGCCTGGTTCTGAGGTGGAGTGCTGACTGTGTGAAGGTTTGTGGGCATCAGTGGGTCCACAACTGTAGCACAGCAGAATCAACACATTCTGGGTAAAGTTCTGCATGGAAAATTCCCAGAAAAATAGGGAAAAATAGAGAATATTTGAATAAGTCCACACTCCAGGTAAAAGCACTGCGTATATGTTGATATTTAGGAATGGAAAAGTGAAATAAAGCACATTTGTGCTGCATAAATAGCATTTGATAGGGAAAAGGTGGTTCCCATACAAGGACCATCCTTCTAAATGCAGCGACTACACAACACACTTACACAAGATGGCTCTCAAATCCAAACAACTTGCTGAATCTTATAAGTACTTGATATGCCTTAACAATGCTGCACTTACCTCATCTTCTCACCCTGGTGCAGCTCCTGAGGGGTACAAAGCATGTGACTGTCAACAATCATGCAAGGGATATCTATGATGCCTGCATGGAAGTAGCCATGTCCCACCATCCCAACAATACTTTCCAGGACCCCAATGGGAACATGCAATGGATTCCCAACCATCCTGTTCCAGCAATGATGCATACCATACCACTCCCTTACAGTTATCCTACATATATGCCTCCCCCCTCTGCCTCTTCTACAATGATGACAATGGATGGAGACTTTCAAATTACCGCAGAAATGCTGTGATATTGACAAAGCACAAGATAGGGAGGACAAGGAACATGGTTATCAGTTCAGGAACTTTGGTTTCCTAACAGACCCTGGTCCAACCATGGATATACACCATGCTCAAGGGATGCTCAGCCAAGATGCATTCTATCAATCAGAGGTGCTCCAAGCTTGCAAGATGACCATGATGAGGCAGACAAGCCTGAATCTGCCAAACTTAGTTCAACTGGCATTGTACTAGGAACGGTTGTAGTTTGTGTGGATTGGAGCTATTGAAAGGGTCAGGTTCCTGGTTTGGGACTTAGAAACCTGCAGGGTATGGATGCTGCTGGCAGGCAGGGAGATGGCTTGTGCCAGATTCAGGGAGGACAGAGTGCCATCCTCCTTGTTGATGGCCTCTACTATAGGGTCATGCACTTCAGACACCCCCTCCAGTCAGTCAGTCACACCCTGTCACAGACAGCTGGTGATGCCATTATTGACTCTGATTGCCCCATCTTTGTGGCATGAGAGGGAATCAGTCAGTCACTCAAATATAAAGTGTAAGACTATTTCAACTGATTACCTTGAGTATTATAAATCTTGTAATGTAGATAATATGGGTCTGAAGTGCTAGTGGAAATCAGAGGAAGAGGTGGTCTGGGATATAGTTGAGCTTGGTTACTTGGGTTCAAGGCCATTGGATGACACTTCATTCCCTTGAGAAATAATCCACTGAACTGAGGATTTTCTGCCAGGTTGTGATGGGCATGTAAATGTCCTTTGATCTGGGATGTAAGTTCCGCTACTGTTCCTCCAGTTGAGAGACAGAGAGCACTGGCAAGGGCAAGCAAGTCATCCTTTCACTTGTAATGCAAGAATGAGTTATTAAAATCCCTGTTAGCTGCTTCATCAAGAAGACATGCATTGTCAGCTTCCTCAACCTCAAACTGGGCACAGAGGTCTGGTTCAGTGACAAAAAGTCCCTTGATTTTTGTTGATTTGCAGGTTTTCCTTCTAGTTTCATTGGCAAGTTGAATTTGTGTGTCATTAAGCTCCCTTTTGACCATGGGACAGTGCACTTGAGCAGCTGCAGTCTGAGCCTTTTGGAGCTCAAGCATCATGTATGTCATCTAGTGCTGCTGATGGCATTTATGCAGTTCTGAAAGCAATTGCTCACAATCCAGGCACTGGTCTTCTTCATATCCAACTACTGAAGGCAGCATGTGTATTGATGCTGCTGCAGCTGAGCTGGAGCAGGTGGTTTGAGTGGTAGAAGACAGAGTACTACCTGTGTGAACAATGGACTGTGAGTCACCAGGATAAATTGATGAGGCATTGAGGACAAAAAATCCTCATCAGTCCATGTGTCAGATTCATCAGAAAGATGATAATCTGAGTCATCTTCATGTGCAGTCTCAGCATCAGTGGGGATGGCAGGGAATGATGTCTGCATCTTGGGGGGATATGAGTCTGGGACTACAGCACTAGCTGAGGTTGCTCTACTTGGTGCAAAGTCCTCATCAGTGAATATAAATGGATCAAGAAAACAAGGCCAGTTTTTGCCCATGATTTCTTGATGATCCTCAGGGTAATACATGTTCAGGCTTGCATGTATTTGTGTATTACATTGTATCAGTTGATAGGGATGTTTTCAAGCACCCACTGGTCACAGATGTCTATCCATGCTTTTTGAACATGTGAAAATACACCAACATCAAGGGGTTGTAATTTATGTGTACACTTCAATGAGAAGCAGATGAGAATGACTTCCACCTCCATCATGTCATATGCAGTGTGCTTTATTTCCAAGTTTTCATGTGATTCATGACCATCAAGGAAAAGGATGATCAGTTTATTTGGATTAACTTGATGGCTTGCTGCATAAGGGATGAACACCTTAGTAAACCAATGTTCAAAGATATCATTGTTTGTCCAACCTGATGGCATGGTACTTACACTGCATGTTACACACTAGGTCCAATGGGGGGTCAGAACCTGGATTGGAGTTTGGGGTCAGAGTTGGAGTGGGGGTTGGGGTGCATTGTGGGGGTCAGAATGGACTTGGCTTCAGTGTTATGACTATATTCATTAACGACCAGATCCCCATCCGATTCACTCAGATCCCCGTGCATATGAAATCTATACTCCATTTAGAAACTGCCACGTCTCCATCTACCTGTCCGATTGTCACCGCCAATTCCGCCCATCCATCTCTGGTTCCAATTGATGCATCAGCATCACCATAGGAACCCAGACATCCATCCCCGTCGGACTCGGACATACTCATGTAAGGCCGTCGGCCTCGGAGACCCATCACTGGAGTAATTATTATTAGATTTCAAAATATAAGTTGCCCGACTGGGGACTTCATTCCCCAGTTTGAATATTGAATCACGCCTAGTTCCTAAGTCCGATCCTAACTCTCTAAGTCATACTCTGCCTCCGAAATCTCGGACACCGGTATTAGTGAGGGTGCAGCACATAAGCTGAAGCCAAGTCCATTCTGGCCCCCACGACGTGCTCCAACTCTGACCCAACCTCCAACCCAACCTCCAACCCAATCTCTGACCCCCAATCGGACCAAGTGCGTAACATATATTCGAACTGCCATACTCACTCTTACCAATGCCATGATCCATCGCCAATTCCGAACACGCACGAACCGTCGAGGTGCCTGCTCCCAGCATCGACACCATCCCCGAGGTCATTGAAGAACCGACGGACCACATAGAGGCTGTCAATGAAAAAGACAACACCCTACCCTCTCCAAATCTGGCGCAAGCCATCTCCCTGCTCACCAGCAGCATCCATAACCCACAAGCTCCTAAGTCCTGGACCAAGGTCCGAGAACCCGACCCATTCAATGGCTCCAATCCATGAAAGCTCCAGCCTTTCTTGGTGCAATGCCGGTTGAATTTCCGCGACCGCCCCGACGCGTTCACATCCGATCAGGTGAAGGTGACCTTTGCCATGTCCTATCAGGCACCGCACTGGACTACTTTGAGCCAGCGCTCATGGATGACTCCGATGACCCAATATGGTCAGAGGACTACTCCGACTTCATCTCTGAACTTCAGACCAATTTCGGTCCTTACAACCCCAAGGCCGATGCCGAGAACGAACTTGATCGACTTCGGATGAAGGAAAATCACAAAATTGCAAAATACATTGTGAGTTTCCAGCAGCTAGCCCCGAAAGTCCAATGGGGCGACACCGCACTCCAATGCCAATTTTACATTGGACTCCCATCCCGCATCAAGGATGAGATATCACGCGTCGGTAAGCCGGATACTTTGGTTAACCTCCGCAAGCTCGCCCAATCCATCAACACCCGTTATTGGGAACATCAATCTGAGGTCTCCTGTGAAAATTTGGCCATCAACAAATCGGACAAATCATCGGACAAGACCCCAAAGTCCAACAAGGGGTCCAATAAGAGGACCACTGCCAACTCAGGCCAGAGGTCAAACACTGGTAATGCTGCCGCTTCCGGTTCCGGTCAGAACAATTCTGGCACCAGCAATAACTCCAGAGCTCACAAGAGTACTCCGGACCTCTCCACCAAGCTGGGGAAGGATGGAAAACTTACCCAGCAGGAACGCCAGCGCTGCATGGACAACAACCTCTGTCTGTTCTGCGGAAAGCCTGGCCACCAAGCCAAGGATTGCAACAAGGCAACCTCGTCTGCAGCAAAGGCAAAGGGCCATGCCGCCAACGCCACGACGGACCCAAAAAAATAGTAAGCAGTCCTATAGCCTCCATATGGGCTGAGGGCTGCGTTGGTACTCCCCGTACGACAAACGAGGTCCGCCTGAACGCATCCACTCTTTCCCACTCCGACTCCCTTACCCTCCTCATCTACTCCAACTCCATTCCCAATACCACTATTCAAGCATTAATTGACTCTGGTTCTACTCACTGTTTCCTCAATTCCTCTTTTTCCGATTTACATAAACTCCATACATACACCATAACTCCGATACCACTCCGATTATTTGATGGCACTACTAATGCTGTTATTTCACGAGCTATAGATCTGTCTATCTGTTTTTCTGTTGGAGAAATCCAGAACCTTACATTCTATGTTACTCCGCTTGACTCCAGCTGTTCTGTAGTTCTCGGACATAACTGGCTCACCCGCTACAATCTGTTGATTGACTGGGCATTGGGCCATATCACATTCTGTTCTCCAGTACAGGCTGTGTCATCCCCGACGTCACCAGCAACTATAGGTGCGAAACTATCTTCCGCCTCCGCTGACTCTGCTCCGATAGATACTCCATCTACCCCGCCGTTTATATCACTGGTGGATGCTATGGCCTTCGCCAGACTAAGCAAACTGGATGGTTCTCACACATTCCAGGTCCACCTCTCTGATCTGATATTCCTCGCCGCCCGTTCCGCCCAATCAACTCCACCGGACCTATCTATGGTTCCTAAGGAGTATCATGGGTTCGCCGACGTGTTCAGCAAGTCTAAAGCCGACTCCCTAGCGGAACACCGACCATACAATCTCAAGATCGAACTGGATGACAACTCCACCCCTCCACTTGGCCCTATCTACTCGCTAACCCAAAAAGAGCTACTGGCTCTCTGAACATTCATAGACGAGAACTTGGCCACAGGCTTCATCCGCCCATCCCTATCTCCCCATGGAGCTCTGGTCCTATTTGTCTGCAAAAAGGACGGATCACTCCGTCTATGTGCCAACTTCTGTGGACTCAACAAGATCACCAAGAAAGACCGATACCCCACACCGCAGACCTACTCGAAAGTCCTCGAAAGGCTAAGATCTATTCCAAAATAGATCTCTGACATGCCTACCATCTAGTCTGCATCCGAGAAGGTGACGAATGGAAAATGACCTTCTGCACACGATATGGATCTTTCGAGTGGTGCATCATGCCCTTCAGACTAACCAATGCTCCGGCCGCCTTCCAGAGGTTCATGAATGATACCTTTGCCGACCTCCTTGATGTGACTGTCCTCATTTACTTAGACAACATTTTGGTATATTCGGACAATGAAGAAGAACATCAGACACATGTCCAAGAGGTACTCCAACGTCTCCGAAAGCATGGCCTCTTTGCCCGTGCTGACAAATGT
The DNA here is from genome assembly GCA_025174535.1 of Cantharellus purpuraceus. Classification (NCBI taxonomy): domain Eukaryota; kingdom Fungi; phylum Basidiomycota; class Agaricomycetes; order Cantharellales; family Hydnaceae; genus Cantharellus; species Cantharellus purpuraceus. Next base: position 1,257,448 of record JALBUN010000049.1, read on the forward strand.
GAATTCCACTCCGACTCGGTTGAATACCTAGGCTATATCCTCTCCCCGGCAGGATTGACAATGTCTGATGACAAAATCAAAGCCATACAGGAATGGCCGGAACCCTGGAGAGTCAAGGATGTACAGTCCTTCCTAGGGTTCACCAACTTCTACCACCGCTTCATTCACGGCCACTCCGATATCACCGTTCCGCTCACCCGACTCACTAGGAAGGGTATCCAATGGAATTTCACTGACGAATGTAGACAGAGCTTTGAGACCTTGAAGAAGGCCTTTACTTCCGCTCCAATACTGACTCATTGGGTTCCAGACGTTCCTATCCTATTAGAGACCGATGCCTCCGACTATGCACTTGCCGCGATCCTGTCCATCATCTCTCCGGACGACGGACAAGTCCATCTGATCGCTTTTCACTCATGTACATTTATGCCCCCTGAACTGAAGTATGATGTCCATGACAAAGAGCTCCTTGCCATATATGAAGCCTTCCGGATATGGAGACACTACCTTGAGGGTCCCTCCGATCCAGTGGATGTCATAACTGACCACAAGAACTTGGAATACTTCTCCACAATGAAACTACTCACCCGGAGACAAGTCCGATGGTCCGAATACCTATCTCAGTTCAATCTCATTATCCATTTCCGTCCAGGTCGACTCGGAGCAAAGCCCGACGCTTTAACTAGACGATGGGATGTCTACCCTAAAGAGGGGAATAACGACTATGCCACTGTAAACCCACACAACTTTCATCCTGTGTTTACTAACGAGCAGCTGGCATTGTCCCTACAAGCATCCACCCTCATGACTCCCACCCTCTGAGCTGTCACCATTATGGACATCAACCAACTCCGCTCCGACATCCGCTCATCACTCCGATCTGATCCTGTTGCAGTTAAACACTTGGAGGACCCTTCCGATCCGAAAATGGTCACTTGACCCCGAAGGACACCTCCGACACAACAACCAGATATATGTCCCCGACGCCAACGGTCTCTGACTCCGAATTTTGCAGTATTATCATGATCACCCGATCTCCGGCCATTTCAGGCAAAATCGCACACAAGGATTAATCCAATGAGACTATGTATGGCCAAAAATGCGAGAATACATTCAACACTACTGTAACTCCTGCACCACCTGTATGCACTCAAAATTGCAAAGGCACAAACCCTACAGAACACTTAAGCAACTTCCAGTCCCAGAGCAACCATGGAACTCCATCCCCATGGATTTCATAGAAAAGCTCCCCCCATCGCTCAGATACGACACCATACTTGTGATTGTCGACAGGTTCACTAAACAGTCACTATTCATTCCGACGCATGACACCATCATCTCCGCCTCACTAGCTAAATTGTTCGTTCTCCACATATTCTCTAAACACGGAGTCCCATCGCATGTCACATCCGATCGAGGCTCGGAGTTCGTGTCCTCCTTCTTCCGCACATTAGGAAAGGCTCTCGACATGAAGCTTCACTTCACCTCCGGATACCATCCTGAAGGAGACAGACAAACGGAATGAATGAATCAGTCCCTGGAACAATATCTCCGAATCTATTGTAACTATCAACAGGACAACTGGGCTGATCTACTTCCGATCGCAGAGTTTGCCTACAACAATGCTCCGAACGCGACTACTGGCATCTCTCCGTTCTTTGCTAATAAAGGCTATCATCCGAACATCTCCATCCACCCTGAGAAAGAACTTGCCTCCACCAAAGCCCACCAATTCGTAACTGACCCCGATCAACTACACCAACATCTCCAAGAAACCATCTCCGATGCCCAGAAACAATATCAAGTCTCTGCAGACCGACACTGCATTCTGGCTCCGGACCTGCAAATCGGAGACAAAGTATTTGTTAAGGCTGAACACTTCTGGACCACCCGCCCATCAAAGAAACTCTCCAAGAAATACTTAGGTCCTTATGAGGTCATTGCTTGTGCAGGCAGCAGGTCCTTCACCCTCCACCTCCCGGACCACTTCCGAGCAGTTCATCCGGTCTTCCATATATCAATGCTCAAACCTGCTACTACGAACAAGATCTCCAGTCACATGCAACCCCCACCTCCCCTGATCATCATCGAAGGAGACAATGAATATGAGATATCTGAGATCCTGGACTCGAAGATCGACTGTCAATACAAGTGCAAGCTCCAGTACTTAGTCAAATGGACTGGATACGAAGGCACCGACGAAGAGTCCTCATGGATCTCTGCATCCGAACTCGATCACACATCCGAATCCATCTCCGACTTTCACTCCGCTTATCCAGACAAACCTGGCCCCCTTATGAATCTTTAAGTTCGATTACTAATGGTAATTCTATTATTTCGCATCATCATTTTATTACAAGTCACAAGGGAAATTACCAGCCTGCCCAAAAAACTCTGAAGGAATATCACTCCGACTCATTTTTCTCTGCTCCAAAATTTATAATCATTTTCATTTTTTATTTTTATACATCGCGTTTCCTTTTTCCCTTCCCCTTATCTACCTCAGGCTCCGTCTCCGACTCATCATCACTCTCTACATCCAACACCCAATCTTTCTCATCCCCCATGTCCAAATCCTCGTCCAAAGGGGCCATGAACTTCCGCAACCGACATAACTCGGCTGTCCGCTGACCCTCCAGAACCTCCTTCCATTTCATTGTCTTCACCAAGTCCACTAGCAACCCCTCTGTCCGCCGGAGGTGCTCCGACTGCAGGTTAACCAGCCAGATAAGCTGGCCCACAGTACTATTGGGCGCAGAGACGCGCCCCGTACCTGCACTGGTCATTGCCCCTTCCGATCTGACACCGCTACCCCTGGCTGCCACAGCACCTGCCTCCGTCCGCCGCTTTTTGGTCGGACGACCTTCCGATTCTTTCTCTGCCCCTCCTTGTACCACTAGTCAGGGCTTGACTGTATGGGAACTGGTTTTCCCTTAAAAAGATCTTGTTTAAAGTCCCGAAACTGTACAATTTCGCTTCATGGCCTTAAAATATCAGCATATATCTGCTGCTTTCTCTTGATTCAGGGCCATTCAAATATTCTCTATTTTTTCATATTTTTTCGGGAATTTTCCATGCAGAAATGAGTCTACAAACTTATTGTTCTGCTGGGCAAAGTTTTGGGACCCACATGGACCCACAAACCTTCGCAGATGTCAGCAGCCTCAAAGTCAGCCGGAGTCACCCGGACAACTGACTCATTTTCGATCACATGACTCATTTCAATCTCCAACTCAATCTGCTCACCACTGCCAGTAAATCCTCAATATCTTCGCAACCACTGCACCTCCTGACTCCATTTTCGGTGGAGAGTTCAATAGAAGCCGTGCCTACCCATAGCTGTGCTAATCAGCCTGGGAAACGAAGTATTGACCGAGTTATTTGAGTAATGGTGACTCATGCAATGACTCATGCAATGACTCCTTCCATGACTCATACCATGACTCCTGTGATTACTCATACTATGACTCCTGCTCTGAGTCACACTATGACTCCATCCATGACTCATGCCATGAGTCAGAGCAAATCCAAGCAGCTCATTGGCTAGGAAACTTCCACCCCCTTCTCACATATTCCACTAGCTTCCAGTAGTTTCCATCTATTAATAGGTAGAAGTTTCCAGTAGTGTTGGTCAGCTCCTGTAAATACAATATAAAAGGAGCCCATTCTGCCTCTGAAATAAATAACCATTTCTACCCCATCATTTGCACATCAGTGTGACTAGAGTGACATACAGTGTCATCCTCTATATCTCAGTAACTGTTGATTGTCCAGTTCAAGGGTCGCTTACAGTTGTGTAACTGTATTCAATTGCACTCGAAGTAGTGATTGTCCTGCTTTGGGCGTGAGTGTAGTATCTACCTCGCATGACTACAAATCTACAGGGTGAGATTGTCTGTCGATAGTCCTGCCATTAGTGCTCATGTTTAAGTTACTAGTGTGTACTGCCTTTGCAGAGCATTAGAATCTTGAACTCGTGTGAAGCAGTTGCTAGACTACTTCACACATCGCTGTTACCCGCTTCAGAGTGTCACTGGTTGGACAATCGGATTCATCCACCTACTTCCTCTAGCCTCTAAGTGCATTCCCCTCTTTTTGGAATATCTGGACCCCTAAGCGTCCGTGAACTCTAGACTCTGGAAGTCTTATTCATTCCCTACTGCTAAGAAACGTATTACCTTTCTGCGTATAGTCTGCATTGACCAATACAAAGGATTGTAACCAAAGTACAAACGTTAAATTGTTTCTGGAGTTGTGCTGCAGTAGGATTTGATATTCTTCTCAGCTGTTCATTCACGGAATTGTGGTGATTTAGAGTTTGCCCTAACACCATAATTTTGCGGGTTCCAAAACATTGACGCTCCGACTCCGGGGATTGAACTTTCCATCGATCCTACACCCTCCTTTCCAACCCCGACAACGATCACAGGACCAAAGGCGGCGAGTTGGGCCAGTAGGCCGCACACACTCCACGCCCGCATCACGACACAAGTCACAAGTTATGCCGGGTCCGCCAAATGGCTCCATTGGAGCCAGAGCCTTGGGTGGTCCGCCCCTTCTCGCTGCAGCCTCCAAGTGTTCCCTCTCCTCCTCCTTGTCCTGCTGTTCTGCCACCGCCTTCTCCATCTCGTGCTTGCGAAGCTGGATCACCGACCTCACAACACGCAGCTCCTTCTTATGGGTTGCCAATACGCAACTCTCCGCCTTGCACCATATGACCCTCCGATCCACCTCCCGCTTCTCCGTATCAGCACTCGGGTACGCCTTCAATGAAAAGACTGCAACGTCAAGATTCTTCTTGGTGGTAGCGGCATAGAGCTCCGCTCTTTTGCAAGCCTTGACTGTGGCTACCCAAGCCATCTCCTCGTAACAATTCAAAGTTGGATCCGGCTCCACATCCGTCCCGACATCCACACCCACCTCAGGCTCCGCATTTGCGTCGAGCTCCATATTGGCATCGGGATCCGCCTCCACCTCTGCCCTCTCCGCCTCCGCTGCTTCATCTTCCTCAGCCACACCCAACCCAAATAATGGCCATGCCCACGGACGCAACGGCAAGTCCTCCACAGTGACAGTTTTCGGATGAGTTGTCTCTGTCCGTTGTCGGTTCGCTTAAGGAATAGATCCTATAAACCTGCGCGCAACGGTCCTAGCAAACAGACGGTGTGTAACGCAGTTGTTCAGCACTCCAAAGATCAATCAGGGCGAGGGGTACGTAACAGGGAAGTGGGATAGTGCTCTGTGGTTGGATGGGGATGGGAGCTAAAGGTCAGTCCCGATGGCTGATCGTGCTCTGTGACTGGATGACAGTGCGGAGCCCGGTTGGGAGGTACGCGAAAGCTGGTTTCAGGAGAATCAACCTCTCAGTGGCGGAGGGAAATCTGATCGTTGAACCAAGGTGTTTTACCTCAGTGTAGAGATGATGGATTGTGATGTAGAGCGTAGAGCGTAGACTTAGAGCGTGGACTTTGACTTTAGAGCGTTGGCTGAAAACTTGTTGATTGATTCCAAAGGTGAAAACTAGCGCCCTTTTATATACAAATCCCCAGGGCACAACAACACAATATGAGGAGCAAATGATGCGATATGATGCAAGAAATGCTGATCAAGCCAGCTGACAAAGCGTGTGAAGTTGAACTACTAAAGGGGGAAATCATGGAGAAATGAAACGACAGATAGGGGTAATCTTTGTAAGAATAGGGGGTGATGAGTAATAAAAGAACCAAAAATAGAACAAGGATGAGTAAGTCGTGTATGAATGAATTAAAAGATGAAACAGGGGTGAGTCATATAAAAGAACAATAGAAACGTCCACCAATACCATCTTCCCTACGGCTCCGAAGGTTAATTGACCCTGAGTCACATGAGGACTTCAGTCAGCATCCACAACAAATACTCCTTATTGTCTTAGTGATCCGTCTCCATATGGTATCCCATTCCAAGAGTATTCGGTCCCTTTGCCTGACACGATGTAACCTGAGTCGGATTGAAGTGGGAGGATAGGTCAGCGATGGCGACTGAAATTCTACCTCACGTTCGACTCTTCTATCCGTGTTACAATATAGAGGTGAAATGTTGAGGAATGTATATGGTTCAACGGAATTGTGAAAGAATATGGGATCGCCAATGGCATAAGAGAGACATGGTGGGGATCTTGGACGCTGAAAGAGTTTTGGAAGTATTTTGACACGTGGAGGTGGCTTAACATGCCCGTGGAGCTCGGCGTATTTTTGATAGTCCTCTGTGTCCAGAGACCAGTGTGATGTATTATTAGAAGTGATGTTGGAGAGGGGAATAGAATGGGAAGCCATGTGAATGATGATGAAAGGATGGGTGTGAATAGAAGGCTGATAATGATCGATGGCGATGAAACACGAGTGACGATCAATGGCGATGAAACACGAGTGACGATCAATGGCTAGAATTAGAGACTGAGGTGGAGAGGGAGTTGCGGCGCTATTTAAAAGTTGATACGAAAAGACGCTGGCGGAGTTGAACTGTCAGAGTGGTTCGATATGCGTCCTCGATGCGTCCTGGCTCGTCACCGTGTAACAGAGATGATGGCGACTTCAGGGGTCCCTGTCTGTATCGGCACACTCGGACTTCCTGGACTGGTTGCCCCTGCCCTGGTCACCTCCTCCTCTTTCCATTTCTGCTCCTCTTCCTCTTCCTTCCATCGGGCCAAGAGCAACTGCTCAAGCTCGGCCACACTCATGCTTGCCAAAGGGTTTGACATCGTTGAGGATAAGACCTCAATCATGCCCCACCTTTTATATGTCTCCAGACCCCCAGTATAACTCCGACTGCACCCAACCATCTCACCTATTCAATTCGTGGACATGAGGCCTCAGGGGCTCAGCCTTAAATGGAGAGATACTGTTATGACTATATTCATTAACGCCCAGATCCCCGTCCGATCCACACAGATCCCCGTGCATATGAAATCTATACTCCATTTGGAAACCGCCACGTCTCCATCTACCTGTCCGATTGTCACCGCCGATTCTGCCCATCCGTCTCCGGTTCCGATTGATGCATCAGCATCACCATAGGAACCTGGACATCCGTCCCCATCGGACTTGGACATACTCATGTAAGGCCATCAGCCTCGGAGACCCATCACCGGAGTAATTATTATTAGATTTCAAAATATGTATTTAAGTTGCCCAACTGGGGACTTCATTCCCCAGTTTGAATATCGAATCACGCCTAGTTCCTAAGTCCGATCCTAACTCTCTAAGTCGTACTCCACCTCCAAAATCTCAGACACTGGTATTAGTGAGGGTGCAGCACATAAGCTGAAGCCAAGTCCGTTCCGACCCCCACGACGTGCTCCAACTCTGACCCAACCTCCGACCAACCCCCAATCGGACCTAGTGCGTAACAAGTGGGAAAGAGTGGAGGCATTCAGGCGGACCTTGTTTGTCATACGGGGAGTACCAACGCAGCCCTCAGCCCATACGGAGGCTATAGGACTGCTTGCTATTTTTTTTGGTCAGTCATGGCATTGGCGGCACAGCCCTTTGCCTTTGCTGTGGATGAGGTTGCCTTGTTGCAATCCTTGGCTTGGTGGCCAGGCTTTCCGCAGAACAGACAGAGGTTGTTGTCCATGCGGCGCTGGCATTCCTGCTGGGTAAGTTTTCCATCCTTTCCCAGCTTGGTGGAGAGGTCCAGAGTACTCTTGCAAGCTCTGGAGTTATTGCTGGTGCCGGAGTTGTTCTGACTGGAACCGGAGGCAGCAGTGTTACCTGTGTTTGACTTCTGGGCGGAGTTGGTAGTAGTCTTCTTATCCCACCCCTTGTTGGACTTTGGGGTCTTGTCCGATGATTTGTCCAATTTGTTGTTAGCCGAATTTTTGCGGGAGACCTCGGATTGACATTCCCAATAACGGGCATCGATGGATTGGGCGAGCTTGCAAAGGTTAACCAAAGTATCCGGCTTACCAATGTGTGATATCTCATCCTTGATGCAGGATGGGAGACCAACATAAAATTGGTGTCGGAGTGCAGCATCACCCCATTGGACTTTCAGGGCTAGCTGCTGGAAGCTCACAATGTATCTTGCAATTTTGTGATTTTCCTTCTGTGATTTAAAATGTGAATAATTGCCTTGCTGGGGTGTAGTGATGAGCAGAAGTCGAATAGAAAATGGAGCAGTGGTGGGAACACAATGTATGCGCAGTCGAATTGGAGATATATCTTGGGAGTATCCTCGTACGAAGTTTGATGGGATTTGGTGTAGTCTTCGTCTAGATATTGACAATTTGAGCAGGGATCAGGAGCAGATGACTCGAACGAGAGTAAATGCTTAATAAAAAAGTAGCCAGTGATTGTATGGCTTCATAATTCGAGATTCAAGTGGGATATGCAATATTCTAATAGAATATGCAAAAGCTAATAGAAATACCCGTTCGTTCTGGAGTTATTCCAGATATGAATAGACTCAGACACACAGACAGAATATGTGAGAGATAATTACTCTGTCATTTCAAGTGCATTACAGACGTGATTTATATATGATACTAAGTCCTATGAATGAATGAAGTCATTCGTGAATGTCCTGAGTCAATGATGGGATGGATGATGAGATGATGATGTGGGGAAGTGTCCATGATGATGAAATGATGAAAATAAAAGCGAAATAATGTCCAGGAAGTTCTGGAACTCACAGGGGCTTCTCCTGTTCCCTATTCCATTCCTGTAACCATCCTCCTTTACCCCCTTCACCCCTCCAAACCTCCTGAGCCTCCTATATGCTCCTGTTCCTCCCCTGTCCCCTCTAATCCCTCTCTCCTCTTCTTTCTCCCCAGAAGTCCGGCAGCTAGATATCCAGCAGCTGGAACAACACCTTCATCCAAAGTTGATCAAGTTCATTCTCAGCATTGGCCTTGGGGTTGTAAGGACCGAAATTGGTCCAAAGTTCGGAGATGAAGTCGGAGTAGTCATCTGACCATATCGGGTCATCAGAGTCATCCATGAGCGCTGGCTTGAAGTAGTCCAGTGCGGTGCCCTTGAGATAGGACATGGCGAAGGTCACCTTCACCCGATCGGATGTGAATGCATCGGGGTGGTTGTGGAAATTCAACCGGCATTGCACCAAGAAAGGCTGGAGCTTTCGTGGATTGGAGCCATCAAATGGGTCAGGTTCTCGGACCTTGGTCCAGGACTTAGGGGCTTGTGGGGTACAGATGCTGCTGGCGAGCAGGGAGATGGCTTGCGCTAGATTTGGAGAGGGTGGAGTGTTGTCTTCTTCATTGACAGCCTCTATGTGGTCCGTCGGTTCTTTGACGACCTCGGGGATGGTGTCAATGCTGGGAGTGGGCACCTCGACGGTTCGTGTGTGTTCAGAATTGGCGGTGGATCGTGGCATTGGTAGGAGTGAGTATGGCAGTTCAAATATACTGTTACACACTTGGTCCGATTGAGGGTCGGAGATTGGGTCAGAGGTTTGGTCGGAGTCGGAGAAGGAGTCGGGTACGTCATGGGGGTTGGAATGGACTTGGCTTCAGCTTATGTGCTGCACCCTCACTAATACCAGTGTCTGAGATTTCGGAGACGGAGTACAACTTAGGGAGTTAGGATCGGACTTAGGAGCTAGGCGTGATTCAATATTCAAACTGGGGATGAAGTCCCCAGTTGGACAGCTCAAATACATATTTGAAATCTAATAATAATTACTCTGGTAATGGGTCTCCAAGGCTGACGGCCTTACATGAGTATGTCTGAGTCCGACGGGGACGGATGTCTGGGTTCCTATGGTGATGCTGATGCATCAATCGGAACCGGAGATGGATGGGCGGAATTGGCGGTGACAATCGGACAGGTAAATGGAGACATGATGGTTTCCAAATGGAGTATAGATTTCATATGCGTGGGGATCTGAGTGGATCGGACGGGGATCTGGGCGTTAATGAATATAGCCATAACACCCTGGAACAATATCCGAGTCTATTGTAACTATCAACAAGATAACTGGGCTGACCTACTTCCAATCGGAGAGTTTGCCTACAACAATGCCCTGAACATGACTACTGGCATCTCTCCGTTCTTTGCTAATAAAGGCTACCATCTGAACATCTCTGTCCACCCCGAGAAGGAACTCGCCTCCACCAAAGCCCGCCAATTCGTAACCGACCTCAACCAACTACACCAACATCTCCGAGAAACCATCTCCGATGCCCAGAAACAATACCAAGTCTCTGCAGACTGACACCACATCCCGGCTCCAGACCTGCAAATCGGAGACAAAGTATTCATCAAGGCCGAACACTTCTGGACCACCCATCCATTGAAGAAACTCTCTGAGAAATACTTAGGTCCTTATGAGGTCATTGCTTGTGCAGGCAGCAGGTCCTTCACCCTCCGCCTCCCTGACCACTTCCAAGCAGTTCACCTGGTCTTCCATATATCAATGCTCGAACCTGCTACTACAAATGAGATCTCCGGTTGCACCCAACCTCTGCCTCCTCCAATCATCATTGACGGAGATAATGGATATGAGATATCTGAGATCCTGGACTCAAAGATTGATCATCAGTACAAGTGCAAGCTCCAGTACCTAGTCAAATGGACTGGATATGAAGGCAATGATGAAGAGTCCTCATGGATTTCCACATCCGAACTCGATCATGCATCCAAATCTGTTTCCAATTTTCACTCCACTTATCCAGACAAACCTAGCCCTCTTATGAATCTTTAAGTTCCATTACTGATGCTAATTCTAACATTTCGCATGATCATTTCATTACAAAGTCACAAAGGAAATTACAAGTCTACCCAACCTCTGAAAGAATCTCACTCCACCCCATTTTTTCTTCACTCTGAAATATTACAATCAAAATCATTTTCATTTTTTTAGTTATACATTGTGTTTCCTTTTTCCCTTCCCCTTGTCTACCTCAGGCTCCATCTCCAACTCATCCTCACCCTCCACATCTGACACCCAATCTTTCTCATCCCCCATGTCCAAATCCTCATCCAAGGGGGCCATGAACTTCCACAGCTGATGCAACTCAGCAGTCCACCGACCCTCTAACCTGCAGTCGGAGCACCTCCAGCATACGGAGGGGTTGTTAGTGGAGTTAGTGAAGACAATGAAATGGAGGTTCTGGAGGGTCGGTGGACTGCTGAGTTGCATCAGCTGTGGAAGTTCATGGCCCCCTTGGATGAGGATTTGGACATGGGGGATGAGAAAGATTGGGTGTCAGATGTGGAGGGTGAGGATGAGTTGGAGATGGAGCCTGAGGTAGACAAGGGGAAGGGAAAAAGGAAACACAATGTATAACTAAAAAAATGAAAATGATTTTGATTGTAATATTTCAGAGTGGAGAAAAAATGGGGTGGAGTGAGATTCTTTCAGAGGTTGGGTAGACTTGTAATTTCCTTTGTGACTTTGTAATGAAATGATCATGTGAAATGTTAGAATTAGCATCAGTAATGGAACTTAAAGATTCATAAGAGGGCTAGGTTTGTCTGGATAAGTGGAGTGAAAATTGGAAACAGATTTGGATGCATGATCGAGTTCGGATGTGGAAATCCATGAGGACTCTTCATCATTGCCTTCATATCCAGTCCATTTGACTAGGTACTGGAGCTTGCACTTGTACTGATGATCAATCTTTGAGTCCAGGATCTCAGATATCTCATATCCATTATCTCCGTCAATGATGATTGGAGGAGGCAGAGGTTGGGTGCAACCGGAGATCTCATTTGTAGTAGCAGGTTCGAGCATTGATATATGGAAGACCAGGTGAACTGCTTGGAAGTGGTCAGGGAGGCGGAGGGTGAAGGACCTGCTGCCTGCACAAGCAATGACCTCATAAGGACCTAAGTATTTCTCAGAGAGTTTCTTCAATGGATGGGTGGTCCGGAAGTGTTCGGCCTTGATGAATACTTTGTCTCCGATTTGCAGGTCTGGAGCCGGGATGTGGTGTCAGTCTGCAGAGACTTGGTATTGTTTCTGGGCATCGGAGATGGTTTCTCGGAGATGTTGGTGTAGTTGGTTGAGGTCGGTTACGAATTGGCGGGCTTTGGTGGAGGCGAGTTCCTTCTCGGGGTGGACAGAGATGTTCAGATGGTAGCCTTTATTAGCAAAGAACGGAGAGATGCCAGTAGTCATGTTCAGGGCATTGTTGTAGGCAAACTCTCCGATTGGAAGTAGGTCAGCCCAGTTATCTTGTTGATAGTTACAATAGACTCGGAGATATTGTTCCAGGGACTGATTCATTCATTCTGTTTGTCTGTCTCCTTCAGGATGGTATCCAGAGGTGAAATGAAGCTTCGTGTTGAGAGCCTTTCCTAATGTGCGGAAGAAGGAGGACACAAACTCCAAGCCCCGATCAGACATGACCTGCAATGGGACTCCATGTTTAGAGAATACGTGGAGAACAAACAACTTAGCTAGTGAGGCGGAGGTGATGGTGTCATGTGTCAGAATGAATAGTGACTGTTTATTGAACCTGTCAACAATCATGAGTATGGTGTTGTATCTGAGCAATGGGGGGAGTTTCTCTATGAAATCCATGGAGATGGAGTTCCATGGTTGCTTCAGGACTGGAAGTTGCTTAAGTGTTCCATAGGGTTTGTGCCTTTGCAATTTTGAGTGCATACAGGTGGTACAAGAGTTACAGTAGTGTTGAATGTACTCTCACATTTTTGGCCATATGTAGTCCTGTTGGATTAACCCTTGTGTGCGATTTTGCCTGAAATGGCTGGAGATCAGGTGATCATGATAATACTGCAAAACTTGGAGTTGGAGACCATTGGCATTGGGGACATATATCTGGTTGTTGTGTCAGAGGTGTCCTTCAGGATCAAGTGACCATTTTGGATCGGAAGGGTTGTCCAAGTGTTTAACTGCAACAGGATCGGATTGGAGTGATGAGTGGATGTCAGAACGGAGTTGGTTGATATCCATAATGGTGACAGCTCAGAGGTTGGGAGTCATGAGGGTAGATGCCTATAGGGACAATGCCAGCTGCTCGTTAGTGAACACAGGGCAAAAGTTGTGGGGGTTTACAGTGGCATAGTCACTACCCCCCTCTTTAGGGTAGATGTCCCATCGTCTAGTTAACATGTCGGGCTTTGCTCTGAATTGACCAGGACAGAAGCAGATAACAAGGTTGAACTGAGACAGGTATTTGGACCATCGGACTTGTCTCCAGGTGAGTAGTTTGATTGTGGAGAAGTATTCCAAGTTCTTGTGGTCCATTATGACGTCCACTGGATCGGAAGGGCGTTCAAGGTAGTGTCTCCATATCCTGAAGGCTTCATATATGGCAAGGAGCTCTTTGTCATGGATGTCATAGTTCAGTTTGGGAGGCATCAATGTACATGAGTGAAAAGTGATTGGGTGGACTTGTCCATCATCTCTCCAGATGATGGACAGGATTGCAGCAAGTGCATAGTTGGAGGCATTGGTCTCTAATAGGATAGGAACATCTGGAACCCAATGAGTCAGTATTGGAGCAGAAGTAAAGGCCTTCTTCAAGGTCTCAAAGCTCTGTCTACATTCATCAGTGAAATTCCATTGGATACCCTTCCTAGTAAGTTGGGTGAGTGGAACGGTAATATCAGAGTAGTTGTAGATGAAGTGGCAGTAGAAGTTGGCAAACCCCAGGAAGGACTGTATGTCTTTGACTTTCTGTGGTTCTGGCCATTCCTGTATGGCTTTGATTTTGTCATCAGACATTATCAGTCCTGCCAGGGAGAGGATATAGCCTAGATATTTGACTGAGTCAGAGTGGAATTTGCATTTGTCAGTGTGGGTGAAGAGGCCATGTTTTTGGAGATGTTGGAATACTTCTCAGACATGTGTCTGATGTTCTTCTTCGTTATCCAAATATATCAAAATGTCGTCTAAGTAAATGAGGACAGTAACATCAAGGAGGTCAGCGAAGGTATCGTTCATGAACCTCTGGAAGGTGGCTGGAGCATTGGTTAGTCTGAAGGGCATGACACACCATTCGAAAGATCCATATCAAGTGTGGAAAGTCATTTTCCACTCGTCACCTTCTTGGATGTGGACTAGATGGTAGGCATGAATGTATGTTCAATAGAGATGGATCCTGTGGTCCAAATGTTCATAATTTGAGATAGTGATAGCTGTTGCAATATTCTAATAGAATATGCAAAAGGATTTGAAGTTGTTAGGATCATTTAGGAGTTATTCCAGGAACGACCAAAAAATGACACAAGTTGTTTGATTTACAACTTGGAAGGGATAAACACAATGAATCTGATATGGATACTCATACATAGTTGTAGCTAATATACAATTTGGCAATCACATGATAAGAAAGCCTTTTAGTAAGATTGAAACATATGATGAAAGAAATGATGCAGATACTTATAATAAGTGATGTCATATGGGAAAAACTTTTATAACTTGATGGGATTTTATCTGCATCTTATGGGACTTATGATGAGTGTTAATCATCATAATATGGTCCCTTTTGAATAGAATTTCCCCCCCTGAAGACAAAAGGAGGGCTCACAAGAAAATTAATACCCTGTCCCCATCCAATAACCATATTTTCTACACCTTTTAATACCTCTTAAGGACTTTTCACACCTCTTCACTTCTTTTGCACCTTTAGAATAGATTCTCAACAAAGATAGAAACCAAACAAATATGCACCTGCCCACAGGTGCATTAATGCCTTGGATGTCAGGCAATGGACCCTCATTCAACATGAAGGCAGGAGGGGCAGCATCCCCTGTGGCAGAAATACACTCCAAAATTGTCACAAGTTCAAGGTTATCACTACTGATCCTGTAGCAATTTCTAAAACCATGGAGGAAGGAGTGCTTCCTATTCCCAGTCTTTCACCCACCACCCATTTGAATCCCCTTCTCATCTTTGTTCCACTCATGCTCTGGCAGTATACTCCATATCTTTCCCTCAGCTTGAGCATCACATTGTTGAAAAGTCCACTACAATTTTCTAAGTGAAATGCTGTGCACACTTCAGGTCAAGCTTGTTGGCTTTTGCTGCTATAAGTTCAGGATGTTGCTTCTGAAAATTATACAGCCATTTCTTCCCAGGATATGTGCTGGTTAGTCATTGTGCATGTGTGCAGAATGCTACACCATTGTAAGGTCATCCAGTACTTGATGACTGTTTGCACCATTCAGCAAGAACTAATTCCTGTGCAGGTGTAAGGATTTGCTGCTCTAAATGGGCCTCCCCCAGCTTTTATGTCAGTTCTTAGCCCTGTCAGTGAGCATTGATAAAGCAACCTGCTCAGCAAGACAATGAGAGGTAACACATGCAGAAAATCTGGTTTATTACTCACATTTTCCTGCTCTGCAGCCCTCCTGAATGACTGATATTTACCATTAAGAACCCCCTCTATTGCAGCTTTAACCCATCCTTTGTAGTTAGGACCATCAGTCCTTCAATGTTTGTGTGTCATGGTCAAACAGTCTGCCATCACAGCTGCATTGAAACTCCATTATGGCATGAACAGCAAAGCATGACAGAATCCTCCAAACTGGATCTCTCACAAAACTATCTTTGAGGGCTTTTTTTTTTTACCAACATGTATAATGCTACAATACATTTGTGTCTGTAAATTTTTTTTGGCCATATAGAAGAAATTTGGCCAGCTATACTCAATGACCAACTGGGGGAGGGTATCCAAAGTGTGTGACCCTATAGTATATGGCTAGTTGACTCTTCAATAACCTCAGGAATGGTGTTGATGCCGGGGGCAGGCACACTCAATCATTCATGTGCATTTGGAATTGGCAGTGGAGTGTGGCATTGGGGTAGAAGTGAGTGTGGCAGTTCAAATATACTGTTATGCACTAGGTCCAATGGAGGGTCAGGGTTGAGGTCAGAATTGGGATGGAGTCAGAGTTGGAGTGGGTCATGGCAATCAAGGTGGACTTGGCTTCAGCTTATGTGCTGTGCCCTCACTAATACTGGTGTCCAAGATTTTGGAGACAGAGTAGGACTTAGCTAGTTTTGGATAAGACTTAGGACCTAGATGTGGTTCAATATTCAAACTGGGGAATAAAGTCCCCAGTAGTGTGACTTAAATACATATTTGAAATCTAATAATAATTACTCCAGTGAGGAATCTCCAAGGCTGACAGCCTTATGTGAGTATGTCCGAGTCTGATGGGGATGGGTGTCCAGGTTTCTATGGTGATGCTGATGCATCAATGGAACCAGAGACAGATGGGTGGGAACAGTGGTGATGATTGGACAGACTAATGGAGATGTGACAATTTCCAAATGGAGTACAGATCTCATACACATGGGGATCTGGACATTAATGAATATAATCATAATACTGAAGCCAAATCTGTCCTGACCACCATGACTCCAATTCTGACCACCATGACTCCAATTCTGACCACCATGACTCCAATTCTGACCACCATGACTCCAATTCTGACCACCATGACTCCAATTCTGACCACCATGACTCCAATTCTGACCCCAACTCAGAATACTTGACCTCCCAATGAACTCAGAGCATAACAGTCTGTTACCAATAATTACTGGGGTGGCTAGTAAGTTTTTATAAACTAATAATATAAGCACTAAGGTCATTGATAAATCTCACAGGTGCTCTACATGTGACAGGAATGTGACAGACCTCAATCACTGTGCTGAGCAGTTGATCAAGGTTGCATGTGGAAAACTCTTCAGGTGCATGAAGATTTTTGAATGGAAGGGAGGCTGGCTGTGGTAACCAAGGTGGTGAGAGAGAGGTGAGCCAGGGGAGGGTGTGCTAAGTCATGGGGTCCAAATGAAAAATTGGGTCAGCCAGTGAGAACAATGGAAGGGGGGTGGGTGGTAGAAGGGGTAGAGGAGCTGTAGAATAGCTCAGGTTGGATGGCAGCCATATGAGGCGAGATGCAGCGTGTTGTGGGTAGGAGTGGACGTGTTCTTTACTATCAACTTCCCACAGTGTACTAGTAACTATTATTCTGCCCTGCATACGCCGGAGCCAATAATTATTGGTAACAAATACTCTCTACTAGCCCCAAGAACCTACTATATACACCACTATCCTAATCTATTCGGGCTACAGATACTTACCGTCAAAACGCGGTGAATATAATACTGCAACACGGATTTCACGCGTAATCGTTTGAAGCTGAGTTGTAAATCTATGTTCTTTAGAGTTCGGTAATTAGCGTTACATTTCTATCTATAATAAGTAGTCCTTGGCTGGCTTCTATTTTCAAAACTCAATAACTGTAATTCAAAGGCACTCGAGATCACACCAGTTTAGTGACGCACTTAACGCGAATGTGTAGCGTGTCACCGCGCCAGTAGTACAGGATACCTAAGGAGACATGGAATGGCCGACAGTCACCCAGTTTCAAGGCGACTTTCAATAAGTACCTATGGTGCTAAATCTTACGTTGTAATAGAGAAGCTCAGAGCACCGGAAATCGAAGCAACCGCATTTCAGAGAACCACCGTGAGAACCCTCAATTCTATCGTCTCTTCTATGATGGAAAGAACAAGGATCCACCAGTGCATCTAAACTCATCGGGTGTTAACGCGGACAGCTCAGTCTGGCCCAGGGCAGACAAGAAAGACCGGCCGCCGCTCCCTCGTGAGTCTATGATAGCTAATAATTGTTTGCCTCAATTCAGGGTGCCAATAAACCTTAGCAACATACGATACACACCAGCCTACTTATTTCTCCTATGTGATGGCGCGATCAGCGGAACTGTAAGAGCAGAGCTCAAGGGCGCAGTCTAGCATAGTCTAGCCCTGAGACCGAATACATGGCTGGCGCGCATGTTGCCAAAGACTCAATCGCAGGGCTGAGAGCCTTTCAGTCTGGACCAAGACATATTCAAAATCCACCAACTTGGAATACGTATTCCATACAATGCATAAGTAGCTGGTTGTATTTGAGGCTGTGGAGCTGTAGGCCCATTAGGACAGTTTTCTAGCATATTTAAGCAGAGAGTTCTCTCCTCGAAATACCGCTGCCTTCATTTTATTGTCCACTTCACGTCAGTTGATTCCACTAGCTTTGCTGCCCCTTCACTGACAAATTGAACAGGACCTTGAGAATGCCGCCTGTCGAGATTCAAACCATAGCCGTCCTGAGAGAGGGTGACCTAATGGAAGGCCAGATGTTAGTATTATGTTTGCACAGCTGAGTTATCATGAACTCAGGCTGACAAGATGTTTCTAGGAAGGAAGTAGACTTTGGCGCCGAAGGTGGAAAGGTGCTTCTTTCACGGCTGGGAAATGGTACGGTGCACGCAACAAGTGCATTTTGTACTCATAATGGAGTGTCTCTCGTAAATGGAACCCTCTCTGGGGATGGAAGAGTTATGTGGTGAGTTCTTACAGCCACGTGCGACCGAAATGCATGTGTTCTATTTAATTTACAGCCCCTTGCATGGAGGTATATTTTTCATTTATTAATATACTGTAAAGTCGAACATATTTGTGGCAGCATGCTTCAATGTCTGCACAGGAGACATCGGTGCGTCACACGCTCTGCGGAATATAGACAATGTGCTAACTGTAGCATAGAGGATGCACCCGCTCGGAGCGCTATTCATTCTTTCAAAGCCGAAGTTGCGGCCAGCCATATTTTTGTCACTGCAAATCCAGTCGATACTCTACCGATACACAAGTCGCGTTCCTTCACACTAAGAGGACCAGATTTTACGACAGATGGTCTTGGAGTGGTGGTTGTGGGAGGTGGTGCTGGCGCACTGAATCTCATAGAGAGTCTGCGTGAGGTACGTGAGTGTCCGCGATCTGCTGTTATAGCCGTTTTACACTATGACAAGAATGGGTATAAGAAATCAATAACAATGATCAGTTCTGAACCATATGCTCCCATTGATAGGCATGCAATTCCCACCTCTATCGCACACATTATGACTGACATGCTAGCGAAAGAACCATGCTCAGTAAAGAGAACATAACCGACGTGAGCAAAATCGAGTTGCGCTCGGTTTCCGACCTCGAGAAAAATTTCGGCGTTACTTTCCGTTCTGGTGTAGTACGTATGGATGCCCAATGGGTTTGTTTGTGGTATTCAATGGCATATTGTCTGTTAGACTGTCACAGCGATCGATCCCAAGGCGAAGCATGTCGAGATCAGTGGTGGGGAGAAGGTTAGGTATGAGAATGTTGTGCTTGCTATGGGTGGAGCCGCTCGCCGTTTGGACCTACCTCCCTATGAAAGAGAGAACGTTTATACCCTCCGTTACGTACAGGATGCAAAGAACATTGATGCTGGTGAGCCCTTTTATATAATGCCACATTAGCGTACTTCATATGCAATGTCCAGCCCTTAAAGACGGCAAACGTCTTGTCCTGGTTGGTAGCTCATTCATCAGCATGGAGCTTATCGTCGCTTTTCAAGAACGAAAATTCGCCTCGATTGATGTTGTTTCCCCGGAGAAGTACCCTTTTCAAAAAGCACTTGGCATGATTGTGGGGAAGGGCCTCCAGAAAGTATATCTGTTCTCGCCTCTGTTGTGGAAGGACCTAATCCCCACCTCTCTTCCAAAGCACTTCGAGAAACAAGGCGTCAAGTTCCACCTCGGCTTCAAAGTTACTGGGATACTTCCATCTAAGTCGAAAGAACCTGCAACTGCGGTTGTGCTCGACAATGGGACGAACATTCAAGGTGACATATTTGTGACCGGTATCGGTGTCGTTCCAGCGACCGAGTTCCTAAAAAACAGCGGAATTCCTCTTGAGCATGATCAAGGTATCAAGGTAGATAAGTTCCTCTGCGTTCCGAACTTCGACGGTGCATACGCAATTGGTGACATTGCGATGTACCCTGATGCTCCGGATCATTCGGCACGTATCGAACACTGGAATGTTGCTTCGAATCACGGCAGGGCTGTTGGGAGACATATCATGAGCAAACATGAGCCTTTTGGGAAGATACCATTCACTTGGAGCACATGTGAGTGGTTTGATTCCTTGAGATCTGAGTAAATTTTGACGAGCCTTTTAATCACGGTCAGTGGGACATACCTTACGATATGTAGGTAATATTGAGAAATTCAAGGATTCGGATGTCATTGTTCAAGGCAAACCGGAAGAGCTTGATGTAGGATCATCGCTCACGCTTATTTGGATTGACAAATAATATTTGAACAGTTTGTTGCATACTACACCGAAAACAACAATGTCCTTGCTATCGCCAGGTACGTTATTAGAATCACACGACGGAGCTGAAAGCTGACCGTCTTTGGTCTGTCCAACCATAGCATGCAAAGGGATCCGATCGCGGCAAAGTGCTCTGAGCTTTTGCGCCTGGGACTCATGCCCTCGAGGTCAGAAATTGAGGCTGGAAAGGTACGGTGTGATAACCCAACTCATCCTCATGGGTGAGATCTGACGCTCTCATAGGACCCGCTCGAGATAGATATTTCCATCGTAAAAGGAAAGGGCTTATGCGGAGGGCACTGAAGATATCATGAAAACTTACGTGGCGCATGTCTCGAGGTCAAATGAGACGCAGAAGCATGACGCACGTTATGCTGGATGTGCTGTTTACTTTGAGTGACATATGCGTTGTTTTGATGTGAATGCCCGTTAGGGCCTGCAGTGCGTCTGTTGGCCGCCTCTTTCCTTGCTATGCACTGTGCGCATCTCCTTGTCGCCTAACGGACAAGGCTTTCCATTGTTAATTATGGGATACAATGGATTTTTGATTTAATAAGATGTGATCTAAGGACAGTCAGTATAGCTACTTAGGTCTCAATTCGGCACGTCTTGCCCTCGGGCTGCAGAAATGGTGGTTTGACATTATGCTCAACATGTTATCGCTTTGCTTTTTTCCCCCTATGTGTCTTGTTGTCTGTTCCTGCAGGTGGATCGTCGCTATGGACACCTTCCCTTTCTGCCTTTCGCTTCACGCCTCCTGTGCTCTTGATACTGACGACATCCGACTTACCCTTCACTCCTACGTTCCAAGCGACCTGTAGTTCTGCGTCTTGCCAGTCTGCCCCCGACGTATCTATCGCGTACCTGGTTCAAGCCTCAATATTTAGAAGTGAGGATAATGGTGTGTAGGATGCATAGCGACCCACTTGCTTAGATCTAGAGCATTGATCATCTCGCGTTGCCGCTCCCGTAGTCTTTTGGTTTCCTCATTCCCAGCAGCAGCTAGTTCCTCGTCGAGGTCCTCCGCTATCGGCTTCCAAGAATTCTCGGCAGTGACTGCCGCGGTACTGTCTAGTGCATGTCGTGTCGCAGATGGGGCGTCGGGGACTTCCACGCTGACTATAGCCTTCTGTAGTTCCTCTAGTCGTTTGCCGACTTTGCGGATCGACTTGACGAAGAGAGCAAGTGCCTGAGACACAGGAAGCTGCAACTCGCTCTGACATGACGGTCAGTTCTCCTTTAGCGTCGGATTTTCGTCTGATGTCTCACCTCAACTTCCTCCACAGTTTTTCGCTGTAACCCTACTGCAAGCAGGATGGAACTCTGAACCGCGCTTAATTTTGATTCGTGGCCCAATCGTTTCTCAAAGTATAACGAAGCGATGGTGGGCAGTATGTCCAGAATGACGTGGTAATCTAACATGTTGTTGGCGTACGATTCAAGGCGCTTGATGTCGAAGGGGCTAAGGAGAAATGAGAGTTCTTGGGGAGCTATGTCTGTATGAGGTTGGGTTGACCCCGACAAACGTTGATCTTGGTACGCACTCAGGGATGGTCCGGAGTCAAATTGCTTTACCCCAGCGTTAATGGCCTCAATGACGCTCAACGCAGTAACACTGCCCAACTCGCGGAATTTAAAGGATAATAATGTGAGGAACCGATGGCGAAAGTCTATATCGAGCTTGTCAATATATAGAAAGCTCATTGTAGCCTCCTCGCGTACCTTTCGCGAACTCTGCGAGCCACTCAACGTTGTCACCGTGCGCATCACCAATGCCTCTTACCATGACACAGGTGTGTTCCCCCGTCAATTCGTTCGTGGTCTGGCGAATGTACAGTGGAACGTATCCCGATCGCTTCCAAAAGCGAAGAAGTTGGGGAGTAAGTCCATAAGAAACACCAAGATACTCTAGTGCCTCAGGCTTGCGCTCTGTCAATCGCTGCAAAAGCGGCGGCATGGACGAAGGTGCACGAATGGTAGGATTATCGGTGAGGAGGGTTGTGGTCTGCATTAGAAGTCAGAAGCATTCGAGCTTTTTGAAATCACAGTATACCTCATTAATTCTCGATCGGCGCGCAAAGGAA
Source organism: Cantharellus purpuraceus (assembly GCA_025174535.1). Classification (NCBI taxonomy): domain Eukaryota; kingdom Fungi; phylum Basidiomycota; class Agaricomycetes; order Cantharellales; family Hydnaceae; genus Cantharellus; species Cantharellus purpuraceus. The sequence continues at coordinate 1,279,659 of JALBUN010000049.1, forward strand.
TTTTCGGCATAGATGTCGGGAAAAGGTGTCTCATCGACATTGAAATATTCTGCATTGTAATAGGAATTTAAAGCCTGTAAAGCCCGTGCACCATATCCCATCTATTGCAAGATGTCAATATAACACGGCGAGACTGAAAAACAGCAGGAGAGGCACGTTAACGTAGTCGGGATGCGTCGCTATTCGGACGACTCTAGCTCCTGATAGCGACGCGAATTTGCTTTCTTGAAACTATGAAACAGGCTTCAAGTCAGTCACGTTATTCACCATACAACATTGGATCCAACTGTACCTGTTGAGATATTATCCACGGAATCATATCCCCGCCTGTTCTTGTGCCTCTGCTCAATCCATCCAATATAGATTGCTTGCTGATGTCTCCTTCCAATGCGACTTGTAACACAACTAGCGGTTCTGGAAGTGTACTCTCGTCATCTTTCACAGGCGGCAATAACACAAACAGATGGTGTGCAGGCGCATCTGACATGAGCTGGAGATCGTTCGGCTGGTTTTTATAGTGACTGGAAACATACAGTGCCATCATCCGCTGGAGAAAGAGTTCAGAAGCGGGGTGATAACTGAACAAGGTGTCGCGCGAGACGTAGTATAACTCGCATGTTGAAGGATGTGGGCAACCCTGGACAGATAGAGACTTCGAAGCAATTGATGCGTCCAGACACAACACGGAATATAACCATTTCTCCACTTCATCCCCAGCTCCGTATCGAATGGGTGTTTCCAATTTGATCTCTCGAAGTGTACGAGACTTTGGAGGTGCTTTGGGGATGGCTTTTTTGGTCGATGTCGATGCGCTCATATCTCGAGTCGCAGAGCCCGTGTCAGTTAAAGACGAGCGCGCACTCTCCCGGAGCTGCTGGATAAGTTTTATCGAGAGCGACCTGCCAGTACCCTCATAGCCGTTGATAGTGGATGCCATGAAAACTAGGTAGGGGCCAATGAGGTTTCGCACTAATGGGAGAGGGATCGCTGCAGCTTCATCTATAATCATAAGTTCAGCATGGCTGAGAACGTGTGAGTCCTGGGGCTGGATATACTGTGAAAGCATGTTACCAGCTGTGACAGGAAAACCACGCTTCAATACTCACTTGGATGGTCTGACGATGATCACGAAACACGTTAACCCTCACAATCGCCTTGTTGAAGTCAGGATTGGTGCTCTGCGAGATGTCGTATTCAAGATGCTCCTCATAGCCAAGAGCGTCCATGCCCTTGAAAACAAACTCGAAAACCGTCTTTAGATTTTCAGGGCTGGGACTTGTCACAAAAATGTTGGAGTAACCATGTGCGAGTGCTGCTGCAATGGCAAGTCCCAAAGCTGCAGATTTCCCACGACCACGAGCAGCTGTCAACGTAACGGTAGATGAGAGTGTCTTCTCAGCAATCGCATCCACAAAGGTCAATATAGCTTGAGCCTATACGGCCATCAGAGACACGGTTGGCATACAGGAAGAAACGCACTTGGTCTATAGTTTTGGCCAGCTTTACAAGCTCCCCAACAGGTTTGGTATCAGCCAAACCCTCTTTGAGTTCCTTCAATTCTGATTCAACTTTGTCGTTTCCTTTCACATCAGTATCCTCGAGAGGCGATATGTTCTTTCCACTTGAAATAGGAAGGACGTTGAGCTCATCATCAAGTACAAGGCAATCTTCGCATGATCCAAGCGAAAGTATAAATCGCTCATTGAACCGAGCAACCACTGAATCATGAGCTGAAGTTCGATATCGGGCATGGACATCCTGAAAAATGCATCTACGTGGGTTTAATCACACTTGACACGTTACCACATACCATGGCCATTGTGTAGAGCTGCCTCAGAGACGACATGGTTTTTAACAATAAAACGATCAAACCACCTCCTTCCACCGTCTCGATGGTCCTTGCCAGTAAGTTGGGAGTGATTGCTTCGAAGTCCTGAAGCACACACATGCCAAATGTGTTTCCCAGAATTTTATGCGACTCTTTGTAATAGCTGTTCAATGATGTCAGACATCTACAAAGCAAAACAATGTTGGTTTCTCACGTGTAACGTATATCTGTTACAGTCACAAAAATCTCAAAGGGATTTTGTTCGTTGGCTTCACGCACACCTCGCTTGACATCCCGCTTTAGCTTGGCTTCTCGCTTTTTGCGATGACTGGTGGTTGGGTATTGATGTTTATGATCCAGACACGGCTGAATAGAGTACCACGTGCCTTGTAAATCCGAGCTCCTTCTTGTAGCACCATAGCACAGATGGTCGCGCAGAAACACGGGCTTGAGAGAGCAGGAAGTGCAGATTTACGATCTAAAAACCTTGAATGAACGTTCCCATGTAGAATCTACAAGCCATGAGGTATACCTGATCTCTTCCTTTGTCGCCGACAAGAACAATGAATGATCTGTGGTTTTCCTTGACATTGTTGTTGATCAGAATTGGTATTCGAGAGTCCAATTGCTTGCGCATGACGAAAGGAACGGGCGCCAAGGTGCTTTTCGATGCTTAGCCGGGTCGTGGAACCAATAAACTAGCTTGGACACATTTAGAACTCCCCGGGTGACGTTGTGATAGCTTAGTCATCCCGATTGTCTTACCAATAAGCTACGTATCACGAATCGAAATTGGTTGGGTCTTGATCCCTTAATATATCCCCGAGAGACTTCCTGCGATAGTACACCCGCCGGTGATACAGTTATTAAAAGCTTTGGGGAGGATGTTCGCCGAGCGCGAGGACAGTGCTGAGTGGGACCACTTCTCAATTTCCTACCACATCTGTCTTCATGATGTGGAGTGTGCCTTGCATCACTCTTGCAGTGCTCCTGGTTTCTTCCCGGATCCTGAAGCTGTTCAGAGATTTGAAGGTATCGGACCAGTCCGGTTTTCTCAAGGCAGATTCAGACCAACGCTAATGGACCCATGTCCAGACCGTTGACCATCTACCCGGGTTGAAATATTTATTCTCGCCCCTTTCGATACCCGGCGCGCTCCTTCCACCTCATGGAATCCAAGCCTGAGCTGGACCTGGCATTGGCGGTCCTTCAGTACTTTTTTGATCTCTATGGACACCGTTCTTGCTGAATCACAATCACATTCTCCGTCTATAGTTGACAAGCAGTACCAATCAGAAACGATATCTGTCGTGCCTTGACTTTTTGGTCGCCCCTACATCTTCACCAGCTCCATTGAAGTCGCTCGACAAGTTCTGTCTAATGGCCCAAGGAACCATCATCCACCCAAGGCGTAGCGTGAGCATCAGTAGCTACTACTCTAACTATACTAAAGACACTTACAGCCTGTGGGGTCAAAATATAATATCAACTGAGCATGAAACGTACAAGCGTCACCGTCGCATTGTTGGTCCAGCGTTTTCGGGCAACATGTGCGCTCACGATGACCATCCAAGAAGTATGCTGATAGAAGCCGACGGCAGATTCCCACTCATATGGGAAGAGACATTGAAGACATATAAAGAGATACTGGCCGGTGAGGGATGGTCAGAAATGACTACGGTTCTCACGGACTGCATCAACGATCAGGTCCAGAAGGTAAGATGTGAAGTCCTCTTGTGCAATCTGACTAATAAGGACTAATCTACCTTAGCTTGCCCTCATTCTCATATCCAGATGCGCGTTTGGTCTTCCTCACCCTTAAAGGGCGAGTTGGACGTAGAGTGTCATATCAAATGTTTCACGTTCCATTGTCGTTCGCATTGTTACACCATGCTGGTTGTATAAGCTCCCTATGAAGATGTGAGTGAATGACAATCCTAACGTCTACTTTGCTTACTTATGACTCCACCCTATATGCTGACAGAAGTGCACAAGGCGCACAATTTTTTGGAAAAACTCATGGAAACTCTCGTCAGTTCGTACAAGACCGAGACCGCTATTCAAGCAGGGAAGGCAGACCCATTTACTCGTCTTATTATGGCCAACGAGATGTAAGGGAAATTCGTACTTGATGACACTGAGCTAGTAAGTTCCGCGCCACGCTAATGCCCTTCTGTCTTTGTTTACGTTGACTAATGAGGTCGTGTTTGCATTCCTGCTCGCTGGTCACATCGAGTAGCAGTTCTCCGCATTGCGGATCACACATAATTCCAGAAATAGAGACAACCGCTAGAACGATTGCGGCAACTCTGGCACTTGTGGCATTGCATCCGGAAGAACAGGATATTGCCGTCGAGGGAATCCGAAGTGTGCTAGTCGACGGCAGAGACCCTGTATTCAAATTTTCGCGCATCAGGTCGTTTCCTGGCTGACGTTTTGTAGGAATTGAGCGACACTCTTGCACTATCGAAAGTGCAGGCGTGTTTTGTAGAAGGCGCAAGAATGTTTCGTCAGTATTGTCACTTACTCATGCTTCATTTCAGACACTAATGAAATACATAGCCCTGGCTTACATTTTGATGAGAGACGTGCAGGAGACTGTGGAAATCACAACGCCTACTGACAAAGGGGACAAGACATTCGTCGTGGGACCTGGGACGTGCATGGTGACGGACATGATAGGCATCTGTGAGTTTACCAATGTTTCAAATATTGCCGCAACATTCATGGAGGAAACGCAGGCTACAACCCACGTCTCTTTAAGGATCCTGAGGTGTACAGACCATCGCGCTGGTATGAATCACAGGACTCGGACATGGTGTTTTTCGGGTTAGGACCACGTGTATGTCTTGGTCGGAAATTTACGTTGACAGAGGTGCTGTGTTTCCTGACTGTATTTCTCCCTGACTGGGCCATGTCTCCCCTCTTATGTGATGGAGAGACCATCAAAGATTGGGAGAGCCATGTGCTCCAATGAGGAGACTTGTCCATCACTTCAGAGTGGGTGATTGTAAGCACCCTGGGTTCTTACTCATCTAGTATAATGAACAGGGTTCATGATGTGGCACTTGAAGATGCCTACACTTGAGGGCTCCCTGCAATGATTCTTGACAAGATCCATGCACAGCCAGTACTCCCATTATGCCTGTCTGGAAGGAAGCAGCCTGTCAAATTGACTGCAATCTCTGTCACCTCATAGAAGTGAAATGGGTACAGGCTCCCCACACATCCTCTCACCCTACCCCACCCCAAGCTCACAACACTCCTGTCATCTCTGCACCCACCACTTCTGCACAGTGGTGCTTGTATGGGAACCACCTTTTCCCTATCAAATTCCATTTATGCAGCACCAATGTGCTATTCTTTGCTTTTCCATTCCTAAATATCAGCATATATTTGATGCTTGTACCTGGAATGGACTTATTCAAATATTCTCTATTTTTCCATATTTTTTTGGGAATATTCCATGCAGAACTCGGCTCAGAATCATTTATTTCTGCTGTGCTACAGTTGTGGACCCATAGGTGCCCACAAACCTTCCCACAGCCGGCTCTCCCCTTTTGGACCAGGCATTTATAAATATTCTGTAACTTAACAACCACAGCCTCTCAGGGCACTATTTTCCATGCAGATCATCACCTGAGATGTGGCTATCCACAGCTGTCCAAACCAGTGCAGAAAACAGGGTGGACACCCTTCTTTTTGCCTGATCAGTGCCTAGTTCAGGGATCAGATCAGCTGATGGGTGATCAGATCAGGTGATTGCCTTGGAATATTCTACCCCTTTCCATAACATTCTAGCTGTTTCCTTCTATTATTAGATAGAACATTCCAGAACCATTATTCAGCTCCTGATCAGTGTTAGTGCTGTGATCAGATCCTGTGATTGGCTTGGAATATTCTACCCCTTTCTTCCACCTTCCACTACCTTCCAGTAGTTTCCATCTATTAATAGGTAGAATATTCCAGAAGCATTACTCAGCCCCTGTAAATACAATATATAAGGAGGCCATTCTACCTCTGAAAGAATAACATATCATCATATTCTACCCATCTTCTGCACACCAGTGTGACTAGAGTGACATACAGTGTCATCCTCTATATCTCAGTAACTGTTGATTACCAGTTCAAGGATCTTTTACAGTTGTGTAACTGTACTTGATTGCACTCAAAGTAGTGATATTCCTGCTTTGGGCATGAGTGTAGTATCTGCCTCACATGACTACGAATCTATAGGGTGAGATTGTCTGTTGATAGTCCTGCCATTAGTGCTCTTGTTAAAGTTACTAGTGTGTACTGCCTTTGCAGGGCATTAGAAGCTTAAACTCGTGTGAAGCAGTTGCTAGACTACTTCACACATCGCTGTTACCCACTTCTGAGTGCCACTGGTTGGACAGTTGGATTCATCCACCTACTTCCTTTAGCCTCTAAGTGCATTCCCATCTTTTCAGAATATCTGGACCCCTAAGCGTCTGTGAACTCTAGACTCTGGAAGTCTTATTCATTTCTTGCTGCTAAGAAATGTATTACCTTTCTGCGTATAGTCTGCATTGACCAATACAAAGGATTGTAACCAAAGTACAAATGTTAAATCGTTTCTGGAGTTGTGCTGCAGCAGGGTTTGATATTCTTCTCAGCTGTTCATTCACGGAATTGTGGTGATTTAGAGTTTGCCCTAACACCATAATTTTGCGGGTTCCAAAACAGTGCTGTACCCACAGACATTGACTCCAGCCATCATTGTATTGAAACTCAAATGTGCTATAACTGTGGCAAGCATGGCCATATCTCCCCAGCATGCACTGAACCATGCAGAGAACATATTTGAGCTGATCTGACCAAAGCAGCCATTGACAGTATGTCTCTGAATCAGTTGCAAATGGATGCCAAAGAAACAAGGCATCAACTCCAGCACAAGAGGAAAAACAGGGTTTTCAGACCAGTTGGAAGTGAAGAGCATGCCCTGCTTGACAAATCAGTTTTCAGTTCTTGAATCATATACAATAGGGCTCACTGTTTTGGAACCCGCAAAATTATGGTGTTAGGGCAAACTCTAAATCACCACAATTCCGTGAATGAACAGCTGAGAAGAATATCAAACCCTGCTGCAGCACAACTCCAGAAACAATTCAACATTTGTACTTTGGTTGCAATCCTTTGTATTGGTCAATGCAGACTATATGCAGAAAAGTAATATGTTTCTTAGCAGCAAGAAATGAATAAAACTTCCAGAGTCTAGAGTTCACAGATGCTTAGGGGTCCAGATATTCCAAAATAAGGGGAATGCACTTAGAGGCTAAAGGAAGTAGGTGGATGAATCCAACTGTCCAACCAGTGACACTCTGAAGCGGGTAACAGCGATGTGTGAAGTAGTCTAGCAACTGCTTCACACAAGTTCAAGATCCTAATGCTCTGCAAAGGCAGTACACACTAGTAACTTAAACAAGAGCACTAATGGCAGGACTATCAACAGACAATCTCACCCTGTAGATTCGTAGTCACGCGAGGTAGATACTACACTCATGCCCAAAGCAGGAATATCACTACTTTGAGTGCAATCAAGTACAGTTACACAACTGTAAAAGATCCTTGAACTGGTAATCAACAGTTACTGAGATAGAGGATGACACTGTATATCACTCTAGTCACACTGGTGTGCAGAAGATGGATAGGATATGTTTGATATTTCAGAGGCAGAATGACCTCCTTATATATTGTATTTACAGGGGCTGACTAATGGTTCTAGAATATTCTACCTATTTATGTGGTTGGATGAGGATGGGAGCAAAAGGTCGGTCCCGATGGCTGATCGTGCTCTGTGACTGGATGACAATGGATAGCCCAGTTGGGAGGTACGCGAAAGCTGGTTTCAGGAGAAGCAACCTCTCGGTGGTGGAGGGAAATCTGATTGTTGAACCAAGGTGTTTTACCTCAGTGTAGAGATGATGGATTGTGATGTAGAGCGTAGAGCGTAGACTTAGAGCATGGACTTTGACTTTAGAGCGTTGGCTGAAAACTTATTGATTCATTCCAAAGGTGAAAACTAGCGCCCTTTTATATACAAATCCCCAGGGCACAACGACACAATATGAAGAGCAAATGATGCAATATGATGCAAGAAATGCTGATCAAGCCAGCTGACAAAGCATGTGAAGTTGAACTACTAATGGGGAAATCATGGAGAAATGAAGCGACAGATAGGGGTAATCTTTGTAAGAATAGGGGGTGATGAGTAATAAAAGAACCAAAAATAGAACAAAGATGAGTAAGTCATGTATGAATGAATTAAAAGATGAAACAGGGGTGAGTCATATAAAAGAACAATAGAAACGTCCACCAATACCATCTTCCATACGGCTCCAAAGGTAAATTGACCCTGAGTCACATGAGGACTTCAGTCAGCATCCATAACAAATACTCCTTATTGTCTTAGTGATACGTCTCCATATGGTATCCCGTTCCAAGGGTATTCAGTCCCTTTGCCTGACACAATGTAACCTGAGTTGGATTGAAGTGGGAGGATAGGTCGGCGATGGCGACTGAAATTCTACCTCACGTTCGACTCGTCTATCCGTGTTGCAATATAGAGGTGAAATGCTGAGGAATGTATATGGTTCAACGGAATTGTGAAAGAATATGGGATTGCCAATGGCACAAGAGAGACATGGTGGGGATCTTGGACGTTGAAAGAGTTTTGGAAGTATTTTGACACGTGGAGGTGGCTTAACATGTCCGTGGAGCTTGGCATATTTTTGATAGTCCTCTGTGTCCAGAGACCAGTGTGATGTATTATTAGAAGAGATGTTGGAGAGGGGAATAGAATTGGAAGCCATGTGAATGATGATGAAAGGATGGGTGTGAATAGAAGGCTGATAATGATCGATGGCGATGAAACATGAGTGACAATTGATGGCTAGAATTAGAGACTGAGGTGGAGAGGGAGTCACGGCGCTATTTAAAGGTTGATATGAAAAGACGCTGGCGGAGTTGGACTGTCAGAGTGGTTCAATATACGTCCTCGATGCATCCTGGCTCGTCACTGGGCTCACAGATGATGAGCTCATCACTGTGATCCTCGGGTCAATCCCAAAGTCTTACTGGTCACTCATCAACACCATATCATTGTCAGCGAAGCATGCCCAGATCAAGTTGAAGCCAGATGCCATCATTGGGAGCCTACTTGAGGAATTTGACAGGCTAAAGATAGAAGAATGTCAGTTGAAAGCAGCCAAAAGCACCCTCACAGCTGCAAAGGGCCATGGGAAAGGCCGTTGCACCGGAGGCAACTCAAAGACCAAGAAGATGGACATTGAATGCTGGAAGTGCGGGAAGACAGGGCATATGAAGGCAGACTGCAACAAGAAGGGGAAGAAAGGAAGATGATGACAAAAAGAAGAACTCCGCCAGCATTGCTACTGAAGGTGATGAATGGGCATTCACAATGACGCTTGTCCCCCAGGCATCCCCTCAGGAGGCAAACTCATGCAAAGGCTCAGAGGTCGATGTCTATGACTCTGGCGCATCTTCCCACATGTCCCCTGACTGACATTGCTTCATAAACTTCAAGGAAACGCCACCCTACCCTATAGCTGCTGCAGACAAGGCTATATTCAATGCAACTGGCATTGGTGATATGCGCATTGCCATCCCAAATGATAAAGTGATTAATTACATAATGGTCAAAGATGTACTCTACTGCAAAGACTTGGCATTCATGCTGATATCACTCACCCGATGCAACAAGGCCAGTTTTACAGTGCTGCTATGTGACAAGCACTGCACAATTCATGACCGAAAAGGGACAACTGTTGGCTGGATACCACTCATAGGAGGCCTATACAAGGTTGAGCACAAACAACCTACCAGTTATGCCAGCACAGCACATGGAACCCTCTCAATAGACGAGGCACACTGCCAGATGGGTCATATCTCCCCCTGCTACATAAAAGAATTGGTGACTAAAGGAATCATCACCGGCCTTGAGATAGATAAGCAAAGTGTACCCACCTTCTGTGCATCATGTGCAAAAGGGAAAATGACTTGGAAAGCCATTCCGAAGGCCAGGACAGGGCCACGATCATCGAGATTTGGTGAGAAGACTCATACAGACATGTGGGGGCCTACCACGCCCAGGAGCTATGACGGACATGAATACTTCACCACATTCACTGATGATCATACTCACTGGAGCAAGGTGGATGTGATGAAAAAGAAAAGCGAGACCTTTGCTTGCTACAAGCACTATGAGGCATGGGCAGAGACGCAACACAATGCCAAGCTCAAACGACTCCAAAGTGATTGAGGGGGAGAATACTTATCTGAAGAATTTAATCAGCACTTGAAGTCAAAGGGTACAATTTGGAACCTCACCGTGCATGACATGCCGGAACAAAATGGCACAGTGGAGAGACTCAATCACACCCTAGTTGAGCACACACGCGTGATGCACTATGCGGCTGACCTTCCCAAGTTTCTCTGGATGGAGTCTATTCAGCATGCTGCCTGGATCAAAAACCGCATGACCACTTACCAGCTGGGTGGTAAGACACCCTTTGAACTGATGTTTGACCAGAAGCCTGACCTCACCAACTTACTGGAGTGGGGAGTGAAGGTATGGGTCCTGAAGGAGGACCGCAGTAAACTAGATGCAAAGGCAGATGAGGGGCGCTGGGTTGGCTATAGCAGAGAAAGCAAGGCTCACCAGATTTACTGGCCTGGGAAACAATGTGTGATGAATGAGTGCAACATCTCATTTGATGACACTGTGATTGTCACCCCAAGCGATGTGCCAGCTGAGAATGACAATGAGAGCCCAGGGCACGGTGTATGGGAACCACCTTTTCCCTATCAAATCCTATTTACAATTTGTAACCGACCTCGATCAACTACACCAACATCTCTGAGAGACCATCTCCGATGCCCAGAAACAATATCAAGTCTCCGCAGACCGATGCCGCATTCTGGCTCCGGACCTGCAAATCAGAGACAAAGTATTCGTTAAGGCCGAACACTTCTGGACCACCCGTCCATCGAAGAAACTCTCCAAGAAATACTTAGGTCCTTATGAGGTCATTGCTCGTGTGGGCAGCAGGTCTTTCACCCTCCGCCTCCCTGACCACTTCCGAGCAGTTCATCCGGTCTTCCATATATCAATGCTCGAACCCGCTACTATGAACGAGATCTCCGGTTGCACGCAACCTCCACCTCCCCTGATCATCATCGAAGGAGACAATGAATATGAGATATCTGAGATCCTGGACTCGAAGATTGACCGTTGATACAAGTGCAAGCTCCAGTACTTAGTCAAATGGACTGGATACGAAGGCACCGATGAAGAGTCTTCATGGATCTCCACATCCGAACTCGATCATGCATCTGAATCCGTCTCCGATTTTCACTCTGCTTATCCAGACAAACCTGGCCCCCTTACGAATCTTTAAGTTCAATTACTAATGCTAATGTTATTATTTTGCATCATCATTTTATTACAAGTCAAGGGAAATTGCATGCCTGCCCAAAAAGCTCCGAAGGAATCACTCCGCCTCATTTTTCTCCGTTCTGAAATTTATAATCATTTTCATTCTTATTTTATACATCACGTTTCCTTTTTCCCTTTCCCTTATCTACCTCAGGCTCCATCTCCAACTCCTCACTCTCTACATCCGACACCCAATCCTTCTCATCTCCCATGTCTGAATCCTCATCCAATGGGGCCATGAATTTCTGCAACTGATGTAACTCGGCTGTCCGACAACCCTCCAGAACCTCCTTCCGTTTCATCGTCCTCACCAAGTCTACTAACAACCCCTCCGTCCGCCGAAGGTGCTCCGACTGTAGGTTAACCAGCCGGATAAGCTGGCCCACAGTGCTATTGGACGCCAAAATGCGCCCCGTACCTGCACCGGTCGTTGCCCCTTCCGATCCGATGCCGCTACCCCTGGCTGCCACAGCACCCATTGTCAGTTCGCTTAAGGAATAGATCCTATAAGCCTGCGCACAACGGTCCTAGCAAACAGACGGTGTGTAACGCAGTTGTTCAGCACTCCAAAGATCAATCAGGTTGAGGGGTAGAGGTAGCACTTAGTAACAGGGAAGTGGAATAGTGCTCTGTGGTTGGATGTGGATGGGAGCAAAAGGTCGGTCCCGATGGCTGATCATGCTCTGTGACTGGATGACAATGCGGAGCCCAGTTGGGAGGTACACGAAAGCTGGTTTCAAGAGAAGCAACCTCTCGGTGGTGGAGGGAAATCTGATTGTTGAACCAAGGTGTTTTACCTCAGTGTAGAGATGATGGATTGTGATGTAGAGTGTAGAGTGTAGACTTAGAGCATGGACTTTGACTTTAGAGCGTGGGCTGAAAACTTGTTGATTCATTCCAAAGGTGAAAACTAGCGCCCTTTTATATACAAATCCCCAGGGCACAACGACACAATATGAAGAGCAAATGATGCAATATGATGCAAGAAATGCTGATCAAGCCAGCTGACAAAGCATGTGAAGTTGAACTACTAATGGGGAAATCATGGAGAAATGAAGCGACAGATAGGGGTAATCTTTGTAAGAATAGGGGGTGATGAGTAATAAAAGAACCAAAAATAGAACAAAGATGAGTAAGTCATGTATGAATGAATTAAAAGATGAAACAGGGGTGAGTCATATAAAAGAACAATAGAAACGTCCACCAATACCATCTTCCATACGGCTCCAAAGGTAAATTGACCCTGAGTCACATGAGGACTTCAGTCAGCATCCACAACAAATACTCCTTATTGTCTTAGTGATACGTCTCCATATGGTATCCCGTTCCAAGGGTATTCAGTCCCTTTGCCTGACACAATGTAACCTGAGTTGGATTGAAGTGGGAGGATAGGTCGGCGATGGCGACTGAAATTCTACCTCACGTTCGACTCGTCTATCCATGTTACGATATAGAGGTGAAATGCCGAGGAATGTATATGGTTCAATGGAATTGTGAAAGAATATGGGATTGCCAATGGCACAAGAGAGACATGGTGGGGATCTTGGACGTTGAAAGAGTTTTGGAAGTATTTTGACACATGGAGGTGGCTTAACATGTCCGTGGAGCTTGGCATATTTTTGATAGTCCTCTGTGTCCAGAGACCAGTGTGACGTATTATTAGAAGAGATGTTGGAGAGGGGAATAGAATTGGAAGCCATGTGAATGATGATGAAAGGATGGGTGTGAATAGAAGGCTGATAATGATCGATGGCGATGAAACACGAGTGACAATCGATGGCTAGAATTAGAGACTGAGGTGGAGAGGGAGTCACGGCGCTATTTAAAGGTTGATATGAAAAGACGCTGGCGGAGTTGGACTGTCAGAGTGGTTCGATATACGTCCTCGATGTGTCCTGGCTCATCACCGTCTCCGTCCGCCTCTTTTTGGTCAGACGACCCTCCGATTCTTTCTCTGCCCCTCCTTGTACCACTAGTCGGGGCTTGACGCTCCGACTCTGGGGATCGAACTTCCCATCAATCCTACACCCTCCTTTCCAACCCCGACAACGATCACAGGACCAAAGTCGGTGAGTTGGGCCGGTAGGCCACACGCACTCCACACCTGCATCACAACATAAGTCGCAAGTTATGCCGGGTCCGCCAAATGGCTCCGTTGGAGCCAGAGCCTTGGGTGGTCCGCCCCTTCTTGCTGCGGCCTCCAAGCATTCCCTCTCCTCCTCCTTGTCCTGCTGTTCTGCGGCCGCCTTCTCCATCTCGCGCTTGTGAAGCTGGATCGCCGACCTCACAACACACAGCTCCTTCTTATGGGTCGCCAACACGCGACTCTCCGCCTTGCACCATATGACCCTCCAGTCCGCCTCTCACTTCTCCGTATCAGCACTCGGGTAGGCCTTCAATGAAAAGACCACGACATTGAGATTCTTCTTGGTGGTAGCGGCATAGAGCTCCGCTCTTTTGCGAGCCTTGACCGCAGCTACCCAAGCCATCTCCTCATAGGAATTCGAAGTGGGATCCGGCTCCACATCCATCCCAACATCCATGCCCACCTCGGGCTCCGCATTTGCATCAAGCTCCACATTGGCATCGGGATCCGCCTCCACCTCCGCCCTCTCCGTCTCCGCCGCATCATCTTCCTCAGCTGCCCCCAACTCAAATAGGGGCCGTGCCCGCAGACATAACGGCGAGTCCTCTGCAGTGACAGTCCTCGAACGAGTCATCTCCGTCCATGTAACAGAGATGATGGTGACTTCCGGGGTCCCTGGCCGTATTGGCACACTCGGACTTCCTGGGTGGCTGGTTCCCCCTGCCCCGGTCACCTCCTCCTCTACCTCCATGGCGGCCTCTAACTCGTGCGCCTGCTCCTCCACTTCTTTCAGTCTTGCAGCCTCCATCACTGCCGCAAGTTCCTTCACCATGTGGGCCCTCTCAACCTTTGCTTCCTCCTCTTTCCTTCTCTGTTCCGTTTTTGCCGCCTCTTTCCGCCGCTGCTCTTCCTCCTCCTTCCATCTCCGTTCCGCCTCCTCCTCCTCCTTCCGTCTCCGTTCCACCTCTTCCTCCTCCTTCCGTCTCCGTTCCGCCTCCTCCTCCTCCTTCCGTTTCCATTCCACCTCCTCCTCCTCCTTCCGTCTCCATTCCGCTTCCTCCTCCTCTTTCCGTTTCCGCTCCTCTTCCTCTTCCTTCCGTCGGGCCAAGAGCAACTGCTCCAGCTCGGCCACGCTCATGCTTGCCAAAGGGTTTGACATCGTTGAGGATAAGACCTCAATCATGCCCCTCCTTTTATATGTCTCCAGACCCCCAGTATAACTCCGACTGTGCCCAATCATCTCACCTATTCAATCCACGGACATGAGGCCTCAGGGGTTCAGCCTTAAATGGAGAGATACTGTTATGACTATATTCATTAACGCCCAGATCCCCATCCAATCCCCTCAGATCCCCGCGCATATGAAATCTATACTCCATTTGGAAACTGCTACGTCTCCATTTACCTGTCCGATTGTCACCGCCGATTCCACCCATCCATCTCCGGTTCTGATTGATGCATCAGCATCATCATAGGAACCCAGACATCCATCCCCATCAGACTCAGACATACTCACGTAAGGCTGTCGGCCTCAGAGACCCATCACCGGAGTAATTATTATTAGATTTCGAGTATGTATTTAAGTTGCCCAACTGGGGACTTCATTCCCCAGTTTGAATATTGAATCACACCTAGCTCCTAAGTCCGATCCTAACTCTCTAAGTCATACTCCGTCTCCGAAGTCTCGGACACCGGTATTAGTGAGGGCGCAGCACATAAGCTGAAGCCAAGTCCATTCCAACCCCCACGACGTACTCCAACCCCAACCCAACCTCCGACCCTAACTCCGACCCGACCTCCAATCCAATCTCCGACCCCCAATCGGACCTAGTGCGTAACAACACTCTAAGTCTACACTCTACGCTCTACATCACAATCCATCAGCTCTACACTGAGGTAAAGCACCTTGGTTCAACAATCAGATTTCCCTCCGCCACTGAGAGGTTGCTTCTCCTGAAACCAGCTTTCACGTACCTCCCAACTGGGCTCTCCATTGGCATCCAGTCACAGAGCACGATCAGCCATCGGGACCGACCTTTTGCTCCCATCCTCATCCAACCACAGAGCACTATTCCACTTTCCTGTTACTCAGTGCTACCTCTACCCCTTGACCTGATTGGTCTTTGGAGTGCTGAACAACTGCGTTACACACCGTCTGTTTGCTAGGACCATTGCACGCAGGCTTATAGGATCTATTCCTTAAGCGAACTGACACCGTCCAACCAGTGGCACTCTGAAGCAGGTAACAGTGATGTGTGAAGTAGTCTAGCAACTGCTTCACACGAGTTCAAGCTTCTAATGCCCTGCAAAGGCAGTACACACTAGTAACTTTAACAAGAGCACTAATGGCAGGACTATCAACAGACAATCTCACCCTGTAGATTCGTAGTCACGCGAGGTAGATACTACACTCATGCCCAAAGCAGGAATATCACTACTTTGAGTGCAATCAAGTACAGTTACACAACTGTAAAAGATCCTTGAACTGGTAATCAACAGTTACTGAGATATAGAGGATGACACTGTATGTCACTCTAGTCACACTGGTGTGCAGAAGATGGGTAGAAGTGGTAGAATTTGTTCCTATTTCAGAGGCAGAATGGCCTCCTTATATATTGTATTTACAGGGGCTGAGTAATGCTTCTGGAATATTCTACCTATTAATAGATGGAAACTACTGGAAGGTAGTGGAAGGTGGAAGAAAGGGGTAGAATATTCCAAGCCAATCACAGGATCTGATCACTGGACTAACACTGATCAGGAGCTGAATAATGGTTCTGGAATGTTCTATCTAATAATAGAAGGAAACAGCTAGAATGTTATGGAAAGGGGTAGAATATTCCAAGGCAATCACCTGATCTGATCACCCATCACCTGATCTGATCCCTGAACTAGGCACTGATCAGGCAAAAAGAAGGGTGTCCACCCTGTTTTCTGCACTGGTTTGGACAGCTGTGGATAGCCACATCTCAGGTGATGATCTGCATGGAAAATAGTGCCCTGAGAGGCTGTGGTTGTTAAGTTACAGAATATTTATTGATCAGAGACATCTGAGCTTGAATTCAGGCCAAATGCCTGGTCCAAAGGTGGAGAGCCAGCTGTGGGAAGGTTTGTGGGCACCTATGGGTCCACAACTGTAGCACAGCAGAAATAAATGATTCTGGGCCGAGTTCTGCTATTCCTGAAAAAATATGGAAAAATAGAGAATATTTGAATAAGTCCATTCCAGGTACAAGCACCTTGTATATGCTGATATTTAGGAATGGAAAAGCAAAGTATAGCACATTGGTGCTGCATAAATAGGATTTGATAGGGTGGTTCCCATACACTAGTGTGTAGGGCTCCAATATTGAAGCCCATCAATGTCAATAACCCCGATACTATTTGGGTTATTACTGATGGCTCCAAAACTGGAGTCAGAGCTGTCTATGGACAAGGAAAAGATTGGCAGACCTGTTGGCCTGCCAGATTCCTATCAAAGAAATTTAGTGCTGCACAACAGCACTATAAGACCCATGAGCATGAGACTATAGCTGTGCTTGAAGCCCTCATGAGATGGGAAGATAAGCTACTAGGACGAAAGTTCATCCTAGTAACTGACCACAAGGGTCTCAAATACTTTGAGATGCAAAAGAACCTGTCTCCTAGACAGATTAGGTGGTGGGAGTTTGTGAATTGGGTGTCTTAGTTCACACCATTGCACAGAACTCAACCAAGTGTATTGGTGGGGTGATGTGCTGTACAGTGTGGTAGTTACTAAATCTTTCTGTCTCCTATATGTGGACCCACACGTGTACTTGGGTCCACTGGCTTACATAATAACTATACATATTCACCCATAGGATGCATATATCTATCAAAAAGACAGCATTCCTTAATGGAATGCTGCATACACTAACTATCTAGCTACATACTATAGTAGGTAAGTACCTTGGGTACTTACAGAGTTCTTATCCCATTTTAACTTTACTACCCTGCATATAGACAGGGTAGAGAACAAAGTAGCGGATTGTCTATCATGCTACTATGCTGATGACTCCCCAACAGAGAGTCATCCCAACTACATCTACGTAAATGCAGATGAATGTCTCAACCCTGAAGGAGAACTGCTCCCCATGGAATGGTTCGTTGAGATCAGGACAGCAGCAGTCACCTGAAGGTGACTGCTCAAGAAAAAAGAAAACAGAGCGCTAGAAGCTGAAGCACTCAATATTCAAACAGAATCATTGAATGATGATTCTAATTCCTCTAAAGAAATAGAGGACGCTGGAGTGATGTCATCAGATGATGATGGAACACCATTGCAATCCCATGTTGAGCATGGGATCAACCTCATGCAGATTGTATGAGGTACATATAGAAAGGATACTGTCCTTTCTAAGGTGCTGGAAGCACTTAAAGAACACGCACAATTGGTGTGCGTGATGGTCTAATATGGACCAAAAATATATACAAATGTGATGTCATCTGTATACCCCACTCAGTGTTCCTGAAGAGGAGGAGGCTGGTCAAGATAATAATCAACCATGTGCACCAAGTGGTTGGCCATTTTGGTCGACTAAAAACCGTGAATTACATTCAATGGTCATACTGGTGGTCAAGCATGACCACCAATGTCAAATCATTCTGCACTTCATGTGTGAAGTGCCAAATGAATAAAGACAGTGCGAAGAAACCCACAGGGCTTCTTCATAGCTTGCCAGTACCAGAGTGGCCCTGGCAATTGATAGGTATGGACTTTATGGGTCCATTACCAAAATCAAATCACTATGACTACCTACTGGTAGTCATAGATCACTTCACGTCACAGGTACATATAATACCTACAAACATGCATGTAACAGCAAAAGGAGTAGCATGGCTATTCCTTACCTTCACAGTGTACCAGACTCAATCGTGTCTGATTGAGATTTGAAGTTCACGTCTATCTTTTGGCATGAACTACAGTGGATAATGGGAGTGAAACTCCTCATGTCCACAGCATTCCATCTGCAAACAGATGGAGCAACAGAACAAGTGAATCATTCCATTGGCCAAATACTTCATACTGTTGTACAAAGTGATCAGAAAGATTGGGCACACAAGTGTCCAATGGTGGAGTTTGCACTAAACTCCAACATAAGCTCAACAACAGGGTTTACTCTGTTTGAGCTTAACCATGGGTATATGCCTAGAATAGGCATGCCCATTAACAATGACACCAAATTCAAGGGTGTCAAATGATTCACACAGCAGGCTCAAATGAACCTGCTAGCAGCGCACAACATGATTATAGAAAGTCACGTTGTTCAGATGTTTTATGCCAATAAGAAATGTCAGAAAGGTCCAACCTTCCAGAGAGGTGACAAAGTCTACCTCTCAATGAAAAAAATTGACTCTACCTAAGGGTAGAACCAGCAAACTAGTGCCCAGGTATATCAGGCCCTATAAAATAATTGAAGCCCATAATAAAGCTTCAATGGTGACACTGGAACTGCCACCAGAACTGACTAGTAGGCACATTACACCTACGTTCCACATCAGCCTCATTCAACCGTATGTGCCAAATGATGAGATGAGATTCCCGAAATGGGCAGTGAAGTCATTTTACAACTTTGGGAACAACACTGAGCAGGAGTGGCTCATCAATGAAATCATTGCTCATCGATGGATAAGTGATAAAGAACTTGAATTTCAAGTTCTATGGATGTTGGGAGATGTCACCTGGGAACCTTACACATCATGTAAGGACCTAGAAGCTCTAGACGATTATTTAGAACTTTGAGGGGTGACTCAAGCATGAGAACTACCTCATTGAAGGTAGTTCTCAGAGAGACAGAACCCCAAAAATCTAATGGGGCTCAAAGGGGGGAAGTGGAGCTACCAAGAATAAAGGTAGCTCCTAGTGGCATGCAGCAAAGAGCTACCATCAATGATGGTAGCTCAACAAGGGGAGGAGGAACTACCTCAATCAAATGGTAGTTCCTAGATAAGGATAGAGCTACCATAACAATAGGCAGTGTTTTGGAACCCGCAAAATTATGGTGTTAGGGCAAACTCTAAATCACCACAATTCCGTGAATGAACAGCTGAGAAGAATATCAAATCCTACTGCAGCACAACTCCAGAAACGATTTAACGTTTGTACTTTGGTTACAATCCGTTGTAATGGTCAATGCAGACGATACGCAGGAAGGTAATACATTTCTTAGCAGTAGGGAATGAATAAGACTTCCAGAGTCTAGAGTTCACGGACGCTTAGGGGTCCAGATATTCCAAAAAGAGGGGAATGCACTTAGAGGCTAGAGGAAGTAGGTGGATGAATCTGACCGTCCAACCAGTGACACTCTGAAGCGGGTAACAGCGATGTGTGAAGTAGTCTAGCAACTGCTTCACACAAGTTCAAGATTCTAATGCTCTGCAAAGGCAGTACACACTAGTAACTTAAACAAGAGCACTAATGGCAGGACTATCGACAGACAATCTCACCCTGTAGATTCGTAGTCACACGAGGTAGATACTACACTCACGCCCAAAGCAGGACAATCACTACTTCGAGTGCAATTGAATACAGTTACACAACTGTAAGCGACCCTTGAACTGGACAATCAACAGTTACTGAGATATAGAGGATGACACTGTATGTCACTCTAGTCACACTGATGTGCAAATGATGGGGTAGAAAATGGTTATTTATTTCAGAGGCAGAATGGGCTCCTTTTATATTGTATTTACAGGAGCTGACTAATACTACTGGAAACTTCTACCTATTAATAGATGGAAACTACTGGAAGCTAGTGGAATATGTGAGAAGGGGGTGGAAGTTTCCTAGCCAATGAGCTGCTTGGATTTGCTCTGACTCAGGGCATGAGTCATGGATGGAGTCATAGTGTGACTCAGAGCAGGAGTCATAGTATGAGTAATCACAGGAGTCATGGTATGAGTCATGGAAGGAGTCATAGCATGAGTCATGGCAGGAGTCATTGCATGAGTCACCATTACTCAAATAACTCGGTCAATACTTCGTTTCCCAGGCTGATTAGCACAGCTATGGGTAGGCATGGCTTCTATTGAACTCTCCACTGAAAATGGAGTCAGGAGGTGCAGTGGTTGCGAAGATATTGAGGATTTACTGGCAGTGGTGACCAGATTGAGTTGGAGATTGAAATGAGTCATGTGATCGAAAATGAGTCAGTTGTCCGGGTGACTCCGGCTGACTTTGAGGCTGCTGACATCTGCGAAGGTTTGTGGGTCCATGTGGGTCCCAAAACTTCACCCAGCAGAACAATAAGTTTGTAGACTCATTTCTGCATGGAAAATTCCCAAAAAAATATGAAAAAATAGAGAATATTTGAATGGCTCTGAATCAAGAGAAAGCAGCAGATATATGCTGATATTTTAAGGCCATCAAGTGGAATTGTACAGTTTTGGGACTTTAAACAAGATCTTTTTAAGGGAAAACCAGTTCCCATACAGGCAGCTCAATGGTTGAAAAAACTGCTCCCATAGGGAGCAGTTCACTGTCGTGCTACTCATAGTAGCATGAAAGGGGTAAGCAATAATCAATCATGTTACACCCATGTGACATAGTCACTAGAAAAATTCTCAATAAAGAATTTTTGAGCTCAGCCATAAAAGGCTAGTGGTGTTTCTTCGAACCACCACAACCCCCCCCCCCTCCATCAAAATGTCATCTCTCAGAAGGGAGATGATGGATGCTCAGGATGAGCATCCAATGGAAGTTGAACAAACTTCCACAGTGGCAGCACTGGTAACAAGTGCTGCAGATATGATCAGGGGTCATCAAGATGAGATGACCTGGAAAATTGGCAGATGGCATGGTGGCACTGTCATCCATCACCCTCATGGGTGCAACAAGTGCAATGCATATGTGTTGCACTTAATTGAGGCCCAAAATGGGGGCCAACTATACCTTTCCACCACTTTGGTGGAAAGAGCATTAAGAGTTGCATGGCTGTGACTGTATGGGAACTGGTTTTCCCTTAAAAAGATCTTGTTTAAAGTCCCAAAACTGTACAATTCCACTTGATGGCCTTAAAATATCAGCATATATCTGCTGCTTTCTCTTGATTCAGAGCCATTCAAATATTCTCTATTTTTTCATATTTTTTTGGGAATTTTCCATGCAGAAATGAGTCTACAAACTTATTGTTCTGCTGGGTGAAGTTTTGGGACCCACATGGACCCACAAACCTTCGCAGATGTCAGCAGCCTCAAAGTCAGCCGGAGTCACCCGGACAACTGACTCATTTTCGATCACATGACTCATTTCAATCTCCAACTCAATCTGGTCACCACTGCCAGTAAATCCTCAATATCTTCGCAACCACTGCACCTCCTGACTCCATTTTCAGTGGAGAGTTCAATAGAAGCCATGCCTACCCATAGCTGTGCTAATCAGCCTGGGAAACGAAGTATTGACCGAGTTATTTGAGTAATGGTGACTCATGCAATGACTCCTGCCATGACTCATGCTATGACTCCTTCCATGACTCATACCATGACTCCTGTGATTACTCATACTATGACTCCTGCTCTGAGTCACACTATGACTCCATCCATGACTCATGCCCTGAGTCAGAGCAAATCCAAGCAGCTCATTGGCTAGGAAACTTCCACCCCCTTCTCACATATTCCACTAGCTTCCAGTAGTTTCCATCTATTAATAGGTAGAAGTTTCCAGTAGTATTAGTCAGCTCCTGTAAATACAATATAAAAGGAGCCCATTCTGCCTCTGAAATAAATAACCATTTTCTACCCCATCATTTGCACATCAGTGTGACTAGAGTGACATACAGTGTCATCCTCTATATCTCAGTAACTGTTGATTGTCCAGTTCAAGGGTCGCTTACAGTTGTGTAACTGTATTCAATTGCACTCGAAGTAGTGATTGTCCTGCTTTGGGCGTGAGTGTAGTATCTACCTCGCGTGACTACGAATCTACAGGGTGAGATTGTCTGTCGATAGTCCTGCCATTAGTGCTCTTGTTTAAGTTACTAGTGTGTACTGCCTTTGCAGAGCATTAGAATCTTGAACTTGTGTGAAGCAGTTGCTAGACTACTTCACACATCGCTGTTACCCGCTTCAGAGTGTCACTGGTTGGACGGTCAGATTCATCCACCTACTTCCTCTAGCCTCTAAGTGCATTCCCCTCTTTTTGGAATATCTGGACCCCTAAGCGTCCGTGAACTCTAGACTCTGGAAGTCTTATTCATTCCCTACTGCTAAGAAATGTATTACCTTCCTGCGTATCGTCTGCATTGACCATTACAACGGATTGTAACCAAAGTACAAACGTTAAATCGTTTCTGGAGTTGTGCTGCAGTAGGATTTGATATTCTTCTCAGCTGTTCATTCACGGAATTGTGGTGATTTAGAGTTTGCCCTAACACCATAATTTTGCGGGTTCCAAAACAGCGACTTATATGCGACATTGAAGATGACGTCACAACACCTTATCATGAAGACTATGATAAGAGGATAACTTGGACCTGTTTGCACAGGTCCAAGAACTCAAAGGACTTCTTGACAATGAGAAGTCCAAAGTAACTCATCTCAGAGACAAGTTAAAAACATTGAAGGAGGCTGCTAATAGAGCACCTCCTACATTCAAGACCAAGCTCACAATGGTGCACTTGGCCCCAATAGCATCACTATCACATGCTATGGCAGGCAAATCATTGTCTGCCATGATGCCGTCACAGCCCATGGCTTCATCATCACGGGAAATGATCGATCTCACCAAAGAGGAGGACAATTGCCCAAGCAAATTGCCTTGGATCGATCCTCGAGGGTTTGAGGGTCAAGATTGGGATGACACTGACCCAATCTGGGAGGGATACAACCACAATCGTGGCCTCCTCCTGGCTAGCATCCCCAAGGGTGCTAAGCAATCAGGCAAACTCAAAGAGTTTTCCCTATCAGAAATTGAAGCTGAGATTGATCAGCTTTGAAAGGAATATATGGCTGGTGATGCCAGCCATACCTTAAAAGATCTAGCATTGAAGATGCTGGAGGAAGCCCAGCATACAAATTATTGCAAACAATGGGACGATTTTGGGCATGCTCTCAAGCATGCCAATGTGGGGAAATCATTCCCCAAATGGGCACCATGGTTCATGACTGTGGCTGACCCCCCCAGAGCAGTCACTGGCCACCTGCCATGACCTCTGGGCAAGTCCACCCCTATCAGGGCAGACTGGTTTGACATCTGTGATATGGACACTCCAGAGTTCATATCACTCCATAAAAAGGCATTGGCCATGCCGTTCATGGAATGGACTGTACCGATGCACAGAGTCATCAAGAGAATGACTCTACTGGCTCACACTGATAACACGAGTCCTATTGTCACTCTACTGACCACACCAGTAGACACACTTGCCCTCATACAAGGGTGGCAAGTAAACCCTAATGGGGTCCCCCCAGCCATCTGACAGGAGTCAGATGGTACTATGAACTTGTCCAATGTGGACATCTGGATGTGGCTACAAAAGGCCACTCCCAAGAAGGGTTCTTCTGTATTTAAGAAGAACCTCTGGACTATGTTCCAGAATCCTGGCCATTGGAAACTACTGGAAGGTTGTGGAAGGTGGAAGAAAGGGATAGAATATTCCAAGCCAATCACAGGTTCTGATCACTGGACTAACACTGATCAGGAGCTGAATAATGGTTCTGGAATGTTCTATCTAATAATAGAAGGAAACAGCTAGAATGTTATGAAAAGGGGTAGAACAATCACCTGATCTGATCCCTGAACTAGACACTGATCAGGCAAAAAGAAGGGTGTCCACCCTGTTTTCTACACTGGTTTGCACAGCCATGGATAGCCACATCTCAGGTGATGATCTCCACAGAAAATAGTGCCCTGAGAGACTGTGGTTGTCAAGTTACACAATATTTATTGATCAGAGACATCTGAGCTTGAATTCAGGCCAAATGCCTGGTCCAAAGGTGGAGAGCCGGCTGTGTGAAGGTTTGTGGGCACCTATGGGTCCACAACTGTAGCACAGCAGAAATAAATCATTCTGGGCTGAGTTCTGCATGAAATATTCCCAAAAAAATATGGAAAAATAGAGAATATTTGAGTAAGTCCATTCCAAGTACAAGCACCAAATATATGCTGATATTTAGGAATGGAAAAGCAAAGTATAGCACATTGGTGCTGCATAAATAAAAAGGTGGTTCCCATACAGGTGTTGAGGTGCATCATGGGGGTCAGAATGGACTTGGCTTCAGCTTATGTGCTGCACCCCCACTAATACCTGTGTCTGAGATTTCAGAGACAGAGTATGACTTAGATAGTTTGGATCAGACTTAGGAGCTAGATGTGATTTGATATTTGAACTGGGGGATGAAGTCCCCAGTAGTACAACTTAAATACATATTCAAAATCTAATAATAATTACTCTGGTGATGGATCTCTGAGGCCAACAGCCTTACATGAGTATGTCCAAGTCTGATGGGGGCAGATGTCCAGTTCCTATGGTGATGCTGATGCATCAGTGGAACCAGGGATGGATGGGTGGAGTTGCAATGATAATTGGGCAGACTATGGGAGATGTATGGTTTCCTAATGGAGTATAGATTTCATGCACACAAGGATCTGGGGGACCTGAGACAATGCTGGCTGGCTAAATAGGAGAGCACCTTCATGGAGTGTGCTGAAATGGGCAACAACATTGGCTTGTCCAAGATCTGGATGATTGTCCCTAAATCTGAAAACTGTGAGCCAGTCATGGAGAGTCAATTTTTCCCACCCCACTTTCTATACAGGTTTGGATGATGTGGCTGGGTCATTATTGTTGGCCTTGTTGTGAGGTTTACATGCATATGGCTGAGGTTTGTCACAGCTTCTAATCCATGGCAAGGGGTTCTCATGAATCTCATACTGCATAAGTAACCCCTGACCCTATCCATTATCTGATATGCAAATTTGTGGGCACTTATCTGCTGCCCAACTTGGGCGGTGGCCAACTCCAATGCATTATTGAGTTTTATTCACCATGAGTGCATGCATTATGAGATAGTGTGCTGTACCCCCTTTCTTGTATACATCAGAATATTGTATAACAGCATCATTCCAAACAAGCATCTTGGTAGCTCCACTTCTCCCCCTTGAGCCCCATTGATGAGCAAGAGTGGCTCATCGATGAAATCATTGCTCATCGATGGATAAGTGATAAAGAACTTGAATTTCAAGTTCTATGGACATTGGGAGATGTCACCTGAGAACCTTACATGTTGTGTAAGGACCTAGAAGCTCTAGATGATTATTTAGAACTTCAAGGGGTGACTCAAGCATGAGAACTACCTCATAGATGGTAGTTCTCAGAGAGATGGAGCCCTAAAGATTCGTTCCCAAAGTTGTAAAATGACTTTGCTTCCTGTTTTGGGAATCTCATCTCATCATTTGGCACATACAGTTGAATGAGACTGACATGGAATGTATGTGCCTATTAGTCAGTTCTGGTGGCAGTTCCAGTGTCACTGTCAAAGCTTTATTATGAGCTTCGATTACTTTATAGGGCCTGATATACTTGGGCACTAGTTTGCTGGTTCTACCCTTAGGTAGAGTGAAGTTTTTTGTTGAGAGGTAGACTTTGTCACCTCTCTGGAAGGTTGAACCTTCCTGATGTTCTTATTGGCATGAAACATCTGAATGATGCAACTTTCTATAATCACATTGTGCACTGCTAGCAGGTTTGTTTGAGCCTGCTGTGCAAATTGTTTGAGCCTGCTGTGCAAATTGTTTGAGCCTGCTGTGCAAAACTCTAACCTGGTACGACACCAATGATTCATATGGTTTTACTTCCAAAAACCTTACTGGGAGCAGGGTATTGCTATATGCGGTTAGTTCTAGTGAAAGAGTACAAGGACTTAGGTTGGTACCCGATACTAGTGCTGGATATAAACTGATGAATGACTCTCTTATGAACAATGGATTAGAATGCCAGTTTGTAAAGGTTTAGAATAAGCGTTTCTAGACGTTTTTAAAAATCTTATAACACATTACTCTCTTTCAAGTTCTTTTTCTATATCATCCACAAACTTCTTAAATGCTTCAAAACATTGTAATATCTTCTTCCTATTTTCTACTGGTTTCATACTATCACTAGATCTCCTGGGGATAGTGAAGTTGCCACGGTGCACATTAGTGGCTGCCGTGTACTGCGAATATATCTATTTGTGGTAGTATCCAAGTATGGGCTGGTCCTAATAAACTCGTATACTTCCTTATGCAACATTAGACGTCGGCTCCCTTTGAAATCAGGCGCTGTGCGGATGCAGAACGGGGATAAAACGAGCATTTAAATGGGTCTGGCTCCCTGGTGTGTTGCAAAGCCAGTCAATTCCCGGGCTTAATGGCGCGCATAAAAAGGACTCACAACATCGCTCCCCTGGCTGTGAACGATCCTGCGATAGGTATCTCATTTCCTTCTGTATCTTTTGCTGGGGTAATGTTAAAAACTTTTAAAAGACAGGCTGCCAGTATAAAGAGGGTGTCTCCGGCCATATAACGACCTGGGCAAATACTGGCGTTGACAGCTTAGCTGTCCGTGTGGTACGAAGAGATTTATTCATACCGTCTACCAAATCCGAACTGAACTGTGGATAAGCTGATTCCTGGCCTAAGAAAACGCTCCGGCTCGAATTGCTCAGGCCGGGGTCCATATGTAACCTCACTGTGGAGGATTGCCCTTCAAAATAAGACGTAGTTCATAAAGGACACAGCATAAACAAGATGGAAGCATACCACACATTTCCTATAACGGTACTTCCTTTCGGGATGAAGAATTCTCCATATACATCATCTTTCGAAGTTGTGTGGGGAACGCCCAAGGGCAGGACGGGACGCCATCGCTGAACTTCCTCACAGAGAGCGTTGACGTAAGGAAGCTGTGTACGATCCTCAAACGTCGGAAGACGGTCCTCCCCAATCACAGTATCGACCTCCATTTGAGCCTTTTGTTGCACTTCAGGGTGAAGAACTAGTGCAAGAATGAGAGCCTCGAGCCCAGTAACACTCTAAATCATGTCACATTCGGAATATGAGAAAATATACTGCATGACAATACACACCGTTCCCGCTCCTGCAGCATATGACGCTCCACACGTATTGCGAATCGTTTCTTCTTCATCCGCTGCGTGATCGCGACCGATTAAGCTCTTCAACGAAGACGCCATAACCGAGGGTCCGGCCGTCCCATTCGCCTCAGGCCATTGTTAGTGCATGCTGTCTTCCACTTCTTTCGTTATAATGGAAGTGGAGAAATATACTCACGAGAGCATTTTTGACTGCCATGAACGGAGCCCCAACCATTTCTATTGTAGGCTCACGCCATTTCCTCGCCTTTGTTTTGAACCCTGCACCAGGCATCCATTCTGGAACGTGTTTCACTGGTGGAAGTATGAGTGGTCTTTTAAGTAGTCGCAAAATGACACTCACAGACGGGGAACATGTTAACAAGAAATGCCCCCGGAACGGCAGCCTCGCTTGCCCCTTTCATGGCTGCATGGGCGACTTCGATATAGCGATCGTTCTGGGGCTGTAACTGGATGCCATACACCACCTACCATCGGAACGCGACGTCATCATCAAAATTCATATCGAAAAGACCGTATTTGTCAATTACCTCTATGATAATCGCAGCCGCGAAATGTTTTATATGCTCTACGAAATTATCTGGAGAGTCGTGAACTTTCTGTAACAACGCACTGCTGAAGATCAATTTTCGTTCACATAAATGCAGCAGATCCTAACTTACCGAGTGTGTTTCATTTGTACTGGATTATACTCTGAAACCTTCCTAGAGTTAAAGTACTGGTGAAATGCTCTCCGATGTCGTCGCCACTGCTGTCCGTATCGCATGATGATGAACATATCGCCCCATCCAGACCTAGAATGAGCCTAAGCAAGGGACACGGAGAAAGAGATACCGAGCACGAACAACGTCAACATTGGTAGTTCGGGGCGGTCAGCATACACCGACGATCGTCTCTCAAATAAATCGCGGGCGATATTAAAAGAGTTGACATAGACCATTGATCTGCCTAAAACATTCACATGCACAAGATCCCCTGTGGATCTTTCAGTGATGAGTTGTTCTTGACAAGGGAAATACACACCGTACTGTTCACCCCACTTTGCAATCGTCTCCCATTCGCTACGAACAGGCATATCCGTAAGGTTTCCAATGATAGGCCTTCCCGGCGGGCCAGGAGGCAAGCGCAGGCCTATGCATGCTAGATCAGCCTTTGAAAAACAATTGTCTAGTAACTAAAGACACCTTTGGGAATACGTCTTGACAATCGGATCATATAATACATCACGCAGCATCCAAGTACACAGAAGCTGAGGTCGAGAGTGCGGGAGATAGTAGTTGACAGTAACATCGTTGCTCTTTGCTGGTGTTTTGGCCCTTGACACTGGGTATATGTGCTCATTCAGCCTGCGCTCTGGTAAGCGAGACCGCTTGGATTTCTTGGCTCAACTGACTTTATGACATAACTGAGGTTAAAAGGAAAACTGCCGAACAATATTTAGGGGCTTTTTCAAATCACTTATTACCGAGTACAATATGACCCTTCCAGTGTAGTACGTCTCAACCACCATGGGAAGTTTTAGGCGCATTTGACCAAGTAATCAATTCAAACGTTTATAACAGACGGATGGGGAATCGCTACGGTTGTATCAGGATCTGCATTCTTAAATGTCAATTATTCTCCGCATACTAGAGTGTGAACTTACGTTTCATGGTAGTTTAGCCACAAGAATAGCATGTCACACATTTGCCGGAAGTTAGTAATGGGGCGACCGACCGACCAGCTGGCAATAAAAAGAACGGAACTATCACCACGAGCACAAGAATTCAAGATGCGTCTTGCAAGGTAGATACATATCAGGAGCGTCTAAATACTCTTTCATCATATTCTGTGATGCTCGACGCGTGTCAAATGGCTACAGGGTCAAGGTGGTTTTATTCCTCGTCAATTTCAGAGTCGTCTGACTCGTCAATATCCATCTCACTGGCATCCTCATAGTCTTCATCGTCATCGTCAGAAAACCCTCCCATTGTGAAGTAGGGTAATCCACCGATCGTGATCTCATCTTCATCCTCTTCTGTTGCCCATTCTGACCCTGAATCATCCATGTCGTCGTCGGTGCCGATATCAGAAGGCTCGATGAGTTCCACAGTTGCATTCTCCCTTAACCACTTCATGGGTTTCCCTTCCCAACTCCCGGTCTCTTTATCAATGTGGAGTGTTGCGATTGGACACCCAGCGTCTCGACGCTTTTCGACGAGTTCCTTGAGGTCGTATAGCGATGCACAGACACACATGAGACACTCCAGTTTTGGACATAGAACTTCATTCTCTGGACCTCTGGGCCAAAGATAATCAAGCCATGAAGAGGGTATCCGGTGAGAAAAATACAATGCTAGGTGTGTTAACTTGGAGGATGCACGTAAAAGGTCTTCAAACGTGATTTCGTCCATTTCGACATACGCGAGTTTGAGTGCAGTGAGAGCTGGAAAGAGAGCCGGGGGGCCTATTATTCGACGAAAGAACGCCGGGTCATAGTTAGTGATCATGTCCGTCAGAGACAGAGACTGCAGGTTAGGAGTTTCAAGTAAGGGGATAAGAGCTGTCGCGTAATCAGAAGGAATTTCTGATATATGTAGATCTTCCAGCCGCTCCATCTGTAGAGGAGCGTAGAGAGAAGATTCAGAGATGTCGCTGGATATTAAAGGTGCAGAGCCGCGAAGGTCTAGAGTCTGAAGCGTAGGTGATGCATCTATGATTGCCCTGAATTCTTCATATGTTGGTCTGACATCCCGCGTATGATATCCAAGATGTAAATTCGCCAAACCCGCAAAATTGCACTTTTCCCATGCGACATGGGCTCCTTCTAAAGAAACGCCCTCGAGTTTCGGCATTATGCCGCCGAATAAAGTGAGAGGTTCCCGTAGAGAATGAGGTTCGAAGGGTCCATCCTCGTTAAAGTCATTCTCGTCGTCTACGTCGCTGAGCTCCAGCTCTTCGAGTTGCGGCGCAGGTTTATTCAAGTGCTGCATGACCAGGTACAAAGACTGAAACCCACGAAGTCGAACCGTTAAACGTTTAAAACGATCTATGTGTGGGACAAGGATTTCCATCAGGATGCGGATGGGATCAGGGTCTACTGCGAGGTAGCTATTGTCGCAGTGTATAAAAATGTCAAGCCCTGAACTACCGGAGCGTTGCACGCACGCTCGTACGAAGTCCAGTCGAGGGGGGTCAAGATCAAGGATATGAATCTGTGACCATAGAGTAGGCGTATGGATTGCCACTTCACGGAACGTTCGGCACACATGAGAAACCAGGACGTTGAATGCAGGATGTTCTTCATGTCCGTTACCGTCATCGTCATCATCTTCGGCAGATAGCTGAGTTTCTTCACTCCTGACTCCTAGCTCAAAGATGTATGCAAGGATTTCATTCGGTAGAGACCACACGGCCGCTATTCGCGACTCTAGAGCGGCACGCTGGTTGCGAAGCAATTCCATTCTTGTTCGAATTTCACTGAGCTCATCTGAGAGCCTAGACTCTATGGCCTCCAATTGTGATATACTCTTATCCAGATTCGCAATTTGACCAGAGACGGCATTGCCTAGCGGGTAATAAGTTTGAAAGATTCCTCAGCGACATCTACAATCAGACTTACGGGCTTTTGGCTCTAACATGGTCTGCTTGTCTCCGTTTAGCGATGAAGAAACAGATGAAAGTAAAGGATTTGCATACCTATCGATGCAGCCAGTGTCAGCTAGAGGCGCAAAGACGCCGCTTGGATGGATGAAAGCCGAACGCTTTACATAACGTGTCGGAAGTTAAAAAGGAAGCAGCTGAGTCAATTGTAAAGCGATTGAGGTTGATTACATTAGAGCATTTTTGAAGCCAGTAAATATTAGCAAAACGGAATTCTGTGCATAATTTCAATGTATTCGTTTCAAAAACGCTCCATTCAAACTAACCTGGTACCAAGTAGTCATTAGTGAGACTAACCCTAGATGCGTTTACTGAGTCCTAATGGGCTTACCATACCGCCTCCAATACAACAGGATGCGCTCTGTTCCGTCTTGTACTCAGTTTAGCTCAAGGATTACGTGCTGTAGTGGGGCCACGGTGCTTACTGTTATATCTCAGTACGTATAGCGAATACGACTAGTCTATTGTAGATACCTATGCAGGTATATCTATATAATAGAATATAAGTAAGGTAGATAAAATGAGACTGTTGTCCCTTACCTCAGTACGTATAGCGAATACGACTGAGGAACTAGGTCTAGCTGCGATCGCCTTATATATGATCGCAGTAGTGTCTAGTGGAAGAGTGTGGAACATGTGGAATATGAGTGAACTGTGGAACTACGCGGTAACGCGTCATAATTGTTGACGCATGGTGGAATGTGAATACGAACACATTCCACATTCATACTCCAATATTTACTGCTATTTGTTCTGTAACATAACTTCCTCGGGATTACTGTAACGAGGCTACCATGTGCGCGTGATCTGAAAGCTTTACTGTTACAGGTAGTCAGTCACTTGAGAGTGCAATGGCCCATCAATTTCAGCGGTGTGAGCCCCCAAGCGGGCCGTGAAGGAGGTCTGTCAGTGAGGAGCACTACTATTGAGTGTCAAATCTCCGGCCGCTGGTTGGCAGTGGTACATCTACCGGAATGGAACAGCCTTTCATCATTGTTTCTTGGGTGATACTAGATTCAAGCAAAAGCGTTCAGCTCTTGCCCTGAGACGCTCAAGTTCAATGAGAGTCCCTCCGAGCTTGAGTCACCCCGGTCGAAGCTCGGGGTGTATGAGCGTGGAAGTATCGAATTGAAGGGAGATGGTATTGGTGCGAGCTCGTACACTTGTCGTGCTATATATATTCACTCTGCAACCCACAGGGTCACATATAACTACTTCCAATCCTATGTCAGGTGCAGGTGGCCTAAACCATTCCACCCTGCGCATTCTTCTCTTGCATTTCCTTTTGATGTTGGAGAATAAGAAAGCTATCAGGACATATGATCAGAGATGGAAAAAATTGGGAAGAACGAGATTGAACAATCACAGTGCGTAGATGAAACCAGGGAACCAGAAAAGGAACCATAGGATGAGGGTGATGATTGTCTCTGCACAGCAAGTCGTCAGCATGCCGCGGCATGTAAATGCTAAATAATGCAAACATGCCTCGCTCACAGCCGTTTTTTACTTGAGGGGCAATGTATTAATGTTGACAAACAATTGTCACTATGAGCATTGGACTTACACCAAAAGATGGCTAATGGCGGACAAAAGCTGAGAAACATACATTTCGGATGATGGTCACAATAATGGAGTACCAGAGAACTCACAAGCACACAATATACATCAACAGATCATCGTTGGAAATGTTTTTTGGTGGACCAACAGTCGACTGGTTGTTTTGGGTAGCGTATTGCTGTTGTTGTTGAGGCGCTTCCTGCGACATGGTAATGAATGGATAGAGTGGATGGTTGTGAGATCGAAGAGTCGGGTGAGACAAGTAGCTGAAAGAAAGTAGGGTGTAGTAGGGTGTAGTAGACTGTGCAACAGATTGATGAAGGAAAGCAAGCGAGAGCTTACCTTAAATATGTTTGAAGAGGGGCCTATTTGAGACGAAATCAGGAACTGTCTGATCCTGTGATAGATAGAATGGAGAATGCCTGCCTATCTACCGAGTCGGCTATGGTGTCGAAGTCGGCAGGCAAGGCGAAATTTGACCCCGATTCAAGAGTTAACGGTGAGAAATGGCTTACCTCTCATAAAGGATGTTGAAACAGTTGCCTCTGAGCTGTAGAAAGATGCACGTCTGATTACAAAAGCATGACTGACTGGTTCCCACTTACAGAGTGGGACAGAAAATGTGATGCGCTCTGACAAGATTTACACAAATTCTCACTTCTGGCTGTGTTTTGTGTTGCCATCACGATAGTGCCAAAAACTCGAAGTACTTCAGGGGGGCCATTAGTACATTTTGGGATATGAGGCACCGTGTGATCGAGGGGACCTTCGAATGATACAGCAATGCAGCTGTTCGACCGCATACTATCCAAACTGACACTTTGACGGGCCAAGCAGATTGACGCGGAAGATTTCCCTTGGCAGATTTACATAGTGAGCGGCTGATTATTGTGATTCTTCAGATCGTACATTACTAACATCTTTAAAAGATAGCGGCTCTTCCAAGGGTACGTGTATGTCACCATACGACGTAGTGTGCGAATCCAGCTGTAATTGCGTCGGAGACTCAAACCGCGTCCTGACGCGTCTCAGAATCGTGTCTTGATACATCCATCTTTTTTGAACAACTCTCACCTGTGCAAGTTATACAAGTTGTCGGAAAACGACGGATGCCTCCTGGGACACCCCACCATTCTTTCCTTCTGCCTTACCGGATTCGCGTTGATGACTTCGCGTCGCCAAGGGATGTCAAAGAGCATTTTGATCCACCCGCCCTGTATCTTTTATCGCATACGCACTCAGACCACATCACTGGCCTTAGTGCGAAATCTTTTGCAGCGCGTGTTGTCTGCTCAGCTGACGCGAAGCATATGCTCCTGAACTATGAGTCTGCTGGTGACAGGATTGCGTTTGACATGGGCGACGCGACAGAAAAAAGAAGACCTTATTCCCACCTCAAGATCGATCACAAAACCTCTGTCAACAGCAAGCACAAGATGTTTGGCAGGGATTTACTGGTGACCACTTATTCATCTTCCCTCATGAGCTTCCTTGGTAATTGAGACATCAGCGAGCGTTGCCTCTTAACAGCCCTACCACGCTTGAGTTGTCTGACGATGTGACTGTGACATTGACACTCGTCGATGCAAATCACTGTCCGGGCGCTGTCATGTACGTGTCTAGCACTATATATAGTAGGAGACCTAAAGATCGTTGTATGGAAGGTTTCTGGTCGAAGGACCACTGGGAAACTTTCTACATACTGGTGACTTCCGCGCTGATCACCATTTTCTCGAATCGCTTGCACGAAATCCTTGGCTGCAACGATACATCCTGCCTCCAATCACTTTTCATGATCTCGCTGACGAAAGTGGGGAAACACCACTTCGGACCTTGGATGCAATTCATCTTGACACTGCCTCTTTGTTATCCCATCATGCACTTCCCAGCAAGGTTTGTCATTCATCATGTGATCACACCTTGTAGAGACAATCGTATCATCACTCATTTGAGTTGCGCCACAGGAGGATGCCTGTGTGGGACTGGTAAAGCTCATAGCACTTTTTCCACCCTTGACCCGTTTCTTCATCAATTCCTGGACATGGGGATATGAAGATATTCTCAAGGCTCTTGGTCGTGCATTTAATAGCAAGGTGCAGTTGTGGCTTCTACTAGATAGAGTTGCATTAAACTCATGGCCTACTCGAAAGATTCACGTTGATAGGTACAAGTTTGGCATTTACAGCGGCATTTCGGATCCATCCCTCAGGTCTCTTCTCACTCTTGATGCTGATGCAACGCGTTTTCATGCTTGCGAGCGAATGAATCGGTGCGAACAAGTTACACACGGGATTGCACAAGTAGTCTACGTCAATCCTATGACTCTCAGTAAGGCCAAATGGGACAAGTATTTCCAAGAGACACAGGCGAGTCTCCAGCGAGGCGAGCATGTATCCAGCTTGGTATTTCGCTTTATATACACAGCTCTTCATCCACCCGCTGAAAGATGTTCACCGTTAACATATAGCTCTGCCCACTGTCACGCCACTCCAGTCTTCCTGAGTTGCAAGCTTTCGTGAAACTCTTCAAGCCGAAACTTGTCGTCCCGAATTCTCTCAATCCTGATTGGACAAATCTTGACTGGGCGTGTATGCCTCGCATGTTTGGTGACTGTTTGGCTGACGGAGGCGAAGCCTCAATGCATGTCAATATGCGCGGTGCAAACCTCGACATTGATTACCTAGACTACGTTGCTCCTGGAGATGATGTTGGTTTAACTAAAATAAATGCGGAGATGGACAACCTAGTTGGAGATGGTGCAGAAACCCTGGCAAAGCAGTGGATCGATGGGGTAAGCGGAGATCCAGTCCATGGAGCTGCATTAGGGGAGCTGCGATTGGTGACTCAAATGGGGGAATTTTTGGGACCCCGTGGCAAACAGCTTTTGACGAAGCAACGCACCGCAATCGCTTGGCGAAGACAGAAAGGCTCTAAAGACGAAGACTCACAAAGAGACGACGAGGCGGAGGCGAGGGGTAAAGCACCTAATTTATTCTTCGCCTCGAGCTTACCAACAACTACTTCAACCCCTTCGTCCATCGACGGCATTAGGAATGCCTCGGCGACCCCATCCTCACATCCGTTATCATTTCATTTCACGGTCCATCAAGTGACTGCTAAGCGGTGTGCCACCTCGCAAGCTGACTCCCCTCATTCAGTAAAGCATTTTTCGCCATTTCTGTTATCCGTGAATTCTTCAGCCCGTTCAAAACTCTCGCGGATGTCAATTGCCTCTCTTTCTCCTCCAGCTTTCGATTCTTCTCGTTCCTCAGACGAACGGGCTTATCACTCGCTCTTCGATGCTCTTCAATTCAACAAGCAATCGTCAACATTGCCATACAACTTACCTTTTGGGTTGGGACAAGGGGAATCACAGTCTCACACACCCGCTTTTGCTTCACCTCTTACAAATCGCGTCCTGTGCCTTCCCTGCTCGACAGCTTTAACATCGAAACAGAAGACTCTGTGGCGATTGCCGGCCATGCCTCTGGTATCATCTTCTGTCACGCCATCACCACCTCCACCTTTCTTCCACACACCTGCACAGGTTCTCAACAGTCAAGCATCGTCATTTCCCTCCCCACGTTCATATGTAATGCCTCTGTCAGGCCGAAGGGACCAACTGAACCATGTAGTGGAACACCCACCAATGCTAGATCTCAAGAAGATTCCAAAGCGTGGCGCATCCTCGGCAGGATTTGCTCCTCCTTCGGCCAAGCGAAGAATTACACAGCCTAACTCGCATACCCCTGTGCCTTCCCCAACTACTGTAACACAGAACATTGTCTCCAGCTGCACATCCAAAGAGCAAAATTCCCATATAGGACAGAAACCTCAATCCACATCTCGTTCAGCCCACGTATCTTCCTGCTTAAGAACACTTAGCTCTAACCTCCGAGTCATGTCCTCCAGCCATCCTATTCTCACAGTGTCACCCTCACCAGCGCCACGGTCATCACTCAGGCTGACAGCGGAAAAGGCGCGACGTTCGAACGCAAAGGTGACACAGGTCCAAATTAGGCGACGGCTAATGCGTGCTTTACCCCCGGAGAACATTTCATCAACAGTGAAAACAAAGGTGGAAAGGCTGGAGCTGGAGCTGGCAGCACTTCGTGCACGCAAGAAAGCGAACTTCATTGTTAGCAAGCAGAGTATCTATGGAGATGGTGAGGCTCCGCCTGATTCGCCGCAGCGCTCGCCATCTTGTCAGCATGATTTCCCTGACCATCAAGACACTGTTGGTGGCATTCTGCGAGGACGGACGGTAGTATTTGAAGGGTCCACGATGGATTGGGAAAAGAGTAGGGAGTATCAGGAAGGGTTCAGGGCCCAAAGGAAGCAAGGAATCCGATATCCACCGCTACCTCGCCTCGAGAAATCGTTTGCAGAAAGTCAGTCACCCTGAAGAGACAGGTGTTTCGCAAACTTTCAGGCGTATGTGTCCTGGCTTATTTCTAACGTCATGATATGATTGTAATCTAGATGGAATTGCTTGTGGAACATGTGCAAACATTGTAACAACCTAGAAGTGTAAACCGACACATCGTATTATGGCTATCAGAAGGCGTCTTGATGACTTCACAGGAAAGTGAGTATCCCATGAAAGGAGGGTCAAGGCTCGCAGGAGACCGCGAGCCAAGGGGCGGACTCGGCAAATCGTCCGTATCACCAGCAGGTGGGTATCCGAACTGGTATCCGTCATTAATAAACATTAACTGATTAAATTTAATCTATTAGGCACAGCAATATTATCTCATTAGCCATGCTTCTTCTCTTCGTTTGAACAACACACTCACTGCTACGTCTGGTTATAGATATGCACCAACATTGAGGCTCTCAACCGTGTAAGCGCATAGTCTAGTCGCCATGATATGGGAATTGACACGGTTGAGATGGCCGTGCAATGGGCCCACGGAAGACTGACCAGTAGATATGATGGTGGGAACTTGATCACAGTCAACCACTTTATCCATCAAGTATATGATGCCTTCATGTGGCTGTTGACAAGTGGTCCTAGACAATGCTAGCTTTCTAAAAAGTGTGAGCCAGTCGATGAAAGCTTAAAGGCTAATCAACGTCAACCTTCAAGAAAAGCCCTGAATATTCGGCGTGCAATATCAGGAAATCAGATGCCCTGACTAGCGTTAGGCTAAAGAGGGCTAGCCTGGCAGACGTCGGAGTTTGGACACGCGACAAGCATCGCAGCGAAGTTCGTTCCGTCCAACATCCCGTGTCCTTCCCTCGGCCCTCTTTTGCCCTTGCCTCTCATCGACTGCTAGCAGTGCACTTGTCCGTATCGCGTTCGAACGAACAGCACATCATATCGTTCTTTTTTTTCACGACGTGATAATGTTCGGGAGCACGATCCTTGCTGGCTTTGTTGCACTGCTGTGCTCGAGTTTCAACACTGTCGAGGCTCGCATCGTGCAGAGGGATGTTGTCTCTCCTCCAATCACCTACCCTACAGCCGGTACGGTTTGGAATGTGAATGATAGGCACAATGTCACATGGTCAGCAGACAATCATGCTTCATGAAGCTGTTCAGACGCTGAGGCCTGGCCGTGTTATATCAATGTAGGGACACGTCTGTCGTTCCTTCTGGCACCACCAGCAATGGGATGATAGTTTTGGGATTCTTGGACCCCGCTGATGGCACCAATGAACATTTGGACCTCAGTGAGTAGTCCATTCGCGACGTGACCCTGTGAATCTAACATTATCACTTATGATAGACCACCCACTCGCGACGGGATTTCCCATCACAGCCGGCCGCGCAGAGATCACTGTACCGACTGTCACGACTCGCGATAGTTATATCCTTGTTCTCTTTGGCGATAGTGGCAACGCTTCCGGGAAGTTCACGATTAGGAACATCAGCATCAGCTCGCCGCCATCTTCCACCGCCATGGTGTCTTCCGTCTCCACGGCGGCTTCTATACTCACCCCATCGTCCGCTCCGCCGGCTACCGCTGCCGGGGGTACTTCCTCTGGACAAGACGTAAGCACGTTGTCGGAGGCTGCTTCTTCCCTGCAAAGTGGAGTAAGTTCAGGAGCGACCACGGACACATCCGCGGCAGCGAAATCGTCTGCCACCGCTCCTGCTTCGTCTGTTCTCAGTGCTGCAGCCTCTTCGAGCGCCGCGACGAGCACAGGGCAGGCAGCCGCTGCATCGGCTACCACCTCTAATGCCGGCCCCCGAACTGCATCTCATGGCCCAGCTGCCACGTGGATATCGACCATATGCTCACTTGCCATCATCCTCGGCTTCACTCTATGATGTGTGTAAACAATGGACATCGTCATGTTACAGTAAGTTCATTCGCGAGGACTATGGACTATGGACATTTGCCTGTATATTTTGGAGTGATTGATTCACCCCAATACCCACATCTTTCTTTCCATGACACATTGCTTCAAGCCATATTTCGACATGTATTTTCCATGTTGTTTTGTATACCTACTGCACTTTCCATCGAGTTATGGTACCACGTGACCCATGGTTTGTGCTCCTGCTCTCTTACGTCGGTCATCCGAGGAGGACAGGTCTAGATCGCCCATCACCAGAACGCGAAACACCACGTGACATTTGGGTAGTGATTACGTGATGTCCTCATTCCCTTTGTCTAACCTGCGCTGTCACCATCTTCTGGCTCCATCCTCTCTTAGCTTTGCCGAGCTAAGTTTGGCATTCAGTTTGTTGAGTTGATGTTCCGCCATGCGACATAATTACTATTGCCGTAATGCAGGCATGGACAATCGATGTGGAGACCGAGATACGCCACAAACTGAATACTATTGTGGTCTTCATTTTGAAACCGGGCCTAGTTCAAGTTGCCTCACAGCACTTTTTGATGTTTGCACAACTTCTGACTTTCAAGCTTTAAGACATCGGTGCAACACTACTTCATTGGACTCATATTCACTCTACAGTTTTTGTCCTGTGAGTTAGGACGTCATTACGGCAAAATTCACCGAACAGCTCCACCATCTAACGCTCGCATCAGATTTCCAGGCCTGTTCCCAAAAGGCACTCGGCACAACCGTTTGACCCTGCTCCGTGCAAGTCGCTTGCATATGCCCGGGACAATATTGCGTCGACGGGCACCACGCTTATTGGTGAAAATGGTATCAGTGTGCTGTGGGAACTTGTGTTGCTACGAGCCCGAGCTGATCAAAGACGCGTCTGGGTCCTTTTTTTCGGGTGCAACGCTCACGGAATGTTGCCAGCATACGGCGGCTTTTCCTGCGTGGCTTGTGGACGCTGTGGATTTCTCCAGTCAGGAGAAAGGCGATGTAAACTCACAATTTTACATGTTACTGCGTTGTTATATGAGATTAAGATGTTGACTGTTGTCTGCAGCATTCGAAGTTGGCACCTGGTGATATCCGGTGCAAGAATTACTATGCTACGAAGGCAAAAGATACAAGTAGTCTAGCTCTATCCGCTTTATAATTTAGTGTCTCGAGACCTACGCATGCGCCATTGTCGGGTAGCTTTGATTGATTAGTACTGTCACTTCGATTGACCCTTGGTTACTGGACTGACATTACTCTACAAAAAGTTTCAAAATGACAGGCCACACAGAACAACTGAATCTGTACTCATGTCCTCCATTCACCTCTCTGCCCCACTTGCGCATTCTATACAAACGCACGTCATTGAGATTCAGTCATCCCCTATTAGTAGTGAGCGTATAATAACTCATTTCGGTGTCTTTAATTGGAGGGAAGAACCCATCCGGGATATTTGCTACAGTGTGACACATGAGTCGGATGATATCGGAGATTCCTATCCCTTCAACAGCTAGCCTGTACAGTACTGCCACAGAACATTGCATTTTGCAAAGAGACAGAGATTCTGTGCGTCTAGCTCCCGCTGTTCTAATTTCTGCCTCTTTGAAATACTCACGCGGATTAGCGCTATCCGGGACCAATCAATCAGCAGGGGATTGCTTTGGCCGGTACGGCAGTTGTATCCTTGCCCAATGGTCAACTGACCATTGAATCCTATCCGTATCGGAGCAATCTTTTATTTAAGTGATGATTGGTTTCTCCATCTGTGACCTTCCCTGAAACGGCCAACCTCATTATTCCGTATGCAGCGGCATCGGCACTAATTTGTGCAGCGGGGCCCAGAGAAAGGCTGGGCTTAGCATCAGCTGCACCGGGGTACATCCCCGCTGCATCTCACTTGTTTTGTTACACAGTGGTGCACTGGTGTCTGTGAAGTCACGCTCTCACCCTTAATGTATGCATCAGGTTCCGAGATATACATCTGACGCTGATTGGCCGCTTGCGAAAGTGCGCAGAGCCGAGTGGAGGGTCTTTAGGAGCCGTTCCTGAGAGGCATGCCTCTGTTGGTCATGTCACGCGCTCACTC
The DNA here is from genome assembly GCA_025174535.1 of Cantharellus purpuraceus. Classification (NCBI taxonomy): domain Eukaryota; kingdom Fungi; phylum Basidiomycota; class Agaricomycetes; order Cantharellales; family Hydnaceae; genus Cantharellus; species Cantharellus purpuraceus. The sequence continues at coordinate 1,320,736 of JALBUN010000049.1, forward strand.
TAATTATGAAAGTATATACCCTACCATGACTGATATTCCTACTACCACAAGGTGATCTAGGCTTCTATGCTACGCTGGTTCTGCATATGGTCCCTGAGTTATGTAATTATCTGACTCCTACTATAATTTCATCGATCCCGTTCAAAACACTTAAAACAACATGCCAATCAGGCTCTTAAATACTCCGAAATACAACTCCGCATGATCCGAGCTGTCAGCTCACTACCAACTAATCACATTTCTCGCACGACTGTCGATTCAGATCCAGTGCTGCACGTGATCTGCGCCTCTATTCTATAAAGCCTAAGCGCTCGCTAGGTATGCTGTTCTCCCAGGTTGACTGTTGATTCCATGGCGCCTTATTTTCTGTACGTTTCTTCCCCTAGATTTCATATGTGCCATTGATTCTTTCCTAGCCGCAACCTTCTCCCAGCGAAGGAGTCGACAGAGGGCCAAAAGCCCCTCTTCCGCGCCCTCCTGGACATCAACTTGATGCAATGGTCTCTGGTCTTTTCAGGATGGCTGGCGTGGACCTGTGACGCCATGGACTTCTTCACAGTCTCCCTATCCATTCCAATCCTCTCCAAGCCTCCCCCTCTCGGATTTGGACGTGATACTGCCACATTGGTGAGTCAGTTTCCATAGGACCCCTATATCATTGCACTCACGTGTCTTCAGACCAATGCAATCACGTTGACTTTGCTATTCCGGTCATTCGGTGCTGTGAGACCAACTCTTGCTGAAGGCTACGTTATTGGGATGCTTAACTGCCTCGTAGATAATTTTCGGATTTATATCTGATCGGTATGGTCGTAAATGGCCCCTAGTCTGCAACTTGTTGCTCTGCTGCATCCTTCAGATTGGGGCTTCTTTCTGCAACACATATCACCAGTTTCTTGGCGTACGATCATTATTTGGCATTGCTATGGGGGGCATCTGGGGCTTGGCAGTTGCGACTGCACTTGAAAATGTACCAGTCGAAGCACGAGGTTTCATTTCGGGTGTCTTGCAGGAAGGATATGCAGTTGGGTATCTGCTCGCAGGTGCATCATTTGCCGGATGTATGCGCAGTTCGATGCTCACGAATAACAGCCGTGGTCAACCTCACGGTTGTCCCACACTCAACCCACTCATGGCGAACGCTTTTCTGGGTTGCTGCTGGCATTACTTTCTTCGCGGCTTGCTTAAGAGCAGTCTTACCTGAAAGTCAGGTCTTCCTACGCGCCAAGGAAGACAGGCAACGCAAAGGCAAAGCTGTCAGCGCCTCAAACAAAACAAGGGTGTTCCTTCATGAGACAAAGGTCATGCTCAAAGATCACTGGTTGCTTTGCATTTATGCCATCTTGTTGATGACCGGTATGCTCCCACCCAAACAATCAGTTCGTGTCATGAATCACTTGCACAGGTTTCAATTTTCTGTCACATGGATCACAGGATCTATACCCAACCTATATCCAGGAGGACAAGAGGCTTTCCTCGTCATTGGCCACCAAGGCAACGATCATTGGTAACTGTGTATGTAAATTCATTGCATTGACGTCTTTGGCGTCTTCATTATTCAGACGAAGGTTAACCTTGCTGACTCTCGTAGGGAGCTGTCTTGTAAGTCTTCTTCTTGGATCTGTGCAATTACATCACTCAAAGTTTACTGCACAGTGGAGGCGCTTTAGCAGGATGGATTTCACAATCTGCTGGACGACGGCTTACCATCATGCAAGTCTAGATGTGTCTCGTTTCGTATTTACTCACAGTACGCTTTCAGAATTTTCTGCTGCATCGTCGGAGGTGAGTGAATTGGAGCTCGTAGTTGCTCATATCTGTGTCCTTGTTGGGCTCTGTCTCACCACTCCCCCTTTGTGTCATTCGTGTAGCCTTCATTCCCCTGTGGATTTTACCATCAAGTTTCTCAGGCTTAGCTGCCGGTGCCTTCTGTATCCAAATTGGGGTTCAGGGCGCTTGGGGTGTCGTGAGTTTTGATTCGTCACACCACTAAAGAAGCTACTTATGATTATCACAGATTCCCATCTTCCTCAATGAGCTTTCACCCCCTGCTTTCCGTGCCACATTCCCTGGTGTGGCTTACCAGATCGGAAATGTGCGTGATCAATCCAGAATTCACGGTTTGCCCCTCACTGGCGAATTCACTTACGACAGATGGTCTCCGCGTCCTCTGCTCGAATTGAGGCTGGTTAGATAGTTTTTTGCCTTTTAATATGTCACTCGCTGATTTTGTGCAGTTGGTGGTCGGAACCTTCGTACTACAGTTCGCGGCAAGGACGTCCCAGATTATGCAAAGGTAGATTCTTAAATGCACTAATGTCTGGACTGTAACGATGAAACTGTTCAGGTGCAAGGTATTTTGATTGGAGTGGTCGCAGCGTTTATCGTCATCGTCGTCTTCATAGGACCTGAGTAAGTTTTGGCATGGCTAGTGGAAAGACACTTGTACTTATATCACGTGTAGGAACCATAGTTCTCACTTTGAACAGCATCGTGTTGCCTTCGAAGAGGGTGCAGGCCGTGACGATGCCGTTATCAATGAAGACGTACGTTCGCCGGCGGACTCTATCCATACCGATGAGAAGAAGGACATGGAAAAGGTTTAATCACTCTCACGGTTCAGTACTTGCAACTCGATGATAAAGCAATTGTCTGCAATGCTTTTTAATTATACATCTATGCATCACGGTCTAACTCGTGTGAAGTGACACTTAGGAACACTCATTGCACGTCCGTCTAGCCTGCTTGGTTGGCCAAGAGAACTTAGTTTGCTCGCTGTCGGAACCGATATAAATCTGGGAAAACGTAAATTGAAGCCGGGATAATACTACAAGCTATAGGATATTAAACAAAGTGCTCCTGATCGCCTGGATCTCTCCTGAAATAATAAATTTTGGGATACAATCAGAGAAATTAAAACGAATGCGAATCAAACACAAATGCAATCTCCTGCTCTAGGTAGCATTGACTCAAACACCCTTCTCCATTGATATATCGCACACTCCCTACAAACGCCCAGGCAGCTCTTCGCTGTACCTTAGCCACCATTGGCGACGAGGTTCGCAACGGTCTTTATGTAGCTTTAAAGCAAGCTTATCGAAGAAGTGTGCATGGCAATACTGGCACTGGATGGCAGGCTTTGTGATGCTAGAGTGAGAGATTAGCAATTGCAAGGGGGGTCTATTTAGATCAAAGTGACTCACTTAGCCTTTCGTCCCTGAGTGTGAGTGGCGACCTTAGTGGTGAAGAATTTACGTGGCACGGTGTACATGCTCGGTGATATATGACTCGATGAGGTTGGTAAGGGGTTGATGTCGTGAGTCAGAAGACGAATGCGAGGGTGTTTGAATGAAGGGAGAGTACGGTGATGAGGAAAACTGCACACGACGAGTCTGGTAGAGCTGATGAAGAGAGACGGCTGGAGACAGTCAGCCTGGCTTTATAAGATGTCCAAGACCGGGAAGGTTCCAACTAATCACAGTAATAGAACGTGTCCGCCTAGTGAGGCGTTATTGTAGTATAAGTAGAGTCGATCGTGATATGAAACGAACGCCACCAGCGACGCCAGGATTTACGTAGGAGTCAGAAGATTATTTGACTCCTTGTTGTTCTGCCAGCTGATCAAGACCGCGCATACGCGCCCGTGCCACGAGTCTAATGCTGTGAGCAGGCGCGCGCTGATCACTGGATGGCGCGCAGGTGCGATACTGCGCGATACAATCAACATCAAAGCCGGAGCTCCAATCACGAGAGGGGTTTCATCTTAATCAAAAGAAACCCCGAAAATATCGATAGAATAGTAAAGGTTGCCCGTTAGACCTGAATAAAAGCAACAATCAGAGCCAGGTTCAGATTCCTAGTAAGGTTGTCTCGGATTAATGAAGCTTTTTGTGCGGGGCTATCCATTAGAGCGCTAGTAGTCCTATCGTGCGCATGTGCAGGTTCCTATTCCGGATTGGGGTGAATAAAAAGCGGTGTGGGCGCTTCCCATCACGTGAGAAGAAAACTCTCTTGAGCTCTATCTTTTTCATCTCCTACTTTGGTCTCTCTAGTCTTTGAGCTCGGTGCAGTGCCCATAGATTTATTCCTCACGAGGGAGATGGAGCCAGTGTTCCCCGTCCTGGCCATGGAGTTGCACTGACAGGCCACCATGAGCTCAGCTCTGTTTAACTTAGTCCCGTAAGTCGATTGGCCTCGTGTCGACTGCTGCAGCTCATTCTTACTCCTTTTAGTTCTCCAAATCAGCTCAATATTGATGGGAATAGTTGCCGATCGATAACAATCAAGGCCATGTGATCGAGTCCATGGGCTTTTCCAATGCTCTGCTTCTTAAGCTACGGGCAGTCACCGCGTCCAGGTTACACCCACTTGAACCTACTTGAACTGATGGAAGACTTTCGCCTACTAGTCTTAAATAACGAGCCGAGATGTCAGGAATTGTCGTAACTACATTTACCCAGAGCCTTCACAGATCGTCAATCGGTATCACCCACGTCATATTCTGATACTCCTTCGCTCTCCTTAGTCCAATTCAATATCAAAGGATGCTCCAGCATTGTGCCTCATAATGGTATCATGGATGGATATGGTACACAATATAAGTATGGCGATTGATCACCGTACCCTGACATGCAACTCGCTCACTCACCAGGCTGTCCTTGTTATGCGCGACTTCTTTCTCAAATTCCTTGTCATTTTTTTTTGTATCCCTGTGACATTGGTTCCTTTGCAAACTTCGTAAATGCGCTGCCAGAGCACCTTGACGACAGGACCACATGCATTCAGCTAATGAAGGATCGCCTGCCGAACGTTGTCTGTAGTTCAGGATTGGCTGCCAAACTGGCTATCGCCGCAATATTGACATGTGATGCAGGTAAGTATAGCAGTCTGGTAGGGCAAGATGCTTGGAGGCATGAAGTGGATTCTCGATACGAATGCTTTGATACCTCACGGATGGAACGACAGCACTCGCCTGATCACACGAAGGATTCCCCTAATGGGCGTGCTTCTTGTTGCCATGCAGGTCGGCCTCTGAACGTTTGTTTTTGGTTTTGGGGGACACGTTGACGGTGGGACTTACGATGAAGCCCGCAAAATGCCACCTGTCTCGCTGCACCCAGGCTCATTGGCTCTCGCACCTACCGTTGACAACGCAACCAGGATACTATCCGAGCGATAGCCCATGGTCTGCGAGGGTGGGTTCTCTTGCGAGCAGACAAGTGACAGCCAACACGATGACCCGCCTCACAGGGATGGATCATCTAGTGGGGAGTATGCACAGGCCCTTCAGCTCTTTCATCTCGCATGATCTAATCCGAAGTCCAGAGTCATGCCTGTAAGTCAGCGGTAAGCAGGAACATATTGCGCCGCAAATCAACAGCTCACAGAATAGGACTTGAAGTGTGCGGCTATTTGGATGAAATCGTCAACTGTGCTTTCGCCCCTATGGGAAATTCTAAGGCGAGATCTACTTAAGTGAAATTCTGGCAAAGCCAAAGGGGTACCTGTTGTCTCTGCTAGTCCCTACCTACCATCAGCCGGATGGCTCACACCTCTATCAGCCTAGACAGTTACTAAATCTGCGCTGCTCCTTTCTTGATCGACCGACTGTTTATCGTACCTTATGTGAACCATACCGTCTCCCCTCCCTCTCTCCATATGTGCTGCATGCCAAGGGGATCAAACACGGGGGTAATGGTGAGCCACTTCTCGAGGCACTGTTCTACATACGATGTGGTCGGCTCTGCTATCCAGAACAATGCACTTGATATTTTCATGCAGTGCTTGTAGATGGAAGCACCACAGGGCCAGAGTCCCCATCGGGGAAGATGGCTAGTCCTATGAACCAACCAAACTGCTCCCCGTCTTCCGCTCTGACCATCTGCTGCATGTGGTGCGGGGGAAGGATGGGAGAGGATGTCGATCCCTTCTTGAGGCGCAGTTCTGCATACGGTATGCCTGACTCCGCCATCCCGAAGAATGCCCTTTGACGTCATCGTAGAACTTCCATCTGACATTATTACAATGAAGTCATCGTCAACGTCATGGAAGATGGAAATGGAAGATAGTCAGTGCCATGGAAGATATCATAATGAGCAAGGCTTCGCGTGGTAGCACCACATGATTATTGATGGGAACCTAGGTAGACGTCGCATCAAATGCATCGAACACACCGAGTTTGTTTGCAAATCGTTGTCGATTGTATGCTGCTGCTCCTTGACAGATGGGTCAGCCAAGAAACCCTTCTCTGGCCCTTCTTATTGCCCACTTTTGTCCTGGTGTCATCGATTTGAAGTGTGCCTACACTCCACTGAGATGGTCATGCTTATGGTTGCATGGCACAGAAACCCACAGACCATAATTCCATGAACCTCAATGTGCCTCACGAGGCCTGTGCCCGTGATAGAACTCGTAATTTGTATGCGTATGCCCGTATTCTTAACGGAGGTGAACATCCACCGCTTGAGAATATGTAGGTATAGATGCCAAGGGGAATTTTATCGCCCCCGTGATCATAACACTCGCAGCGTGCCGAGGGGCCCTGTGACGCGTGTATGGCGCATCTTCCCGTCTCATCTTCCCGTATCGCCTTCTGTGGCGATCCCCGAACTGGGTCGGGCCGACGGGCATCATACATATCTCGCTAACACCTACTGAAAAATTTCGACATTTAAGTTGACTTCGAACCTCCCGGAAGTCGGCGTGACATGTGACGTGTGACGCCGCGATCGAAGCGAAGCGTGTGATGTGTGACTATTCGCGTACACATTTGCAACGTGGACACCTAATCTTAATGAGAACCCAAACCTCGTGTCTCCTTCGTGTAGTCAATGTTTTTCAAGATTCATTCATCCTGCCTAACGATGACAATGCATCTGGGATGATACAAAGAGCCTGGCTCTGCAAAGGACGGGAATGAACGGTAGTGGATTCGGTCATAACTCTAGAGCAGCGAACCAAAAAGACAAATTAAAATCTATAGATATACAGACGTCATAATGGTATAGGATAGGTCATTGAAACAATCGTGATGGTCAAAGATCTATGGTGACCATGCTCTGTTCATGTAGTGCCATTCGATAGGTATATCGCCTACAGAGAGGTCGGCGAGTTGCTGAAAGACATCAGGAGACATATCTGAACATGAAAGATGATATTAGACACCGCACACGAGAAATCTAAAGATAACATACCTAAGGAGCCTTGAGCACACGACGGACAACTGTCTTGCACTACTCCAAATGCAGTGTTACCGTTGGCGGTGTTGGTGATGTGGACCCACTGAAACCAATACGACTATCAGAACAAACTTGTCAGACAGACCAGGAAATGGCATGGACAGACCTGACCGCAATTGCTACCATCACCATATATCTGTGTAGAAATGGCAATAATGGGGTCGTTGCTGTTACTTTCTGAACCACAGTTGCCAAGGCCAGGCTATGTAACCATGTGAGTCAAGAAGGTGTTGAGCAAAAGGATCACGACCTACGTAAAAGTAAGTACCCCGCCCTGAGTGATTGACTCGGGGTGATAGAGTGGTCGTATAGCCAGCGTCGTTGTCAAGAGAGACGGGAGCAGCCAATATGCTCAAGACGAGGGAGAGGAAGAATATGGGAAGGCTGAGGAACGTGATACGATAGACCATGATTGACGAGCAGCACGTGTAATACTGGTGTGGAGAGGTGTCCGTGTGGCTCTTTCACAACCGATGGCCATGTATTGCTGACTGTTTATATATCTGCAGACAGACGCGCATGCGGCCTACCTTGCGTTTGTAAAAAAATTTGCAGCAAGGCCAGAAGCGCTCGTTGTATTCCAGGGGCGGTGAAAATCAGGATGCGAACATACTCAGTCCGGTCCTCGACGAAATCAGCAATGGATAAAGCATCATGAGGAGGTGATAGGCCAAACGCGCGCATTGGACGCATTCGTTGCGCACAAAGCTCGCCTCGGAGATGAATTACTTCCAATCCTCTGCATTGGCTGAAGCTGGTAGTTTGGTACGGCAAATTGGACATGCCAACAGTGCCGTCAAGGGTAGTAACCATAGGTGAACATTCAAGTTGACAACAGTCACCCTGATGAGCATGTCTTTGACTACGGCCGTTGCAATGGGTGTGTTCGTTGTATGACCGACATTGTGGCTTGGTGGCCGATGCCACGGTTTAGTGCCCTACGGCAAATGCCGATCGGAACGCCTTTGGGTAGCGAAGTTCCTTGGCTGATGCCTCACTACTTCACTACAAACTTCGTTGCGTCATCTCGTTAAAGAACACTAGTGGCCCTCTGCATAGCCGACACTAGCTTGGAACTACTCGCTCTGCACTTGGAGGCAATTATCCAAGTTCTTACTTTGAATGCTTGATCTCTCCTTATTTTCAGCTGATATGCATGAGGTAGAGCCCATGTCAGTCTCTCAATCACTTTGGCAGGTTTTTGTCTCGTTTTCCATACTTTAGCTTGTCAGGTTATATACTTGCCCATTTGATGGACCTCTATGCAGCGCCTAATCCGCAACAGCGGCTTCGTCAAGTCAGCACAGGTGAGCTGTTTGGAGATGCACGAGCAAATTCCATACGAGAATGATGGATGTTATGTTTCATATATTTTGTAGCTTCGGGTACTTGACGGAGCTCCATGCGCATGAGAGACATCGACGAGCGGAGCTCCCGCGCGTTAATACTATACCACCTTCCCCTTTGCGCCGAAGCTGTGACTTGAATCACGCAATCGATTTTACCCCCCTCACTGCCTTGGGGTTCATACTTCGGTTTCGCGCACCAGCGCATCAGTATACAGAGCTCATTATACACAATTAAACACAGTTGACCGGTGTTTCAGCACACCATACTTACGCGATGCCGCACCGTGTGACTGCACTTTGACTGCAATCGCGACAGACCTAATATTGAGAAGCATGTTAATGAACTACCCTGAGAAAGTACCCCGAGTCTCACATACTACCATAAAGGGATAGCGTAGTGCATCAGGCAATCGGCCGGTAAGCCACAATTCAAACCTTGTTGGTCAACCTCATTGAATCCATGAGTCCCTTTCATGCAGCTTCCGTCGACACCAAGCAAAGAAGGCCTTTTTCAATGACATGTCAGTATATTGATATAACTGGCCTCCTTCAGGTCATCGTCACCTGGCCTGGCCCAGACGCTCTGGCGAATAAGTTGATGAGATTTCGACGTTAGATGCGGTTACTGAAAAGTTCCGAATCCTGCTTGATCTTGTCGAAAGAGTGCCCTATGGGCTCTCTAAGCAAAGTGGTGCTCATGCCTTTCGTTGTTAGTAAGCCTGACGCTGTCGAGCTAGGTCAGGGATTAAAGGCCGAATTCAATTGAATGATGTGGTCGAGGTATGGACTTTCATGTTGGCAATAACTGTTCATGAAGGTCAGGAACACTCCGAAACACGGACTACCCCTGCATTGTATTCAGCTGATTGTCCTCTGCGACTCTGCCAAGTGGCGAGCTTACCTATGAGAGAGGGGGATCGAGGATTGTTTTGGCACAGGTGATTTTCATCAGTTGGGTAGTGCAAGCACAGGTAAGACAGAGCTTAGTCCCGGATTGGTATCCAATGGCCACGTTATAATGCCTGAGTCAGTATGTATTCCCTTCAAGTTCTTGCCTTCTGCAGGTTTTAGATTTAAAACAGTGTCTAACAGTCAACAACGACATTCCGTAGTTTTTGAGTCGACCCTTCCTATTCTTCTCTTGGGTCTGTTTATCGATGCCTCGGTACAATGCCTTCAATGAGTCAATGATCATGTGCCTTTCTGGACACGGAGACGTATTACTTTCCAGGGACAAGAAGTTCATCAGGCAGTCTCCTTCAAGATCCGGCGGTCATGTAGATCCCTTCCAAATCCAGCTTGAGGAATGCTGGATCGGGCTCTATGGAGTTGCTGGTGGCACATGGAGCCATGTGAGGATTGCTTCCTATGTTAATATGAGAGTCATGCCTCATAAGAAGGGCTGTTGGTCTGGCCTCTCCCTCCATTCACATGCAAACAACGCGGTAAGAATGCCTGCCTTGGAAAGTGAGGTAACTTGAAGATAAAAGTCATATGCTATCAGCTCCTTCGAAGACGAGAGATGGATTTATGTATGCGTACCCCACCCAGTGCTTTCTAATTCCACTAATGATCGACGATGGTTTTTGACGCTAGCTGTCAAAAATTATCTTCGGTCATAGTAGGTCGCCTTTCAGTACCTAAGGGCGCCAGGTCCCATGACATGACTCGAACAGTCCAGATAATCCCATCGTTAGTATTTTGAGTTAAAGGATTGTGGTCGTCCAGACTAAAGACGACGAGTCTTTCTCCAATGGGATTTATTATTTTCGATTCCTCGCATATTTGGTGAAGGTCGTTTCTCAGTTGAACGGCTTAGTTGGCACTGGAGGGATTGGATAAGAATTCCCACTGACAATTCTGCATCTATCTTGTGGGCAGCACAGTTTTCCGCAGCAAGTTGTTCCCATACAGCGATCAGTGACAAAACGATTTGGCTTACGCGCCTATGGTCAACGCCCGACGCGTAGTCACGTGTTCATCCACGTGATAGAGGGTACTGCGTGGTCTCCTCCACTCTACCACACCCAGTGCGATGCCCGGTTCCAGCTTTGGTAGTGAACTTCCTGTGCGTAGGAAGCTTCCTTCTTGGCAGATGTTTTCACATATTCCTGTAGGACAAGGTTGACAAGATCGCGAGTATATCGGATGTCCAACTAGGCTTGGTGAGCGATGTGCGTGCCTTTGACTTGCGCTGCGCGATAGTTTCCATCTTGTAACATGACTACGTCTCCAGATACGAGAGTTATTCAGAGAACGTGTTGTCCTGGAGAAGGAGTACGCATCTAAGCTCCAAACACTCGCCAAGAAGGCTGGAGAGAAGAAGGCAAAGCGAATGTCAAAGTTAGTCTTGGGCGACGAGCCTACCCAACTTTGGACGGAAGAGACAGTGAAGAAAAGGTGCGTGTCTTCTACGTGTTTAGATAATATGCCAGTCGCCGACATGTCCGGCATGTAAAAGCACATTTGACAACGCCTACTCGAAGCTACTATCCTCGTTAGAGAATGGTGCTCAGGATCACTTGGTTCTGGCAGATTCATTGTCTTCTCAGGTCAATGAAGAGCTCAAGAAGCTTGACCGGAAGCATGATGAGGCGAAGAAGAAGGTGAGCTAGCTCTACAATGGCGTGGATACAAATGGCATGAATATGATCGGGTTTAGCAACTGCAGTTCTTCGAGAAAATATTGGCGGATAATTCTAGAGCAGCAAACGATCGTTTGAAGGTGCACTATGATTCCTCTTCGATTGAACTTTGATTTGAGTTGTCTTACCGTTTCACTCAGGCGAAGCATAAGGTAACACCATAACAGAAGACTGTCATGCCATGACTTATCGTATTTTACAGTATGATGAAGAATGCATGGAAGTAGAGTCGTATCGGCATAAACAGGTGCTTGTCCCCGTTTTGATCGTGATACAATCTTGAACTATGCATACAAATACTAAATTGACATGTTTAAGGACCGTGCTACTGACGATAAACATGCGGAGCGTGCATCGAAACAACTTGAGCAGCAGAAGATCGACATGTTGGATGGAAAGAAGTGCGTATCATATATGATGTTCTCAGGGCCTCTTTCGTTCCTACGATTCAGTCAACTTTTGATTACTACTCGTAATGTGAAAATACTCATGGTGTTTTGCCAGTACATACCTGATTACTTTGGCGATCTTCAATACCATCAAAAACAAATTCTACGAGCAGGACCTACCATTACTCGAAAACGTTAGTAGCCAAGTTTTGCACTTCATGAAAAGCGATTGACATCCACTTTCTCCCAGCAATTCCGTATGTTCAATCCCCCCCCTTGCTGTATCATTCATTTGTGACAGCGATATGGACCAGAATCCATACAAGCACATTTAATTACATCACTGACTGCAATTCTCCAACACTCGCAATCCTTAATCGAGACACACCTCGTTTCCCTCCAATCGCGAACTAAGGCAGTCGAGACTGCACTTTCCCAAGTCGACCCCGAATTAGACCAAGATCTGTTCATAGAATACAATCGTGATCAAGGAGAATTCAAGATACCAGATGACTTGAAATTTGAGCCTTGCGAAGGCTATTATGATACGGTATTTGTTATACAGGCTCAGAGGAGATTATGCATCCACATCATACACGTTTCATAGGGTGAGCTGAACATCGAACCAGCGCCCAAGGTGTTCCTTCAGAACAAACTTAGTCGATGCCGCAATAAGTTAAAGGAGTTGGACTTGTTGCTAACCCCGAAGAGTGAGTTTATTTCTGATGACTTCCTTCGATTTGCAAGAAAGATTACATATGATACTAAAGAGCATGAGGTGGAGAAGTTGGAGGGAGTCGTGAGCGCATATACTCAAGATAGGACTCTTGGTGACCTGGATGAAGTTAGAGAAGTAAACTGATGGCGCTTTGGGGATTTATTCTATTATTATTGACATGGTATTATATAGGAATTCTTTGAGGCACAGCGACAACTCACCTATCTTTCGACATCCCACTCAATTTTAACTACTGAAATTGAGGTAATATCGACGGCGTTGGGAGGTGCGTCGAATAACCTGAGAAGGGACACAGTTTAAACGGAATTAATTGGGTAGATGACGAAGGGGCGCAAAGGCCACATTCATTCAAAAGTTCTTCGTTCAGCATTCCTACGCAGTGTGGATATTGCAAGGTCAAACGAGTCGTATCTCTGTCCACCCTTTGTAACCGCTTTCTCATGTCATTATCCCTTGCAGTCTTCCATTTGGGGCCTCACAAAGCAAGGAAAGACTTGCAAGCTTTGTGGTCTATCGGTGCATTCTAGGTGTGAACTTAAGGTAAATCCAAGCTTGTTCTCTCCTCTTTGGAATTCGTGGCGAACTTTTACACTAGATTCCGGCGGAATGCTCCGGCAGCCATACCGGAAGTCATGTGCGCAACTCTGCTTCAATATCGCGTGTCCCATCACAGCAGTCTGCCAAGGGTGAATATTTCTGCACGTAATAACCACGGCGATTGGGAGTTATTTACAATGTGACAGCCGATGTGAAGTCGCCCTCATCCTCTTCGTTTACTCGTCCACATGCCGCAAATGGTCATGACGAGGGACATCCTAACGCAACTGTCTTATTTTCTTTCGAGGCTTCGTCTCCCTTCGAACTATCCGTCACCGGTACGTCCAATGTTTAATCGGCAGTGTCACTCACTCGCTCATGACTAACGAATATTTCGACTTGCAGCTGGAGAGTCGGTAAAGTTATTAGAGGTCGATGATGGGTCTGGCTGGATCAAAATCGCAGATTCTCAAGGAGGCAAGGGGCTTGTGCCAGCATCCTATGTTGAGCTGTCCGACGTTGAGGTCGAAGGTGCCCATTCTCCATCTCCGACCTTGGAAACTCCATCACAAGGTGATGGAACGTATGGTAAGGCAGGGAGGTGGCCCTGTGTCTAATTGCAACTGAATGGCTTTTTAGTTCGGGCACTTTACGCCTATAAGTCTCAAGGTGCTGATGAGTTGTCACTTCAAGAGGGGGAGACCATAGAGTTAACTTCTGGACCAACCGGCGGACGACATTATGCAGAAGGTTGGTGGGAAGGGATCCATTCGTCTGGGCAGAAAGGCATATTCCCCAGCAATTATGTGAGTGCACGAAAGTCGACGTGAACCCTGTGCGTACATAATTGTTGATCTGTGTTAAAGGTGACGTTGGCATGAACGCAATCACAAAGTCTCGGTCACTGCATGTTTCGTAGATATCCGGTTTGGTGCATGGACTGTTAGCGGACTCTCCTAGATTACAAAACATGCATCATGCAATATAATTTTCAGACAAGACTCCAGCGATACCTAAGTCTTATGGAGAACTTGTAGAGGGACACACGTGATAACAAACTCGCTTACAGGGTGGCATCTACGCTTGTCCAATGATCAATGCCTTCTCCAGAGAGCGTTTTATTAGCTCGGGATCAGTATTATTACCAGCGGACTGCAAATGTGCCTCTTCCAGTGAGACGTGGAGATGCCAAGTCTGTTGTGTTCAACATATGATCTGTTGGATGAAGTGAACTTTCATCATGATACCATCTGATTCGCACAAATGTCATGCCTTGTGCATGAAGACCAGATGAATGAAGGGATCCGCGAATGCTTTATGTTGTCAGCTATAAGACGGCATCGGAACAGAGGGCATTTAGCATGGCACCTCCGGCCTGAAGTTCTAGTTTAGCTAGATTTTGGTTATGTCTGAAAAGGGGTGCCGACCCAGTCGCCTTACCCAGTCGGCCGCCTGCAGCGTTACTATGGCTCGCAGTAGCCGTTATGCCCGTTGTGAGCGATTTAAAGTTTCGGGCAGTGAAATATATTACATAATTAGTACTCTCGGCTTTAGCCGAGCCATGATGGCTGGGTAGGAGACTGGTCAGACGAGTGTGTGACCTCTCCATAGAATTTGCAACTGGTTTGCATCTAGGCGACCTGTCATCGGCTAGTCCTCGGCTCATTGATTGATGCGAAACTTTTGGAACCAGATATTATGAAACTTTTGGCCAACGAACAGTCTTTAAATCGCAGACTTATCAAATATTTCAAGGGTTGAACTGTTGTCGTAAGCATATTGTGAAAGGGATCGCTTTCTGCTCGTGTGCTTATATTAATGTGTATTGTTCTAATATTGGTCTTAGAAATAATTTCTCCAGTCCCATCATCCCAATTGGCCACACCTGAGCTGTTTGCGGTTGCAATAGATATCATGGTTTCCTCGGAGATCTAGCACAGGGTACTTAGCTTGATGTGTCGTCTTGCTTCCCAAATCCTAGCATTCACGCCATGTCCAGCCAACTTCTTGACACGGCTTCGAAACATCGCTGGTCTCTCTCTGGTCTAGCAGACCAGGCGTGGAACAGTGCTTGCGAGCGAGTTATAAGCACGGGATGGAAGCCCCTTGCACGGGTTGCGGAGGCTGGCGTTGTAGCGTGAGTATCGTGTCCTAAACCTTTGAAGTCAAGAACAATTATCATGCGTTTGAGCAGGTTGATGCAAAACATCACACGTGGTCACCTTAAAGTCCTTACTTATTCTCACATCTACAATTTTCCTGCGCTATCCAGATCCCCAGAGGACAACGAGTTTCCACACCTAAAAGCGGAGCTTCGCGTTACAAACGATGTATTTTGGATCAGACTGTTTACAATGAGTGACCTCGGCTTTGCTGAGGCGTACATGTATGGAGATGTTGAGTGTGATGACTTGGTTTCTGTTTTCGAAGTGCGTGCAGTGGTTCTATGTCTCAAGCGCGGTCAATGAAAGGCTGTCTCTCTGTATAGATGTTTGTGCATAACCGGGAAAACCTTTCCAGTCTCACCTCAAGTATATCCTACTTGTTCACGCTCCCCCAAGCCCTTACCAGCTCTCGCTTTTTGAACACCATCTCAAATTCACGCTCCAACATTTCTGCGCACTACGATATATCCAACGATATGTTTTCAGGTGCAGTGTTTTCGAGCAGCGTGTTCCTCTCACACCCATTCGGCACCCACAGGGTTTTTGTCTGAGGATATGACCTACTCGTGCGCCATATTCGAAGACCTCGACGGAGACCTGAAAAACGGTATCCAGGACCGCGGTTCCTGGTCCGGAGGCGAGGGCCTTGAACGTATCGACACCAAACGGAACGCCTCCAGTATGCCGTCCCTTCTGCCCCCGCCTAGCTACGACGACACCTTATACCACGCCCAACTGCGCAAGCTGCACCATATCATTAGAAAGGCGGACATTCGTCCCGGGCATCGGGTGCTTGAGGTCGGCTCGGGATGGGGGAGTCTGGCGATCGAGGCGGTGCGGCTGACCGGGTGTACAGTGGATACGATTACGCTATCAGTGCATCAGCAGGCGCTGGCGCAGCAGCGCATCCGCGAGGCGGGCCTCGGGGACAAGATCACGGTGCATTTGATGGATTATCGGCATATGCCCGAGGCATGGGCGGGGGTGTTTGATAGGTTTGTGAGCGTGGAGATGATAGAGGCGGTGGGGAGGGAGTTTTTGGATACGTATTGGGGTGTGGTGGATTGGGCGTTGAAGCGGAAGGGAGGTGTGGGTGTTGTGCAGGTGATCACGATCCCCGAACCTCGTGAGTCTGAGTGGGCTATTTCATGCATATTTCTGTTGATATGGTGAGACGTGTGAAGGGTTTGACCGCTATATACGGGAGATTGACTTTATTCGCAAATGGGTACGTCCAGGAGCATTTTCATATGAAGGGCATATTTTTGATTCTTTCTACTTGGCAGAGTATGTGTTCACTACATCTTTCACAAGTTAATAGTTGCTTAGCCTCGACTGCCAGTTTTCCCTGGTGGCTTTCTTCCAACACTAACATTACTCCTAAGCACTCTCCAAGCAGGCTCGCATGGGCGGTTGATCGTCGATAGTGTGGTAAATATTGGACCACACTATGCACGTACATTGCGGGAATGGCGTCGGAGATTCCTAGAACGCTTCAATACCGTCATTGTCCCAGCTCTGATGAGGGAGTATCCGGACGTGATGGGCGGGGAGAGGGAGAAGGAGATTGAAGTATTCAAACGCAAGTGGATTTGTGAGTGCTACATTACTAAGCTTTTATTATACGATGCTTTAATCACGTGCCGTTGGCTACAGATTATTAGTGAGTTGTATTTGCATCCATTGATGTTGGCTGCTGATTTCGTCAATGAAGTTGCTATTGTGAGGTTGGATTTACAACACGCACACTGGGAGGTGGGTAGTCATTCTAATAAGTCTACTTTCTACGTGTGCTTGATCTCATCCCACATTTTTTCTAGACCATATCGTTACTTTCACAAGGGAAGGAAACACGGCATACGGGTGTAATGTATACAACTAGGAGGCTCAGGGATTCGGCGCTTTGTGTGTAGGCTAAACAGACAGACAGTGTGGAAACTGGCCTTGTTCCCATATGTCACAACGTCTACTATTAGGCAATGGTATTTCAAATCATCCGTCATATAACTTTTTCAACGAGTGTAAGTTGCAGCCTTGATTGCGCTTGTATCGTGAACCGCGGGGATATGTTTCCAGAGTCTCCAAACACTTCACAGCTATGAGCTAGGAGCCACAGTAGGAGTAGAGGGGGAAAGGGATTGAACACGTACAGGCAATGATGTAGTCATTTCGCGGGGGTAGGTATGTTGGGAACGTTACGGATTGTTTGCCGGTTTGGAGTGCGAAGCCTGATGCTAGGGGGTGATCTACGCGGTGAAGTCAGGGGGGGGGGGGTTCATAATTGTCAGCCTCTGATGCCGACGTGTATGGTTTTGACGACGGTGTGAAAGTGGAAAGAGGACATACTCATGTCAAGATGCTCGTTGGGATCATTATCCTGCATGAACCCTAGAATTATTGTGCCGTTCTCGCGAGGAAGTATAGGAAGTGCTGAGGGGTTCCTAGGAATCCATTGATCGACACAGGGTATGCATACATCACTGGTCTGGTCGGGAAGTGGGTGGGTTGGAGACGCACCATGTGATTGTGGCTATGTCGCCTGGAGCAAATGTATCTCCAGCCTTGGGAGAAGTGATTGGGGCGGGATAAACAATCCGTCTTTGGAGCTGAGCCGGCAGCCCACTTGTGGTTGTCATTGTAGAAAGGAAGAGCACTAAGAAACAAAACGAGGAGTGTGAAGCGGGGGCAAAGAGCATGATTGAAATAAATAAATAACCAAAGATGTAAAGGAGGAGATGCAGAGTATTTGACACCAGCTCAGTATCTCCGAGACACGACAGGCCAACTTCAGACCGACACAACCCTCAGACCATTAGACCATCATGAAATGCAAAAAATGTACGGCATCATTGTGGAATTTCTTAACTGTTCCTACACTTGTTTTAGTGCGAACGAAATACAGTCGCAAAATCATAAAATACATTGCAACACCATAGACAAAATCTGAAGTCTCAAAGTTCCACGTACAATTGTTTGCGGGACGTCGTCGTAACCATACCCATTCATTAATATCACCGCCCAATAGTCTACTCTCTAAATGAAGTCCGACTGGCAATTTGAACAACGGTAACCAAAACGCCATCTTGACTGTAACCGACTCTCGTTGCGTTCCGTAGGAGTTTTCATCGGCCTGACTATACTGGATATAGATTCCAAGTCACTTTCTTGTCGCATGGTATTTGTATTCGTCCAAGAGGTGTGAGAATCCAAGGTATGGGACTGCACAAGTGAGAAAGTCAAATATATGTAGCAGCAAAAAGGAGCCTTTATCAAATAAGTATTCCAAGTGCGGCACTAGATGCCTGTAAACAAATTTGTTCCATCCGCTCAGTTATTGAAGACAACGTATCCACGTAGAGAAATGCCAAGTAACGCCAAGTGGGTTGAGAGAGGACACGGTCGGCTCCTGCAGCTGATTATATAACCCGCATCTCGGTCCGGGCTGTCCCGAATTAATTCTTAAGGCGCAACTCCATATCCTCTACTTTGACCACCATGCCTGTCTCTGATGCTATTCTAACTCAAATTTTAAGCCGGTTGGAAAATCTGACTGTCCAGCAGCAAACCCTGCAAGCAAAGGTGCGCCATTGGCCAGCTTTAAAATGTTGAAAGTTAATATGTTTGCACAGGTGGATACTTTGGCGGCTTCGTCTTCGAGTCCACCATTGCAGCCTGCGACATCTTCTGCTGTTCCGATACCCATGGGAGATGGGTCTATCACCAGTCTACCGCCGCTCCGAGCTCCAGTGAATTCCCTACCTACGCAAATGTCTCTTTCACCCCCTACACATACAGCTCTTGTTTCTTCAGTAGAAACGCCTTTGGACGACGTGGCCAAAGAAAGGGCGCGAGAAAAGGCATTATACCCATCCAGAGTCATTCTTACAAGTGCGTGGTATTGCATTTTGACGACTACCCAAGCTAAACCACGTTTTCTAGCATATCCTGACCAGACCGGCATCAGGCCATACCCGCTCAAGTGGGGCGCTGTCGACCCACAGGAGCGTGGTCCCGTTATACCGTCGCGCCTTCCATCTTCCCTGAAGCAGCGCAACGCGATTGGCGCGCACAGCGGATCATACAGCATATACCGCGCATTAGCAATTGCCCTCGGCACACTTTCTCCGACACATAAACCATCGTACGCAATGACAGAGCCGCCCATCCCAATCCCGCCGCAGCCTTCCTGGTCAGATCCCAGCAGGATTGTCAGTTTTGACCCCTGGGGGCATCTCGCTCCGCAAGTGTTCCGTCGTGAGATTGAGGATTATGGACTGGACATTCGTCCGAGTATCGCCGTGACCAAGGCTCATATTAAATTAAGCGAGATTGACGTGTCAGCAAAGAAGGGTGAGATAGTGGTTGATGGCAAGATTGTGCTGAAGAGCAGGCAGGGCGTTAATGAAGACGGGACTGAGAGTACCGAGGACCCAGGAGTGGAACTCAATGTTAGCAAGGCGGCCGTAGAGCCCGTTTGGTATCTGCCCGGCGTTGCAGAGCGGTTTGGCATGTGAGTGGTTCCATGTTCTTGTGAGGCCTCATAACTCATCGAGCAGTTCGGAGCCGTTGCTTCGCCGTGCTCTGTTTGAGGACACGGGTGGGATGTATCCCGAGTTGATAACGCGGCCTGACGTCAAGGTTTTCCTGCCTCCCATTGGGAATTTGACCGTCTACATCTGTGCGTCTGACTTTATCTCGCTGTTTGATACTCACTGATACTCACTAAACCTTTGTAGTCGGTAACCCTGCCTACATGTCTGACGAAACAAAGGAGCTTACGCTCCGTGTGCATGATGAGTGTTCGTGCAATCTGCCGTCGTAGGCCATATATGCTTATGATTTCGCAGGCAATGGCTCGGACGTCTTCGGGTCTGACATTTGCACGTGCAAGCCATACCTTACCTTTGCGATAGAAGAGTGCGTACGGGGTGCGCAGCGCGGTGGCGTCGGTGTCGTCGTCTACTTCCGCAAAGAAGGCCGCGCGCTAGGCGAGGTGACCAAGTGCGCTATCACCTTTTGGTGTTTTTCTCCCCGCTTTCACCTTGAACTTGAGCTGCTTCTGTGTTTTAGATACCTCGTTTACAACTTGCGGAAACGAGGCGGCGACAGCGCGGACAAGTACTTCCGCTCGACGGAGGTGATCGCGGGCGTTAAAGATATGCGTTTTCAGGCGCTCATGCCGGACGTGCTGCACTGGCTAGGGATTAGAAAGATTGACCACATGGTGAGCATGAGCGACATGAAGTACAACGCCATCGTGCAGTCTGGGATTCCGATATTGCACCGTTACGATATTCCCGCACATTTGATACCGCCAGATTCTCGTGTGGAGATTGATGCGAAGATTGCGGCGGGGTATTTCACGTCGGGGAAGAAAATCACTCCGGAGGATTTAGTGAAGACAGTTGGGAGGACGTGGGAGGAGACTGAGCATTAGGCTGCGCGTTAGATTTTTATTTCTTCAAACTTTTGTTGTTATTTTTAACTGTTTGTTCATTGACAGAAGCATAAAGTGCGCAGCGTAGATATGTAGATTTACTGTATAATGTGATGGAAAATACCTATCGTTGGGCTATGTGCATATCGGGAACGGCGGCCTACAGTTGATCGATGCTTCCATCTTATGCACAATCATCGTAAATACATTCTGAAGTATAATCACCGGCAGCACGCGAGTAACAGGTAGCGGTGTCCGTGTAAGACATGAACCCTACTCATAGCGAATACGTTGAGGGATTGCGGTTCAGGTTGTAAATTTAGCGATACTGTAAAGGGGATGTGTCGAGTATTCTTAACCCTTGATCCCAATTCCAACATGAAACAATCAAGAGGTCGGCCCCGGAAGGCGGTGGTCTTTGCTGCCCGGGCTTGAATAACTTACCTTATAGAATATTGATCCTTTGGGTGCTTGGGGAGGGAGTACTGCGCGCAGGGCTGACTGTGTATATGGCTGCGGGTGAGAAAACGTAGCGAGATAGGGCTGGTAACAGGCTCATTCTTGGGTGTTGCAAATGCTGGGGGAGGAGTGAACGCCTTGTTAGATTTGAAAGAAGTGTCGTTGTGTAGCGGGTCGTGCATGCGTGGTTTGGATGGACAGACTATAGGTGGGGGTAGATAAGATTGTTCGGAACCTCAGTGGAATGGCGTTGATAAGGGTGTTGTTAGATCGGTGGCAGAGTGTAGGCGTGCAGGCCTAGTTTGTGACACTGAGCGGGAAATGATGATCAGCAATAGGACCAAGGGACCAGGGGAGATTTCGATGACGGGAGACACAGCTTTATACCGTTGGCAGCTGGGATGGGTCAATGGGCAATCATCTGCATATATGGAGGTGACGCGAATGAAAAGAAGGAGCGGTCGAAGCGAGGAAGAGAGAAACTTGGCTGAATGCTTGACCTTGGTCGACTCTTTAAACTCTGGACTGGCCAAGTGGCCTAGTGCAAGTCCTTAGGGACCGGAGATGTCTGTGAAACTGATAAGACAAAGTCGGAGTTATGCTTGAAGCTGTTGAGACGCACGTGGCAAAGCCGCAGGCCCGCTTCTATAACATTTCTCCGTATCAGAGACACGCGGAATGAGAACAGAGGGGATGTCTTGCATTGTAACCCAAACGTACATTTTCTTGACGACTGCGGCTATGGGAGGTATATGCATACCCTGTGAGAGCCGAATGACGAGCATAAACCGACGGCACATTCTTATCAGGTGTACACAGACGGAAACGCAGTCTCACTCGGTAGTGCTGAGTCATTATTTTAGCAAAGCGAGTTGGGCTGCCAAGGGGCCCGGGAAGATTGAAAGGAATAATCGGGAAAGAGTCCACCGTACTGATAGGTAGCAAAGTTCCTTTGTACTGGTCCCTTGGACATTACGTGCCTGTCCTAGGGCCGCGATCAAGGGCATATTGACAGAGCATGATGAGCCACGGATGATGCACTGCAAAGATGCGGAAGTTGAAGACATGCGGGGGCGCCTGCAGTACTTGGAAAGTCGTCTGCATCGACTTCGGCATCGAGCCAGTGACCAGTCACGGACCGATTACGCCGCCGCCGCCACCACCACCGCCTATTTTTTGCCTATAGACCTTATCCTCGAACCTCCACCACCACCACCGCGAGTAACTGCATGTCCCAACCAAACCACGACAAAAGGACACCGCACAAGGTGTGGAAGAAGGCCGATGTGCTGAAAAGGCAATCCGTCAACTCGACTGTGTCTGATTGTAAGTAACAAACAAACTTTATCTCATTACATGACGCACACAGCTGCGGCGTCAACGGCAACGTGTGCAACCCACCCTGTTTCTGTTTCTAATTTATGTTTCTAATCTCTTTTATCGTTTCATTCTTCCTCCCTTTTCACATTTCGCTGGGTCGCACTACGCGCATTTGCGTGTCGTCGTCTCTTTCTTTCTCATGTCGTCCACGTCGTCGCCCACGCCTCCCCATACTGACTCTCCTACCCCCACAACTCCCACCACCTCCCCGTCGACTACCCACGACACGACACCAGCTTCGACATCCACGCCGCCATCATCCACCACACCCCCCGCCTCATCAACAACTCCCCCCACCTCTTCCCCGCCTACAAGCACCATCAGCACCTCCCAGTCGTCCTCCTCCCTACAGAGTAGTGCCAGCGCGACCACTACCTCGTCATTCCTTTCGTCCTCAACTCCACAGCAACAAAACACCACCTCCTTCTCAACACCCACCACTAGCACCGCTTTTCAAACAACCCTCATGTATGTGTCTTGTGTATGTTTGGCCATCGCAACTCAGTCTTATCTCGACCCAGTACCACCAATGCGCAAGGTTCTACCGTGACCATCCAGACCACCGCCTTTGGAGCCACGAACACACCCAGCACGACTCATAACAATAGCAGTGGCTCACATACCGGTGCCATCGTTGGCGGCACAGTGGGAGGTGTAACAGGTCTTGCCATCCTCGGCCTCCTCCTCTTCTATTGTCTGCGCCGCCAGCGCCACAAAGACGACTTTGACGGCAACTTTGACCCCGATCGTGTGGCTCACAACCAGGGTCCGCTCGACCTCACGGCCGGGGAGGTTGAGCCGTACATATATCCGCAGGAGGGCGGCGAGCCCGGACAAGTCGGCGGCATGCGAGAGGGTCCCGGCGGCATGGGGTCGCTGCATCATCAGTATTACGATGCCTCTCGGGATGCACAGCCTGATTATGGAGACTCGCGCTCGCCCACGGAGACGCATACGACGACGTCATTCTTGTCGCCCAATGCGGGGCCCATGGCGGGTGCCGGTGCGGGCGTTGCGTACGCGCCTAGCTCATCGACAAGCCGTACGCCGCCGCACTCTGCCAAGGAACGGGAGGCGTTTTCGCAATTCAACTCGTTGGGCTCGTCTGCCGGTATGAGTGGACAGGCGAGCGGCAGCGTGGAACCTGGACTGCAGGTTATGAATCAGCCGGACGATAGAGTCGTCGTTCATCAAGATGGCGGGAGGGTGAGGATTCCCGCGGAAGACGAGCCGGTGGAGCGCGAGATACCGCCTACATACGACAGTATACCGCCTGACGACTCGAGACGTTGAGACCATGGGGACTCTAAAATTCTTTTTTTCATTTGGTGCTCCTATGATCTTATGATTCGCTTTGTAGAGTATTTGCCGGGACACCGCGTACGTTGTGATTATTTCGCGATCGCGTGGATTCTATTCCCGTATGCGTTGTACTCTAATATCTTGCTTATGACCAGCTCGCGTTGAGCGCAATATGTATTGTCGCATGCAGCTATTTTGCGTATATACGATATGGGACACTCCAGCTATATCACAGAACTCAACGTGACGCTCAACTGAGCTAATACACCGAGCATCACGACTGTGGCATGTATGCCACACTACATGAGCGAAATTTCGATATCGATGGCACTTTTCACACACGCGTGCAAGTCGCATGACCCGTATACTACTTATAGTCGACGCCGCCCTGCACGCATGTTGATTGCGTTCGAGAAGTGCCGGTGGAGCTCATGGAAATTCCGTCACAACTGGACGTACATTATCATCATCTGGTTGATCTGAGTCATTCACGCACATACGGAGTATTTGCACGTTTGTGTGTTTCTGTGTTCTTTCACATCTGGTGCTGCTGCGCAGAGTGCGCGCCAGTCAGTGACCGTTGCGCAGTGTTGTGCCCCGAGACTTCTTTTGGTGCTTCCACAGGCGCGCAGGGGGTTGCTATGTTTATCTGCGAGTGGCATAGGCTTTTGAGAGTGCTTCTGGAGCATCAAGGTCGGTGTTGTAGTTAGAACGCAAGACATGGTGGATAGCACATTGTTTCTTACAGATATGCTGCCTCCAGTAAGCCTCAGCTGCATTTGTGCAACTCACTAGAAATATATCGAAGGCAGAGACGCTTTAGAAATGCCTGCTGATCGATATCGCTAATGCACTGCGAAAACGGTCTTGCGTGCGAGGTTCCCGGATTCGATGATGTAATCGTATTATCGCATTATCGCATTTCACCTTCCACAGCGAAAAGATTCTCACGATGTTCAAGAAGCACGTGCAACGTAGATCAGGCCTACCGCTGAACCCGTGAAAAACGTTCCGTGTTAGTTGAAGCTGTCCACGTTCGTCAGCATATTTCCGAACCATACGGCCTTTTTTTATTTCATTTTTATTTCGGGCCCTTCAATTGCACGCGGTTTGTACAGTACTTGTTTGCCCAAAATATGGTCGTGCGACGATTTGAGGGGGTTTAGGGTATACTCTTTTCCGCAGCGGATCCCCTCATTATGTGGCAGTGAGCTTGCTGATTTTTGATGTTTCCGTTCATGTTGTTTTGAGAAGAGGCCCTTGCAGCGACGTGGACAAAACCTATTCGCTGCGAACGGGACCCGAGCAAGATGTTTCACGTAGCAGTAAAAAGACTGATTCGTTCATCCGGCCGTCCACCCCAACGTACAATTCACGGGTGCCTCGGGACTGGTAGCGTGTCGCCGATTCGGTTTCACACGTCATGTGGAGGTTCCGCTCCGCCAAACAGCGTTAGCTTAGGTGTGAGCCTAGAGTTGCCTTTAACTCTCTATGATCCGCTCATCGATGTCTGCATCAGGTCTTGCTCTGGATGACTGAGGACAAGTCCCTGATCCCGGCAATCCATCCGAAGGGGATGTATATCACACGCGAAGTCTCCTACGATAGCGTCAACTAGTCCACACTTTGCTTCGACTCCGAACACTCCATGATGTTGATTTTGTCCGAATGGCCGACTTGGGCGGGTTTCCGTAGTGGCGTCCCTGACGGCTTTGTACCAGTCGTCGGTCCCCGTCGACGGGCATTGCAGCACGAGGGCGAGCGACAATTCCTGGACACCACTAAAACCGTGCTTGCCGACTATAATTTATGGCCTTTGTCATAGTTATTACTATATGTGGACACATGGGGAATTGGCTTCCCTTCAAGTACTGTAAGCGTTTGAACTGGCCTATCTCCCTTTTTTGGACCAGATGAGCGTGCGTACATCGCAACAGAGAATGTTCATGCACATGCTATTATGTACAATCCGATCATGGTGGGGCAGGGGATGTCATCTCAGACTTGTACCCAATGCATAACGCTTGAGACCAAAGTCTCGAGCTAATGCACTGTGACTCGTCCATTAGCTGAAAGTGTTCTTTGAACGCTTTACCTGAAATACAAACCGGCGTAACTGGAAGGGGCGTATAGAGTTGCCTGGGGTTCATTCATGTATGGTGATGGCACTAGCTATCATACGAGGAGCTAGCCAGCGAGCGCTGCCACATGGAGTTAGTAAAGGCAAGAAGGGGAACATGTCGGTTCAATTCCATGCTCAGAAAAATTGTGCATGTGCTGGTGATGCCTGACTTATTCGCGAACCCTTACCTAGAGCATGAATCTTAGGACCAGAGTCCCGAACTTATTTCAAACGGTGCAAAAGGTGGCTGTCAAGCCACTCATTTAATGACGCAGACAGCACTGTAGGTATGATACAAACGGGCAAGAGACGGCACTAGACGGCATGTGGTTAGATATGGACACACGTTTGGACATTCAAAGAACCCATTCGTCGCGTTCGAGCCTTCCGCCTTTCTATTTCATTTTTCACTCACAAAGAGACATATACACTGAAGACAATGAGATATTTGATATAATTTGAGAAATGACACCACGTTTCATTTATGTAAAAGCATCAAGAGCAAAAACTAGATGGTCGTGGGATTGACTGCAAGATATCCACCATCGACCATAATCTCATGACCATATGCATAACAACCACTTCTCGACGCCAGATACAATGCAGTTGCGGCCATTTCTTCCTCTCTGCTCGAAGGGAAACTTTTCAGTGCTCAAGGGATTTTCAGATGATCATCTTGGCACTCACGTTCCTCCTCGATCGGCAGGTATGACCCCGGCAAGCTTCTTAGCCACCTCACCAGTGATCACCCTTCCTTGATAACCATTCAATTCTGACGGCCAAGGACCAGGAGCAATTCCATTCACACGAATCGGAATCTTATGCAACGCAAGCTCAGTGGAGAGCAGTTTTGTAAGATGGGAAGCAGCGGCTTTGCTAGTAGAGTATGCGAACTAAAACAAATCAGCAGCTATAATCGTCAGATAACAGAAACACTTACGTGGCTTTGACACTCCTTCATCACCGCACTTATGGACGTGATGTTAATGATTACCGAGACATAGCCAGGAGTCTCCTTGGTGCCTTTCTCAAGCAATCCCAAGAAAGCTGTCGAAACAAAGAAGATCGACAGCAAGTTGACTGAGTATATACTGGCCCAGTCCTCGGCACTCTCATTGTCGAACAGTGCACGTCCGAGTGTGGCGGTGTCTTTCCATTGTGGAGCAGAAGGGTCGTTGAAGAATGGAGAAAATGGTCCAGCCCTGCCCGCACTAAATATGTTATAAGTGAAAATGCATATGGAAGAGGAGGGACAAAGGGAATCACTTATTGACAAGAATATGTAATTTCCCCTCCCTCCTTTCGATTTCTTCTGCCAGGGCCAGAACGCTTTGCTTATCCGTGACATCGGAAACAATGCTGGGGATACATATGACGTGATGCACACCAACATAGGTGTAATGGGACAAGCTCACGGGATTAATGTGCCCTTGATGTCAGATATGCCTTGTACTGCTTGCTCTAACACATCTTTCCTACGCCCCGTGATGTATACTCGCGCCCCATTGCTAGCTAGGCCGCGTGCAATCTATTTTCGAGGCATGAATTCCAGTGCGAATTTCGTTGTCATGAAAAACGGCTTACCATCAAACCTATTCCACTGCCACCACCAGTGACGAGAGCAATAAACCCAGAGACGTCGAACAGCTTCGAGGCTTGAAGAGTCGCCATTGTACACTGCTCTGCCGTTCAACTGACAGTACTGATATCGATATCAAAGGGGGGAGCTTACTTTATATTGTAGTTTTTGGTTTGCTTATAAAGGGATTTGGAACAATCAGCCATACCTAACTGCGTCGGTTCGGTGGTAAATTTTGGTGCTGATCACCGAACATGGTCTCGGTCGACGATGGCGGTCGGGACCGAATTGTGAGATACTGAGTGCATACGGAAGCGTAGGCACGAAACAGAAGTGTATCTCCATGAGCTGAGGGCTCGTGAACAGCACGAACGGCACGAACGGCATAAACAGAAAGCATAAGCATAGTCCGGACCCTCCGAGGAGTTGCAAAAAATCTCGCGTGGATGCTAGTGGAAGTCATGATGATGAAGACTTAGGAACACCATCGATGATGTCAGCAGATGATGAAGACTTAGGAACACCATCGATGATGTCAGCAGATGATGAAGACTTAGGAACACCATCGATGATGTCAGCGGAGATGGTAGACTCTCCAGGGGCGAGAAGCAGAACCTACGTCAAATCTACGCTGGTATTCAAGTCGACTCAGCCTTAGGGTTAGCTCCAAACAACACCGCGCTACACTTTTATTCACCTCATTGGCATCATTTTATAGAACGACCACACAAGCACTGATCCGGGAGTGGAACTGGTGTTGTCTCTTAATATCGTGCCGGAGAGAATCACTGCTTGGATTACATAGGGTATTAGTCCTAAGCTCTCTCGTGGCCTCCTCGTATAGTGCCATCATCACCATACCCTATGAATGCACCCAAAGCAACTCCAGACGTCTCTTCCAATTACGCCGATTTGTAACAAAAATCAATCCATTTAGGGCGTCCAAGGAACACTTTTTCAAGCGTGAAGTTCTGTGCCTCTGCGTCGCTCAGGAAGTGCTCGACAGGCACACGTTGACCGTTATTGGCTCCGGGACCTGTTGTCGTTGTGTTAATCAAGGATGTGAAGGAGATAGACACAACCAACCAGTCGAATCATACTCTGCATAGAGTGTTGTGTTCCTGATGACCGGATGAGAAGAATCGAAAGGCTTGAACCCCGCGGACGCGATGCTCTGATCCATGGCCGTTGTCAGGTACACAGTCGTGGCAAGGTCGTTCCAAGGTCTTCCCAGGAAGCACTGACCATCAGTCACCGTTGATGCATTCGCGTCCGGTGACTAATGTATAGGTGAGTTGGGTTAAACTATCTCTGAGATGACTTACTCGTATGATCCTTGAGTTACTGATGTATGCACCGTATCGGTTACCAGGCGCATCAGTCAAATTCGTGCCTTTCCAAGCAACTAATCCTCCCCCGCAAGCGCGGTTTGCAAGGGTCACATTTTCGAACCAGCTGAAAGTATTCTTACGTAGTCAATATAGAATATTCCTCGTAGGGCCAGAATTGCATACGCCGTGCCAAATCCGAAAACGTCTGAGAAGTATTCCTTTTTACTAAGCATCCACCAGACATTGAATGAGGAACATACAGTCTGTCTGGCCAAATATAATACTGTCAACGACGTATGTAGAGGCGTTGCGGCCTGTGTACCACGTGTCTTGATAGCTCGCAAAAGTACAGCCATAGAATGAAGCATTTGCGTAGGAGATATCAGTGACCAGGGCTTGAGAGATCGAGAAATTGGCCTATCGGCAAAGGGGCATGGATTTGCGGGAACAGAATGAAAGGTGTTAGTATAACGAACTTGGGAGACATCAGGATGTGGACTGACGGCTCGGTTTGCGAAGTCAATGTTGTACGCTTTGAAGTCGTTCGATCCGAACAAAGGTTGCAGAGGCGCGCCAGTGGGTCCTGCACCGATCAGAGAAGCATTGAACGAAGGTGCAACGATGAGGACAGCCGACTGTGCGTCGTCCATATCTTTGCGGTGCGTGCATTAGACGCATTAATAAAAACAGATAGGGAACCGCAAACCCTTGGTTACAAATGCATTGTTCCATATCTGAACGAGGTTTCGTGTAGGCGTGATGGTATTGTTGAAGGCTGAGTTGAGGTGCGCAATGTCCAACTGGCCCTGGATATTATGAGACGTGGTAGTTTCTGTCACTGGTGGAAGAAGAAATGATTGACATACAAGAAGTGTTAGCGGCCCAGTGCGGGTGATATTAACTATTTCGTGATAATCACCCGCGCCAACTAGAATCGTTGCTTCTCCAGTCTCTGGCCTTATACAGTTACATCAGTACTTTGTTCTCTCCGTGGCGCAACGAAAGCAAAGCGAGAAAGAAGTCGAGATATTGAATGGGCCAGATAGAGAAACTGGTGTATCAAGGATAAAGGGTCAAATACACACAACGACAGCACGGCAGCCTGAACGGACTTGAAATGCGCTCTAGGGTCATCTTTCGAGACGAATAAAGTCCCACGAGGGCATCCTGATAACGGCGAGACTGATGGAGGTTTTTGCAGCTGGCACGCGAGGTGCTGAGGTGAACATGAGGCTCTCACTTGCAATGCCGAGGCACACAGCACGCCAAAGAGTATTTGGACCCACGATGCCATCATGACTCAGTCCAGTGTCCGAATGCTAAGTGAGGTGTTTTGTCCGTCCCGCTTGCATAGGTATATAAATCATGGGGTAACCTTGGAGGAACACCTAATTAGAGCAACGATTTCGAACTAGCTGGTAGCAAGCGTTCCGCGCAAGTAGCACATGGACATGGTCAAGTTCACCGCACCGCCGCTCCCAGCCTGAGTGCATATCATGAATATATCAAGCTTAAGCCAAAGTACACTGTCTTCCGTGGCTTCCGTGCTACAACCGGGGCGATTAAGAATGATTGGACTGACGTAATTAAGTGTTCGAAGGAACGAAATGAGTGTATATAATGATGATGCTGCAAGCGTTGAGGTTGGCTGTTTCGGTTATTGATTAAATGGAAAAAAAAAAAAAAAAAGATTAGCCTATCAGACCGTCGAGAGTAAGGATGGATTAATTGGCCACCTGGGGTTCCCACCCTGACTAATCTACTTAGACGCGACTGTCGGGCCGCCGGTTTCAACTAAGTAGATATGTATCAGCGGGACCTTCATACCGTAAATAATACCACAGGTACTAGAGTGTATTTGTTTACCAATAATTATTGGTTCGGCATATGCCAGGTTCACTGATAATTACTCACCACGACCGTGAGAATATTAAGCTTGACGCGTCTGACATGTCTAATTACCACTACATGCAGTGCCCTGTCGCATACTCCATGCCTATTCTGTAATATACGCTCACCACCTTGATCGGGACTCGGCTTGAGATCATAAGACACGATACTAGCTACCGTGTTGACCATGTTTATTACCAGATCATCATCCTCAATACTTGAAGTGTTGGAATATAGAATATATGTGCAGTATTAGCACATGTGCTGAGTATGTCCGCATTAATGACACACCGCGGAATCGGATACCCGTCGGAACTCCGTTCCCTATTTTCTTTTACAGACGTATATAATACTTCTGTAATGGTTTCCTCACCCTCAGCCGTATCCATAATATACGGACTGAGGTGAGAAACATTGACACTTATTATCTTTACCCATTGCTTATATCCATCTTGTATAGCTTTATTATTCAGGTAGATTAAACTGAGCCATATCCATAATATACGGACTGAGCTTTATTATTCAGAATCCAATATGAAGAGGTGGTAGGTGGGACGGTTTCATCAACATTGAATTTATAATTAAATTAGTATGGCAAGCAGAGTCCGTCTCTGCCTCTCTGAAAGTCCAGAGGACACCATGGCGAATATGCAGGAAACCACGTGTTCAGGCGCTATTGATGGCTCCAGCACTTATATCATCTTCCCAACAATGACTATTATTTACTTGATAATTATTGGCAAACAAATACACTCTACTGTTCAACTTAGAGAAATAAAATATGATGGTGAACCTTTGCAACAGATGGAGCCAGACATCCATTTGTCACTGTTACTGCATCACCAGCATGGTCCACCCCTGACACATTTCACCAATGACCATCGCTGTCATGTGTGCATGTGTGCTGCTGTTGTCACCATCGTTGACATCCACATAAAAATTCATGAAAATCCTTGCAGTTTCATGTGATCCCTTTGTTATGACTATATTCATTAACGTCCAGATCCCTGTCCAATCCACTCAGATCCCCGTGCATATGAAATCTATACTCCATTTGGAAACCGCCGTCTCCATCTACCTGTCCAATTGTCACCGCTGATTCCGCCCATCCATCTCCGGTTCCGATTGATGCATCAGCATCACCATAGGAACCCAGACATCCGTCCCCATCGGACTCGGACATGCTCATGTAAGGCTGTCGGCCTTGGAGACCCATCACTGGAGTAATTATTATTAGATTTCAAATATGTATTTAAGTTGCCCGACTGGGGACTTCATTCCCCAGTTCAAATATCGAATCACACCTAGTTCCTAAGTCTGATCCTAACTCCCCAAGTCGTACTCCATCTCCGAAATCTTGGACACTGGTATCAGTGAGGGCGCAGCACATAAGCTGAAGCCAAGTCCATTCCGACCCCCATGACGTACTCCAACTCCGACCCAACCTCTGACCTCGATCTCCGACCCAATCTCCAACCCAATCTCCGACCACCAATTGGACCTAGTGCGTAACACCCTTTGTGACTAGTTGTGCAATATATTCCACAATCTCTTCCAACAATACAATGACCCTGCGCTTGACAATAGGTAAAAGACCTTTGCTCTCCTCACACAGTGCGTAACACCCTTTGTGACTAGTTGTGCAATATATTCCACAATCTCTTCCAACAATACAATGACCCTGCGCTTGACAATAGGTAAAAGACCTTTGCTCTCCTCACACAGGAGCTACCTCAACCATTTGTCATTGACAACGACCTATTACACGTTATGAGTGGCTTTGTACTTGGTTCAATCTCACTGGGGTTATTCACAAAGTAGTGTATCTTTACTCTGAGTCTTTGTTGGAATCAATGATGGATGAACTCCATGTCTGATGGATGAACTCCATGTTATTTTGCCATTCCTCTGCACACCTTCATTCTCCTTGTCACTATCATTGCATCCTAGATAGTGAGAATGAGTTATGTGGATGTTGTTGTCTACATCTTTTTAAGGAAAGTCTTCGGTCTGTGAAATGACGGAGAGTTCAAATGTGTGTTTCAGCATGTGTCCTACTTATTCTCATTATCTAGGATGCACCTCATTCAGGGACACTACTTTAAATAATCCCAGTGAGATTGAACCAAGTACAAAGCCACTCATAATGTGTAATAGGTCGTTGTCAATGACAAATGGTTGAGGTAGCTCCTGTGTGAGGAGAGCAAAGGTCTTTTACCTATTGTCAAGCACGGGGTCATTGTATTGTTGGAAGAGATTGTGGAATATATTGTACAACTAGCCACAAAGGGATCACGTGAAACTGCAAGGATTTTCATGAATTTTTATGCGGATGTCGATGATGGTGACAACAGCAGCACACGTGCATGCACACGATGGTGATGGTCATTGGTGAAATGTGTCAGGGGTGGACCATGCTGGTGATGCAGTAACAGTGACAAATGGATGTCTGGCTCCATCCATTGCAAAGGTTCACCGTCATATTTTATTTCGCTAAGTTGAACAGTACCTGTGGTATTATTTACAGTATGAAGGTCCCACTGTGATACATATCTACTTAGTTGAAACCAGTGGCCTGACAGTCACGTCTAAGTAGATTAGTCAGGGTGGGAACCCCAGGTGTAATCGGCACTCAGCTAGCTGTCCTGCTCAAACATTTTCCTGGTCAGGTGTTATAGTCTTCTTATGGATGATAAACTTGTCACTCTAATCCTCAGATCACTCCCCAAGTCGTACTGTGCACTCATTAATGCAATATCACTGTCAGCAAGACATGCTAAGATCAAAATGAAACCTGAGGCCATTGTTGGAAGCTTACTTGAGGAGTTCAATAGGCTGAAAATAGAAGAATGTCAATTGAAGGCAACTGAAAGTGCCCTTGCAGCTGCAAAGGGCCATGGGAAAGGCCATTGCACTGGAGGCAACTCAAAGACCAAGAAGATGGACATTGAATGCTGGAAGTGCAGGAAGACAGGGGATATGAAGGTAGACTGCAACAAGAAGGGGAAGAAGAAGGAAGATGATGACAAAAAGAAGAACTCTGCCAGCATTGCTACTGAGGGTGATGAATGGGCATTCACAACAATGCTCATCTCCCAGGCATTCCCTCAGGAGGAAAATTCATGCAAAGGCTCAGAGGTCAATGTCTATGACTCTGGCACATCTTCCCACATGTCCCCTGACTGACATCACTTCACAAACTTCAAGGAAACACCACCCTACCCCATAGCTGCTGCAGACAAGGCTATGTTCAATGCAACTGGCATCAGTGATATGCACATTGCCATCCTGAATGATAAAACAATGAATTACATAACAGTCAAAGATGTACTCTACTGCAAAGACTTGGCATTCATACTAATATCACTCACCTGATGTGACAAGGCCGGTTTTACAGTGCTGCTACATGACAAGCACTGCACAATTCATTGCCAAAAAGGGACAACTGTTGGCCAGATACCACTCACAGGAGGCCTATACAAAGTTGAGAACAAACAACCTACCAGTTATGTTGCTTATGGAATAGATCCTATAAGCCTGCACGCAACGGTCCTAGCAAACAGACAGTGTGTAACACAGTTGTTCAGCACTCCAAAGATCAATCAGGTCAAGGGGTAGAGGTAGCACTGAGTAACAGGAAAGTGAAATAGTGCTCTGTGGTTGGATGAGGATGGGAGCAAAAAGGACGGTCCAGATGGCTGATCATGCTCTGTGACTGGATGACAATGGGGAGCCCAGTTGGGAGGTACACGAAAGCTGGTTTCAGGAGATGCGACCCCTTGGTGGTGGAGGGAAATCTGATTGTTGAACCAAGGTGCTTTACCTCAGTGTAGAGCTGATGGATTGTGATGTAGAGCGTAGACTTAGAGCGTGGACTTTGACTTTAGAGCATTGGCTGAAAACTTGTTGATTGATCCAAAAGGCAAAAACTAGCGCCCTTTTATAACAAATCCCCAGGGCACAATGACACAATATGAGGAGCAAATGATGCGATATGATGCAAGAAATGCTGATCAAGCCAGCTGACAAAGCATGTGAAGTTGAACTACTAATGGGGAAATCATGGAGAAATGAAGCAACAGATAGGGGTAATCTTTGTAAGAATAGGAGGTGATGAGTAATAAAAGAACCAAAAATAGAACAAGGATGAGTAAGTCATGTATGAAATGAATTAAAAGATGAAACAGGGGTGAGTCATATAAAAGAACAATAGAAACATCCACCAATACCATCTTTCCTACAACTCCGAAGGTAAATCAACCCTGAGTCACATGAGGACTTCAGTCAGCATCCACAACAAATACTCCTTATTGTATTAGTGATACGTCTCCATATGGTATCCCGTTCCAAGGGTATTTGGTCCCTTTGCCTGACACAATGTAATCTGAGTTGGATTGAAGTGGGAGGATAGGTCGGCGATGGTGACTGAAATTCTACCTCACATTCGACTCTTCTATCTGTGTTATGATATAGAGGTGAAATGCCGAGGAATGTATATGGTTCAATGGAATTGTGAAAGAATATGGGATTGCCAATGGCATAAGAGAGGCATGGTGGGGATCTTGGATGTTGAAAGAGTTTTGGAAGTATTTTGATACATGGAGGTGGCTTAACATGCCCATGGAGCTCAGTGTATTTTTGATAATCCTCTGTGTCCAGAGACCAGTGTGACATATTATTAGAAGAGATGTTGGAGAGGGGAATAGAATTGGAAGCCATGTGAATGATGATGAAAGGATTGGTGTGAATAGAAGGCTGATAATGATCGATGGCGATGAAACATGAGTGACGATCGATGGCTAGAATTAGAGACTGAGGTAGAGAGGGAGTTGCGGCGCTATTTAAAAGTTTGATATGAAAAGGCACTGGCGGAGTTGGACTGTCAGAGTGGTTCAATATACATCCTCGATGCGTCCTGGCTCGTCACTGACAGCGCCTCCTCAGATTGTCGGTCCAATATTTCAGAGTTTGGAGTATGGAGTTGGATCAGGGATCTGGAGTTCAACTTGTCAAGAAGCTAGCAACCAAGAAGTTAATGGGGCAAATCTTAGTTGATATACAAACTACTGTAATAGACAGAGAGTAGCCCATATAAGTATGTGGAGAATTGAATGCTGAAACTAAAACA
Organism: Cantharellus purpuraceus; assembly: GCA_025174535.1. Taxonomy (NCBI): domain Eukaryota; kingdom Fungi; phylum Basidiomycota; class Agaricomycetes; order Cantharellales; family Hydnaceae; genus Cantharellus; species Cantharellus purpuraceus. The sequence continues at coordinate 1,356,426 of JALBUN010000049.1, forward strand.
ATAAGGCAATAAGATGGATATGGAGTACAACATGGAAAGGAGTTCAGAGTTTGGACCCAAGTCCGAACTGAAACTAAACAATATAGAAGGAGGTTTGTTGTAACCCATAAGAAGAAACTACTTATAAAGAGAACAATAATGGAGTTTGGGGTTGATGGAGTTTGGGGTTGATGGAGTTTGGGGTTGATGGAGTTTGGGGTTGATGGAGTTTGGGGTTGATGGAGTTTGGGGTTGATGGAGTTTGGGGTTGATGGAGTTTGGGGTTGATGGAGTTTGGGGTTGATGGAGTTTGGGGTTGATGGAGTTTGGGGTTGATGGAGGTGGAGTTGATAGAGATGGAGTTGTTGGGGATGGAGATGAAGGAGATGGAGGTCTGGAGTTTGGACTTGGTGTTACAGGATGTAACACACATAGCACAACCAATATAACTTGGTTGAGTTCTGTGTTGGTGTGAACTAAGTCCAACCTTACACATTTTTGAACTTCCATAGAAAGAATCAGTTGATTCTTCCTCTTTATTGAAGTTTTCTAGCCAGTGCTAGAAAACTGGCTGTTGCTGGTGTACAGACATATACCAATCCCCCCAGTTGCTCATACAAGTGAGCAACTAGTAGACTAACTTAGTTAGTCTACAGTTAGTCTACTAGAAGCAGAAGAAAAGGAGTCATCATAATGATGACTTGAAGCAGAGCAAGTCATGCTGGCAGTGCCCAGGACATCATAAATGATGAACAGCAGTGCATAGCCAGCAGTAGAAGCTCCCATGAAGGGGAGCTAGACCCTAGAGAAGTTGTAGTGACTTCTTGTAAGGAAGACTCTAGGAGAGAGTCATTGCAGTCACAAGACCACATAGACGATCATACAATAGATTGCCTGTCAAACAAGAACCCCTCATTGAGTGGTGCTTTGATAAGAAAAGAAAAGAGGGGACAGTTATTAACTGCCTCCAATGTTCCTAAAGGAAAGGAATGTGATCATAAGATGAGCACAAGTAGAAGTAGCAATACTTCTACTAGGGCATCACGCAGCATGGAGTGGTGTGAAACCCACTGGTCAATCGCAAGATTGACTGAGCAACTCATGTGCAATCAGCATGATATGAAGAGCATTAACAAAGCTAGTGCTTAGGCAGCCAAGATGGCAGCCATAGCAGAACATGCTGCCACCAATATAGGGCAGCAAATCACAGAGCTGGGAATGATTAAAACTGCTCCAAGAGAGCTCTGAGTGATGCAAGTTGCACCGCCAAAGATCAGATTCTTAATGAGAATCTGAATCTGGAGAGTCTAGATCTCCCCAGGGTGAGAGGATCCAACCAAATGATTGGTTGGATAGAAGAAATGAGATTCCCCCAATGGAAGGAATCAGAGATACAGTAATCCCTGTAAGGCAAGGATTACCAATACGGGTTGAGGAGGAAACTCCCCAATCTAGGTCAAAGGAGCTCAATCAAGAGATTGAGCCTGAGGCCTCTCACAAACACAGATTAGCCCTCAAACAGAAGGCTAAATATGCAGAACAAGAGCTTGTCAGCTCTTTAGAGAGAAATGGCCCCAACAAGAGCTCAATGTCGCTGTTGATTTAAACTGACAGTCACCAAATGTGCTGAATAGTTATCAGTGCATATGAGCAGCGGGCCTCTCAGGAGACACCTGCCATGAACAGCAAGGTACCCAATGGGTACCTCAAGAGGATGCTCCCCATCACAAGGAGCAATCAGCACCATTGACCCTAGAAGGTCAGGGTACCCCCCAGATCAATTGGATACAATTGATCCTATCGATGGCATTACTTGCATGGTATGAGTAGCCATAGTTGATAACAAAGATACAGACCCAGAGAAGTCTGTACTTGCCAAAGCTGGCATAAAAGTATCACCCCCTGAGCAATACTCAGGAGGTGCAGATCTTGAAGAATTCAAGATCTTTGTAGCAGGGATGCTATGATGGCTGAAGATGAACAATCTTCTCAGGCCATCAAGTACAAAGTTTCAACTGTTGTACTTAGGCACTCGCCTTAAAGGTGAGGCCTAGGAATGGTTCTACAGAAATGTAGAACACTACAACAGGGCAGTCCAAGACTGGACCCTGGAAACTGCAATCCAATGGTTGCAGTGTAGATTCCTACATATGCTGATGCATCATCATGTGTCAAATAAGTTTGACTCTGTAATGCAGAGTCAAAGGACCATTCATGAATTAATGAATGATCTAGAAAGGTATGCAGACCACATGATAATGCCACTAGACATGTACACATTCAGAAAGAGGTTCATGACTGCAATGTGCAAACCTTTGAGACAAGAAGTCCTCAAGAAGGGCTTCAATGCCAAGTTTAGCAGCATTGAGCAGTTATATGAGACTGATCAAATGATAGAGGAAGTAATGTGATACTATCATGGTATGTGATGTCTGGAGAATGTTCCTAACACATCCCCCATGACTCATAGACCAGTAGTCAATAGAACTAGTATGACAAATGCAGGAAGCTGACCCATGTGTTACGCACTAGGTCCAATTGAGGGTTGGAGCTTGGGTCGGAGTCAATGGTTGGAGTTGGAGCGGGGATCAGGGTGCATCATGGGGTCAGAATGGACTTGGCTTCAGCTTATACGCTGTGCCCTCACTAATACCTGTGTCCAAGATTTCAGAGACAGAGTATGACTTAGACAGTTTGGATCAGACTTAGAAGCTAGGTGTGATTCAATATTCAAACTGGGGAATGAAGTCCCCAGCTGGGCAACTTAAATACATATTTGAAATCTAATAATAATTACTCTGGTGATGGGTCTCTGAGGCCAATGGCCTTATGTGAATATGTCCGAGTCCAATGGGGACAGATGTCCAGGTTCCTATGGTGATGCTGATGCATCAATTGGAACTGGAGGTGGATGAGTGAGATCAACAGTGACAATTGGACAGACTAAATGGAGATGTGATGGTTTCCAAATGAAGTATAGATTTCATGTGTGTGGGGATCTGAGTGGATTGGATGGGGATCTAGGTGTTAAGAATATAGTCATAACAGTATCTCTCCATTAAGGCTGAGCCCTTGAGGCCTCATGTCCATGGATTGAATAGGTGAGATGGTTGGGTGCAGTCAGAGTTATACTGGGTTTGGAGACATATAAAAGGAGGGGCATGTTGAGGTCTTATCCTCAACAATGTTGAACCCTTTTGCAATTATGAGTGTGGCTGAGCTCAAGCAGTTGCTCCTGGCCCGATGGATGGAAGGAAGAAGAAGAGGAGTGGAGACAGAAGGAGGAGGAGGAGGTGGAATGGAGATGGAAGGAGGAGGAGGAGGAGGAGGAGGAGTATGTGCCCATAGGGTGTATATGTATAGTTATTATGTAAGCCAGTGGACCCAGTACACATGTGGGTCCACTTATAGTAGACAGAACTTAGACACTACTGTTTTGGAACCTGCAAAATTATGGTGTTAGGGCAAACTCTAAATCACCACAATTCCATGAATAAACAGCTGAGAAGAATATCAAACCCTACTGCAGCACAACTCCAGAAATGATTTAATGTTTGTACTTTGGTTACAATCTGTTGTATTGGTCAATGCAGACTATATGCAGAAAAGTAATACATTTCTTAGCAGCAAGAAATGAATAAGACTTCCAGAGTCTAGAGTTCACAGATGCTTAGGGATCCAGATATTCCAAAATGAAGGGAATGCACTTAGAGGCTAAAGGAAGTAGGTGGATGAATCCGACCGTCCAACCAGTGACACTCTGAAGCAGGTAACAGCAATGTGTGAAGTAGTCTAGCAACTGCTTCACACAAGTTCAGTTTTTCTAATGCTCTGCAAAGGCAGTACACTAGTAACTTAAACAAGAGCACTAATGGCAGGACTATCAACAGACAATCTACCCTGTAGATTTGTAGTCACATGAGGCAGATACTACACTCATGCCCAAAGCAGGAATATCACTACTTTGAGTGCAATCAAGTACAGTTACACAATTGTAAAAGATCCTTGAACTGGTAATCAACAGTTACTGAGATATAGAGGATGACACTGTATGTCACTCTAGTCACACTGGTGTGCAGAAGATGGGTAGAAGTGGTAGAATATGTTGTTATTTCAGAGGCAGAATGACCTTCTTATATATTGTATTTACAGGGGCTGACTAATGCTTCTGGAATATTCTACCTATTAATAGATGGAAACTACTGGAAGGTTGTGGAAGGTGGAAGAAAGGGGTAGAATATTCCGGGCCAATCACAGGTTCTGATCACTGGACTAACACTGATCAGGAGCTGAATAATGGTTCTGGAATGTTCTATCTAATAATAGAAGGAAACAGCTAGAATGTTATGGAAAGGGGTAGAATATTCCAAGCCAATCACCTGATCTGATCATCAATCACCTGCTCTGATCCCTGAATTAGGCACTGATCAGGTAAAAAGGAGGGTATCCACCCTGTTTTCTGTACTGGTTTGCATAGCCATGGATAGCCACATCTCAGGTCATGATGTCCATGGAAAATTGCACCCTGAGAGGCTGTGGTTGTCAAGTTAGAGAATATTTATTGATCAGAGACATCTGAGCTTGAATTCAGGCCAAATGCCTGGTCCAGAGGTGGAGAGCCGACTGTGGGAAGGTTTGTGGGCACCTATGGGTCCACAACTGTAGCACAGCAGAAGTGAATCATTCTGGGCCAAGTTCTGCATGGAATATTCCCAAAAAAAATATGGAAAAATAGAGAATATTTGAATAAGTCCATTCCAGGTACAAGCACCAAATATATGCTGATATTTAGGAATGGAAAAGCAAAGTATAGCATATTGGTGCTGCATAAATAGGATTTGATAGGGAAAAGGTGGTTCCCATACAGTTACTCATCCTTCTATTTTTGGTTCTTTTATTACTCATCATCTTCTATTCTTACAAAGCTTACCCCTATCTGACATTTCATTTCTCCATGATTTCCCCATTAGTAGTTCAACTTCACATGCTTTGTCAGCAGTCCTGATTGGCATTTCTTGCATCATATCACACCATGTGCTCCTCATATTGTGTCATTGTGCCCTGGGGATTTGTATATAAAAGGGTGCTAGTTTTTGCCTTTGGAATCAATCAACAAGTTTTCAGTCAACATTCTAAAGTTAAAGACCATGCTCTAAGTCTACACTCTATGCTCTACATTCTAAAGCCATCAGCTCTACACCAAAGTAAACACCTTGGTTCAATGATCAGATTCTCTCCCCCACCAAGAGGTCACTGTTCTTGAAACCACTCTTCACACACTTCCAATCCACATCCACCCATCATCCTCCAGTCACAGAGCACCATTAATTGTCTCAACAGTGCCCTTTTCACTTACCATCACCCTCACCAGACACAGTGTATGACTACCCTCACCCATCACCTATCACCACCACTCAGCCTGGTAGTTCTTGGGTGTGCTGAACAACTGCATTAAACACCATCTACTTAAAAGGACTGTTGTGCACAGGCTTATAGGACCTATTCCATAAGTGAACCAACACTGTGAAGTCTAGACTCTGGAAGTCATATTCATTCCCTGATGCTAAGAAATGTATTACCTTCCTATGTATAGTCTGCATTGACCATTACAAGGGATTGTAACCAAAGTACATGTTCATTTCTGGAGTTGTGCTACAGTAGGATTTGATATTCTTCTCAGCTGTTCATTTCATTAGAGTTTGCCCTTACACCATAATTTGCAGGTTCCAAAACAATCACATACATGTATGGTCACTGTGGCAGATACACAAGCTGTGTTAAAACTCAGGCCATGCAGCCTTGATTGGCCCTTAAACATGCTTCAAGCTCCACTTGATTCACATGTATCAGGCTGGTGTTATGCTCATGTCACATGAAGCATGCTATGAATATTTCTCCCCCTGCATGTGGGAGGAGCTCAGAGAAATTTGCTACTGCTTTTATACATGTGATATATTACTTCTATACAAAAAAAAAGCAGTTGAACAGGTGTCTGGATTACTAAAGTGCATTTAACCTCCTCAGTTGCCTTGTGACTATCATGCAGCTGTTGGTAGAGGGGCTGGGCACTTATACCAGTGCACACATATTTATGACATGCTTTATGAGTGTTCTGCTCATAATTTACAGGGGGCTACAGCATCAGTGCCAGCGAGTTTTCACTTATCTGGGGTGATCACCTACCTGATGCCTGATAGTACTCTCTATTATTTCCAGTACATGATAGATTAAGCACATGCTAGCGGTAAATAAATTAGGCTTTCGTAGTCGCACTACCACCACCGCCTCCCCTCCACCACTTTGCAATCTTCCCGCCACCATAACGAATGCTCTTCCCAAAACCGGCGCTGACGACACCTTTGATCGTCTGCACAGTGGCCGGGTATCGTACAATACTCTTCATCTCTGATCAAACCAATCAATCGGAAGATTTCTAAAAATAAAATAAAATAAAAAAATAAAAGTTACTCACCCTCAGTCAAAATCTCTCCAAGCCTTTCGTGTCCTGCTACGGCCCTCCAATATGCGCCCTCATCCGCCTCCTTCCCGGGCATACTCAACTGTGTCGTCCGCACCTCATAATACCGATCAACCCGCTTCGCCAGTTCCTCTGGCAACTTCCGCAAATGCAATACTCGCGTCTTTGCCTCCGGATCTTGCTCTATCTCTCCCCCGGCAGTCTGCCAGTGCACCCCTGGCAGGCCCAGCGCTAACTTCCGATACAACTCCCGGAACTGGTCTAATTGTTTCCCCACGATGTTGGCGACCTTGTCTCGATTTTCAGCGGGGAGGGACATCCTGGGATCGCCACCGTAACTGATGCCGGCGACGCGTTCAAAAAGCGCACGTTCGGAAAATCGTTCGGGGAGAGTAAGGAGGGCGGTGCGTAAGGCCGAGGTGAGGTTCACTTGTTGAGTAAGGCGAACGCGAGCGTCATCCTTGATGATGCGAAGTGGCTTGTGCATTCGACCCGCCAGGTATAATGTGCGCCAGGTAAGGAGGTCGGTACACAGTGTATCCAGGGAGGTTACACCATACTTGATGGTCTGAAAAAGAAATGAGCCAGCAAACATAAAATGTAGGTAAGGTGGCACGTACCACGCCATTGACTGTGACATATGGATTGAACCACACACCGGGACCAAGGTCTTGCATGTGTGAGATAAAGTCACTTCCAAAAAGGCGTGCATGGAGTGCGTAGTGCGAGGGGTTTCGCGCAAGATTTATAGAGTGCCAGTGGCTGGGGTGGCTGACGGCGAACATGAAGTCAAGCATGGGCCGATTGGGGGTCCTCGTCAGGTATCCATCCTGCTCAAAGACGCCTGAGCCATATGCAAAGGCATACCGAACGGGCGCATCAAATTGAGAGACAATGCTCTCTAACAAATGTCTAGTGGTGGTAGGCACCGAAAGGAACTGATTTGCGCCAAAATTGTGGGGAAGTTGGGGAAGAGCTTGAAAGCGGGTTGATATGCGGGAATGAGCCTGGTTGCTAGAGGAATTTGAGGGACGAGGACCAGGTATGAGACGAGAGCGGGATGCACGTGACGACGGTGGAGGGTTCGGCGGCGGCGGCGATGTCGAGGAGTTGCTGGGAATTGACTCAGTGGAGAGTCTTCTCATGAAGGAAGATGACCATCGAGGATATGATTGTAAAGAGCGACGAGAAAGCGGCATGGACGTCTTCTGCAAGGAGGCGGCATGCATGAGTACGTAAGCGCTACGGCAATGTCTCGGTGGCGGACTGGTGCCTGCTCGTTGGAAGCTATTCTCCCAGAGGCAAGTGGGCCTCTGCCCCGTGGATCGTTATACATGTTACAGTGGGCCTTTAAATTCCATACTGAGCATCATACATGACTCTTAACTCGTCTAGACGTCTCACAGAGAGTGGCTCGTCAGGCTTGCTCTTTTGATTTTCCGCTGGCAGTCTTATCGCGCAAGGCTTGGTTATTTATCACATACAGCGTTGAACGATTCACGCAATCCAATTTATATCGGTGTAGATTAGATGTGCTCCTATGTGTCAGTCAGCCGATAGGTCCTCCTACTATCGATCTTATCGACTCCTTGACCCCGTCGTTGATGATCCCGCCTTTACGATGGCTTCTATCCGTCGGAGGATCAGATATTAGTCTGATAACTGCGGAATACTGTTCATAGTTGTATTTGTTACCAATATTTATTAGGACCGCTAATAAAATTTTATAACCAAAGCTTTAGCTTTGGTTTCATATTTGAGGCCATTTCTTTCCATATATGGCAATTTTTATCAGCAGTTTATGAAATATGAATAGCTCCTGAGATTGCATGCCTCTATGAGCACATTTTATCAGCAGTTTGATGAATAGCTCCTGAGGTTGTGTGACCCTATGAGCCCATTTTTTTTGGCAGTTTGCAAAATCTGAATAGCTCCTGAGATTGCATGCCTCAATGATCAATGGAGGTACATGAAAGTACATAGTTGCCTACATTAGTAATATTTACTATCATCTCCTATCTGCTGATAACTACTTTCTCCTCATTGCATTTCTCACATGGAGTCTCATGAGTTCCTTACCAATGCTTTGGATATTTCTACTCCTTCCACTGACTGTGCATGCTTCCCTGCTAATGCAGGCTCTTTTTCCAATGCTGGCAATAGTTCTCTGGCTCATAATGGGGCCACTACTGGCAACGATACTCACAATGGTCCTCACTCTAGCAATGGTGCTGACACTGGCAATGGAGCCATTGTCAGAAATGCAGCTGCTGAAAACCAGCATATCTTTACCTGTCCCACTGAAATATCCTTACCTTCTTCTCTTATGAACTCACACTTTGCTTGTTTACTTCCTGTGGCTATTGAACAGGCCCTTCATCACTTTTTAAATCATAATCCCTCTGTTTCTCATCTTTGTAGCTTACTCAAATGCCATACAGGTATACATTGCAACACCCCATTGACTTGTATGTCAAAAAATGAGTTACTGCTTCTGTTTCAAGACCATTTCTGTATGCCAACATGTCTTATTACAGTTGCTGATTGTTTTGCAGCTGGTATTTATTTCAACAATCATATAATACTTCTGATGTTTATACTGCTCATTTATATGTTCTCACACATTTGTACACAATGATATCCCAGTGCCTTCTTCATCTTCTGATTCTACCCATGATGTGGGTAATGAGTTCCAGTCCCCACAGCAAGAATCCCATTGTGTGCAATCAAAGCGGCCTCTGGCCAACACTCTTCAACCTGGGGATTTCATACATGATAGTGAACATTCACCTAAGAGAAGGTATATTGAAACATCTACAGGTAATTATAAATGGCCACATCAAATACCTGCTTCCCTTAAAAAGCAAATAATTCATGAGTTCTGACAATCTACTTCTGCTTCTGCTTTTGCATGAGCCATGTGTTCTTTCTGTGGCATTAAGGAACTTTGTTCATGTATAAAGCAGTATGAGGTTGGTGTATTAGACATTTCATTGCTAAATGATCTCAGCTGCACAATCTGTCAAACCAGCCACAGATACAAGTGTTTAATGTTACTACTGTACATGATGGTTATGTTATGCACTAGGTCCAATGGAAGGTCAGAGGTTGAGGTCAGATTTGGGTTGGAGTTGGAGTTGGAGTGGGTCATGGTGATCAGAACAGACTTGACTTCAGCTTATGTGCTGTGCCCTCACTAATACCAGCATCTGAGGTTTTGGAGGCAGTAGGACTTTTAACTAGTTTCAGATTGGACTTAGAACCTAGACATAATTTGATATTTGAACTGGGGAATGAAGTCCCCAGCAGTGTGACTTAAATACATATTTGAAATCTAATAATAATTACTCCAGTGAGGAATCTCCAAGGCTGATAGCCTTATATGAGTATGTCTGAGTCTGATGGGGATGGGTGTCTGGGTTCCTATGCTGATGCTGATGCATCAATGGAACTGGAGATGGATGGGCAGGAACAATGGTGATGATCAGATAGACTAATGGAGATGTGACAATTTCCAAATGGAGTACAGATCTCATACATGCGGGGATCTGGATGTTAATGAATGTAGTCATAATAGGTTACTACAAGGTTTGTCACAGCTGTAATCTATGTATAAAATTCAAAAAATTTGTATGGCTTCCTCTGTATAGCTATGCTAATGATTGCTGGGTCAGTAGAGTGCCTGATGAGTTGCAGGGCTTGACTTTCCTTAGGGAACAATGTATTGCAAGGGCTCATTGTACATAATGTACAATTAAGTTGCAGAAGGGCCCTATGAGTCAGTATGCATCTCATGGTAATGTATGTGTCTTTCCTCAGGATCCATCATTGTTGGAAAGTGTGATTCCTCCTCCAATTAACACCCTGTATGGTGAAGTGGCTATTATATTTGTCTCTTCTCTGAGCATGGCAATTACTGAAGAAATGCTAGTAAGATCCCCTCTATTAGTTCATTGACATAGGATCTTGAGTGCTCTTTATTGGCTGAAGGCAAACAATCCACTTTATTCTGGGGTCATAATTGACCATGAAGTTCTTGCTTGTGACTATCTGGAACTGTAAGTGGCTTTGCTGTTCAAGAACTTTTGCATAGTTCTATGATATACTCAGAGGGCACTTCATATACTGGGCAAGGATATTCATCTGCTTTTCAAGGTGACAATGACACAGTACCTATCACAAGCACAGGTGTGCTTGATACTGATCAGGTTGGATCTAGTTACAAAATGTGAAAACTGGCTGCACTTCAGAAGCTTAAGAAGAGTAATTATCCTTTTGTGAAGTTTGCTACTGGTAACCAGCCATTACTAACTTCATATAATCCTAAAGTATATGTCTATTTATGGCCTACACTGTTTCCTTATGGAGTTGGCATGTTTGAAGATCCTATTTGCTTGTATACAGGGTTTGGTTTTCATCATGTAGATATGAAACCACACATCTGCCATTTACTTAGTCTAAAAGATATGTGTTTTCAAAAGCATATCACTATTATCTTTGTCATTATGACTATCTTGCAGCAAAAAACATCATCTTTTCAATCAAGACTTGCATTCTGTCAGTCTTGGTAACCAAATGTGTCTCAAGCTTTCTAGTGTATTACACTAGAATCACTAGATAATCTAACACAGAAACTGAGAACAAATTCCAATGCTACTGCTGAAATGATAGTGAGGCTGCAGCTCTAGAATTGTTAAAATACATCAACTATATGTCTGATAACATATCTGGCTCCACTGCAGAAGTTAATAGTATGTGTGAAGAGGTTAGATCCATCATACACTCTCATGGTTTACCACATTTATTCATTACCATTAACCCTGCAGATTTGTTTAATCCAATAGCTCAAGTCCTTGCTGGGTGTGACATTGCTCTTGATTAAATATTTCATGAAATTTCTCTGAGCTCAAACTGTTGTTGAAAATCCTGTTGCTGGTGCAAAAGCATTCAAATGCCTTATCAATAGCTTCACTGATATTCTATTAGACACCAAGCATCCTGATGGCTGTGGAGTGTTTGGAAAAGTGAATTCATACTATGGCATTGTTGAAGCTCAGGGCCATGGCTCATTACATTACCATTTCTTTGTCTGGCTTGAACATAGTTTATCACCTGTAAAAGAACATGCTCTTGCTGATGCTGAATGGAAATCTACTCTTCTTGTGTGGCTTGATGATATAATCTGTCAAGACTTTCCACTACACACACATCCATTTAATCCTGTGAATGGTGAATCTGTACATAGACTGATCATGTCAAGGCCACCTGATACAAAAAATATATCTTTTGATGATACCTTGTCACAGGATCTCAGAGATGTCCTTGAATGCACTGGACAGGTTCACTCACATAACTCAACATGTTTCAAACATCTTCCAGCTTTAATCCATGCATTGCATAATGAGGATAAGGATTGCCACTTCAATTTACCTTGTCCACTTGTTTAAAACACTTACATTGATGATGACGGCCATATTCACCTTAAATGCAGTAATGGCTATATAAATGGCTACAATCCTACATGCATTACATGTCTTTGCTGTAAAATGGATATCAAATATGTTGGGTCTGGAACAGCTGCACTTGCTATGGTTGAATATGTTACAAACTATATCACAAAGGTATCCTTGGATTCTTCAACTGTTTTCACTGCACTATGTGCTGCAATCAAGATCATGTCTGAGATGCCTCAATTAACCCCAATACGAATGCTCCTGACTATGATCAGAAAATGAGAACTGTCATCTCAGCAAGTGGCAGCTTTTCTCTGTAACATTCCTAATCATTTGACAAACAACCATTTTAATAAACTTTGGTGGTCAAAGATATTATGTTTTGCCTGCACCAGTGTATTTAATACAGTTGAAACCAATTTTAATGTTGCAAGTGATGTATTGGGAAGTACAGATGATGGTAGCTACATACTGTTGGATGCTGTCATTAACAACCCTCATTACAAACATTCATTGTTGTAAGATTAAGTAGACAAATAAATGTTGATAGAATGAGAGCATAGTAGTCCAATATGCAAATGGAAGCTTCAAGAGATAAAAGCAGTGAGTCAGTGAGATCAATATGATTCAGAATTGACTAGAGAACTACATGTCTGCATGGGTGTATTTATGTAAATAAAAGTGAACACAATATCTGGAACATACATGATTTGTTATGATCACATGTTTATAGATAGGAGAGAAATTGACCATGTGTGAAATATTAGTGCATGGAGAGGTACAAAAATGAGATGTGGTTGGATTTGATTTTACAAGTAATCTATAGTAATGAGAAAAATAAAACTTGGCATATGGGTCCATAACTCCTGAACATATGCAGGGGTTCATCATATGGGCAGATGTTCGAATCATGGATAATATGCAAGCTGTGTATGAATGTTGCAATGCTGTACATGACTTCTCAGCATTATGCCATAAATAGCTTGCAGAGTTGAATTCAAGTAAATCTTCTAATTTTTCTACAGATGACACTTCTAAACAATATGATGAAGATCCTTTATAGAGCTTTGCAATGGAAAACTCTAGTAATCAAGAAGTGCCCTCAGGTGGTGCAGACTTTGAAACTTTTGGCAATAAGTGAATGAGCTGCTTGTGAACTTGCTCTATGTATTGACTCTGCCAATGCTGCTGGATATTATGATACACACTTGGAAACATATAACATACAACCCCTACCATATGGTCAAGTAAAGGAAGCCTCATCACAGGATATCATTGATGCTGATGCTTCCATAATAGATCTGATGCTTGAGAAGGAGTGTAAGAATTGTGACTTAGTTCATACAGACACAGAACTCAACCAAGTTTATTGGTTGTGCTATGTGCAATATGGTGTGGTTAAAATCTAAGTTACTTCTAACTACACATGGACCCATGTGTATACTTGGGTCCACTGATTACATAATAACTGTATATATGCACCCCATGGGCATATATAGCTACCAAGAAAGTAGCATTCCTTAAGGGAATGCTGTAGATACAAATATGTATGTTTATAATATTCTATCATGAGTAAGATGCTTGTTCAGAATGATGTCATTATACACTATTCTGATGTATATGAGATATACATCAGAATTTCAATGATACATAAAGCCAGGGAGTTACAATTTGGATATCTTAAAAGATGAGACATTTGGTTGAGATGAACATAACTGTTTATATGAATATAATAGGAATGTATATATTAATATAATTGGTATTATATAGGGTATTTAGATATAGAAATACCAGGTGGGGATTAAAGATAGTTCAAATTATATTACAAGTATTGTATAATAAAGAATCAATGATATTTGGATGTTCCCTCAAGAGAGTTGCCACCACTAAATGGGGAAAAAAAGAATTATTTTTGAGAATTATGCCAAGATATCAAAATATGTTTTAATCTAGTATATTGTGTAAAATTTGAGAATCATGTTGAAATATGAAAATAAGTTTTAATCTAAGTGTGTTGTGTGAAATTTGAGGAAAATAGGTTGTATATACATATTTGTTGTATTTCTGAACAAGTGTCTAAGTACCTAGGGTACTTACACCCTCCCCTTTTTGAATGAGGCATGGCCTCATTCACTAATTAGTTGTACAACTCCTTATGGAGCTGTTTGGGCAAGTCCATGTCCATATGATTGTCTTGATCATATGGGTCTGGAGGGGGACAGCTCTCAGTCATCCCCAACATCATCATATTATCCTCATCCACTTGAATGGATGAGGAAGAGGCAACTGCTGATGTGGTGGCTCAATCAAGGTCACGATTAAGCTGGTTGTGATCTAAATGCTCAGTGAGTGAGTGTTTAGCAGCTGCTCAAGAGGCTCCTAGAGTCTCTTGTTTTCTTTTACCAACCCTGGCAGGTTGGTTAAATGCTTCTCTAGAGTCAATGCAACTTGCAAACACCTCTAGGAGGGCAGCATGAATGGGGGTGATGCCTCCCATTTGCCTGAACCAGAGCACAAGCTCTAGTTCAGTATGCTCCTTGGGGGAATGATCCCCCCAATCATACACTCCAGTGATGGAAGTGTGGAATGAATCACCCATTGTTGGTGAGAACTTATGGCCACTGGTTAATGATTCCCAGTGGCTGGGAGTCTGGAACAGAGCCCAGAGGTTCTTCTTGAATGCAGAAGAACCCTTTTTGAGAGTGGCTTTTTGAAGCCACATACATCAGATAAATTCATGGTACCATCTGACTCCTGTTAGATGGCTGGGGGCACCTGTTACATCCTGTAACACCAAGTCTGGATCTCTGGACTCCATCTCCATCTCCTTCTACTCCATCTCTGTCAACTCCACCTCCGTCAACCCTGAACTCCATTATTGTTCTCCATATAAGTAGTTTTTCTCTTATGGATTACAACAAACCTTTATCTTTTATATTGCTTAGTATTAATTAGTTTGGACTTGAGTCCAAACTCCAAACTTCTTTCTGTGTTGTATTCCACATCCACCTTATTGTCCTATCGCTTTTAGTTTATCATTCAATTCTTCACATACTTATATGGGCTACTCTCTGTATGTTACAGTAGTTCATATATCAACCAAGATTTCCCCATCAACTTCTTGATTGCTAGCTTGTTGACAAGTACCCTCTTGACAAGTCAAACTCTGGATCCCTGATTCAACTCCATACTCTGAACTCCAAAATATTAGACCAACAATCTGAGGGGGCACAACACACAAGTTGAAACCAAGTCCACTTGATCTGACTCAATAGTTATTGCCCCCACTCTGTCTCCAGTTGAACTGGAACAGTGAAGTCCCCTCCCTTTCCTCACTAGCATCCAAACTCCAGTTACTCCATTGAACCCCTAGTATCAGCCCTTACAGTGTATACAAACTACTACCCTTGTATATACGAACTTACACCCTCAAATCGTCATGCCCCCCCAAAGCATCCAAACCTCTATCTGAGCAGGATTACTACCCACTACCATTGAGGAAGTCCCTGGAGAAGCCCCAGCCTCTGATCAGGGGCTCAAGGCTGCATTCCAGGAAGGCACTCCTCCAGCCAATCCCTCATCCATCCCAGTCCCTAACCTTGCAGAAGCCCTCAGCATGTTGGCTAACTCCATATCTCCAAAGAAGTCCTCTGCCCAGACCAAGGTCTGAGAACCAGATACCTTCAACAGATCCAATTCTCATAAACTCCAGCCTTTCCTTACGCAATGCACCCTCAATTTCCATGACTGTCCTGATGTGTTCTCCAATGATAGTGCTATGCTCTATCTTATTTGAAGGGAACTGCACTCGATTGGTTCAAACCCACCCTGACCTCCAATTCCAAAGCCTCTTGGCTTGATGACTACTCTGAGTTCATGTCCAAATTGAAGACCAATTTTGGACCACATGACCTAGAGGCTGAAGTTGAGGCCAAACTCAAGAATCTCCAAATGTATGATAACCAGAGGATCACTAAGTATCTAGTTGAGTTTAATCGACTAGCTGCTTGTGTCCAATGGGGAAATGCTGACTCCAACGCCAGTTATACAATGGCCTTCCATCCTGAATCAAGGATGAAGTTGCCAGAGTAGGCAAACCCGTTACCCTAGCCCAACTCCAGACTTTGATACAGTCCATTGATGCTTAATACTGGGAATAATGCTCTGAGGTAGCTCATGAGACCTCCTCGGGCAAGAACCAGGACAAGTCCAATGACAAGGGTAAGTCCACCTCATCCTCCAACACCCAGGGCAGTGACAACAGGAAGCAGCCCAACTCTGGTAAATCTGGTATCCCCAGACCCAACCCTCTCACAGCCTCTACCTCCAGAACTCTGAAGCAGACCCCTGACCTCTCTATCAAGCTAGGTAAAGATGGTAACTTACTCCACAGGAATGACAATGTCACATCGAGCAGAACCTCTGCCTCTTCTGTGAATGAGTAGATCACATTGCCAAGGATTGTCTGAAGACCACTTCAGCAGCTACAAAAGCTTGTGCTGCTACAGCAGATAACAAGTCTGACAAGAGCTCCAAAGCCAAGGCTATGGAGCCAAAAAAATAATAAGCAACCCTCCAGCTCCAGCACTGGACAAGGGTTGCATTGAACTCATCGGTGCCTTAGCAGAGCTACATCTCAACATATCTGCTCTTTCAGATCCTAACTCCTTGACACTCTGACTCACCTCTGATCTCATCCCCTTAACTCCAATCCCAACCCTAAGATGCTTGTTCAGAAATACAACAAATATGTATATACAATCTATTTTCCTCAAATTTTACACAATACACTTCAATTCAAACTTATTTTCATATTTCAACATGATTCTCAAATTTTACACAATATACTAGATTAAAACATATTTTGATATCTTGGCATAATTCTCAAAAATAATTCTTTTTTTCCCCATTTAGTGGTGGCAACTCTCTTGAGGGAACATCCAAATATCATTGATTCTTTATTGTACAATACTTGTAATATAATTTGAACTATCTTTAATCCCCACCTGGTATTTCTATATCTAAATACCCTATATAATACCAATTATATTAATACAGACATTCCTATTATATCCATGTAAATAATTATGTTCATCTCAACCAAATGTCTCATCTTTTAAAGTTTATTAAAATATAGAATATATGTTTATATTTATGAAAATTTCACACATCTGAAATCTTGTAAGATATCCAAATTGTAACTCCCTGGCTTTATGTATCATTGAAATTCTGATGTATATCTCATATATATCAGAATATTGTATACTGACATGATTCCGAACAAGCGTCTAATGGACTCTGGTTCCACTCATTGTTTCCTTGATTCTTCATTTGTCTCCAGACATCATCTCTGGACTGAAGACATCACTCTGATTCTGTTATGGCTCTTTGATGGATCCTCTAACTCCATTATTAAATCCACAATCAAATTGCTATTATTTTTTTTTTATTCTTTTTAATTATTAAAATATTTAATCTTCATTTGCGTATAAACATATAAACTAAATAAATAAGAAATATTAATCTAGATAATTAATAACGACTTATTTTAATAATAGACACAGGTATTTAAGTGGACTAGAGCTATTATTTAAATTACCCTGAGCACTATTGGGCAGAACTTCCAGAGAAAGTTCTGCACTACACCACTGCTAAATGGTGGGTACCAGCTACAGCCCAACAGGCTGTACCTATGCTATGTATCCCCAAGAAAAATGGGAACTCTGTACTGTATTTGACTTATGTGAACAGAACAACAATATGGTGAAGGATGTAATGCCCTTCCCCAATCAGGATAACATCAGGCATGATGTTGCCCACTGTGCATATCATCTAAGCTTGATATGTCTGTATTGTTATGACTATATTCATTAATGCCCAGATCCCCATCCGATCCCCTCAGATCCCTGCACATATGAAATCTATACTCCATTTGGAAACTGCTACGTCTCCATTTACCTGTCCGATTGTCACCGCCGATTCCACCCATCTGTCTCCAGTTCCAATTGATGCATCAGCATCACCATAGGAACCCGGACATCCTTCCCCGTCAGACTCGGACATACTCACGTAAGGGTCGGCCTTGGAGACCCATCACCGGAGTAATTATTATTAGATTTTGAAAATGTATTCAAGTTGCCCGACTGGGGACTTCAGTTCCCAGTTTGAATATCAAATCACGCCTAGCTCCTAAGTCCGATCCTAACTCTCTAAGTCGTACTCCGTCTCCGAAATCTCAGACACCGGTATTAGTGAGGGCGCAGCACATAAGCTGAAGCCAAGTCCGTTCTGACCCCCACGACGTACTCTGACTCCGACCCAACCTCCAACCCAACCTCCGATCCAATCTCCGACCCCAATCGGACCTAGTGCGTAACAGTATATTCGAACTGCCATACTCACTCCTACCAATGCCACGATCCACCGCCAATTCCAAACGCGCATGAATCGTCGAGGTACCCGCCCCCAGCATCGACACCATCCCCGAGGTCATCGAAGAACCAACGGACCACATAGAGGCTGTCAATGAAGAAGACGACACCCCACCCTCTCCAAATCTGGCGCAAGCCATCTCCCTGCTCACTAGCAGCATCCGTAACCCACAAGCCCCTAAGTCCCGGACCAAGGTCCGAGAACCTGACCCATTCGATGGCTCCGATCCATCCAAGCTCCAGCCATTCTTGGTGCAATGCTGGTTGAATTTCCACGATCGCCCCGACACATTCACATCCGATTGGGCGAAGGTTACCTTCGCCATGTCCTATCTCAAGGGCACCGCACTGGACTACTTCGAGCCAGCGCTCATGGACGACTCCGATGACCCGATATGGTCAGAGGACTACTCCGACTTCATCTCCAAACTTCGGACCAATTTTGGTCCTTACAACCCCAAGGCTGATGCCGAGAATGAACTCGATCGACTTTGGATGAAGGAAAATCACAAAATCACAAAATACATTGTGAGTTTCCAGCAGCTAGCTCCAAAAGTCCAATGGGGCGACGCCACACTCTGACGCCAATTTTACGTTGGACTCCCATCCCACATCAAGGACGAGATATCACGCGTCGGTAAGCTGGATACTTTGGCTACCCTTTGCAAGCTTGCCCAATCCATCGACACCTGTTATTGGGAACATCAATCCGAGGTCTCCCGTGAAAATTCAGCTAACAACAAATCAGACAAATCATTGGACAAGACCCCAAAGTCCAACAAGGGGTCCAATAAGCAGGCCACCGCCAATTCAGGCCAGAAATCAAACACTGGTAACGCTGCCACTTCCGGTTCTGGTCAGAACAACTCCGGCACCAGCAATAACTCCGGAGCTTGCAAGAGTACTCCGGACCTCTCCACCAAGCTGGGAAAAGATGGGAAACTTACCCAGCAGGAACGCCAGCGCCGCATGGACAACAACCTCTGTCTGTTCTGCGGAAAGCCTGGTCACCAAGCCAAGGATTGCAACAAGGCAATCTTGTCCACAGCAAAGGTGAAGGGCCGCACCGCCAACGCCACGATGGACCAAAAAAAATAGTAAGCAGTCCTATAGCCTCCGTACAGGCTGAGGGCTGCGTTGGTACTCCCCGTATGACAGACGAGGTCCGCCTGAACGCATCCGCTCTTTTCCACTCCGACTCCCTTACCCTCCTCGTCCACTCTGACTCCATTCCCGATACCGCTATTCAAGCGTTAATTGACTCTGGTTCTACTCACTGTTTCCTCGATTCCTCTTTTTCTGATTTACATAAACTCCATACATACACCATAACTCCGATACCACTCCGATTATTTGATGGCACTACTAATGCTGTTATTTCACGAGCTATAGATCTGTCTATCCATTTTTCTGTCGGAGAAATCCAGACCCTTACATTCTATGTTACTCCGCTTGACTCCAGCTGTTCTGTGGTTCTCAGACATAACTGGCTCACCCACTACAATCCGTTGATTGACTGGGCATTGGGCCATATCACATTCCGTTCTCCAGCACAGGCTGTGTCATCCCCGACGTCACCAGCAACTATAGGTGTGAAATTATCTTCCGCCTCCGCTGACTCCGCTCCGATAGATACTCCGTCTACCCCTCCGTTTATATCGATGGTGGACGCTATGGTCTTCGCCAGACTAAGCAAGCTGGACAGTTCTCACACATTCCAGGTCCACCTCTCCGATCCGATATTCCTCGCCGCTCGTTCTGCCCGATCAACTCCACCGGACCTCTCTATGGTTCCCAAGGAGTATCATAAGTTCGCCAACGTGTTCAGCAAGTCTAAAGCCGACTCCCTAGCAGAACACCGACCATATGATCTCAAGATCAAACTGGATGACAACTCCACCCCTCCGCTTGGCCCTATCTACTCGCTATCACAAAAAGAGCTACTGGCCCTCTGAACATTCATAGACAAGAACTTGGCCATGGGCTTCATCTGCCCATCCCTATCTCCTCATGGAGCTCCGGTCCTATTTGTCCGCAAAAAAGACGGATCACTCCATCTATGCGTTGACTTCCGTGGGCTCAACAAGATCACCAAGAAAGACCGATACCCGATACCCCACACCGCGGACCTACTCAAGAGTCCTTGAAAGGCTAAGATCTACTCCAAAATAGATCTCCGACATGCCTACCATCTAGTCCGCATCCGAGAAGGCGACGAATGGAAAACAACCTTCTGCACATGATATGGATCTTTCGAGTGGTGCGTCATGCCCTTCGGACTAACCAATGCTCCGGCCGCATTCCAGAGGTTCATGAATGATACCTTCGCCGACCTCCTCAATGTGACCGTCCTTGTTTACTTAGACGACATTCTGGTATATTCAGACAACAAAGAAGAACATCGGACACATGTCCGAGAGGTACTCCGACGTCTCCGAAAGCATGGCCTCTTCGCCTGCGCTGACAAATGCGAATTCCACTCCGACTCAGTCGAATACCTAGGCTATATCCTCTCCCCGGCAGGATTGACAATGTCTGATGACAAAATCAAAGCCATACAGGAATGGCCAGAACTGCGGAAAGTCAAGGACGTACAGTCCTTCCTTGGGTTCGCCAACTTCTACCGCCGCTTTATTCACGGCTACTCCGATATCACTGTTCCGCTCACCCAACTCACTAGGAAGGGTATCCAATGGAATTTCACTGACGAATGTAGACAGAGTTTTAAGACCTTGAAAAAGGCCTTTACTTCCACTCCGATACTGACTCATTGGGTTCCAGACGTTCCCATCCTATTAGAGACCGATGCCTCCGACTATGCACTTGCCGCGATCCTGTCCATCATCTCTCCGGACGACGGACAAGTCCATCCGATCGCTTTTCACTCGCATACATTTACGCCCCCTGAACTGAACTATGACGTCCATGACAAAGAGCTCCTTGCCATATATGAAGCCTTCCGGATATGGAGACACTACCTTGAAGGTCCCTCCGACCTGGTGGACGTCATAACTGACCACAAGAACTTGGAATACTTCTCCACAACGAAACTGCTCACCCGGAGACAAGTCCAATGGTCCAAATACCTATCTCAGTTCAATCTCATTATCCGTTTCCATCCAGGTTGACTCGGAGCAAAGCCCGACGCGTTAACTAGATGCTGGGACGTCTACCCTAAAGAGGGGAGTAGCGACTATGCCACTGTAAACCCCCACAACTTTCGTCCTGTGTTCACTAATGAGCAGCTGGCATCGTCCCTACGAGCATCCACCCTCATGACTCCCACTCTCCGAGCTATCACCATTATGGACATCAACCAACTCCGCTCTGACATCCGCTCATCACTCTGATCTGATCCTGTTGCAGTTAAACACTTGGACAACCCTTCCGATCCAAAATGGTCACTTGACCCCAAAGGGCACCTCCGACACAACAACCAAATATACGTCCCCGACGCCAACGGCCTCCGACTCCGAGTTTTGCAGTATTATCATGATCACCCGATCTCCGGCCACTTCGGGCAAAATTGCACACAAGGATTAATCTGACGAGACTATGTATGGCCAAAAATGTGGGAATACATTCAACACTACTGTAACTCCTGCACCACATGTATGCGCTCAAAATCGCAAAGGCACAAACCCTATGGAACGCTCAAACAACTTCCCATCCCGGAGCAACCATGGAACTCCATCTCCATGGATTTCATAGAGAAGCTCCCCCCATTGCTCGGATATGACACCATACTCGTGATTGTCGACAGGTTCACTAAACAGTCACTATTCATTCCGATGCATGACACCATCACCTCCACCTCGCTAGCTAAATTGTTCGTTCTCCATGTATTCTCTAAACACGGAGTCCCGTCGCATGTCACGTCCGATCGGGGTTCGGAGTTCATGTCCTCCTTCTTCCACACATTAGGAAAGGCTCTCGACATGAAACTCCATTTCACCTCCGGATACCATCCTGAAGGAGACGGACAAATGGAACGAATGAATCAGTCACTGGAACAATATCTCCAAATCTATTGTAACTATCAACAAGACAACTGGGCTGATCTACTTCCGATCGCACGAGTTTGCCTACAACAACGCTCCAAATGCGACTACCAGCATCTCTCCGTTCTTTGCTAATAAAGGCTACCATCCAAACATCTCCGTCCACCCTGAGAAAGAACTTGCCTCCACCAAAGCCTGAGCACCAATGTGCTATACTTTGCTTTCCCATTCCTAAATATCAGCATATATTTGGTGCTTGTACCTGGAATGGACTTATTCAAATATTCTCTATTTTTGTTACGCACTAGGTCTGATTGGGGGTCGGAGATTGGGTTGGAAGTTGGGTTGGAGGTTTGGTTGGAGTTGGAGAGGGAGTTGGGGTACGTTGTGGGGGTCAGAATGGACTTGGCTTTAGCTTATGTGCTGCGCCCTCACTAATACCGGTGTCCGAGATTTCGGAGACGGAGTATGACTTAGAGAGTTAGGATTGGATTTAGGAACTAGGCATGATTCGATATTCGAATGAAGTCCCCAGTCGGGCAACTTAAATACAAATTTGAAATCTAATAATAATTACTCCAGTGATGGGTCTCTGAGGCCGACAGCCTTACATGAGTATGTCCAAGTCCGACGGGGACGGATGTCTGGGTTCCTATGGTGATGCTGATGCATCAATCAGAACCGGAGATGGGCGAGATTCAGCGGTGACAATCAGACAGATAAATGGAGACGTGACGGTTCCCAAATGGAGTATAGATTTCATATGCGCAGGGATCTGAGTGGATTGGACGGGGATCTGGGTGTTAATGAATATAGTCATAACAGTATCTCTCCATTTAAGGCCGAGCCCCTGAGGCCTCATGTCTGTGGATTGAATAGGTGAGACAGTTGGGCACAGTCGGAGTTATACTGGGGGTCTGGAGACATATAAAAGGAGGGGCATGATTGAGGTCTTATCCTCAACGATGTCAAATCCTTTGGCAAACATGAGCGTGGCCAAGCTTGAGCAGTTGCTCCTGGCTCAACGGAAGGAAGAGGAAGAGGAGCGGAGATGGAAGGAGGAGGAGTGGAGATGGAAGGAGGAGGAGTGGAGATGGAAGGAGGAGGAGGAGGAGCGGAGACAGAAGGAGGAGGAGGAGTGGAGACGGAAGGAGGAGGAGTGGAGACGGAAGGAGGAGGAGGAGCGGAGATGGAAGGAGGAGGAGGAGGAGTGGAGACATAAGGAGGAGGAGGAGGAGTGGAGATGTAAGGAGGAGGAGGAGGAGCGGAGATGTAAGGAGGAGGAGGAGGAGCGGAGATGTAAGGAGGAGGAGGAGGAGTGGAGATGTAAGGAGGAGGAGGAGGAGTGGAGACAGAAGGAGGAGGAGGAGGAGTGGAGATGGAAGGAGGAGGAGGAGGAGGAGTGGAGACGGAAGGAGGAGGAGGAGGAGGAGGAGTGGAGACGGAAGGAGGAGGAGGAGGAGGAGTGGAGACGGAAGGAGGAGGAGGAGGAGGAGTGGAGACGGAAGGAGGAGGAGGAGGAGGAGTGGAGACGGAAGGAGGAGGAGGAGGAGGAGTGGAGACATAAGGAGGAGGAGGAGGAGCGGAGATGTAAGGAGGAGGAGGAGGAGCGGAGATGTAAGGAGGAGGAGGAGGAGCGGAGACGGAAGGAGGAGGCAGAGATGGAATGGAGAAGGAACAGAGAAGGAAGGAGGAGGAAGTGAAAGCCGAGCGAGCCCACAGGGTCAAGGAACTTGCGGCCGCGATGGAGGCCTGTTAAGTGCTGAAAACTCGGAGTTTAAAGGAGTAGCTGGTGTTCGGATACTAGTGAGGAAGGGGATGGGACTTTACTGTTCCAGTTCAACTGGAGACAGATGGGGACAATAACTATTGAGTCAGATCGAGTGGACTTGGCTTCAACTTATGTGTTGTGCCCCCTCAAATTGTCGGTCCAATATTTCAGAGTTCGGAGTATGGAGTTGGATCAAAGATCCAGAGTTCAACTTGTCAAGAAGATATTTGTCAAGAAGCTAGTAACCAAGAAGCTGATGGGGAATCTTAGTTGATATATGAACTACTGTAACATACAAGAAGTAGCCCATATAAGTATGTAGAGAATTGAATGGTAAAACTAAAAGCGATAAGACAATAAGACTAATATGGAATACAACATGGAAAGGAGTTTGGAGTTTGGACTCATGTCTGAACTAATACTAAACAATTAGAAAGTATAACGGTTGTTGTAACCCATAAGAAGAAGACTACTAATGAGGAGAACAATGGCGGGGTCCGGAGTTGAGGGAGGTGGAGTTGAGGGAGGTGGAGTTGATGGAGGTGGAGTTGACGGAGGTGGAGTTGATGGAGGTGGAGTTGACGGAGGTGGAGTTGACGGAGGTGGAGATGGAATCCAGAGATCAGAACTTGGTGTTACAGGATGTAACACTACAATCCGTTGATTGACTGGGCATTGGGCCAAATCACATTCCGTTCCCCAGTACAGGCTGTGTCATCCCCGATGTCACCAGCAACTTTAGGTGCTAAATTATCTTCCGCCTCCACTGACTCCACTCTGATAGATACTCCATCTACCCCTCTGTCTATATCAATGGTGGACACTATGGTCTTCGCCAGACTAAGCAAACTGGATGGTTCTCACACATTCCAGGTTCACCTCTCTGACCCGATATTCCTGGCCACCTGTTCCACCCAATCAACTCCACCAGACCTATCTATGGTTCCTAAGGAGTATCATGAGTTCACCGATGTGTTCAGCAAGTCTAAAGCCGACTCCCTAGCGGAACACCAACCATATGATCTCAAGATTGAGTTGAATGACAACTCCACCCCTCCGCTTGGCCCTATCTACTCACTATCCCAAAAAGAGCTACTGGCTCTCCAAACATTCATAGATGAGAACTTGGCCACAGGCTTCATCTGCCCATCCCTATCTCCCCATGGAGCTCCAGTCCTATTTGTCTGCAAAAAGGACGGATCACTCTGTCTATGCATCAACTTCCGTGGACTCAACAAGATCACCAAGAAAGACCGATACCCGATACCCCGCACCGCGGACCTACTCAAAAGTCCTCAAAAGGCTAAGATCTATTCCAAAATAGATCTCCGACATGCCTACCATCTAGTCTGCATCCGAGAAGGTGATGAGTGGAAAATGACTTTCCGCACTCAATATGGATCTTTCAAGTGGTGTGTCATGCCCTTTGGACAAACCAATGCTCCAGCTGCATTCCAGAGGTTCATGAATGATACCTTCACCAACCTCCTCGATGTGACCATCCTCATTTACTTAGATGACATTTTGGTATATTTGGACAATGAAGAAGAGGATCGGGCACATGTCCGAGAAGTACTCTGACATCTCCGAAAACATGGCCTCTTCGCCCACACTGACAAATGCAAATTCCACTCCAACTTGGTCGAGTATCTAGGCTATATCCTCTCCCTGGCAGGACTGACAATGTCCGATGACAAAATCAAAGCCATACAGGAATGGCCAGAACTGCGGAAAGTCAAGGACGTACAGTCCTTCCTGGGGTTTGCCAACTTCTACCGCCGCTTTATTCACGGCTACTCCGATATCACTGTTCCGCTCACCCAACTCACTAGGAAGGGTATCCAATGGAATTTCACTGACGAATGTAGACAGAGCTTTGAGACCTTGAAAAAGGCCTTTACCTCCGTTCCGATACTGACTCATTGGGTTCCAGACATCCCTATCCTATTAGAGACCGATGCCTCCAACTATGCACTTGCCGCGATCCTGTCCATCATCTCTCCAGACGATGGACAAGTCCATCCGATCGCTTTTCACTCGCATACATTTACGCCCCCTGAACTGAACTATGACGTCCATGACAAAGAGCTCCTTGCCATATATGAAGCCTTCCGGATATGGAGACACTACCTTGAAGGTCCCTCCGACCTGGTGGACGTCATAACTGACCACAAGAACTTGGAATACTTCTCCACAACGAAACTGCTCACCCAGTGACGAGCCAGGACGCATCGAGGACGCATATCGAACCACTCTGACAGTCCAACTCCGCCAGCGTCTTTTCGTATCAACTTTTAAATAGCGCCGCAACTCCCTCTCCACCTCAGTCTCTAATTCTAGCCATCGATCGTCACTCGTGTTTCATCGCCATCGATCATTATCAGCCTTCTATTCACACCAATCCTTTCATCATCATTCACATGGCTTCCCATTCTATTCCCCTCTCCAACATCACTTCTAATAATACGTCACACTGGTCTCTGGACACAGAGGACTATCAAAAATACGCCAAGCTCCACGGGCATGTTAAGCCACCTCCACGTGTCAAAATACTTCCAAAACTCTTTCAGCGTCCAAGATCCCCACCATGTCTCTCTTATGCCATTGGCGATCCCATATTCTTTCACAATTCCGTTGAACCATATACATTCCTCGACATTTCACCTCTATATCGTAACACGGATAAAAGAGTCGAACGTGAGGTGGAATTTCAGTCGCCATCGCTGACCTATCCTCCCACTTCAATCCGACTCAGGTTACATCGTGTCAGGCAAAGGGACCAAATACTCTTGGAACGGGATACCATATGGAGACGGATCACTAAGACAATAAGGAGTATTTGTTGTGGATGCTGACTGAAGTCCTCATGTGACTCAGGGTCAATTAACCTTCGGAGCCGTAGGGAAGATGGTATTGGTGGATGTTTCTATTGTTCTTTTATATGACTCACCCCTGTTTCATCTTTTAATTCATTCATACACGACTTACTCATCCTTGTTCTATTTTTGGTTCTTTTATTACTCATCACCCCCTATTCTTACAAAGATTACCCCTATCTGTCGTTTCATTTCTCCATGATTTCCCCCTTTAGTAGTTCAACTTCACATGCTTTGTCAGCTGGCTTGATCAGCATTTCTTGCATCATATCGCATCATTTGCTCCTCATATTGTGTCATTGTGCCCTGGGGATTTGTATATAAAAGGGCGCTAGTTTTTGCCTTTGGAATCAATCAACAAGTTTTCAGCCAACGCTCTAAAGTCAAAGTCCACGCTCTAAGTCTACGCTCTACGCTCTACATCACAATCCATCATCTCTACACTGAGGTAAAACACCTTGGTTCAACGATCAGATTTCCCTCCGCCACTGAGAGGTTGATTCTCCTGAACCAGCTTTCGCGTACCTCCCAACCGGGCTCCGCATTGTCATCCAGTCACAGAGCACGATCAGCCATCAGGACCGACCTTTAGCTCCCATCCCCATCCAACCACAGAGCACTATCCCACTTCACTGTTACGTACCCCTCGCCCTGATTGATCTTTGGAGTGCTGAACAACTGCGTTACACACCGTCTGTTTGCTAGGACCGTTGCACGCAGGCTTATAGGATCTATTCCGTAAGCGAACCGACACCAGAGACAAGTCCAATGGTCCAAATACCTGTCTCAGTTCAACCTCATTATCCGTTTCCATCCTGGTCGACTCGGAGCAAAGCCCGACATGTTAACTAGACGCTGGGATGTCTACCCTAAAGAGGGGAGTAGTGACTATGCCACTGTAAACCCACACAACGTTCGTCCTGTGTTCACTAACAAGCAGCTGGCATTGTCCCTATGGGCATCCACCCTCATGACTCCCACCCTCTGAGCTGTCACCATTATGGACATCGACCAACTCCACTCCAACATCCACTCATCACTCCGATCTGATCCTGTTGCAGTTAAACACTTGGACAACCCTTCCGATCCAAAGTGGTCACTTGACCCCAAAGGACACCTCTGACACAACGACCAGATATACATCCCTGATGCCAACAGTCTCCAACTCCAAGTTTTGCAGTATTATCATGATCACCCAATCTCCAGCCATTTTGGGCAAAATCACACACAAGGGTTAATCCGACGAGACTATGTATGGCCAAAAGTGCGAGAATACATTCAACACTACTGTAACTCCTGTACCACGGTATGCACTCGAAATTGCAAAGGCACAAACCCTACAGAACACTTAAGCAACTTCCCATCCTGGAGCAACCATGGAACTCCATCTCCATGGATTTCATAGAGAAGCTCCCCCCATTGCTCAGATATGACACCATACTTGTGATTGTCGACAGGTTCACTAAACAGTCACTATTCATTCCGACGCATGACACCATCACCTCCACCTCACTAGCTAAGTTGTTTGTTCTCCACGTATTCTCTAAACATGGAGTCCCATCACATGTCACGTCTGATCAGGGCTCGGAGTTCATCTCCTCCTTCTTCTGCACATTAGGAAAGGCTCTTGACATGAAGCTTCATTTCACCTCTGGATACCATCCTGAGGGAGATGGACAAACAGAATGAATGAATCAGTCCCTGGAGCAATATCTCTGAGTCTATTGTAACTATCAACAAGACAACTGGGCTGATCTACTTCCGATTGCAGAGTTTGCCTACAACAACACCCCAAATGCAACTACCGGCATCTCTCCATTCTTTGCTAATAAAGGCTACCATTAGAACATCTCCGTCCACCCCGAGAAGGAACTCACCTCCACCAAAGCCTGCCAATTTGTAACCGACCTCAATCAACTACACCAACATCTCCGAGAGACCATCTCCAATGCCCAGAAACAATATCAAGTCTCCGCAGACCGACACTGCATTCCAGCTCCGGACCTGCAAATTGGAGACCAAGTATTCATTAAGGCCGAACACTTCTGGACCACCCGTCCATCGAAGAAACTCTCCAAGAAATACTTAGGTCCTTATGAGGTCATTGCTCACGCAGGCAGCAGGTCCTTCACCCTCCGCCTCCCTGACCACTTCTGAGCAGTTCATCCGGTCTTCCATATATCAATGCTTGAACCTGCTACTACAAATGAGATCTCTGGTCGCACGCAACCTCCACCTCCTCCAATCATCATCGAAAGAGAAAACAAATATGAGATATCTGAGATCCTGGACTCGAAGATCGATCATTGATACAGGTGCAAGCTCCAGTACCTAGTCAAATGGACTGGATACGAAGGCACCGATGAAGAGTCTTCATGGATCTCCATGTCCGAACTCAATCACGCATCCAAATCCGTCTCTGATTTTCACTCTGCTTATCCAGACAAACCTGGCCCTCTTATGAATCTTTAAGTTCCATTACTAATGCTAATTCTATTATTTCACATCATCATTTTATTACAAGTCACAAAAGGAATTACAAGTCTACCCAAAACTCCGAAGGAATCTCACTCCACCCCATTTTTCTCTGCTCAGAAATATTAAAATCAAAACCATTTCCATTTTTTATACATTGTGTTTCCTTTTTCCCTTCCCCTTGTCTACCTCTGGCTCTGTCTCCGACTCATCATCACTCTCTACATCCGACACCCAATCTTTCTCATCCCCCATATCTGAATCCTCATCCAAAGGGGCCATGAACTTCCGCAACCAACGCAACTCAGCAGTCAGCCAACCCTTGAGAACCTCCTTCCATTTCATCGTCTTCACCAAGTCCACTAACAACCCCTCCGTCCGCCGGAGGTGCTCCAACTGAAGGTTAACCAGCCGGATAAGCTGGCCCACGGTACTGTTGGGCGCAGAGACGTGCCCTGTACCTGCACTGGTCATTACCCATTCCGATCCGACACTGCTACCCCCAGCTGCCACAGCACCCATCTCCGTCTGCCACTTTTGGTCGGACGACCTTCCAATTCTTTCTCTGCCCCTCCTTGTACCACTAGTTGGGGCTTGAACTTTCCATCAATCCTACACCCTCCTTTCCGACCCCGACAACGATCACAGGACCGAAGGTGGCAAGTTGGGCTGGTAGGCCACACACACTCCACACCCGCATCACAACACAAGTCGCAAATTACACCAGGCCCGCCAAATGGCTCCATTGGAGCCAGAGCCTTGGGTGGTCCACTCCTTCTTGACATGGCCTCCAAGTGCTCCCTCTCCTCCTCCTTGTCCTGCTGTTCCACTGCCACCTTCTCCATCTCACGCTTGCGAAGCTGGATTGCCGACCTAGCGACACACAGCTCCTTCTTATGGGTCGCCAACATGCGATTCTCTGCTTTGCACCATATGACCCTCCAGTCCACCTCCCGCCTCTCTGTATCAGCACTCAGGTGTGCCCCCAATGAAAAAACCGCAACCTCAAGGTTCTTCTTGGTGGTAGCAGCATAAAGCTCTGCCCTTTTGTGAGCTTCAACCACGGCTACCCAAGCCATCTCCTTGTAACAATTCGAGGTCGGTGTCGGTTCACTTATGGAATAGATCCTATAAGCCTGCACGCAACAGTCCTAACAAACAGGTGGTGTGTAACGCAGTTGTTTAGCACTCCAAAGATCAATCAGGTCGAGGGGTAGAGGTAGCACTGAGTAACAGGAAAGTGAAATAGTGCTCTGTGGTTGGATGAGGATGGGAGCAAAAAGGACGGTCCAGATGGCTGATCATGCTCTGTGACTGGATGACAATGGGAAGCCCAGTTGGGAGGTACATGAAAGCTGGTTTCAGGAGATGCAACCTCTCAGTGGCGGAGGGAAATCTGATTGTTGAACCAAGGTGCTTTACCTCAGTGTAGAGCTGATGGATTGTGATATAGAGCGTAGAGCGTAGACTTAGAGCGTGGACTTTGACTTTAGAGTGTTGGCTGAAAACTTGTTGATTGATTCCAAAGGCAAAAACTAGCGCCCTTTTATATACAAATCCCCAGGGCACAACGACACAATATGAGGAGCAAATGATGCGATATGATGCAAGAAATGCTGATCAAGCCAGCTGACGAAGTGTGTGAAGTTGAACTACTAATGGGGAAATCATGGAGAAATGAAGCAACAGATAGGGGTAATCTTTGTAAGAATAGGGGGTGATGAGTAATAAAAGAACCAAAAATAGAACAAGGATGAGTAAGTCATGTATGAATGAATTAAAAGATGAAACAGGGGTGAGTCATATAAAAGAACAATAGAAACATCCACCAATACCATCTTCCCTATGGCTCTGAAGGTAAATCGACCCTGAGTCACATGAGGACTTCAGTCAGCATCCACAACAAATACTCCTTATTGTCTTAGTGATCTGTCTCCATATGGTATCCTGTTCCAAGGGTATTTGGTCCCTTTGCCTGACACGATGTAACCTGAGTCGTATTGAAGTGGGAGGATAGGTCGGTGGGCAACTGAAATTCTACCTCATGTTCAACTCTTCTATCCATGTTATGATATAGAGGTGAAATGCCAAGGAATGTATATGGTTCAATGGAATCGTGAAAGAATATAGGATCACCAATGGCATAAGAGAGACATGGTGGGGATCTTGGACGTTGAAAGAGTTTTGGAAGTATTTTGATGCGTGGAGGTGACTTAACATGCCCATGGAGCTCGGCATATTTTTGATAGTCCTCTGTGTCCAGAGACCAGTGTGACATATTATTAGAAGAGATGTTGGAAAGGGGAATAGAATTGGAAGCCATGTGAATGAAAGGATCAGTGTGAATAGAAGGCTGATAATGATCAATGGTGATGAAACACGAGTGATGATCAATGGCTAGAATTAGAGACTGAGGTGGAGAGGGAGTTGCGGCGCTATTTAAAAGTTCGATATGAAAAGATGCTGGTGGAGTTGGACTGTCAGAGTGGTTCAATATACGTCCTCAATGCGTCCTGGCTTGTCATCGGATCCGGCTCCGCATCTGTCCCAACATCCATGCCCTCGGGCTCTGCATTTGCATCGAGCTCCATATTGGCATTGGGATCCACCTCCACCTCCACCCTCTCTGCCTCCCCCATGTCATCTTCCTCAGCCACACCCACCGCAAATAACAGCCATGACTGCAGGCGTAACAGCAAGTCCACCATAGGGGCAGTCGTCAAACAGGTTGACTCCATCCGTGTAATCGAGATGATGGCAACCTCAGGGGTCCCTGCCCATACTGGCACACTCAGACTCCCCAAGTGACTGGTCACCCCTGCCCTGGTCACCTCCTCCTCTACCTCCATGGTGGCTTCTAGCTCGTGCACCTGCTCTTCCACTTCCTTCAGTCTCGTGGCCTTGTTACATCCTGTAACACCGAGTTCCGATCTCCAGATTCCATCTCCACCTCCATCAACTCCGGACCCCGCCATTGTTCTCCTCATTAGTAGTCTTCTTCTTATGGGTTACAACAACCGTTATACTTTCTAATTGTTTAGTATTAGTTCGGACATGAGTCCAAACTCCAAACTCCTTTCCATGTTGTATTCCATATTAGTCTTATTGTCTTATCGCTTTTAGTTTTACCATTCAATTCTCTACATACTTATACGGGCTACTTCTTGTATGTTACAGTAGTTCATATATCAACTAAGATTCCCCATCAGCTTCTTGGTTACTAGCTTCTTGACAAATATCTTCTTGACAAGTTGAACTCCGGATCCTTGATCCAACTCCATACTCCGAACTCTGAAATATTGGACCGACGATTTGAGGGGGCACAACACATAAGTTGAAGCCAAGTCCACTCGATCCGACTCAATAGTCATTTGTCCCCATCTGTCTCCAGTTGAACTGGAACAGTAAAGTCCCATCCCCTTCCTCACTAGTATCTGAACACCAGCTACTCCTTTAAACTCTGAGTTTTCAGCACTTAACACTCCGGTTCTACTCACTGTTTCCTCGATTCCTCTTTTTCCGATTTACATAAACTCCATACATACACCATAACTCCAATACCACTCCGATTATTTGATGGCACTACTAATGCTGTTATTTCATGAGCTATAGATCTGTCTATCTGTTTTTCTGTCAGAGAAATCCAGAACCTTACATTCTATGTTACTCCACTTGACTCCAGCTGTTCTGTGGTTTTTGGACATAACTGGCTCACCCGCTACAATCCGTTGATTGACTGGGCATTGGGCCATATCACATTCCATTCTCCAGCACAGGCTGTGTCATCCCCGACATCACCAGCAACTTTAGGTGCGAAACTATCTTCCGCCTCTGCTGACTCCACTCTGATAGATACTCCATCTACCCCGCCGTTTATATCACTGGTGGATGCTATGGTCTTCGCCAGACTAAGCAAACTGGATGGTTCTCACACATTCCAGGTCCACCTCTCCAATCTGATATTCCTCGCCGCTCGTTCTGCCTGATCAACTCCACCGGACCTCTCTATGGTTCCTAAGGAGTATCATGAGTTCGCCGATGTGTTCAGCAAGTCTAAAGCCGACTCCCTAGCAGAACACCAACCATACGATCTCAAGATCAAACTGGATGACAACTCCACCCCTCCGCTTGGCCCTATCTACTCGCTATCACAAAAAGAGCTACTGGCTCTCTGAACATTCATAGACAAGAACTTGACTATGGGCTTCATCTGCCCATCCCTATCTCCTCATGGAGCTCCAGTCCTATTTGTCTGCAAAAAGGACGGATCACTCCATCTATGCGTCGACTTCCGTGGACTCAACAAGATCACCAAGAGAGACCGATACCCGATACCCCGCACCGCGGACCTACTCGAAAGTCCTCAAAAGGCTAAGATCTATTCCAAAATAGATCTCCGACATGCCTACCATCTAGTCCGCATCCGAGAAGGCGATGAATGGAAAACAACCTTCTGCACACGATATGGATCTTCCGAGTGGTGCGTCATGCCCTTCAGACTAACCAATGCTCTGGCCGCCTTCCAGAGGTTCATGAATGATACCTTCGCCGACCTCCTCGATGTGACCATCCTCATTTACTTAGATGACATTTTGGTATATTCGGACAATGAAGAAGAACATTGGACACATGTCCAAGAAGTACTCTGACGTCTCCAAAAGCATGGCCTCTTCGCCCACGCTGACAAGTGCGAATTCCACTCCGACTCGGTCGAATACCTAGGCTATATCCTCTCCCCAGCAGGATTGACAATGTCTGATGACAAAATCAAAGCCATACAGGAATGGCCGGAACCCCGGAAAGTCAAGGACGTACAGTCCTTCCTAGGGTTCGCCAACTTCTACCGCCGCTTCATTCACGGCTACTCCGACATCACCATTCCGCTCACCCAACTCACTAGGAAGGGTATCCAATGGAATTTCACTGACGAATGTAGACAGAGCTTTGAGACCTTGAAAAAGGCCTTTACTTCCACTCCAATACTGACTCATTGGGTTCCAGACGTTCCTATCCTATTAGAGACCGACGCCTCCGACTATGCACTTGCCGCAATCCTGTCCATCATCTCTCCAGACGACGGACAAGTCCATCCGATCGCTTTTCACTCACGTACATTTACACCCCCCGAACTGAATTATGATGTCCATGACAAAGAGCTCCTTGCCATATATGAAGCCTTCCGGATATGGAGACACTGCCTTGAAGGCCCCTCCGATCCAGTGGATGTCATAACTGACCACAAGAACTTGGAATACTTCTCCACAATGAAACTACTCACCTGGAGACAGGTCTGATGGTCCAAATACCTATCTCAGTTCAATCTCATTATCCATTTCCGTCCTGGTCGACTCGGAGCAAAGCCCGACGCATTAACTAGACGATGGGACATCTACCCTAAAGAGGGGAATAGCGACTATGCCACTGTAAACCCACACAACTTTCACCCTGTGTTTACTAACGAGCAGCTGGCATCATCCCTATGAGCATCCACCCTCATGACTCCCACCCTCTGAGCTGTCACCATTATGGACATCGACCAACTCCACTCCAACATCCACTCATCACTCTGATCTGATCCTGTTGCAGTTAAACACTTGGACAACCCTTCCGATCCGAAATGGTCACTTGACCCCAAAGGACACCTCCGACACAACAACCAGATATACGTCCCCAACACCAATGGCCTCCGACTCTGAGTTTTGCAGTATTACCATGATCACCCAATCTCAGGCCATTTTGGGCAAAATCGCACACAAGGATTAATCTGACGAGACTATGTATGGCCAAAAATGCGAGAATACATTCAACACTACTGTAACTCCTGCACCACATGTATGCGCTCAAAATCGCAAAGGCACAAACCCTACGGAACGCTTAAGCAACTTCCGGTCCCAGAGCAACCATGGAACTCCATCTCCATAGATTTCATAGAGAAGCTCCCCCCATCGCTCGGATACGACACCATACTTGTGATTGTCGACAGGTTCACTAAACAGTCACTATTCATTCCGACGCATGACACCATCACCTCCGCCTCACTAGCTAAATTGTTCGTTCTCCACATATTCTCTAAACACGGAGTCTCATCGCATGTCACATCCGATCAGGGCTCGGAGTTCATGTCCTCCTTCTTCTGCACACTAGGAAAGGCTCTCGACATGAAACTTCACTTCACCTCCAGATACCATCCTGAAGGAGACAGACAAACGGAACGAATGAATCAGTCCCTGGAACAATATCTCCAAATCTATTGTAACTATCAACAAGACAGCTGGGCTGATCTACTTCTGATTGCAGAGTTTGCCTACAACAACGCTCCAAACGCAACTACTGGCATCTCTCCATTCTTTGCTAATAAAGGCTATCATCCAAACATCTCTGTCCACCCCAAGAAAGAACTTGCCTCCACCAAAGCCTGCCAATTCGTAACTGACCTCAATCAACTACACCAACATCTCCGAGAAACCATCTCCGATGCCCAGAAACAATATCAAGTCTCTGCGGACCGACACCGCATTCCGGCTCTGGACCTGCAAATCGGAGACAAAGTATTCATTAAGGCCAAACACTTCTGGACCACCCGCCCATCAAAGAAACTCTCTGAGAAATACTTAGGTCCTTATGAGGTCATTGCTTGTGCGGGCAGCAGGTCCTTCACCCTCCACCTCCCTGACCACTTCTGAGCAGTTCATCCAGTCTTCCATATATCAATGCTCAAACCCGCTACTACAAACGAGATCTCCGGTCGCACGCAACCTCCACCTCCCCCAATCATCATTGAAGGAGACAATGAATATGAGATATCTGAGATCCTGGACTCGAAGATCAACCATCGATACAAGTGCAAGCTCCAGTACTTAGTCAAATGGACTGGATATAGAGGCACCGACAAAGAGTCCTCATGGATCTCCACGTCTGAACTTGATCACGCATCCGAATCCATCTCCAACTTTCACTCCGCTTATCCAGACAAACCTGGCCCTCTTATGAATCTTTAAGTCCCATTACTAATGCTAATTCTATTGTTTCGCATCATCATTTTATTACAAGTCACAAGGGAAATTACCAGCCTAAAATACTCCGAAGGAATATCACTCCAACTCATTTTTCTCCGCTCCGAAACTTACAATCATTTTCATTTTTTTTATTTTTATACATCACGTTTCCTTTTTCCCTTCCCCTTATCTACCTCAGGCTCCGTCTCCAATGCCGTCTCTGACTCATCATCACTCTCTACATCCAACACCCAATCTTTCTCATCCCCCATGTCTGAATCCTCATCCAAAGGGGCCATGAACTTCCGCAACCAACATAACTTGGCTGTCCGCCGACCCTCCAGAACCTCCTTCCGTTTCATCGTCCTCACCAAGTCCACTAGTAACTCCTCCATCCACCAAAGGTGCTCCGACTGCAGGTTAACCAGCCAGGTAAGCTGGCCCACGGTACTATTGGGTGCAGAGACGCGCCCCATACCTGCACCGGTCGTTGCCCCTTCCGATCCGACACCGCTACCCCTGGCTGCCACAGCACCCGTCTCCGTCTGCCTCTTTTTGGTTGGACGACCTTCTGATTCTTTCTCTGCCCCTCCTTGTACCACTAGTCGGGGCTTGACGCTCCGACTCCAGGGATCGAACTTCCCATCAATCCTACACCCTCCTTTCCGACCCCGACAACGATCACAGGACCGAAGGCGGTGAGTTGGGCCAGTAGGCCACACGCACTCCACACCCGCATCACGACACAAGTCGCAAGTTACGCCGGGTCCACCAAATGGCTCCGTTGGAGCCAGAGCCTTGGGTGGTCCGCCCCTTCTCGCTGCAGCCTCCAAGCATTCCCTCTCCTCCTCCTTGTCCTGCTGTTCTGCTGCCGCTTTCTCCATCTCACGCTTGCGAAGCTGGATCGCTGACCTCACGACACGCAGCTCCTTCTTACGGGTCGCCAACACGCGACTCTCCGCCTTGCACCATATGATCCTCCGGTCCACCTCCCGCTTCTCCGTATCAGCACTCAGGTACACCTTCAATGAAAAAACCACAACGTCGAGATTCTTCTTAGTGGTCACAGCATAGAGCTCCACCCTTTTGCGAGCCTCGACCGCGGCTACCCAAGCCATCTCCTTGTAACAATTTGAAGTCGGATCTGGCTCCACATCTGTCCCGACATCCACACCCACCTCGGGCTCCGCATTCACGTCGAGCTCCATATTGGCATCGGGATCCACCTCCACCTCTGCCCTCTCCGCCTCCGCCACTTCATCTTCCTCAGCCGCACCCAACCCAAATAATGGCCGTGCCCACGGACGCAATGGCGAGTCCTCCGCAGTGACAGTTGTTGGACGAGTTGTCTCTGTCTGAGTAACAGAGATGATGGCGACCTTGGGAGTTCCTGCCCGTATCGGCACGCTCGGACTTCCTGGGTGACTGGTTGCCCCTGCCCCGGTCACCTCCTCCTCTACCTCCATGGCGGCTTCTAGCTCATGCACCTGCTCCTCCACTTCCTTCAGTCTCGCGGCCTCCATCACGGCCGCAAGTTCCTTTACCCTGCAGGCTCTCTCGGCCTTTGCTTCCTCCTCTTTCCTTCTCCGTTCCGTCTTTGCCACCTCTTTCCACCTCTGCTCCTCCTCCTCCTTCCATCTCCATTCCGCCTCCTCCTCCTCCTTCCGCCTCCGTTCCTCCTCCTCCTCCTTCCATCTCTGTTCCTCCTCCTCCTCCTTCCATCTCCATTCCTCCTCCTCCTCCTTCCGTCTCCGTTCCGCTTCCTCCTCCTCTTTCTGTTTCCACTCCTCCTCCTCTTCCTTCCATCGGGCCAAGAGCAACTGCTCAAGCTCATGCTTGCCAAAGGGATTGACATTGTTGAGGATAAGACCTCAATCATGCCCCTCCTTTTATATGTCTCCAGACCCCCAGTATAACTCCGATTGCGCCCAACCGTCTCACCTATTCAATCCATGGACATGAGGCCTCAGGGGCTCAGCCTTAAATGGAGAGATACTGTTATGACTATATTCATTAACGACCAGATCCCCGTCTGATCCATTCAGATTCCCGCGCATATGAAATCTATACTCCATTTGGAAACCGCCGTCTCCATCTACCTGTCCGATTGTCACCGCCAATTCTGCCCATCCATCTCCGGTTCCAATTGATGCATCAGCATCACCATAGGAACCCAGACATCCGTCCCCGTCAGACTCGGACATACTCATGTAAGGCTGTCGGCCTCAGAGATGCATCACCGGAGTAATTATTATTAGATTTCAAAATATGTACTTAAGTTGCCTGACTGGGGACTTCATTCCCCAGTTTGAATATTGAATCACACCTAGTTCCTAAGTCCGATCCTAACTCTCTAAGTCATACTCTGCCTCTGAAATCTTGGACACCGGTATTAGTGAGGGCGCAGCACATAAGCTGAAGCCAAGTCCGTTCCAACCCCCAGGATGTGCTCCGACTCCGACCCAACCTCCGACCCAACCTCCGACCCAATCTCCAACCCCCAATCGGACCTAGTGCGTAACAATAACACCCCCCACATCAAGGAAGTCCCTATGGATGAACCAGACTCCAAACCAGAGCCTGGAGTCAAATCCCTAGAGACTCTTGACTAGCTCCAACCAATTTAGTGCATGTGGATGAATAAGTGAGGGAAGGAATGTTTGTGCAATACTATTGTGTACAATCCAATGGCGCAGAAGATGCCATCTCAAACCTATACGCAAGATATGACTTTAGACCGAAGTCTCGAGCTTAAACAGTATGGCCCAGCCATTATGCTGAGCCACAACTTTAACTAATATCTCCTTACATGAGCCCCCGCTAGAGCAGTGGCACTTGGCACGTCAGTGTCAGGGCCACTCGCAGGCACATTCTCGCCCAACGCGGCGAGGTTGACAGGCGCCGGTGCATTTGCAGGGGTCAAGCTGGTGTTAAGACCGGGCGCAATGAAGACTGGGCCGCCGCCAGCACCAACGGCAGTCAAGTTAGGCGCCAAGAAGGGAACGAACCGGTCTCGATTGAGCGGACCGGGGGTGTTACCGCTAGCATTGGTGAGTGGAATCGCAGATCCCCTGAGGTTGTTGTTTTGGTAGCCAGTCACAGAGGCAACTAAAGAGAAGACATTAGACATGATCCTGGAGGGTGCTGCTTTAATGATTTCACAGAAAACAAATTGCGGATACCAACTTGTTGGTGTCACCACGTCCAAGAGAGCCGAGTTTCCAGTTGGCTTGGATGGTACTCATAGACGAAAAGTGTGTGAAGTAAGTATGATCAACTGTCCCACGCTTGCTCTGGGGTACTGCACCACCCAGCAACAAGGAGAAGACCTGATTGTTGATGTCCGAGGTCTCATTTTCGTCGCATGTCAAGAGAATGAGCGTTCTCCCATCATTGAAGCGAGTGTCATTTAGGAGGGGGATAAGGAAGAAGTTAAGCCATTCTCCAGCAAAGGTGATGTCGGTGTCGTGCCCATCATTAACGAGGTTGGGAGTGATCCAGACCCATTGTGGTAAGGCGGATGCGTTGACGTCAGCAGCAAAGTCGTTGAAGTTGCGCTGGAATACTCCGCGCGCGTGCACGTCGGCAACTGAATCATAGGTGATGAGAGGATTGTGTTTGCGGACATAGAATGTGCGCGGGGCAGCACCGGGCGTTAAATAGTCAACTGAAGCGAAGCTAGAGAAGCCAGGTGAGTTGACTGGGGCTTTGGAACTCCATACACACCTGACGCCAGGAAATCCATCAGTGGGCATGTTTTCCTGGTATGAGGCCCAAGAGATCCC
This sequence comes from Cantharellus purpuraceus, assembly GCA_025174535.1. Lineage (NCBI taxonomy): Eukaryota > Fungi > Basidiomycota > Agaricomycetes > Cantharellales > Hydnaceae > Cantharellus > Cantharellus purpuraceus. Next base: position 1,396,670 of record JALBUN010000049.1, read on the forward strand.
CTCCGCCTCCAAAAGGTCGACAATAGTCGAAATGCTGTAAAATAAACCATCAATACGACTCCATGGTCCGAAAGGTATGCCATACTTTGGAGGGATATTATACAAACCATCGTCTGACAACCCCCAGAAATCACCTCCGATGGCTGCGAGGTAATTTGGCTGTGAGGGGTGGGTGACAGCGAAATACGAGTCGAGCAAAATGCCTTCCTTTGCGAGAACTTGGAATACGGGCTGGTGGGTTTCTTTTTAGTTCATAGTACGAGTCCCTCAATAAAACTTCTTTACACTACTATGTGCCGTCTTGAAGTCAGTGTTTTCAAGCCAAATCTGCAGGAATGACAAGAACGGTCGGATGAATGATGTGAAGAGTGAGGGGAGATAGAGTGTGAATGGCTACCTGAATGAAGCGATCAAATACTTGGCCAGAAATGATGGTCGGTCTCGGAAGGCTACCGTTGCTTGGGCCTACATAATTCGGCGAAGCAATAAGAGGTCCCTGTGAAGGGGGAACGAATTTAGGCATCTGGGAGGGGTTACAGAGTGAATTTCGATGACACTTGGAGAGGTTAATGTACATCACACGGACCTGAGCGGTACAGGCAACGGTGAGGAGCAAAAGCGCAGAGACTGAAGCCCACATATTGGAGCTAACGGACTGAGAACCAGACAGTTATTCTATTATATCCAGGACTTTATAGAAGACGTCAAAATCAGAAGCTAGACCAGGGAAGAGTCTGACACAAAGTTCAAAAGTGAGAACTGGCTGCAGTAAGCACGTTCAACTTCATGATACGCCACCTTTTGGCGCGAACGTACGATGCTGGGCATCCAACCGCACATAGCTAACGTGACATCGAGATTGTATCATGGAAGAAGTTCAAGTCGTGGCGCAGAGTGACAGCAGCCAGCGCCTATGGCACTCAGCAATAATAGTGATATTTTTCCTGATGCATGCATGGAACTACTAGTGGTATATTTGCGACAGAGCACATGTATCTAAATGTCTTAAGATGTAAAACACAATTTATTCCTTGAACCACATCAATTTCTCAATTACAAGCATCAAGAGTTGCAAAAAACTGACCACGTACCCTTACCTACTATATGACTCTTGGGACCAAAGTTTTGGGCTTATTATGACTCAAGCAAACGGTGCAAACGATGGCCGTCAAGTCATTCATATAACCTCAGACAGCACTGTATTAGGTCCATATATTCAACTACCATGCAAAGGGGCGCACGATGGCAGAAGATGGCGTGTGGATGATATGGAGACAAGTCTAGACATTCAAAGAGCCCCTTAATCTCGTTCGTGCCCTCCGCCTTTCGTTAGATTCACTCGCAAAGAGATAAATATACTGACGAGAATGACATGCTTGATATAGTTCAAAACCGATATCAAATTTTCAGATTAAAGCATCGAGTTTCGAAACTTCAAACTAGGCGGTTGCAGGATTGACAGCAAGATATCCACCATCGATCGTCAGCTCCTGACCATATATATAGCAACCACTTCTTGATGCCAGATACAGCACAGTCGCAACCATTTCTTCCTCCCTGAACGACGGCCGGGAAGAGCCTTCAGTACTCAAAGAGATCACGAATAATTTGTAATTTCTGAGAACTCACGTTCCTCCTCTATTGGCAGGGATTTCCTTTATGCCCATGGCAATTTGGTTCGCCACGTCAGCTGAAAGCGCCATTCCTTGGTGACGTGTCATCTCTGAAGGCCAGGCGCCAGGAGCAATTGCATTGACACGAATCGGGATATTATGTAACGCAAGCTCAGTGGAGAGCATTTTTGTGAGATGTGAAGCTGCGCTTTTGTTTGCATTATATGCGAACTGCTGAAAATCAACGGTTATAAGTAACAGATACATAGAAGCACCAACGTGGTCCTGAGACGTCTTCATCATCGAGCTTATGGAAGTGATATTGATGATTACTGCAACATAGCCAGCAGTCTCCTTGGTAGCTTTCTCGAGCAATCCAAGGCAAGCAGCCGAGACAAAGAAGAGCGGTGTTACATTGACGGCGTGTAAGTTGGCCCATTCGTCGACAGTCTGGCTGTCGAACAGTGCACGTCCAAGTGTGGCAGTATCTTTACACTCTGGGGCAGATGGGTTGCTGAAGAATGGCGCCCTGGGCCCAACTTGACCTGCACTATATGTGATATAAGCAAGAGGTGGATAAGGAAAAGGAAACAGGTAAATCACTTGTTCACGAGAATATGTAACTTCCCTTCCTTCCTCTCGATTTCTTCTACTAGGGCTAGAATACTCTGCTTATCTGTAACATCGCAAACAATGCTGGAACAAATTTTAATCCGTGAGGCACGCTGAAATGGGTGTATAAGAAGCGGCGACGAGCTCACGGGATTAATGCGCCCTTGATATTAGGTAGGCTTTGTGTTGCTTGCTCTAGCACCTCTTTCCTTCGCCCCGTAATATATACTTGCGCACCGTTACTTGCCAAGCCGCGTGCGATCTAGATTTATGACAACCAGTACAACAACCGCTGACTGACTGGGCCAGCCTAGCAGTCTTACCATCAACCCGATTCCACTGCCACCACCAGTAACAAGAGCAATAAACCCCGAGACGCCAAACAGTTGCGAAGCCTGAAGAGTCGCCATTATCACTATCCACTTCCGGTCGTCGACAATAAAGTCTAACTTAGACACGTGGGCCGCTCGGTAATTTGCGATTCCACTCCGACGATCACTCAAGGGTACCTTTGGCGCGCGGGCACAAGCATAAATGATCAGTTATATAATCGGGATGCTGAACTTATTCAACGGTATCACTCACATAGCTGATTTTGCCACGGTGCTGCTTGGTTAGTCTCATTGCAGTAGACTCTCAACTTTGGCGGATGCTATAAATGTTGTTTGACTTCTCTGAACAGTCATCTTGAGACCGATCAAGCCTCTGATGTCAAGTTGAACTTTGTTCAGTATGCCGCAGCCTCCCAAGCCCACTTTCGAATGGGCGAGCTTGTAACTTGAAGGCTTAGCACACCCTCACCGTTTTGACAGTGGGCTCAGGCTGCGGCGTAACCAACTAAATAGCAAACAGATACCTTCATTGTCTATAACTGGAATGCTGCATAGAAAATGAATAGATAAGAGGTCGCACTGGATCTCTGAACTCAGCGCCCTAGCCCGAAGATGGGATGGAGATTAAGACTACCCATGTTGCTGGTGAAGCCTTTATGTACACAGGTGGTAATTTCTATTTGTCTATCAGATCCCTTCTTCTATGCACACTTTGTACCTTACAGAACTTACATTCAAGAAGATATCTCTCGAAGGGCTTAAGGTCTACTTCTTGATCTATTGCTGTCATTGCATCGTCTATTTACAGCGCTACATGAAGAAAGGCAGCTAAAATGAGGCCCACGGAATCCCATAAGGTGAACGCAAGAACTCCTATTGTTTTTTAACATTCTACGTCTGGCATAGCTCTTCTTCGGAATGCAGTTTCAGCGTGTTTAAGTTTGTATGATTTGTATTTGGGGTGAAACGTTGATCCCTCGCAAGGAAGCATGGTTCTAGCTAACGATCCCAATGACACCGGCAGTAAACATGATTGCCGCACTGTGCACAATTGCATTTAGTAAATATCAACCTCCATCTCCATGGATTTTCTGCGAGTTGTTGGATCTATATACGGGCATGCACGTCTCTATACTGTATTCACACAGGCGCCGCCTGATTTTGGTGCATCGCGTAGATGTATATGCCACCTAGGCTAAGACATGATGCGTGAGACTCAGGAACTGCCTTCTAGCTTCTTACTGACCAGACTATGGGGGGGCAGCCAGTTCCTAGTTCTCTGTGCGTTGGACGTACCGCGTACAAAGCTAACAGTGACCACCAAGTGATCCGTATGATAACTTCGGCACTGTAAAACCATATAGTATGAGTTTGTGACACAAGGGACTCAAGATGGCACGCTGTTGAATTGGATACAAGTGATCATGTCTGAAGAGTCACCTTCGTCAAGTACGTGTCCACCACCTCTTTATTTGTTTCGACCCACGAGATTCGAAACAACACAGGTATAAGCATCAGGAATTTCGAAACCTCTACCTAGGTCGTCGCGGGATTCACTGCAAGGAATCCACCATCGACCACCAGCTCCTGACCATATACATAACAACCACTTCTTGACGCCAGATACAAGGCAGTCGCAGCCATTTCTTCCTCTCTGCTCGAGGGGAAACTCTTCAGTGTTCGAGAGATCCCAGATGATTATCTGGGCACTCACGTTCCTCCTCGATCGGCAGGGATTTTCATTATGCCCATGGCAATCCTATTAGCCACATCAGCAGGAAGCAGCCTTCCTTGATGACGCGTCATTTCCGACGGCCAAGCACCAGGAACAATTGCATTGACACGAATCGGAATGTTATGCAACGCAAGCTCAGTGGAGAGCATTTTTGTAAGATGAGAAGCAGCGGCTTTGCTGGTAGTGTATGCAAACTACAACAAATCAACAGCTATAATTGTCAAATAATAGAAACACCCACGTGGTTTTGGGAAGTTTTCATCATCGAACTTATGGACGTGACATTAATGATCACCGAGACATAGCCAGGAGTCTCCTTGGCGCCTTTCTCAAGCAATCCCAGGCAAGCGGTCGAAACAAAGAAGATCGGCATCAAGTTGATTTCATATGTACTGACCCAGTCTTCGACATTCTCGTTGTCGAACAGAGCACGTCCAAGTGTGGCGGTGTCTTTACACTCTGGAGCAGAAGGGTCGCTGAAGAATGGAGACCTCGGTCCAACCTTACCCGCACTAGATGGTTATGAGTGAAAATGCACATGGAAGAGAGACAGTAATCACTTATTGACAAGAATATGTAATTTTCCCTCCCTCCTTTCGATTTCTTCTACCAGTGCCAGAATGCTTTGCTTATCCGTGACATCGCAAACAATGCTGGGTATACATATGATGTGACGCACACCCAAATGGGTGTAATAGGACAAGCTCACGGGATTAATGTGCCCTTGATGTCAGATATGCTTTGTGCTGCTTGCTCTAACACTTCTTTCCTACGCCCCGTGATGTATACTCGTGCCCCATTACTGGCCAGGCCGCGTGCAATCTAGGTTCCAGGTATGACTTCCGGTGCGAACTTCATTGTCATGAAGAGACGGTCTCACCATCAAACCTATTCCACTACCACCACCAGTGACGAGAGCGATGAACCCAGAGACGTCAAACAGCTGCGAAGCTTGAAGAGTTGCCATTGTTCTTCCGCTCAGCTAGAGGCAAGCAGGGATATCGATATCAGACGTGGGAATTTACTCTCTCTTCCTGCAATCTGCTTACAAGAGTATTTATAATCGATACCAGATGATGATGTCACACGCAAAGAAGGCGTGTGAGTATGCTTCGTAAATATTACTGAATTGTTGTGTAGGAGAACACTCCCTCCTCAGCACATAACATTCGAGTTCGGTCGACTCCTCAAGTTAAATCACCGATCCTGCGCGTGGACATGGAGTCTTATACTTACAGAGAAAACGACAGATGAAACTGTGCATGCGCTGGAGGCGCTCGCTGCCGAGGCGGAGACCCGCGCTTGGCGCGACATGCAGCGCCGCTGCCGCATGTCGGCAGTTGACCAGTCGACGGCGTGGGGCCGAGATGGCCGTGGTATGAGAGTATGCGTGCCGCGGCGTGTGGTCGGTGAGGTGGAGCACCTTGCGTTAGAAGTCCGCTTGAATTGAGGGTCCTGAACTGGCAAGTGAAGTGTGGATGTTGACATGCCGGCGGAGACGTCGAGCGGTCTTGAAAAAAGTGAAATCATCTAGTGTAAATTCATGCTGAGAGTAGTTTTACCGCGGCTCGGCTAAAACCAGGCTCGGCTCAGCTATTTGGGCGAGCCGACTGCTTCGAGAGGCTTGAAGTAATGCAGGGGGGTCCTTAGGTATAGTTAAATAATTCTCCAAGCCGAATCTTGTATGTGGGGAGCTTCAAATTCCACGGCCGCGAGTTCTAGAGAAGCAGTGGGGAGCTTGGGTATGCAATTTAAACGTGTGGAAACAGTGTCAAAGGTTAAAGCTTATAGATAGGAGTAGATGTTACTATAGCCAATTCCTTCGCTCTCACTCTAGGTGGTGGGATGTGGGACCTGATGCTGCATGTGATGAGGGACTCCAAGCACTTAGCTGTGTAGTCTCTCGATACAGGTATTCTGTGCTGGGAAATGCGAGGAAAATACATGTTGTCACTAGGTCAGACATTGTAGACGTATATAAGGATACGTCAGGGATACATGGTAGAATAATTCAGGACTTTTGAGCTCAAGAGTAGTGGCTAAGCCTATGGTGGTAACGAGAGGACGTTAGGAGTTTACTTATAGCATAACGTAAAGAAGCGTCTTGCACGGGTGGTAACTCTCCTGGAACTTCACAGCTTCGAGAGGCCAGGTTTTTGCTACTATATGGACTCCCGTCTGCTTTTGGGAGCTCTGCTTTTGTTGCCAATAAAAGTTCACTTGACCAATGAAAGACTGCGGACTGTGACTATACTTGAAACGTTTCCACTGGGTTATTCCAGATTACGCGGAGAGTAGACAGAGAAAGACGGCGTTCACACTTCACGCAACAATTTGATGAGGAAGTCAAGCATTGGATATTACGAAGTCAGCCTGACATTACGTCACGCGACAGCTGACACACTGATACCAGTTTGACATGACATCTCTCCATTCCGCTATGCAGTGGCTGGCCTGAGAATGAACGGGTAATTATTTCAAGTCGTCTCGGAGGACAGTAAGAACGCTCGATTCAAGTAGCGGCAAGCGCATAACAGAGCCGATTGTAGGCTCACAGGGCACTACACCTCGACAGAGCCAAGATTGGAGCTCGGTACGAGTGCAAGTTCGGTGATTATGGAAGAACAAGGTCGCTGATGATCTAGGAGAACATCATGGTAATCGAAATCCGATTTCAACGGACAACGACCAACTATTAATCATGATAAACGCGCACATACTGCTATTCTTGTTTTAGGCTGTTCTGGAGTGCTCACAACACCGGATTTCGTTTGTATACCGCGACCGGCACTTGGATTAGTATACCTGAACGCTATGACCCTGCTCACCACGAGATAGTGCACATTTGGGGTGGTCTGTTGCTTCACCTCATGCCCAGATAGCAGAGAATAGCCGAGTTGCTTGCAGTCCGAAGGTGCGCGATTCAAAGCCTTGGCTTCTTACAGACCAAGCCATCCAGATATTCAAACATTCAAGCTCAAGGACAGCCTTACTGCGAAAAGTCCGCTGAATTACGTAAGGGCTCCTGATGTGTGACATAGCAGGCGAAGCTGTGTCACAAACAAAACAACCCAAGTGATGGCTCATTTAACGAAACCAGAACAGTACAATATAGAAGATACTAACATCGCCTTGCTGGGCACTGACGTGAGGTGTTGCCGCTCATTTACGCGCTATTTTTTTGCTTATTGTTATGCAAACTATTGTCATACCGTGTGTAGCTCGAAAAGCGGGTTCGTGAGCATGCAGGAGACAAGGAAAGTGCCTGGGAAGATGCAGGGAAAGCTCCAGGGACTGAGATATGGCGTGTGGAGAAGTTTAAAATCAAAATCTGGCCTGAGGACCGTAAAGGTGTATTTTATAATGGAGATTCTTACATCGTGCTGCATGTAAGTCAGTGTCTGATCCATTTTAGTAGCCAAGTGTTGGTAGTTACCCTGACTCCTGAGTCATGCTAATGACTTGACAGACGTACAAGAAGACTCCCGACTCGGAGGAATTATCGTATGATCTTCATTTTTGGCTTGGGGAGGAAACGACACAGGACGAGGCTGGAACCGCGGCCTATAAAACCGTTGAGTTAGACGATCGTAAGTGAATTCATTACATTTTTTCTTTACTCTCTGTGCGTTGTCGGGAATTGCCTATCTATAACGGGGCTCTGCCAGAGTGTTTGCACTTCATATAGCTTCTCTATGGATGAACTCGAAATGGCCTGATTTCTGACTTGTGGTGCCAGATCTGCATGGAACTCCCGTGCAATATCGTGAGGCTCAGTCATACGAGTCTCCCCGATTCCTCTCGTACTTTCCACATTTTGTGACCCTGCACGGCGGGGTTTCGACTGGATTCCACCATGTCTCTTCCCCCCCACCTCTAGATCTCCACAGGCTGTACCACATCAAGGCCATTGCCACAGGCCGCGACGGCCATGGCACACATTTTATTATACGTCAAGTAAGCGAACCACCCACCATTCATCAGCGATGAATATGCATGTCGAGAACTATCTTGACCGATAATCCACAGGTCAAGGGCGACTCTACAAACGTGCAGAACGCTGAAGCGGATGTGCTTGTCCTTGACAAAGGGTCACACATGTGGCAATTTAATCGTAAAGGCAGCGCTGGCAAGGAACGGTTCCGGGCCTCCGAGTTCGCGAGGAGCATCATTGAGGAGCGGCAGAAGGCTGGTCAATTTAAATCAATAGGTACGGATCAACTACTTGAAATTGAGTGCACAGAAGAGCTGTACATTCCCTTTTAATGAAGATATCAAGGTATTCGGTATGTGGATTGGTGTATATTATCGAGAAAGTATGTTATTGACTTATGGAGATATACAGATGAAGGCGGTCCTGGGGCTGGCACATTCCTTGCAGAGATTGGCACTAATACAACTACAATCGCAGCCATAGCCACCCCCACTTCTGCGACATTGCCACCATCCCTCTTCCGCGTTTCCGATGCCACTGGTGCATTCACGGTGGCTCCTGTTCCCTCCTCGCCACCGCGCCGTGGGGATCTTTCCACATCGGATATATTCATTCTTGACGACATTGGGAATGCCATCGCCCCTGCTGTTTACGTATGGATTGGAAAAGCAGCAAGCGAAGGGGAGCGTAGGATGGGTGTTCACTTTGCACAGAGATATCTGCGAAGCAAGGGAGATCCCAGGATCGCCAGAATAAGTGTGGTGAAAATCAATGAAGGGCAGGAGAATGAGACTTTCTTGAGAGTATTGGAGGCTTGATAGGGGTTTCTTCCTTTGGAGTGATACATGAGGCAGACTCAGGATGTAACAGTGTTCAACGACATGTATGGGCCAGGGGGTGTACGCTTAGCGAGGCATCCGCAGCCCGAGATCCGAGAATTGCATGGCCAAACTGATAGAAAGACTCTCTGAACCTGCCAGGGACCAAATCCAAATCCTAACCATTCGGTCAATTGTGTCACCGACCCTTGCATGACATAATGCTCATTGGGGACATCTGTAGCATCTTACTTACAATGGAAAGACCGCATGTGTAGCCTCTGTGACGTCTGACCTGCCACGCTAGTGTATTAATCCTATCCAAACCATCGATTGACGTCAAGACAAATGGGACATCTTGATGCTTTCGTGCTGTATGCATGCGGAATTGCCAACACACAGGATCATGTTGTGGCTTGGAATACGCATGAGCTTCGCGTTCGATCTCCTGTCTGGGTCCAATACCGGTAATAGGAAGGAGCGCTCATCTGCCATAGTATCTCATGTCCTAGGAGCAACCCCAAGCGGGAGAAGACAGAGATGCGTGGGCCCCCACATCGGGGAGACATCGATAACCGTGTGGAGATCTCTGGTGCTCGTGACTGGCTTGGGATGCCCAGACAATGTCATGTGTACTGGAAGAATCCGGATATTGGTTCATAGTTCCCCAATGAACTGGATGGAGCCGTTATTTATGATGAAGGGGTGACTCGAAGAGGTTTGTGGCATGATCCATTGTGGAAACGCAATAATTACTGATTAGTCGCATGCAGCACGAAACACATGAAATAATTATCCTTTCAGGCCCCTATTCGCAGGACTGGTACTCACTATACCTACCTTTGGTGGAAGCGGACGTAAATCGTTAGTGTGGTGACAACGTAATGCGGGTCACTGGGAGTGGCGTTTCGCGACGTTAGTCAGGCGCAGAAACACTAAAAGTTCACGTGCAGTGTAGCGTTTGTGGAAAGTCTGATGCAAGAAATGGTGTGAAAGTTAGGAGAGGGAGGTGAAGGAGAGGAATATATTGACTGTTTGAGAAGGCAGCGACAAGCAGGAATACGACCGTTGGGCGGGCCGCCACGGGGATTGAATGGTAGCCGAGAGAAATGCGGGGGTGACCCTGCCAATCTTAACGACGGCTTGCACGCTTCCATTCCTCTTCCTCTTCTTCTCTTCTTTCGCATCATCCTATCTGCGTTGCTGTGTCCTTCTGGTAACAAGACGAAAAGCGTCTGCTGTTCCCTCTACTACCAGCGCGCTTATCACCACTCAAGCCAGCCCAACAATATACTTGGATCTCATCTGAGGGTTGGCCGGAACTTCTGCCTAGTCTACCCACACTGTTTGTCTCCAAGGCTCCTACTTCTTATCTCTATTTCTTTCGACCCATCCCACTCCGTATGGATACCAGTCCCGACACTTCACAACATGCCCATCCTCCAGAGAAGACTACTCTTCGGCCTTACAAGTGCCCTTTCCCACTCTGTGCGCGCGCCTTTGCCAGGTTGGAGCACCTGGTAAGCATATTTCGCCCATTATCCTCAAACCATCTGTCTCACGTCTTCCTTCTGTAGACACGGCACATTCGAACACATACCGGCGAGCGGCCTGTGCGTCATGTTCATGACTGACTCTCCTACTATGCAGAGGCTCATACATCGTTGTTGTGAAGTATGAGTGTACTTACCCAGGATGCGAAAAGCGTTTCTCCCGGGGAGATGAGTTAACCAGACATAGCCGTATTCATGGCGCTGATAAGAACGCCAAACGTGAGAAGAAGGAGCGAGAGTGCCATGGTGAAGGTTGGGATGTTAGTCTCCTCCAAGCAGCAGACGAGGCATCTTGTAGAGCCCGCAAACGAGCCAGAAATACAGGAGAATCAGATGATGTGTGTATATGTATATTGCCGACTCCTACTGTTCTCATTGTTTCACCATGTAGGGCGAAATGTCTTATAGTCCTTCCACTTCTTTTCCTCAAGGCACCCAGCTTGGAGCTACATCCTTGATGGTGGATCCGTTGACTGATCTGCATGAGCTTGAAGCTGCAGAGGCTCGCAGGCGAGCGGAATACGAGCAACGTCACGCAGAGTTGGTTCGTGACGCCAGTCGATGTCTAGGCAAGGCACGTCTCAGTAAGAGCGCTGGGGCAAGCCCTGTGCTAGCGCCCGTTGAACACCCTGGCCAAGGCATGATATTTATGCCGGAGAGCACAGGGACTCTCCCGGTTCACGCTCACGCTCCTGAGGGATCTGGAACACTTTGCATACGGGAACACGGTGCAACGGGTGTCCCGCTTCCTCCTTCTTGTCGCCACGACGAATGTCAGAAGGCATACCTCAAGGCCCTGAAGGCTTCGCGACGGTTTTCTGGACCATCACTGCCACCCGTTCCCCCCTTTGCTCTTGACACTGCTCCCACGTCCCCCAGCACTGTTTCGAATTTGCCAATGGCTTACCATTCGGGCGCTGGGCGCACACATCCTCCATATCATTTTCGTGCACGTTCTGGTTCTCCTTCTCACATGCATAGCTATAGCCCATATCCCCGGGTATCACCCCCAACTTTCGAGAAAGAGCGAGATTCTTATTTGGTTGTTGACAGCACTTCCCCCATAGGCGGTTCTAGTTCCTGCTCATTGTCAGATTTCATGTTTTCTGCCCCAATTCACGGGATATCAAGTCAACCGGGTATATCGAATGAGCGCAGTACCTCAGGTCCCATTGCCCAGGCACAATATACGCCATCAGCATCTCCTTTTCTTCGTCCACTTCAATCTCTTGGATTAGACAGCCCTTCAGTGAGCCCCAAGATGGAGCAGAGCGCTCTTATCACGTTAGCCTCGTCCGACGCCCACATTGGCGAGATCGGGTTTCCAGATCCCGCTGGGGTTCGCACACACGAGCCTGCATTCGGCAAGAGAAGAGATTCAAGTACAACTGTCACACATCACGATTTCTCGCGCGCTCATTTACGCGCAGTGCTGCCTCATGTCAAGTCTGAATCTACCCCAACTTCTCCTACTTGGCGGTACTTTCACAGGCCCATCCACGGCTCGAGTGCTTCGCCCCCACCTACTACGGCAGATGCCGGAACTACGTCAACGTCCTCATCTCCACCATCGCCTGCCTTGCATTCACATTCACTCCCGCATACTCCGCACCTTATGCGGGGGCAACCGCCACACCATCATCACTTGGCACATTCTGTCCGCATGGCTTTTGCTATGACACCTATTAAACAATTAGATTCCAGGTTCTCGCATCCACATCAATCACAAACTTGCTCCCCTCCGTCCCACTCTACCCCTCATCCTTCAATATCTTCTTCCTCAAGCATTCACAATCTATATAAGCCCCCTGCACCCCCATCTCACTTTTCATTTTCGCGTTCCTCATCGCGCTCCGGGTCGCCACCTATTATGCTTCCCCCACTGTCTACTTCGACTCCAAATTCTACCGCGACTGTATCGTCGCGCGCACCTTCGCCAAGTGGTTATATCACCCTCCCCCCCTTGAAAGTGAACACTGCTGTTGGCAGCATAAAGCCTACAGCACATGTGCCTGCAGACGAGGCTTTAGGTATATCCGGCGATGGCGCTGGCATTTTAACGACTGGTGATTCAATATCAAATCCATCATCAGCAATGCCTGGCGAGCGAATAACGCTGCCTGGGTTTTCTGAATTAATACGTGCAGCAGACTCCTGAGAACTTTAAAAGGGTCGCTTGGCCTAGTGTCCGCTGACGCATAGAGGGCTATACAACCTTCGAGCCGGACCCTGCCGATTACCCCTTCGATACCGCCTATTATATCCAGACTTTTGCTTTAGATATCAGGCCATTTGAGCCTATACTATTTTATTCTATGCTCTATTTTGCTAGTTTATCCTCTGGATTCTTAATTTGGTTTGTTTCGTTCATGAGCATCTCCCTACCACACAGACCCCTCTCTTTAGATTTTCGTGATAGAATGCACCGTCTCTTCCCTTGCGAAGTATGTATGTTATTACTATGAATAGAGGCACTGCTGAAAAATACAGTGTTCGAACTCAGGGCCACCAATTCTGACTCTGCATGCTGTCGTTGCTGAGTATGGAACTGACATGACCTGAGGGTATGCGGGGAACTTGGACTAAAATTGCAACAATCGATAAGCATCATCTCAGCATGTGATCTGTGTGAACCTCGCCTTTCAAGACACGCAGCTGTGCGAGTGATCGGGCAGAGAAGCATGTCCCCGCACACGTTGTGATCTACCGCAGGGGCATATTTTATCGGTATAAGTTATGTATTCTGGCATGCATTATTCATGTCACGATATTGTAGCGTTGCAAAACTTGAACGTGTTCTCGCTTGACTCCGCTCCTGATCTACTTACCTGAAATGCAAGCTACATTCATCTCTTTCCTCTTTGACAGGAGTCTGGTAAGATCAGTGTGGCGTGTCAGAAGCTACGACAGACGGAATGTGTTGCACGGAAGGTTGATTTAGCTTTAGACTTGCAGCTCTGGTTGGCACCGCCATGCATGGCACCTGGGGTGGCCAAAGGGGTCACTACATCACTACCGACGGTGATCAAGGATCGAATCATTGGAACACTATATGTCACGTGGAAGACTCGTGGGTGAGGGAGGAACGGGCCGACTTGTCAGAGTGCGCGATACGCGGTGAGCAATACTTATTGCAACACCCTCCGCGTGTCCGGGTCCGTGGCAATGGAACCAACCCTTTTGTGCCTAGTTTTCGCCATGCAATCGCACACGGCGTACACTAGGATGTTAATGGCAAGTGCAACCCCCCCGTTAATTCTTCCCCCCACCCTTGGCAACTTCAACCCCACCGCTTTTCAAAGAGAGTCCAGGCGTTTGAAACGAGGACAATGCATTAATGTGGATTCAATTGAAATCATATTAGGGTTCAAGGGAGCGAAACGACACTAACGATAACCGTTCATTTGGTCTGCCAGGGAACATCCCTTCGGCTGCTGCTTAAACGCTTAGACGCTGGGAAGAGCTAAAGAGAAGCAGAGGTAACGTACCAGTATCGTGGTGCCACAGCACAATGTCTTTTCCGGGCGATATACCACTCTCTTCTCACGACTTACAACCACCTGTGGGTGGGTTCTCGTATCGAGAAGATGCGCAGATTGGGGCGCCTCGTTAAAGTATAGGTATCAGACGGAATCTAAGCGAGAGTAAATTCTGGTTGCTTCAGGGGGCACTCGGATATCCCCGCAGGCGTCTGCAGGAGGAATATGGTCGTCTCCAGAACGAAAACGGCCTGTACGGCGAAGCCGTTCTCTCTATCACCAGATAACCTGTCTTTGAACGCCGATATTGATCGATACTCGTGGCAGGTTTTTGCGGGATCTTAACCGAAAAATTGTATCAAGGGGCACCCTTCCCCCGGACGTAAGGTGACGGTAATATTGAACTCACCAGTTCGCCTCCTTTTGGAATTATATTTTGATGTAGCGTGGCCTTCCATCTGGGTGGCATTGCCGACAGCTATAAACGACGGCCACACCAGCATATCAAATTTCTCACCTCCCTTTCCCAGCTTTGCGTTTCTTTGGAGCCCCTCTTCAGGTGCGGCGTCGATCATGTCAGGAAAAGGAAAGGACAAGGCGAAAGACAAGGACAAGGAGTCACGACCTTTCAAGTGTCAGCACGCAGGTTGTAAATGGACGTTTGCTCGTCAAGAACATGCGGTATGCGCGGTTTCTTTCTTTCTTGATGGTACTGTGGCTGATTTATTTTTCTTTTCAAGACCCGTCACCTCCGGACACACAGTGGCGAACGGCCATTCCTATGCTCTTATGACAAGTGCCCCTCACGATTCGCCAGGAACGATGAGTTACGACGACATATACGTCTAGTTCACGAGTATGACCGTGACACAAGTCATGAGGTGAATACGCATCGCTTGTAGCTCGTGGATACTTGCTAACTGGGTGCCATAGGCTGCCCTCGCAGACACTGATAAAGTTGTCTATAATGGTCACAATCGAAGACAATCTGAACAAATCTCGTTTACTCCGTGAGCATTTTCTCTCCACCTAAGGTGACCACAGCTAATCCCAGTTGTTTGTCAATACCAGCGCCACCGCCAATTCTTCCTCAAGTGCTGGAAGAATCGGGCATGCTGAAGTGTCGTCGATACACGCGAGTACTTCTCGCACGCAGCTGCCCCCAAGGCCAGCCACGTCGATGAATTACTATACCCAATCGACGGCCTACGCAATGCCACCTCCTCCTGTGCCCTCGAGTAGCCACAGGACGGTTACTCAGCCAAGTTCCTTCTATGAAGAGTTTATACCTGATTTCCCTTCATCCCAGCAAATGCCTCAACAAATGCAGCCCTATCATGCGCAGCCCCCGTCGATGTATCCCCAATCGACGTATACCCAATCAATGTATACCCAGCCGACGTATCCCCAGCCGACGTACTCCCAATCAACGTATCCACAGTCGACGCACACCCAATCTACGTACTCCTCGTCGATGTACGCCCCATCCATGCAAGCCCCGCCCATGCAACAGATGCAAGCTCCACAGACGCAAACTCAGCCGCCCCCGATGCAGTATCAATATCAGTATCCATCGGCCGCGGCAGCTTCACGCGCCTACACTTCAGTTCATCTTCCACCACTGCAACAATCTGATGGCTACATGACAGATACTGGCATGCGGGAGCGGGCACGAGCACGGGAGCGGGAGCGGGAACGTCGTGTGCAACTCCCTGCCTTCTCCGAAATCGCGCGCAATCCAAATGAAGATCCAAGCGAGGACCCTGGCCCCGTGCATCGGCGTTACCATTAGGTGGTTTGGGTTCTGTCGGGTCTTGGGATGCTAGACTCAGCTGACCCTCAATGTCATTCTGGCTTCTTAGTGATTTGGTGACGGTCGAGCGTCTTCCAAAAGCGCACTAATAGGCGCGTTCCTTTTCATTGAGAAAGGAGACAGGCACCGTCTGCTCTCTTTTCGCCTATAAGCAAGCTATCTGGATCCTCTTTCGAATTTCCTGTCAACTGTGACTATTAGTAGGATTGCCTAAATAATGTAATTTGAATCTGTCGGTATGGAACGATCTAAAACGCTACGGATTGGTTTAGCTACAATTACCACGCGGAGAGGTTCGTGGGATAATTACGAGATGGGTATATAATCGATAAGATTAACTTGCAGCGCCACTTTCGGTTAACACACTGTGTGTATAATGTGCCGTAATGATTGCTGCGATGCACCGGGGCCACCTTGAAGGACCTGAAATGACGTGGCATTTGCCACATACCCGAGTAAGTGGGCACATGCAACTATCTCTTTAGTGGTTAACAACCAAGCGAGAGGAGGCGGTCGGGTAGGTGGATCCCCATGCAACCCAAGTGCGGAACGTGGCGACTACATTCTTTTGTTCCTTTTTTCTTGCCGACGGTGAGGGCCAACGTGCATGACATGCTTCCGTTTCGGTTTTTTTTTACAAAGTTGACGCCACAGTGCGTGGTCTGATGGCGTTTTTAGCCTTGGAACGTAACACGTGCGGGGGCTCTCATAATCTGGACCCCCGCACTTCTGCAGGTGGATCTCACCCATTACTGTGTAATGGCTTGCACGAATGTATATCCACTGCCATAGAAGTGTTCTGCCACTGCCTAGGGTGAATTGTGAGCACTGAACGGCAAAGAGACCAAGATAACACATCTGAAAATAACCCCATCGAACTCGGGTATGTTTGCCCTTGGCCTGAGCACGCAACGTCAAACTTTTGTAGACATGTACAGTTTTTCGAGGAAACCATGATGTAGACACAGACGGCGGCAAATCCTGTGCCGAGGGAAAGCGGGTGATGTCGGAGTCTGAGCAATCCAGCCCAGTGACCCACTAGTCTTACGCGGCTGCTCCTCCTCCTTAGCCATGTCAAAAAGGCGTGATTCAGTTGGACACCTAGTTTCCCATCGTTTCAACCGTTGTGGTGCACCATTTTCGAAGCAAGTCCTCAATTTCAAGGAATTTTTAGAAGTCTCGTGTTCTGATCCAAGTCTGCGCAATTAGGCGACTTACAGCACATACTTCTTGCGTTAACTCTCTTGCGTGGTCCGGAAATGGCCGCTGGCTAGCTAGTGCAGGGGATGGTAAGCCATGGATCTGTCGATGACCGCAACACTGCCTCGATCACGTTTAGCAGACAGGCGCGTCCTGTTGTGGGATTTCCATCCCCTCAATATTCTATCGGCCCCGCTGGTCTGCACAGGGCCTCGGGTAACCAACACTATCCCTGCCATTTGAAGGACTGAACTCACAAGTCATTTGCAGGCTAATATCCTTTGCTTGGCGTTTACAGCATCAAACAACTTTGTCTTGTCGTTAGTATGATCCGTGTAACCCTTTCTATACGCGTGTGTCATCCATTCATAAGCCATGGTGGTCAGGGGAGGCCTTGAGCAGGAAGTCTTCCAATACGATGTATCGCGTATGAGTGCCTCGCCCCTTGCCGAAAGGCCCATTCGAAGGCACTTCTCTCAGCATGATGTATGTGAGCGGCATTGTCTCCAGAGACAACAGGCACCTGATTTATATCTCCAAAGGGCATCATCCGTGGCATCACCTCACATGCTTACAAGGATGAGTTGTTCATCACCGGAAGGTATCTGCCCTGTCCCTGGTCTGAATTAGTTTTATTTATTTTTAAATAATACATCCAGCGACAATGGTGAGGTTATTTTGCACGACACGCGTGTCCTCCAACGGCATGGTGGCGTGGGTGCGTTCTCAGCGAGAGCAGAGGTCACGAGCGTGCAATTCCATCCGTGCATGGAGTACGTCTTTGTGATGAGCGACGAGAAAGGAAACTGCAACCTCTGGGATACTCGCATGTCTTTTGACCGTCAACGCGAACAGCATGAACCAAGATCCCTCGTAAATGTCAGTTCCATAACCCTCGTCTTTTTATTAAATGACACTTCACTCGCGTCCTCATACGCAGTACATTACAAAAATCTCTAGGTTAGGAAGCGCACATCTTTCCAACCCCGAAGTATCCAGTGTCACCTTCGACTCCACGGGTAAGTCCGGGACCCCTGAAATTTACCTGGCCTTCTAGCCGCAAGTCCACTGACTTCCGTATCTTACTAGGAACCCGGTTGGCAGTTACGATGCTGGTATTCACATAGCTGTTCAAAATCCCACTAGCCCGCACTGACCATGCTCTATCTCTAATAGCATTTTCTCCCCACCATCTATAGCGTCTGGGATGAATGGCCTATTGCAATCTGCAGTGGCTCCGAGGATGCTCCAAGCATAACACCGGAGGATACTCACGAACCCAGCCCATCTCCTTCGCGGCGTTCCTATGTGAACGCCTGTACCATTAAAGTTAGTACTTCTTTTTCTCTTTTGTTCTAGTGCAGGATTATTCCAATATGCCACAGAACGGCTCCTTTGGCTCTCCCGGCGTTCAAACAGAGTGCTATTACGGCACTGGCTCTGACGATTTTCGGGGCTACATCTGGCATATCCCAGACGGTCTCGCATCCCAGAGGCAGGAACTGAGTTTCTCAAAATGGATTACCGAACCACTAAGTGGAATCATTGGTACCATCCTTCAACGATATTCAAAATGCCCCCTTCTAATCGAGCGTCTATTTTTTTTCGCTAGGTTTTGCCGAGACGGTCACGGGGCGGCGTCTCGTGCCTACGGAATTGCGGAGGCCGCACTTCCTGCTGTATGGTATCGCAGCTTTACCCACAGCTCATGGTACTTTTGTTCAATTACACCCACCCCTTTCTTCTATGTCAAGGGCACAAATCTATTGTAAACACGGTACGATTCCATCCTCTTGAACCTTACATCGCCACTTCAGGCATCGAGCGACATGTCATCGTGCATTCCCCTTTCGAGGTAACTCCTGCTTGTGGGACACTTACAAGAACAGAAAGAAGCGTCAGAGCAATACCTCAATATACTTCCATCACCGCCAATCTGATCACCGGCGAGCCGTACGACAGCTCGCAAGAAGCCGGAAGAGACGACAGCGACAATAGTGTCATTAGACTTTTCGATGAGTGAGCCTTTCTCTGCCCTCATTCCTCCGGTCCAGTGAAAGAATCATACTGTCATCTGTTAGTATTCTACGTCAAGAAGGTGCACCAGACGTATTTGACATCCGGAACTGGTATGAAGATGATTCTGGATCAGACCGAGATCAGAAGTCATGGTCAAACACAGATCCCGACTCTAGAATAGGTGATTAGGAAAATTTTATTTTTCACCAGTATAAAGAAGAATCGACGTGACACGTTTACTCCGACGCAAAATACCAGCATATGCCTATCTAGGCCATAACAATTACAAGGTTTGTTACATTCTGCGAGAAATCGAATAAGATAGAATAGAGTATGTGAGATAGCTTCGTAAATCTGCTCCTAGGTATCCCAGGGATCACCATGTTTTTCAATCATATGGGATTCCCATATTCGTGCTCGCTCCAATTTCTTTACTGTAGGAGCGCAAGGCTTCCAGCCATATACACTGGGATCTAGAAAGGCTGCACGAAGTTTTCGCCGTTGTCGGCGAGATATCTCCTCGTCTTCTTGAACTGAAAATTTCTTGATAGCGGGAAGACGAAGTCGGCTCTCAATACATGAGAGTAATGGGGAACTCGGAGAGGAAGTGTCGGATATGCCAGTTGACGTCATCGGCGTGTTGTCAAATGCGACACCTACAGACAGGCTGTCTTGGGTCGAAGACGTTGGAGTGACTGGCTCACAGTCTATGGTAGCCATTCTGGGCCTTTGTGAACTCCATGCACTATGATCGACTTGCTTTGGAGACGACCGTATTGACCGGACAACAATAGTTTCCTTCGGTACTTCATCATTCTCACTGTCATCCCCATGTGATGCAGCCGGTTGAGAAATCGTCGAAAGATTTGCCGCATTTGTTCTTCTGGCAATTGGCGTATGTGTCGATAAATCATGTCCTAGCCCCGATGGTACGTAACCCCATCCTTTGGCACGCTTCGAAGGACTCCCGTTTTCCTTGGATTCAATTTCGACAGATGGCTTCCGTTTCATGTTGTAAATTAGAGGTGTTTTTGGACTGGTCAACGGGGCGGGACGTCTATCGGGACGAGTCATTAAATCCGTGAGGGTACCCTGCATTTTTTCTCTAATACTTGTCTCAAAGCGAGTTGTTCTCGCGGAAAGAGCAGTCTCAGCCTTCCGGATAAGATCGTCCGCCATATGAGAGCAGTGAGTCTCCAAGGTTCTTTGTGAGGTAGCCCACTTCTTTGGAGACACTTTCAACATTTCCCGAAAGTACACGGCATCTGGGATGGTGACCTACAACGTTGTCAGGTCTACATTATATAGAACATAAGGAAATACTTACCCGAAGAATGGCAGTGCAGACCCAGTAAAAGATAGCACACTGCGTTAATGGTGAATTGAGATCAATTGAAGTTCCATCCATGAGAGCCCCACAAGCTTTCAGTGCTTCTTCCACCTCCACCATGGGAACATACGCGTCTTCTCTTTCCACGTATGTCTTCGAAAGAGACCGGAACGTGACACTCTTCCGATTGCGCTGTGGGGACGTGGTGGTACGTAGAATGTTCTCAACGTTTGATAGAGTAGTGTCAAAAGTCTTCGGTTCGACGCAAGCAGCTGCACAAGCTTGAGCCTTCGTAACCTCCCCATTACCAAGTCTAATAAGCCATGTGAGATAAAACATTGATGTAGCGATAATTCTGACAGACTCACCTCTGCGACGCGAGAAACGCGCATATGGCGAACAGGGCACCGCGTCCCTGGCCGAGATAGCGTCCAGAACCGTACGTCGTGAGCTGAGACGCCTGCGTATAGAGACTTCGAGCTACTTTACGCGTCTCATCTCCAGTTTCGAGCCTGAAGAACACTTCATCATAGGGGTTCATTCGTGAGCAAAGTGAGACGAGAAGAATAGGTGTCACGCGCTGTCACACTTCCGGTTTGAAATCCTTATATTCCAGTTTCCTACATAGCAACGACATACAATTCAAAGCAATGGCATATACTGCCCAGTTCATCGTCCACGTCATAAGAACCATCATCACTCAAATGGTATGCCTGGCTTTATGTGAATAATATCCTTCTCCCATCGAGGGCCATAATGACGCTCCATGTTTTCTTCCCACCGACGGTACCGGGCTTCCTGCGCCAACGTCTCTTCTCCATCGGGTCTCCATATCTGCACGCGATCAAAGAGAATGTCTTGATAATCCGCTGTTGAGTACCTAGTGTGACGTCGTTTCGACTCCCCAATCTCGCTGGATGGACACATGGATACAAGCGCTTCACGATCCATATGAGAGAGCGATTCGGGAGGCATCCAACCTGGTGGTGGAAACTGCGTTTTTGGAATGTATATCGGACCCAAGTCCTGAACTGAGCTCGATCCCGGTAGATCTGAATTATCCACAGACTTACGGTTCCCCCCAATAAGTCGTCCTCGTTTCTTGGATGTCAGATGCGAGCTGGAACGCTGACTATCCAATGCATCCGATCCCACCTCAGAGGGTGTCATGGCCTCGCGCTTGGGACGTTTCACGGATATGCCATCCTGACCATCGAACTCAATATCCTGCTCTCCGTAGGTAGAAGATTGCTGGCGATTATTGGCTCGTGGCAGTGTATGCGGCGGCGGCGCGAAGACAGAGGCACTACCTGTAGAGTTACCTTCGAGCCGATGACGAACACCTGAGCAATGGCTATTCAGAAGTTGGAGCATCGAATCGAATTCACGTTTTGAGACAAGGGAACGTGACCGCAGGAGGGACTGCTTGATATCTGGAATCTTAGAGGGCGAGGCAATGTAGTCAGGAATAAGGTAAAATCGCTAATGGCATGTATGTCTTGCCTTAAGAATAGCACACGTCCAAAAGAAGACCGAACATTTTACAAGGGGAGATTCCCAGTCCATACCGTCGCTTAGACATCGACTCTCCTTCAACGCCTCTCGTACTTGCATCATGGATACTACTGCGTCAACCCCCAACCCATTTTCCAAGACGAGTTCATCAAAGGTTGTTTGTCGAGCAAATGGATGCATAGCCCCAAAGACGTCGACTAACGCACGGACAGTTGCCATTGCGGAGGCAAAATCTTCTGCAAGAAGACGCGATGTTTGCAAGGCTTGTTGTTGGGTTACCTTGCTATCGCCTAGTCTACAAAGATACATAAGTACTCCAACAGCTTTTCTTCAAAAAATAGTCTAGCTGACTGTTGAGAGGCAATAAGAGCAATTAATGGCGGTAAAGCATCGGGTGAAATCCGATTCGCTTCGGATGCTGGTACGTGTTTAGCGTTGAAAGACCGTAATAGCAGTAGCGCTCTCCTGAGAGCCACACCAGTACATAGGGCTAGCAGTCTATGTTCCTGTTTATCTACGGGGTCCACGGAGATGGGAACAGGAGACTTTGGTTTGGGCGGGCGACCACGCCTTCCGAGTCCTCTTGTACTGGTTCGCTCGCTCGGTGAGACCGGACGGTCAGGTGCTGCAACAGGGGCAGGCGACGTATACCGGGACTTGGCTGGAGAGGCAGACACCCATTGAGAACCTTGGGGAAATAGATCCGCGGCAGGAGTCCCTGCATGAAATAATTCCAGCTTTTTGCGAAGGTCACTGCGCTGAACGTCCAGCCCCGAAAGGATCTTATCAAAGTCTTTCTTTGACAACTGAAATCGATTTCGAAGGGTTATATGCTTCGCACCAGCAATCTACGGAACAAATATGAGCAACAGCTAGGGCCAACTGAAGACAAGCTAGGTACCTTGAGAACAGAGCACGTCCAATAAAAGATAACACATCGACCCATCGTAGAACTCCAATCGACTAGATTCTTGAATTCTTCGCTTTCTCGGATAATCGTATCCAAAAATCGCATCCCTCCGAGCACATCATCAGCAACTCCGAATTCATGGGCCAGGTCCTCCAATCTCACTGAATTGCTACCAGAAGTTACGTCATTAAGTGTAGCAACCTGACCCAGTGCTGGAGAGGCTACCACTTGTGCCTTAGGGGTTTTTTGTGGAGTGTTTGGGGCTGCGGTGTGGCGAGGGCTCCGGGCCGAATTGATATTGAAGAAACTTGGGAGGCAGCGTTCATCTAGAAATTTTTGTATATCATTGAAACCCGCTACAGGAGGATCGTGGTACTGCTGAATTTCCTCGACAGACTTGATAGTGCGAATCTGCGCAAGACAAATTGCATCGTCAACAATACAGCACGTAATTCACCATCGAACCTTAAACTGACGGCATGACCAGACAAAGAGAGACAACTGGACAATATCGGATTCAAGATGCCATCTATCCTGTCCTTTTGCCTCTACAAATGCCTTCTCAACCATCAGGACTCGACCCAACACGTTCTGGTCCGGACAATATTCAGCAACCAATGCCTGAAGCGTTAGACGACCATTATGGTGTTGATGCTGCATCCTTGACGCAACGAGAAGCTTTCTCACTTCCCCCATGACTGTTTTGAAATGCTCGGGGGTAGACTGCGACCATTGCTGAGCACGTCTTTCCGTCACGACGGTGTTTCCTAACCTGTATAAATTCATGTATAACGAATGAGAAAATGCAACACAATAGAGTACTGACTGTTCTGAGGCAATTAGAGAACATATAGCGGGAATAGCTGGCTCCCAAGCCAGTTTGCCATGGATGTCAGGAATGTGGCGTATCCAATCCCAAAGGTTGACTGCTTTCTCTTTCGTTTCAGTTGTGGTACAGAGAACTAATATTTCAGGCGGTAAACCAGATTTTGGATCCATGTTAGTTGGGCAAGTTGGTAGTCCAAGGAAGCGAACCGAAGCGCCAAATAGACGCGGAAACCGTAATTCTAACAAGGGCGAGGGCGGAACAATGGACTACACAAAATAACCACAAGGGTTGCAGGTTCAATTCTGGTTGGAACTCCTCGCACTAGAAATCTTGTTTACAATAATCTAAAATTTGTTTACAATTTCTCTTTCGCTGAAGCAGGCCACGGCAATTCAACTATTTGATCGAAGCCGGGATACTCCGGAAGATTCAGAGCATGCTTCTCTTCCATTTCCCTGCAACCGGCATTTAGTCTTGAGTAACAACCAAGACAACAACTCACTTAGACACAAATCTTCCGCCTAGAAAATGTCTACCTTTGAACTCTCTAACCCCTTCTTTTGGTGCAGTCAAACTGATCAGAACGTGGGGTTGAAGCCCTACACCATCTTTATTGCCCAATTCGACATTCCAGCCTAGATTTCCTCATCATGGTTTCCCCAAGCGCTACAAGTTTACAGACCCACCAGATGGTACATCCACAGACACGATCGGACGTTTCGAAATTGCTATCAACTGAAGAGCAGTATCAAAAGGCGCCCTGATCGGGGGTTGGAAGGAAAATCCAAATATTGCGTCAAGTATAACATCACAGTTCTCGAGATGGTCTTTCAAGTCCGCCTCAGAAGTTATGGTAAGGATAGCCATGTTATTGCATTGTGTGTGTAATCGCTTTCAAAGACCTCTGAGTCAGACTTTTCAGAATTTGATGATGAGGGAACGGTTTCCCACCTGATAGATATCTCTCTTTCCCGGCTAAAGCACCGCTCGCTATATGAATGGCAAAGCAAATAATGTATGATCAAGTGACCTCACCTTTGGAAGATATATTGTGGGCTGATATCCAAACATTGCTGTCGTTACGGAATGAGAAATTGTACTATACTTGGTAGTAATCAATACTTACAAAGATGTCGAGCAGCAACTAATCCATCACCGCCCTGAAGAACAGCAATCCTCGTCAATATTTAGCCCAATGCTTCATCCACAATCCGTGTACCTGATTCCCTGGACCACATCCTACCAGAACCTTTGGGTATTTTTGGCGGTCATAAACTGTGGCTAAAGCCTGCGCACACGCCAAGCCTGCCAACTCCATAAGCTAAACCCCTCCAATCATGAGCACATAATTCTAAGAGTATATGAGAAATTTCGACCTGGTCTAGGCTGAACGCACCCGCTCCCATCAGCTCCTCATCGATCTGACCGTCGAAGCCGCCAAGTCAGCTGGATCTAAATTCCAACAGAACAATTCGAGAACAAGCCTGTTGAGCGAGCCTTGCTGATAGAAAACGCATAGACATGGTGGTTGACTCGGGGGTTAAACGTTAGTCGTTATATGGGCGAAAACAGAAGACGCGGAGGAGTTACAGTGACGACATTGGCGCACCCACGGTGTCTAGCGCTAACCAAGTTTATCGCAGCGATCACTTGAGAAGCTCCGGTACTTGCTACGATCATACCTATGATAACATGGACAGTCGCGTTGTCATCATCATCTGACATGAGACAGATCAGGAGTTCGGGAACAGACACCAGAATGGTTTTTGGATTGAGACTCACTAGCAGCTGGCCAAATGAATTCGTAACTTCGGGTCATGCAACAGCCAGTAAGTACTGCAGTGCTAACTGAGATTCACCTCATCACCGTGTTAGCATTACTTGCTGGCAGTAGCCTGCAATCACAAACAGAGGATAGATAACTTCATCTTCATGCAAGGTACGGAGAAGAAGGAAGCAGAGTTGATAATCATAAATGAACAAAATAGGAATAATTGTGCCTATAATCGTCTATTCACCCGGTGCCGCATCTCCACTCTTTTGCTCACCCGTCACCACTGTCTGACCGCTAGAATTAGCATCGCCTGGAGTCGCTGAATCGGCTTTGACTCCGATCGACTTGACCTCGGGCGACTGGATTTCTGGAACGTCTCTGCTCTTGCTCTCGTCTTTGACAGGCGCTGGCGCTGCTTGAGTGAGAGCGGACGAGGTACTGTTCCGTGACAACGAAAACCGACTCGCCCTGCTGCTGAAGAAGGAGCCAATACCAGTGCCCCATGCCCCGAGAGCAGCCTTCGTATCACTTGTCACTTGTGCAGCTACAACACTCGGTGGCCGTGGCGGAGGTGTCGGTGCAGCAGGCATAGGCGTGGGCGTGGGCGTGGAACTTTTGGGACTTTGGGCGTCTGTACCGCTGCTGCCAGCTTCGGCCTTGACACCCTCCGGGACGGATGCGACAACAACACCACTTCCCGTAGACGTCGACGATTCAGACTGAGTAGAGTTACTGCTAGATGAGCGTTGAACGGGCCATCGACCTTTGATTCCATCCACAGCTTTCAAAAAATTGGTCGAGCCTGCACTGAAGGCACTTGACAGGGCTTCCCGAGTGGGTGCCAACTGCTGATCAATCTTCAGATCCCGGAATGTCTCGGAAATTTGCAGTCCAATATCAGTGACAGCAGACGGCTTGTCGATACAGGGGTGCCTAAGCAACACTTCGTTAGCACGCGAAGTAAAAGAACCATAGAAATAATCGACCAACTTCGGCTCAACAATATCAAAAAGCATGGGATCAGTCACCCTCTCCCACACCTCGTAAGCTTGCGTCGTCTTGAATGCCGCAATCCACTGCGGACCGAAATCCTGCTGGCAGGCCGGATCTAGTATGGTCAATGTCACAAAAAAGTCAATATAGACATCAAGTCTTACCATAACCTTCTGATATGAGAACACCTTTGCTTTCGCCTTTGGCGATGAAACTAGTGTACTTTATAGTTGATAGTGCTGCGGAGACATACTCCTCAAACTGGAGAGTTTCAGGTGTGTGGTTTGGTGGTTAATTGGAATAAGAGTCTGTCGTCGCACCTTGGTTCTAAGGTAATCATCACTTCCCTTGAACCTGTAGGGCATTGAATTCTGCTTGCTTTTAGACATCAGAGTACGTACTGCATCCCGGCAGCTCGAGACGGATCGTTTTCGTTCCAACCTTCGTTCACGTCCTTGACAATATCATCTATCCACTTCCGATCGGGAGGCGTCAGGGACACGAGCCGCTCCAGCTTGGAGTCTTTGAACTCAAAGGTATTTGTTTCGAGCTATGAAGCGAGTACGAACCACTCTAAGTCGCTGACAGGATAAAAGAAACAAGTTGACACATACGTTGACTAATAGATCAAAATTACTTTGAGAATACACGATGGAGTTTGTGCATCCACAAAGCCAGGATGATGTGTCTTTGGCGATGTCAATTTGTTGCAGGGGAAGATATGGTTGAAAGAAGGCGTCCTATACTCGCAATGATGAGCACAAAGAAAACACATGCGGAAAAAAACATGCTTTTCCAAAGACATCAAGTGGTAGGCCCACAAATGCAAGTAAACTCCTGCGATCCGATGTTCGCAGCGAGGTTGGCCGAGATAGTGTGGGGGCACGAGCTGCCAGTGGAGGTGAACCACAGTCTTCAAGTGTTTGTAGCAGACAGGGTATAAGGGTAACTAAAGAGTATTGGTAAGTACATAAACGTTCCACAGGGTGACCGTAAAACATGATCTATAATGATAAACCAAGCCGAGGTTTGCCAATTTGACAAGATGTAAGAAAGAGGAAGACTCACTGACCTTCTTTTGCAGGATCAGAGCCTTCAGTAGGATTAATGTTCGATGTCGGAACTTATGAACAAGTTCTCGTCTGAACTAGGGTTAGAAAATACGGAGTGTGCAATTCCCTGCCAAACTCACAGACTTGTTCCTTCATAACGAGGTCATGGAGTAAGCGCACGAGTGTACACAATTCGCAGATCACAAACCCATGTATAGACCACTCTCGGTCAGCTGAGTTCGCAAGCTGGTCTCGAGGGTAGCCATGAAATCAGTCAGGATCGCCGTCTCGCGAAAGTCACTACCGGATATTTAAACTCCAAGAGACTCGGTATATAGAACAACTCACCGTTGGTTAAAAAATGCATTAGTGACAACACCCAGCTTGTCGCTGATAAACAACCCATGAGGTTACCATCACGAGAAAATCAAAGAGTGGTTCGAACCGAACAGCTCCAAAGACTGGCTTTACTGCCAAAATGACAACAGCTTTCTGAACCATTGAACGCGTGACATCTTCCCCTTTGGAAAGGAGCTCAGAAGAAGCGATCTGCCTATTGCAACTAGAGTGCGAAGTGAGTTGGAAGGGCGTCGAAGGATGAGAAGTAAACACACGAAATGCCGAAAATAGTAGTGGGTTTAGGACCCGAAGGTACTAGGTGAAAGTAACTGTAATCTTCACTGTTCTGCTATCTACGTCACTCATGACAAAGTAATGATCCATGGGTATACATACAAGATGGGCGCCATCAGGCAGGGCCAAAAATGGCAGAATCCTTATTAGCTCTTCGTCTTCAAACACGGGACCTTCGAAGAATTCTACACGGGGTCCTACCTAATCGTGGATTGAAAGATTCGCATTAAAGTTCTATAGAAAACAAAACTTCACACTCACGATATGGTTGAAGTCCACCAAAGCAATACCCAGCACCAATGGGCCGTCCGGCGGCTCAACCAACATCGACTCCGGTCGAGTTTTACGCCCACCTGTTCCACTGGAGC
The DNA here is from genome assembly GCA_025174535.1 of Cantharellus purpuraceus. Taxonomy (NCBI): domain Eukaryota; kingdom Fungi; phylum Basidiomycota; class Agaricomycetes; order Cantharellales; family Hydnaceae; genus Cantharellus; species Cantharellus purpuraceus. Next base: position 1,425,182 of record JALBUN010000049.1, read on the forward strand.
TCCCAGTGGCTGCCGATGCGAGAGACTCCATGTCTGTCGCCCGTCTGTCCTTCGCATAATCATAGTTGGGATCATGAGCACCTGGAATCATTTGTGATGGCGGTGGATATGTGTTCTCCTCGGCAGCTTTCGCGATGATGTCATGCTTCCGAGGCTCCTCGTGTTCAAAGAATGAAGTGCCAGATGACAAGGAAGATGGGCGAGTGCTGTCGTCATCGAACTTGGAAGAAGTCACATCACTAGATGGACCGCTATTGGACTCCGGATCTGGAACCCGCGGTGACCCCCCTTTCCCTGGCACTGGCAACGTTTCGCTAGAGTGTTCGGTCGAAACACCGAGCATAGGCGAGAGCTGCTTCGACAAAGAACTCGTCATCGGCATTCTGAGTGAAGAATCAAAATGCCCATCCAGTTTGGGACTGGTTGGACCAGACGAAAGTGATATTGAACGCTGGCTTGCAGTCTCTGCGTCATCGTCCGAGTTATTGAAGAAATGAGAATGGTCGTCACCGAATTCAGCGGGTGAAGAAGGGAAAGAGTGTAAGGCTGACATTAACCACTAAAGAAAAAGGAAGAGGTGATTGACTCTTGCAGGATCGACGTTTGTTCACTGGTACATTGGCTTACTAAGACTTCGACCACTCCGGCATATTGGCTATTTCAGCTTCCGAAGGCGTTTGTGTTTTGCATGGCGATCATTGGAGACAATAATTCATTGTGGTCAATATACATCTTATCATCTGCTCTCTCTTATCCAACCAGCATGATAAACACGATAGAAGAAATTATATAGGTGAGTTGTTCAATCACTACTGTTTTGGACTCGTTTGTGCTTGTGCCATGGCGTTGGAAGACCAGAGGGTTGGTCAATGAAGCTAATGGCCGTTCCTCAGGCTTTGCAGAATACTTGTGCGTGTGGTCACTCGTCATACGCTCGGGATCTCATTGAGAGCAGCTTGAAACTTCGATATTTACCTCGGGGAATTATGTTACAAGTCTTATGAATGTATGAGTTGAAATGCTTAATCTGCTAATTACCGAGTGCTATATCGCTACGAAAAAAAAAAGTAACCGTGAGGGTTCCCTTTGAAGTGGCATGGTCTCAGTCCTGACACAGAGCTCACAGAGTCGTTGAGTAAGGTGCCCTTGCGTTCTGAAATGCAAATATCAGTCTAGGAAGCCAAACGAAGTCTATTGGACATCGATATTCATAGCTCCTCGCTGGGTAATATAAACCCGAAGGAAGATCGGCCTTGGGATCAGAAGGGGACTAGAATATCGTGCTTGTAGTCATTCATTGATGTGGTGTCTCTGCCCAGTGCGGGTTGACTATAGGTGAGAGTCAATCACAAATGGTCAACAATTGCTTCAATCTCGGTGCAGAGAGTATACAAATGTTCCATGCATGCCAAAAGTTTTATGACTCCGATCCAGATACTTTAGGTAACGATTATCTGCACTTGTTAACAGACTTGCGAGTCGGCCATGATATCCTTTTGACCAAGACACTAGTATATATATTATGGTAATATTTGTACTAGATTCAAGTTGCTGAACACATCTGCCTCACTACTAGATGGTTACATAAAGAATATGCATCGAAAACGAAGAGCAACGCACAAAAAAATCTGAAATCCCCATTTGAGAAATTTTATTTGCCAGTAGGAATAGTAGGGATAGCTGAGTTGTACGTTAACCACTCAGGGAATACATACGCTGTCAACATAGAACTCAAAATACTCACTGCAGCACTGGCATGGGAGCTTTGGTCCCGTGCAAGTTGGAAGTGGGGGTATGCAGACAATTTCTCCGCTACGTTGGCATATGAAGTCTTCAATTGTTGGGGTCAGCTTTGGAGAAGCCGTTGGGGATGCAGCAGTGAGATGGAGCAGCATATTCAGGATAACGAACAAGCCGATTGTATTCATTGTTGTGTTTTACTGACTTGCAGACTAACCTGGATTTTAAGATGTTCATATAGAACCCCTTTACTGGTATGTATGTTTATAACTAGAGTCTTGAGAGAACAGCGCGCCGCTGACCCTAAGTTCGACTTTGACGGTTGCATCATCACGCGCAGAAACGCCAGGAACACTAGTTCGCCTCTGATACCGGTATATATCCGGAAAAGTAATATTTACGGTGGTTTTTATTGGAGGGGCCACTTTTCCAACGTTTGCGTGCAGTGCAAGCAGTGATGCTGGTCTAGATACTATGACAAATAATGCATAATGCTAGCATTTCAGACTTGAAAGTTTGCCGGAATATTTTTGGAATCAAATTGATAGATAAACTGTGAGTAACACATGTGATTTCAGGTCGCTGTACCTCATTTACTTTACTACATAGTTATATAATTAAAGAATACGTATCAAAAATGAAGAATAGTTTCGTCTTAGCAATGATCTACTGATCACTGCATCATCCATTCTAAAATTGCCTTCTGGGACATGTCATTTGTCGGTAGGAAAAAGTGGTGGGTCTAAATTGTACGTTAACCTCGCGTTGTCAACATAAAATTCAAAAAACGCACTGCGGCATTCACACGAGCCTTTCAGCCACATACAAATTAAAATTAAAAATCTACAAACAAATTCCTTATCACGAAAACATGTGATCTGTTTGGCTGATGTGGTCAGAGAGGTCGTTGGGGATGCAACAGTGAGATAAAGCACCATTCTTCAACTGATGAGGATTCATCGCTGTGTTATACGGGCTTATAGTCTGATCAACTGGCCTTTATAGAGGCTCAATTAAATTTATAGACGTCTTTTCCCCGGGTATGTATACTAGTCATTGTAGAGGACTTGAATGGACTTCCTATGACGCAGCTGATGCTAAAATAATAGTCACTGTTATTGCACCATCGCACGCATAACGCCGGGAACACTCTACCTCCTATATTCCCAGGGGAAAGTAATTCACGGGGATGCTTATTGGAGGAATAATCTTCCAGCGCTGGCACGCAGTGCCCTCGAGAGTGGTCATGATGCCATTACTGACGGCCTCTGACAGAGTAGCGGTCCAGGCACCAGCTATACCGCTCGTCTTTTACCGTAGGTGCTGCCCACGATCCGACAGCAACACCTGATGCAGATGTACCAGCGGTAAACACTATTAGCGCCCGCCATGGAGGAACCCCTGCTTCAAAGCCGCAAATTGCGGTGCCTGCAGGCCTCATCAGTGTTGGCATCGTCTCCAATATGACGAACCTCTGAACAATGCTTATAACCAAATATTGAGAGAGAGAAAAGTCAGAATTCACTTCAAGTTGGATCAAGGCACGACTGTAAATGCCTCGGCTCCTCTCGGTATCAGAATACTTATATTAACTCAGTCCACAACTCTACTGGATAGGTACCAGTGTCATCGAGCATTATTCCTGTACCAGCCACTTCATTTGCCTGCTGACCAGCCCGGTTTGCGTTCTTTTGTTCCTAGAGCATCAACCGATACTGCAAATATATGTTGCCTGAACGTATAGCACACGCAATGTTTACACCTCTTGCATCAAACCGCGCAGCGGCATCGCACCCTGCGGCAAAGCTAGTCGCTCAAGTCCGTTCCAGCGTTCCGAGTCGGATTGTGAGATACACCCCGTGGTCATTCTCGTGGCCGCCCCGACCCGAATAATGAGGGTAACTAGACTGGTGGCTATGTAAAACCCATTGCTACAGAAAGATAACTTGACATCTGAGAAATGGGGAGACAGGATCCAGGTTGAGTCCATTTGCTTAAGACAAGGCACCAGATCCATTCACTGAAAGCTTATAATTCTGACATCGCTACGTTACCGAGAGACTCATCTGAGATATCGAGTGCACGAATCTAGCAACAACGGACACTTGCGAGACTTGAGAGGCTGAGCCGAGACCAGGTGCCCGCGTCTCCGTTTGACGAGCTCATGGCGGAAATCAGGGGTGAGTTAGTGTCAGCGCAAGTTGTGATTCCAAACTATCAGTCGTGTTATGAGCGCGAACCGGATAATTAACGGCAAAAGCATAAAAGTCACTGACTGGCGATGCGACATGGAGAACTCACCAAACTTCATCCATTAGATCTAAGATGATGTACAACCTCACAGCACTCCTAGTTCTCCTTTCCGTTGTTGCTTCAACGGGAGCTCTCAACCCCACGCCTTGCACAACTTATTATGGAAAGCCTACGGGCATATGCGCCGACGTATGCACCGTCCCGCCACCTACGTGTGCCGAGCAGCCCGACTTGTGTTGCTGCAGTCAGTGTTACTTTTGAAAATCACGTGGTATCTTGATTCCTGACTAGACGTATTTTTCAAGTTCCCGTCACCAGCACGGGACCGTGCCCTACTAAGACCTGTACCAGCGTATTCAACAAACCAACGGGAGTCTGCGCTGATTTCTGCACTAACCCACCATCGAAGTGTTCCGACCAGCCAGAATCATGCTGCTGCGGTACGTATAGCTTCTCCGGCTACTGATTTAGCATTCAATCTCACAAACCTCAAGTGCCGAACGTTGTAACGACCACATGCGCGCCTACGGCCACTCCAGTATGAGAGAAGGAGTTTCATACAGGACGGTTGAAGCGCGCTGCCATCATGTTGTACAGCCTCTATGATACTTACAATATCGAATCCTATGCTTGTTGATTCCATGCCACTGAATGAATGTGATATACACTTGCGATGTCAGCGAAAGACAAGACACTTTCGGATACACCCAAGTGCTTGCATTTTGAGGTGGAAATCCGCTCCATGACTAGCCCCGAGCCCTTTCCTGCGAGATGACAGTAGAAAAAAATGGGAATGGTGTGCACTTGACCATCTCATGTAAGGGTTGTGAGCTGACGCCGGAACCGTGGCTGTGGATGTGATCCTGACGCACTTTCCAGGTTTACTGAAAGTCAATGCATTGCCTCCTGCTGTCATGCCTGGGAATATTACCTCTAGGGATGTTCCAGGCTCCCTGGATCTTCAATTCAGGGATCTCGGGACAACAGGAAATCATTCCCCCACCCTGGAGTAAGCACCAATGTGGTGGCCTGTATAGGATCAAATGTGACTGTTTGATCTCAAAAGGTGCAATCCGAGTCCAATCACCACCTCGATATTGTGCTTCGACTACGTCAGTATAGAGGTGTCATAACCTATACAGAGCCTAAGGCCCTGCCATCGTGAAGCCGTGATTGCAAGCAGTCAAGCCAAAAGCTCAGTAAACGGAAGGCGCCGTCAAAGATGCTGCGAGTGAGATATAACTGCACTCGAGATCCGGCATGCAGTCAGCGAAATACCGCCGGAAGTAGGTCGAGATGGTCATAGTAGTACAGTATCATGACGAAGCTCCCTGATCCTCAGGAGTTAGATCCTGTGGGGATATTGAGCATGGGCGCGTATATAATGAGTTGGAGCCAGACAAGTAAACCAAATCATCCAGAACCCAACATGCTCGTCAAATCCTCGATTCTCTTGGGAATGTTCACTGTCTTCGGCCTCGTCACCGCCAACAAACCTCGCGCAAGATTTCCCGGCCACCAATGCGCCGACATATGTTTCGACCCGCCTCCACCGTGTTCACAGGCCCCAGACCTGTGCTGCTGTGGTGAGCAAACTCAGTTTTTTTATCTCAAGTATAGCTAATTGATGTTAGTGTAGTTCCAGACGTCGTGGATGCTGCACGAAAGTAACACAGGCATACAGGGTGGAAAGCCTAGTTCATGCTATGACTGGACACAGAGAGACATCTTGTTTGACGATGGAGTGTAATCATGGGTACTTCATGCGACAACCCCTCACTTGTTGTACCTTATTTGTCAGAGCCATATTATGTAAAGTGGGAATTTAGAAGCCGACCAGTAACAATCATACTTCGTCCCAAAACTTTGCTTTGGAGAAGAAGCAATGAATAGTACTTGTAGCCGACAGATATCCGTATCCGCGAAAGAAAGCCCATGGCTGGAAGAAACTTGACAAGCGTGCGGTCAGGGTGTTTCTGTGTATCAAAGCTTCGCTTCGGAAACGATCGTCCGATATATACTATGTAGATGGTCACTACGATGTAGAACTCAATGTCCTGTTTGCATTTGAACATTTTTACGCAGAAGCTATAACTTATCACGAGTTCGGTTAGGAGGGGTAGTGGTGAAGTGTCAAATTAAAGTCTCATCAACACCCTGCCATCGCACGACAATTAAGCCATGCTCGGAGCGTATGTTGGCCAATAAGTATTAACATTGTTGCTTGATACACCGAGGCTCGTCCAGTAATCGAGGCTTACTATACATCCCTGTTCTTGGAGTGTTTTCACGTCCAATCTTGTATGCTGAGAGAGAACTCGAGCGATACGTCAGTTACCTACTCTGCTGTTTACTAGTAAACCACCATCTCTCAGTCTGCTGCGATCACGTCAGCGACGTAATGGGGATCAATTCACAGCAAATAAACGAACCAATCCTCCACTTTAATGTCCCAAAGATGTGCCACGCATCACTAGGGATCTCTTGCCTCCAGGGATCTGAGGGCCGAAACTCCCTTGATCATTAGTGACCCTGCCGTTTGGAACAATATATCCAAGAACCTACGGCCCACCGGCTGAATGCGGTCTGTTACTATCAAACATGAGATTATGATTTGACCTCGTAAGTTGTATTCCGAGTCAACTATTTGCACCAGTGCTGTGCAATTGGCCCGCTAAGGTAGAGCATAGCAACGAAGGCACCATCATCAAGGAGCTATGATCGCGGGCGGTCATTGTGGAAGGCGCTGTCGGAGATGCTGCAGTTAAGATGATCGCACTTGGGAGCCGGTCTTCCTCAGCGCGCAGTCAGCGAAATACCGCAGTAAGCAGGTCAAAAGGGTCATGGCAGTATCATGATGAAGCTCTCCAGAACCTCAGGAGAGAGATATCCCGTGAGGAATAATGAGCATGGGCACGTATATAATAGGTTGTAAGCATACCAAACAGCTCCCAGAACACAACATGCTCGTCAAATCCTCTATTATCTTCGGATTATTCTTTGTCTTTTCCGGACTCGTTACTGCCAACCAACCCCGCACTATAACTCCTGTAAAAGACTGTGCCGGAGCGTGTCCCGAGCCGCCGCCTCCATGCTCACAGGCCCCGACTTTGTGCTGCTGCAGTGAGTCAACTAGACTTTCAATCATTTGCCGCTAAAATGTGACCAATTAATATTAGTTCGAGACACGTAACGCAGAACGCACCATCAGAGTAGGCTCCCTCCATCCTATGAAGCATTATGTCGACATGACTGGAACATAGATCTTCCCGTAGGAGTTCACGAAAGCCTTCGCGCAATAGATTTTCTGTTGTGTATCGCTCTTCATAACATGCGGAATCAGCTGCATGAACGAATTGATCAGACTATGGAGATGGCCAATACAATGCATAGTCCAATATTCTGTTCGCACCCATAAGTTAAGACCTCACGTCACAAGGTAGGAGCAGCGAATTTGGTGAATATTCAAAATTCACTGTGACGCGGCTTCCGTCGCAAACGGCGTTTGAAGACACCTGCAAATTTCAGAGCCACCCACGCTAAATGTTACCCTACATTGATTTTCAAGTGATAATAGTCAAATGCCAATCACATTTCGGCTTCACTTACGTGACTTGTAATAGGAAGCAAGGCCAACGGAGTGTTCGAATGATCTCTCGGAGTCGCTATCATAACTGGACTTTCACAAACATCTCTGTCACCAGTAATATTATTCTCCTAAACTATTGTCGGTATTCCTGGACGGCTTCCGAGGCTCAGAAAAGATCCACCTGATCAACTACGAGGATGTAGACAGTGTAAGTAAAGTAAGCCGTTCAATTCCGTGCGAGGACAGATGAGTACGCACAAGTTACCTTCCCCATATTATCATTCTTGATACCATATCGGTTGTCCTGGAACAATCGATAAATAACACAAACAACACACGATGCAGGCGTACATTGGTGATCTCAACTGTTTCACCAGTGGACGATGAAGTATTGTCGTCGCCACCGCCCTGGAGACATCAACATCAGAAATGGAATGCTTTGGAGGATATCCCTCTAGGAACAACAGACGCACGACGGGGCGATATCCAACTTTATCTCCTACCTGTCATAAAGGTTCAGTAGACAAGCGAAGGGGATTAAAACCTCACTTTGTAATCGGACATGTTCAAATAGAATAATTTGTTATTGCTGAGTTGCTTGGGAAGGGGGAACTCATCTTTGGTTTATTTCAGTGCTTTAAAACTGAAATAAAGTGCTTCATCACTTGTTGCTGATTTTGCAGTGTACTGAAATCTAGTAGTACCAACCACACTAAAAGTGCCTTTTGGTACTTCTTTTAATACACACTACAGCTATATAAGAGCTATATAAGAGCTCCTTTAGGTTTTAATACAGGTCACTTATACACTGCAATTCAGCTAGCAAGGAATACATGACAATTGATACTGTTGACAACCTGGCTGCCAAATCATCCACCACATTGCTCAGCACTGTTGCCTCCACACAGCTACCGCCACTTCCACCATGTCAATGACCACAAACTCAATGCTGCCACTGTGTGATGCATGCAACATGGCTGCAGGCACATGGTGCATAGGGCTGAATGGACCCACTTGGGATGGATTGATAGGTAGGTTGCTTGTTTCTTTTTTTTTTTGGGGGGGGGTTACACACTTTGGAGTTGTGGGGTTGGAGTTGTGGGGTTGGAGTTGTGGGGTTGGAGTTGTGGGGTTGGAGTTGTGGGGTTGGAGTTGTGGGGTTGGAGTTGTGGGGTTGGAGTTGTGGGGTTGGAGTTGTGGGGTTGGAGTTGTGGGGTTGGAGTTGTGGGGTTGGAGTTGTGGGGTTGGAGTTGTGGGGTTGGAGTTGGGGTTTGTTGAAAATGGGACAATAAGACAATTGTAATATCTTTCTATATGGCTGAGTGCCGACTTCTTTTTGTTTCTTTTAAACAACACTCCTTTTGTATATACAATAGGGCTACTTAGTATAAAGCAGATTGTTACATCCTGTAACACCGAGTTCTGATCTCTGGATTCCATCTCCACCTCCATCAACTCCACCTCCGTCAACTCCGGACCCCACCATTGTTCTCCTCATTAGTAGTCTTCTTCTTATGGGTTACAACAACCATTATACTTTCTAATTGTTTAGTATTAGTTTGGACATGAGTCCGAACTCCGAACTCCTTTCCATGTTGTATTCCATATTAGTCTTATTGTCTTATCGCTTTTAGTTTTACCATTCAATTCTCTACATACTTATACGGGCTACTTCTTGTATGTTACAGTAGTTCGTATATCGACTAAGATTCCCCATCAGCTTCTTGGTTACTAGCTTCTTGACAAGTTGAACTTCGGATCCTTGATCCAACTCCGTACTCCAAACTCTGAAATATTGGACCGACGATTCGAGGGGTGCAACACATAAGTTGAAGCCAAGTCCACTTGATCCGACTCAATAGTGATTTGTCCCCATCTGTTTCCGGTGATGAGCCAGGACGCATTGAACCACTCTGACAGTCCAACTCCGCCAGCGCCTTTTCGTATCAAACTTTTAAATAGCGCCGCAATTCCCTCTCCACCTCAGTCTCTAATTCTAGCCATCAATCGTCACTCGTGTTTCATTGCCATCGATCATTATCAGCCTTCGATTCACACCAATCCTTTCATCATCATTCACATGGCTTCCAATTCTATTCCCCTCTCCAACATCTCTTCTAATAATACGTCACACTGGTCTCTGGACACAGAGGACTATCAAAAATATGCTGAGCTCCACGCGCATGTTAAGCCACCTCCATGTGTCAAAATACTTCCAAAACTCTTTCAACGTCCAAGATCCCCACCATGTCTCTCTTATGCCATTGGCGATCCCATATTCTTTCACAATTCCGTTGAACCATATACATTCCTTGGCATTTTGCCTCTATATTGTAACACGGATAGACAAGTTGAACGTGAGGTAGAATTTCAGTCACCATCGCAGACCTATCCTCCCACTTCAATCCGACTCAAGTTACATCGTGTCAGGCAAAGGGACCAAATACCCTTGGAACGGGATACCATATGGAGACGTATCACTAAGACAATAAGGAGTATTTGTTGTGGATGCTGACGGAAGTCCTCATGTGACTCAGGGTCAATTTACCTTTGGAGCCATATGGAAGATGGTATTGGTGGATGTTTCTATTGTTCTTTTATATGACTCACCCCTGTTTCATCTTTTAATTCATTCATACACAACTTACTCATCTTTGTTCTATTTTTGGTTCTTTTATTACTCATCACCTCCTATTCTTACAAAGATTACCCCTATCTGTTGCTTCATTTCTCCATGATTTCCCCATTAGTAGTTCAACTTCACACGCTTTGTCAGCTGGCTTGATCAGCATTTCTTGCATCATATTGCATCATTTGCTCTTCATATTGTGTCGTTGTGCCCTGGGGATTTGTATATAAAAGGGCGCTAGTTTTCACCTTTGGAATGAATCAACAAGTTTTCAGCCCATGCTCTAAAGTCAAAGTCCACGCTCTAAGTCTACGCTCTACGCTCTACATCACAATCCATTAGCTCTACACTGAGGTAAAGCACCTTGGTTCAACAATCAGATTTCCCTCCGCCACCGAGAGGTTGCATCTCCTGAAACCAGCTTTCGCGTACCTCCCAACTGGGCTCTCCATCCTCATCCAGTCACAGAGCACGATCAGCCATCAGGACCAACCCTTTTGCTCCCATCCTCATCCAACCACACTATTCGACTTTCCTGTTACTCAGTGCTACCTCTACCCCTCGACCTGATTGATCTTTGGAGTGCTGAACAACTGCGTTACACACCATCTGTTTGCTAGGACCGTTGCGCGCAGGCTTATAGGATCTATTCCTTAAGCAAACCGACACCAGTTGAACTGGAACAGTAAAGTCCCATCCCCTTCCTTACTAGTATCCGAACACCAGCTACTCCTTTAAACTCCGAGTTTTCAGCACTTAACACAGATACAAGATGTATGACGATGCTTCAGATCTTTTCTGACATCGTCTTAGACCAACTGCATATAGAAGTTGCCTTTACAACAGGGTTGTGGTGGTTGGAATGGACTTGGCTTCAGCTTATGTGCTACACCTTCATTAATACCTGTGTCCAAGATTTCAGAGATAGAGTACAACTTAGATAGTTAGGATTGGACTTAAGACCTAGATGTGCTCTGATATTCAAACTGGGGAATGAAGTCCCCTAGTATGGCTTAAATGCATATGTGAAATCTAATAATAATTACTCCAGTGAGGAATCTCTGAGGCTGACAGCCTTACAAGAGTATGTCTGAATCTGATGGTTTCCATAAGGAGTATAGATTTCATGTGTGAGTAGATTGGATGGGGATCTTGTTATGATTATATTCATTAACACCTAGATCCCTGTCTGATCCCCCAGATCCCCACACAGATGAAATCTATACTCCATTTGAAAACCATACATCTCCTGTAGTCCATCTGATCATCATTGCAACTCTGCCCATCTGTTTCTGGTTCCATTGATGCATCAGCATCACCATAGGAACTGGACATCTGTCCCCACCAGACTTGGATGTATTCATGTAGGGCCATTGGCCTTGGAGATCCATCACTGGAGTGATTATTATTAGATTTTGAATATGTATTTAAGTTGTGCTACTGGGGACTTCATTCCCCAGTTCAAATATCAAATCATGCCTAGCTCCTAAGTCTGATCTGAACTATTCAAAGTCTTACTCCACCTCTGAAATCTCAGACACAGGTATTAGTGAGGGTGCAGCACATAAGCTGAAGCCAAGTCCATTCCAACCCCCACGACACACCCTGACACCAACTCTGACTCTGATCCAAGTTCCAACCTCCCATTGGACCTAGTGCATAACAATGGGTCATGAGTTTGCAAGTTGGGTCAGCAAAATGTTCCAAGTCAGTTGAAACTCCAAGACTCTCATGTCAATGTCTCTTTCTTCTGACCAACACCCATGCAACATTATTTTCTCATATCACAGCCACCTCTTATGTTTTCACCAATTGGCATCAAAGGACTATCTCCAAAATGGTTAGCAATCTGGCCATTGGATTTGCAGTTGTCTAGTAAGTAGGAAGTAGTCTCTTGCCACCTTAGCTCCACAGGCGGTGATGAGCTAGGATGCATTGAGGACATATATCAAACCACTCTGACAGTCCAACTCCGCCAGTGTCTTTTCATATCAAACTTTTAAATAGCGCCACAACTCCCTCTCCACCTCAGTCTCTAATTCTAGCCATCAATCGTCTCTCATGTTTCATCGCCCTTGATCATTATCAGCCTTCTATTCACACCCATCCTTTCATCATCATTCACATGGCTTCCAATTCTATTCCCCTCTCCAACATCTCTTCTAATAATATGTCACACTGGTCTCTGGACACAGAGGACTATCAAAAATATGCTGAGCTCCACGGGCACCTCCATGTGTCAAAATACTTCCAAAACTCTTTCAACGTCCAAGATCCCCACCATGTCTCTCTTATGCCATTGGCGATCCCATATTCTTTCACAATTCTGTTGAACCATATACATTCCTTGGCATTTTGCCTCTATATCGTAACACGGATAGAAGAGTTGAACATGAGGTAGAATTTCAGTTGCCATCGCCGACCTATCCTCCCACTTCAATCCAACTCAGGTTACATCATGTCAGGCAAAGGGACCAAATACCCTTGGAATGGGATACCATATGGGAGACATATCACTAAGACAATAAGGAGTATTTGTTGTGGATGCTGACGGAAGTCCTCATGTGACTCAGGGTTGATTTACCTTTGGAGCCATATGGAAGATGGTATTGGTGGATGTTTCTATTGTTCTTTTATATGACTCACCCCTGTTTCATCTTTTAATTCATTCATACACAACTTACTCATCTTTGTTCTATTTTTGGTTCTTTTATTACTCATCACCCCCTATTCTTACAAAGATTACCCCTATCTGTTGCTTCATTTCTCCATGATTTCCCCATTAGTAGTTCAACTTCACATGCTTCATCAGCTGGCTTGATCAGCATTTCTTGCATCATATTGCATCATTTGCTCCTCATATTGTGTTGTTGTGCCCTGGGGATTTGTATATAAAAGGGTGCTAGTTTTCGCCTTTTGGATCAATCAACAAGTTTTCAGCCAATGCTCTAAAGTCAAAGTCCACGCTCTAAGTCTACACTCTACGCTCTACATCACAATCCATCATCTCTACACTGAGGTAAAGCACCTTGGTTCAACAATCAGATTTCCCTCCGCCACCAAGAGGTTGTATCTCCTGAAACCAGCTTTTGCATACCTCCCAAACAGACTCCCCATTGTCATCCAGTCACAGAGCACGATCAACCATCTGGACCATCCCTTTTCGCTCCCCATCCTCCCTTAACCACAGAGCACTATTACACTTACCTGTTACTCAGTGCTACCCCTACCCCTCGTAGGATCTATTCCATAAGACGCTTGTTCGGAATCATGTCAGTATACAATATTCTGATGTATAGGAGATATACATCAGGATTTCAATGATACATAAAGCCAGGGAGTTACAATTTGGATATCTTAAAAGATTTCGGATGTGTGAAATTTTCATAAATATAAACATATATTCTATATTTTAATAAACTTTAAAAGATAAGATATTTGGTTGAGATGAACATAATTATTTACATGAATATAATAGGAATGTATATATGAATATAATTGGTATTATATAGGGTATTTAGATATACAAATACCAGGTGGGGATTAAAGATAGTTCAAATTATGTTACAAGTATTGTATAAGAAAGAATCAATGATATTTGGATGTTCCCTCAAGGGAGTTGCCACCACTAAATGGGGAAAAAACAATTATTTTTGAGAATTATGCCAAAATATCAAAATATGTTTTAATCTAGTATATTGTGTAAAATTTGAGAATCATGTTGAAATATGAAAATAAGTTTGAATTGAAGTGTATTGTATAAAATTTGAGGAAAATAGGTTGTACATATGTATTTGTTGTATTTCTGAACAAGCATCTAAGTGAACTGACAGCAGACTATATTTCAAGTCTTGGAATCACAGGGAATAGACTCTATTAAGTATGTGAAGAAATCTCTACCAGCATGCTGTTACATCCTGTAACACCAAGTCCAATCTCTGGACTCCATCTCCATCTCCATCAACTCCACCTCCATCAACTCCACCTCCATCAACTCCACCTCCATCAACTCCACCTCCATCAACTCCACCTCCATAAACCCTGAACTCCATTTATTGTTCTCTTGATAAGTAGTTTCCTTGATATGGGTTACAACAATCATTGTCTTTTATATTGATTAGTATTAGTTTGGACTTGAGTCTGAACTCTGAACTCCTTTCCATGTTGTACTCTATATCCATCTTATTGTTCTCTTACTCTTTAGTTTTCCATTCAATTCTTTGTATACTTATATGGGCTATTCTTTGTATGTTACAGCAGTTTGTATATCAACTAAGTTTGACCTCTATCTTCTTGGTTGCTAGCTTCTTGACAAGTATCTTCTTGACAAGTCAAAGTCCAGATCCTTGATCCAACTCTATACTCTAAATTCCAAAATATTGGACTGATGATCTGAGGGGGTGCAACACATAAGTTGAAGTCAAGTCCACTCAATCTGAGTCAACAGTTATTGCTCGATTCTGTCTCCGGTTGAACTGGAACAGTAAAGTCCCCTCCCCTGTATCACTAGCATCTGAACTCTGGTTACTCCTTTTGAACACAGTTTCCCAGACCTTAACACATGCATATACATCATAATCCAGTCTCTAACCACCACTCATGCAGGTGCTCCTATGTACTACCTCAAATTCCTGCATCAAAGTCCACCAGAGGTGATGGGGGATGCCTCACTGCTCTTGTGTGACAAGGTGGGTGCAAGTGTTATGCACTAGGTCCAATGGGAGGTTGGAACTTGGATTGGAGTCAGAGTTGGTGTCAGGGTGCATTGTGGGTGTTTTAGAACCCACAAAATTATGGTGTTAGGGCAAACTCTAATCACCACAATTCTGTGAATGAACAGCTAAGAAGAATATTAAATCCTGCTGCAGCACAACTCCAGAAATGATTTAACATTTGTACTTTGGTTACAATCCCTTGTATTGGTCAATGCAGACTATACACAGAAAAGTAATATGTTTCTTAGCAGCAAGAAATGAATAAGACTTCCAGAGTCTAGAGTTCACAGATGCTTAGGGGTCCAGATATTCTGAAATGAGGGGAATGCACTTAGAGACTAAAGGAAGTAGGTGGATGAATCCAACTGTCCAACCAGTGATACTCTGAAGCAGGTAATAGCAATGTGTGAAGTGGTCTGCAACTGCTTCACATGAGTTCAAGCTTCTAATGCTCTGCAAAGGCAGTACACACTAGTAACTTAAGACACTTGTTTGGAATGATGTCATTATACAATATTCTGATGTATATGAGATATACATCAGAATTTCAATGATACATAAAGCCAGGGAATTACAATTTGGATATCTTAAAAGATTTTGGACATCTAAAATTTTCATAAATATAAACATATATTCTATATTTTAATAAACTTTAAAAGATAAGATATTTGGTTGAGATGAACATAATTATTTACATGGATATAATAGGAATGTATGTATTAATATAATTGGTATTATATAGGATATTTATACAAATACCAGGTGGGGATTAAAGATAGTTCAAATTATGTTACAAGTATTGTATAAGAAAGAATCAATGATATTTGGATGTTCCCTCAACAGAGTTGCCACCAGTAAATGGGGAAAAAAAGAATTATTTTTGAGAATTATGCCAAAATATCAAAATATGTTTTAAAATTTGAGAATCATGTTGAAATATGAAAATAAGTTTTAATCTAAGTCTATTGTGAAATTTGAGGAAAATAGGTTGTATATACATATTTGATGTATTTCTGAGCAAGTGTCTTAAACAAGAGCACTAATGGCAGGTGTATGGGAACCACCTTTTCCCTATCAAATCCTATTTATGCAGCACCAATGTGCTATTCTTTGCTTTTCCATTCCTAAATATCAGCATATATTTGATGCTTGTACCTGGAATGGACTTATTCAAATATTCTTTATTTTTCCATATTTTTTTGGGAATATTCCATGCAGAACTCGGCTCAGAATCATTTATTTCTGCTGTGCTACAGTTGTGGACCCATAGGTGCCCACAAACCTTCCCACAGCCGGCTCTCCCCTTTTGGACCAGGCATTTGGCCTGAATTCAAGCTCAGATGTCTCTGATCAATAAATATTCTGTAACTTAACAACCACAGCCTCTCAGGGCACTATTTTCCATGCAGATCATCACCTGAGATGTGGCTATCCATGGCTGTCCAAACCAGTGCAGAAAACAGGGTGGACACCCTTCTTTTTGCCTGATCAGTGCCTAGTTCAGGGATCAGATCAGCTGATGGGTGATCAAATCAGGTGATTGCCTTGGAATATTCTACCCCTTTCCATAACATTCTAGCTGTTTCCCTCTATTATTAGATAGAACTTTCCAGAACCATTATTCAGCTCCTGATCAGTGTTAGTGCTGTGATCAGATCCTGTGATTGGCTTGGAATATCCTACCCCTTTCTTCCACCTTCCACAACCTTCCAGTAGTTTCCATCTATTAATAGGTAGAATATTCCAGAAGCATTAGTCAGCCCCTGTAAATACAATATATAAGGAGGCCATTCTGCCTCTGAAAGAATAACATATCAACATATTCTACCCATCTTCTGCACACCAGTGTGACTAGAGTGACATACAGTGTCATCCTCTATCTCAGTAACTGTTGATTACCAGTTCAAGGATCTTTTACAGTTGTGTAACTGTACTTGATTGCACTCAAAGTAGTGATATTCCTGCTTTGGGCGTGAGTGTAGTATCTGCCTCACGTGACTATGAATCTACAGGGTGAGATTGTCTGTTGATAGTCCTGCCATTAGTGCTCTTGTTTAAGTTACTAGTGTGTACTGCCTTTGCAGGGCATTAGAAGCTTGAACTCGTGTGAAGCAGTTGCTAGACTACTTCACACATCGCTGTTACCCGCTTCTGAGTGCCACTGGTTGGACGGTTGGATTCATCCACCTACTTCCTTTAGCCTCTAAGTGCATTCCCATCTTTTCGGAATATCTGGACCCCTAAGCGTCCGTGAACTCTAGACTCTGGAAGTCTTATTCATTTCTTGCTGCTAAGAAACATATTACCTTTCTGCGTATAGTCTGCATTGACCAATACAAAGGATTGTAACCAAAGTACAAACATTAAATCGTTTCTGGAGTTGTGCTGCAGCAGGGTTTGATATTCTTCTCAGCTGTTCATTCACAGAATTCTGGTGATTTAGAGTTTGCCCTAACACCATAATTTTGCGGGTTCCAAAACAGCAGGACTATCGACAGACAATCTCACTGTAAGTTGGTGTCTTAGTTCACACGATTACACAGAACTCAACCAAGTGTATTGGTTGTGCGATGTGTTGTACAGTGTGGTAGTTTACTAAGTTCTGTCTACTATATGTGGACCCACATGTGTACTTGGGTCCACTGGCTTACATAATAACTATACATATGCACCCTATGGGTGCATATATATATCAAGAAGACAGCATTTCTTAATGGAATGCTGCATACATTAATTATAACTATATAACTATATACTATAGTAAATAAGTACCTTGGGTACTTACACCCTCCTCTTTTTGAATGAGGTGTGATCTCATTCAGCACCTTTTTAATCATACAGCTCCTTATGAAGCTGTTCCGATGAGTGGGTGTCCATATGGTCATCTTGTTCATATGGCTCTGGAGGGGGATGGCTCTCAGTCATCCCTGACGTGGTTGCGGTATCCTCATCCACTTGAATGGATGAGGAGGATGCAATTGCTACTGCAGCATCTTGAGTTCATGATTAAGTTGATTGTGACCTAAATGCTCAGCAAGAGAGTGTTTAGCAGCTTTATGAGCTGCTTGGGAGACTCCCTGAGTCTCCTGCTTTTGCTTACCAACCCTGGCAGGCTGGTTAAAAGCTGCTCCAGAGGTGATGCATGTAGCAAACTCCTCTAATATAGCAGCATGATCGGGGGTGATGCCTCCTGATCGTCCAAACCAGAGCACAAGCTCTAATTCAGTATGTCCTTTGGGGGAGCGATTCCCCCAATCATATGCTCCAGTGACTGAAGCACGAAAGGTGTCACCAATAGTTGGTGAGAACTTTTGACCACTGGTCAATAATTCCCAGTGGCCAGGATTCTGGAACATAGTCCAGAGGTTCTTCTTAAATACAGAAGAACCCTTCTTGGGAGTGGCCTTTTGTAGCCACATCCAGATGTCCACATTGGACAAGTTCATAGTACCATCTGACTCCTGTCAGATGGCTGGGGGGACCCCATTAGGGTTTACTTGCCACCCTTGTATGAGGGCAAGTGTGTCTACTGGTGTGGTCAGTAGAGTGACAATAGGACTCGTGTTATCAGTGTGAGCCAGTAGAGTCATTCTCTTGATGACTCTGTGCATCGGTACAGTCCATTCCATGAACGGCATGGCCAATGCCTTTTTATGGAGTGATATGAACTCTGGAGTGTCCATATCACAGATGTCAAACCAGTCTGCCCTGATAGGGGTGGACTTGCCCAGAGGTCATGGCAGGTGGCCAGTGACTGCTCTGGGGGGGTCAGCCACAGTCATGAACCATGGTGCCCATTTGGGGAATGATTTCCCCACATTGGCATGCTTGAGAGCATGCCCAAAATCATCCCATTGTTTGCAATAATTTGTATGCTGGGCTTCCTCCAGCATCTTCAATGCTAGATCTTTTAAGGTATGGCTGGCATCACCAGCCATATATTCCTTTCGGGGCTGGTCGATCTCAGCTTCAATTTCTGATAGGGAAAACTCTTTGAGTTTGCCTGATTGCTTAGCACCCTTGGGGATGCTAGCCAGGAGGAGGCCACGATCGTGGTTGTATCCCTCCCAGATTGGGTCAGTGTCATCCCAATCTTGACCCTCAAACCCTCGAGGATCGATCCAAGGCAATTTGCTTGGGCAATCGTCCTCCTCTTTGGTGAGATCGATCATTTCCCATGATGATGAAGCCATGGGCTGTGACGGCATCATGGCAGACAATGATTTGCCTGCCATAGCATGTGATAGTGATGCTATTGGGGCCAAGCGCACCATTGTGAGCTTGGTCTTGAATGTAGGAGGTGCTCTATTAGCAGCCTCCTTCAGTGTTTTTAACTTGTCTCTGAGATGAGTTACTTTGGACTTCTCATTGTCAAGAAGTCCTTTGAGTTCTTGGACCTGCGCAAACAGGTCCAAGTTATCCTCTTATCATAGTCTTCATGATAAGGTGTTGTGACGTCATCTTCAATGTCGCATATAAGTCGCAGCCATGCAACTCTTAATGCTCTTTCCACCGAAGTGGTGGAAAGGTATAGTTGGCCCCCATTTTAGGCCTCAATTAAGTGCAACACATATGCATTGCACTTGTTGCACCCATGAGGGTGATGGATGGCAGTGCCACCATGCCATCTGCCAATTTTCCAGGTCATCTCATCTTGATGACCCCTGATCATATCTGCAGCACTTGTTACCAGTGCTGCCACTGTGGAAGTTTGTTCAACTTCCATTGGATGCTCATCCTGAGCATTTATCATCTCCCTTCTGAGAGATGACATTTTGATGGGGGGGTTGTGGTGGTTCGAAGAAACACCACTAGCCTTTTATGGCTGAGCTCAAAAATTCTTTATTGAGAATTTTTCTAGTGACTATGTCACATGGGTGTAACATGATTGATTATTGCTTACCCCTTTCATGCTACTATGAGTAGCACAACAGTGAACTGCTCCCTATGGGAGCAGTTTTTTCAACCATTGAGCTGCCTATTGTTATGGTAGCTCTATCCTTATCTAGGAACTACCATTTAATCGAGGTAGTTCCTCCTCCCCTTGTTGAGCTACCGTCATTGATGGTAGCTCTTTGCTGCATGCCACTAGGAGCTACCTTTATTCTTGGTAGCTCCACTTCCCCCCTTTGAGCCCCATTAGATTTTTGGGGTTCTGTCTCTCTGAGAACTACCTTCAATGAGGTAGTTCTCATGCTTGAGTCACCCCTCAAAGTTCTAAATAATCATCTAGAGCTTCTAGGTCCTTACATGATGTGTAAGGTTCCCAGGTGACGTCTCCCAACATCCATAGAACTTGAAATTCAAGTTCTTTATCACTTATCCATCAATGAGCAATGATTTCATTGATGAGCCACTCCTGCTCAGTGTTGTTCCCAAAGTTGTAAAATGACTTCACTGCCCATTTTGGGAATCTCATCTCATCATTTGGCACATACGGTTGAATGAGGCTGATGTGGAACGTAGGTGTAATGTGCCTACTAGTCAGTTCTGGTGGCAGTTCCAGTGTCACCATTGAAGCTTTATTATGGGCTTCAATTATTTTATAGGGCCTGATATACCTGGGCACTAGTTTGCTGGTTCTACCCTTAGGTAGAGTCAATTTTTTTCATTGAGAGGTAGACTTTGTCACCTCTCTGGAAGGTTGGACCTTTCTGACATTTCTTATTGGCATAAAACATCTGAACAACGTGACTTTCTATAATCATGTTGTGCGCTGCTAGCAGGTTCATTTGAGCCTGCTGTGTGAATCATTTGACACCCTTGAATTTGGTGTCATTGTTAATGGGCATGCCTATTCTAGGCATATACCCATGGTTAAGCTCAAACAGAGTAAACCCTGTTGTTGAGCTTATGTTGGAGTTTAGCGCAAACTCCACCATTGGACACTTGTGTGCCCAATCTTTCTGATCACTTTGTACAACAGTATGAAGTATTTGGCCAATGGAATGATTCACTTGTTCTGTCGCTCCATCTGTTTGCAGATGGAATGCTGTGGACATGAGGAGTTTCACTCCCATTATCCACTGTAGTTCATGCCAAAAGATAGACGTGAACTTCAAATCTCAATCAGACACGATCGAGTCTGGTACACTGTGAAGGCATACAACTTCTTTAAGGAATAGCCATGCTACTCCTTTTGCTGTTACATGCATGTTTGTAGGTATTATATGTACCTGTGACGTGAAGTGATCTATGACTACCAGTAGGTAGTCATAGTGATTTGATTTTGGTAATGGACCCATAAAGTCCATACCTATCAATTGCCAGGGCCACTCTGGTACTGGCAAGCTATGAAGAAGCCCTGTGGGTTTCTTTGCACTGTCTTTATTCATTTGGCACTTCACACATGAAGTGCAGAATGATTCGACATTGGTGGTCATGCTTGACCACCAGTATGACCATTGAATGTAATTCACGGTTTTTAGTCGACCAAAATGGCCAACCACTTGGTGCACATGGTTGATTATTATCTTGACCAGCCTCCTCCTCTTCAGGAACACTGAGTGGGGTATACAGATGACATCACATTTGTATATATTTTTGGTCCATATTAGACCATCACGCACACCAATTGTGCATGTTCTTTAGGTGCTTCCAGCACCTTAGAAAGGACAGTATCCTTTCTATATGTACCTCATACAATCTGCATGAGGTTGATCCCATGCTCAACATGGGATTGCAATGGTGTTCCATCATCATCTGATGACATCACTCCAACGTCCTCTATTTCTTTAGAGGAATTAGAATCATCATTCAATGATTCTGTTTGAATATTGAGTGCTTCAGCTTCTAGTGCTCTGTTTTCTTTTTTCTTAAGCAGTCACCTTCGGGTGACTGCTGCTGTCCTGATCTCAACGAACCATTCCATGGGGAGCAGTTCTCCTTCAGGGTTGAGACATTCATCTGCATTTACGTAGATGTAGTTGGGATGACTCTCTGTTGGGGAGTCATCAGCATAGTAGCATGATAGACAATCCGCTACTTTGTTCTCTACCCTGTCTATATGCAGGGTAGTAAAGTTAAAATGGGATAAGAACTCTGTAAGTACCCAAGGTACTTACCTACTATAGTATGTAGCTAGATAGTTAGTGTATGCAGCATTCCATTAAGGAATGCTGTCTTCTTGATAGATATATGCATCCTATGGGTGAATATGTATAGTTATTATGTAAGCCAGTGGACCCAAGTACACATGTGGGTCCACATATAGGAGACAGAAAGATTTAGTAACTACCACACTGTACAGCACATCACCCCACCAATACACCTGGTTGAGTTCTGTGCAATGGTGTGAACTAAGACACCCAATTCACAAACTCCCACCACCTAATCTGTCTAGGAGACAGGTTCTTTTGCATCTCAAAGTATTTGAGACCCTTGTGGTCAGTTACTAGGATGAACTTTCGTCCTAGTAGCTTATCTTCCCATCTCATGAGGGCTTCAAGCACAGCTATAGTCTCATGCTCATGGGTCTTATAGTGCTGTTGTGCAGCACTAAATTTCTTTGATAGGAATCCGGCAGGCCAACAGGTCTGCCAATCTTTTCCTTGTCCATAGACAGCTCTGACTCCAGTTTTGGAGCCATCAGTAATAACCCAAATAGTATCGGGGTTATTGATATCGATGGGCTTCAATATTGGAGCCCTACACACTAGTGTATGGGAACCACCTTTTCCCTATCAAATCCTATTTATGCAGCACCAATGTGCTATACTTTGCTTTTCCATTCCTAAATATCAGCATATACAAGGTGCTTGTACCTGGAATGGACTTATTCAAATATTCTCTATTTTTCCATATTTTTCCGGGAATATTCCATGCAGAACTCGGCCCAGAATCATTTATTTCTGCTGTGCTACAGTTGTGGACCCATAGGTGCCCACAAACCTTCCCACAGCCGGCTCTCCACCTTTGGACCAGGCATTTGGCCTGAATTCAAGCTCAGATGTCTCTGATCAATAAATATTCTGTAACTTAACAACCACAGCCTCTCAGGGCACTATTTTCCATGCAGATCATCACCTGAGATGTGGCTATCCATGGCTGTCCAAACCAGTGCAGAAAACAGGGTGGACACCCTTCTTTTTGCCTGATCAGTGCCTAGTTCAGGGATCAGATCAGGTGATTGCCTTGGAATATTCTACCCCTTTCCATAACATTCTATTCTATTATTAGATAGAACATTCCAGAACCATTATTCAGCTCCTGATCAGTGTTAGTCCAGTGATCAGATCCTGTGATTGGCTTGGAATATTCTACCCCTTTCTTCCACCTTCCACTACCTTCCAGTAGTTTCCATCTATTAATAGGTAGAATATTCCAGAAGCATTTGTCAGCCCCTGTAAATACAATATATAAGGAGGCCATTCTGCCTCTGAAATAGGAACAAATTCTACCACTTCTACCCATCTTCTGCACACCAGTGTGACTAGAGTGACATACAGTGTCATCCTCTATATCTCAGTAACTGTTGATTACCAGTTCAAGGATCTTTTACAGTTGTGTAACTGTACTTGATTGCACTCAAAGTAGTGATATTCCTGCTTTGGGCATGAGTGTAGTATCTACCTTGCGTGACTACGAATCTACAGGGTGAGATTGTCTGTTGATAGTCCTGCCATTAGTGCTCTTGTTTAAGTTACTAGTGTGTACTGCCTTTGCAGGGCATTAGAAGCTTGAACTCGTGTGAAGCAGTTGCTAGACTACTTCACACATCACTGTTACCTGCTTCAGAGTGCCACTGGTTGGATGGTGTCAGTTCGCTTAAGGAATAGATCCTATAAGCCTGCGCGCAATGGTCCTAGCAAACAGACGGTGTGTAACGCAGTTGTTCAGCACTCCAAAGATCAATCAGGTTGAGGGGTAGAGGTAGCACTTAGTAACAGGAAAGTGGAATAGTGCTCTGTGGTTGGATGAGGATGGGAGCAAAAGGTCGGTCCTGATGGCTGATTGTGCTCTGTGACTGGATGCCAATGGAGAGCCCAGTTGGGAGGTACGTGAAAGCTGGTTTCAGGAGAAGCAACCTCTCAGTGGCGGAGGGAAATCTGATTGTTGAACCAAGGTGCTTTACCTCAGTGTAGAGCTGATGGATTGTGATGTAGAGTGTAGAGTGTAGACTTAGAGTGTTGTTACGCACTAGGTCCAATTGGGGGTCGGAGATTGGATTGGAGGTCGGGTCGGAGTTAGGGTCAGAGGTTGGGTCGGGGTTGGAGTACGTCGTGGGGGTTGGAACGGACTTGGCTTCAGCTTATGTGCTGCGCCCTCACTAATACCGGTGTCCAAGACTTCGGAGACGGAGTACGACTTAGAGAGTTAGGATCGGACTTAGGAGCTAGGCGTGATTCAATATTCAAACTGGGGAATGAAGTCCCCAGTCGGGCAACTTAAATACATACTCGAAATCTAATAATAATTACTCCGGTGATGGGTCTCTGAGGCCGACAGCCTTATGTGAGTATGTCCGAGTCTGATGGGGATGGATGTCTGGGTTCCTATGATGATGCTGATGCATCAATCGGAACCGGAGATGGATGGGTGGAATCGGCGGTGACAATTGGACAGGTAAATGGAGACGTAGCAGTTTTCAAATGGAGTATAGATTTCATATGCGCGGGGATCTGAGGGGATCGGATGGGGATCTGGGCGTTAATGAATATAGTCATAACAGTATCTCTCCATTTAAGGCTGAACCCCTGAGGCCTCATGTCCGTGGATTGAATAGGTGAGACGATTGGGCGTGGTCGGAGTTATACTGGGGGTCTGGAGACATATAAAAGGAGGGGCATGATTGAGGTCTTATCCTCAACAATGTCAAACCCTTTGGCAAGCATGAGTGTGGCCGAGCTGGAGCAGTTGCTCTTGGCCCGACGGAAGGAAGAGGAAGAGGAGCGGAAACGGAAAGAGGAGGAGGAAGCGGAATGGAGACGGAAGGAGGAGGAGGAGGCGGAATGGAAACGGAAGGAGGAGGAGGAGGCGGAACGGAGACGGAAGGAGGAGGAAGAGGCGGTGACGAGCCAGGACGCATCGAGGACGCATATCGAACCACTCTGACAGTTCAACTCTGCCAGCGTCTTTTCGTATCAACTTTTAAATAGCGCCACAACTCCCTCTCCACCTCAGTCTCTAATTCTAGCCATCGATCGTCACTTGTGTTTCATCGCCATTGATCATTATCAGCCTTCTATTCACACCCATCCTTTCATCATCATTCACATGGCTTCCCATTCTATTCCCCTCTCCAACATCACTTCTAATAATACGTCACACTGGTCTCTGGACACAGAGGACTATCAAAAATACGCCGAGCTCCATGGGCATGTTAAGCCACCTCCACGTGTCAAAATACTTCCAAAACTCTTTCAACGTCCAAGATCCCCACCATGTCTCTCTTATGCCATTGGCGATCCCATATTCTTTCACAATTCCATTGAACCATATACATTCCTCAACATTTCACCTCTATATCGTAACACGGATAGAAGAGTCGAACGTGAGGTAGAATTTCAGTCGCCATCGCTGACCTATCCTCCCACTTCAATCCGACTCAGGTTACATCATGTCAGGCAAAGGGACCGAATACTCTTGGAACGGGATACCATATGGAGACGGATCACTAAGACAATAAGGAGTATTTGTTGTGGATGCTGACAGAAGTCCTCATGTGACTCAGGGTCAATTAACCTTCGGAGCCGTAGGGAAGATGGTATTGGTGGATGTTTCTATTGTTCTTTTATATGACTCACCCCTGTTTCATCTTTTAATTCATTCATACACAACTTACTCATCCTTGTTCTATTTTTGGTTCTTTTATTACTCATCACCTCCTATTCTTACAAAGATTACCCCTATCTGTCGTTTCATTTCTCCATGATTTCCCCCTTTAGTAGTTCAACTTCACACGCTTCATCAGCTGGCTTGATCAGCATTTCTTGCATCATATCGCATCATTTGCTCCTCATATTGTGTCGTTGTGCCCTGGGGATTTGTATATAAAAGGGTGCTAGTTTTTGCCTTTGGAATAAATCAACAAGTTTTCAGCCCACGCTCTAAAGTCAAAGTCCACGCTCTAAGTCTACGCTCTACGCTCTACATCACAATCCATTATCTCTACACTGAGGTAAAACACCTTGGTTCAACGATCAGATTTCCCTCCGCCACCGAGAGGTTGCTTCTCCTGAAACCAGCTTTCGTGTACCTCCCAACCGGGCTCTGCATTGTCATCCAGTCACAGAGCATGATCAGCCATCGGGACCGACCTTTTGCTCCCATCCTCATCCAACCACAGAGCACTATCCCACTTCCCTGTTACGTACCCCTCGCCCTGATTGATCTTTGGAGTGCTGAACAACTGCGTTACACACCGTCTGTTTGCTAGGACCGTTGCGCGCAGGCTTATAGGATCTATTCCTTAAGCGAACCGACAGCGGAATGGAGACGGAAGGAGGAGGAGGAGGCGGAACGGAGATGGAAGGAGGAAAAAGAGCAGCGGCGGAAAGAGGCGGCGAAAACGGAACGGAGAAGGAAAGAGGAGGAAGCAAAGGTTGAGAGGGCCCACATGGTGAAGGAACTTGCGGCAGTGATGGAGGCTGCAAGACTGAAAGAAGTGGAGGAGCAGGCGCACGAGTTAGAGGCCGCCATGGAGGTAGAGGAGGAGGTGACCGGGGCAGGGGGAACCAGCCACCCAGGAAGTCCGAGTGTGCCAATACGGCCAGGGACCCCAGAAGTCACCATCATCTCTGTTACATGGACGGAGATGACTCGTTCAAGGACTGTCACTGCAGAGGACTCGCCGTTATGTCTGCGGGCATGGCCCCTATTTGAGTTGGGGGCAGCTGAGGAAGATGATGCGGCGGAGACGGAGAGGGCGGAGGTGGAGCCGGATCCCGATGCCAATGTGGAGCTTGATGCAAATGCGGAGCCTGAGGTGGGCATGGATGTTGGGACGGATGTGGAGCCGGATCCCACTTCAAATTCCTACGAGGAGATGGCTTGGGTAGCTGCGGTCAAGGCTCAGAAAAGAGCGGAGCTCTATGCCGCTACCACCAAGAAGAATCTCAATGTCGTGGTCTTTTCATTGAAGGCCTACCCGAGTGCTGATACGGAGAAGCGAGAGGCGGACTGGAGGGTCATATGGTGCAAGGCGGAGAGTCGTGTGTTGGCGACCCATAAGAAGGAGCTGCGTGTTGCGAGGTCGGCGATCCAGCTTCACAAGTGCGAGATGGAGAAGGTGGCCACAGAACAGCAGGACAAGGAGGAGGAGAGGGAATGCTTGGAGGCCACAGCAAGAAGGGGCGGACCACCCAAGGCTCTGGCTCCAATGGAGCCATTTGGCGGACCCGGCGTAACTTGCGACTTATGTTGTGATGCAGGTGTGGAGTGCATGTGGCCTACCGGCCCAACTCGCCGACTTCGGTCCTGCGATCATTGTCGGGGTTGGAAAGGAGGGTGTAGGATTGATGGGAAGTTCGATCCCCAGAGTCGGAGCGTCAAGCCCCGACTAGTGGTACAAGGAGGGGCAGAGAAAGAATCGGAGGGTCGTCTGACCAAAAAGAGGCGGACGGAGACGGTGACGAGCCAGGACACATCGAGGACGTATATCGAACCACTCTGACAGTCCAACTCCGCCAGCATCTTTTCATATCAACCTTTAAATAGCGCCGTGACTCCCTCTCCACCTCAGTCTCTAATTCTAGCCATCAATTGTCACTCATGTTTCATCACCATCGATCATTATCAGCCTTCTATTCACACCCATCCTTTCATCATCATTCACATGGCTTCCAATTCGATTCCCCTCTCCAACATCTCTTCTAATAATACGTCACACTGGTCTCTGGACACATAGGACTATCAAAAATACGCCAAGCTCCATGGACATGTTAAGCCACCTCCATGTGTCAAAATACGGATAGAAAGTATTTCAGTCGCCATCGCTGACCTATCCTCCCACTTCAATCCGACTCAGGTTACATCATGTCAGGCAAAGGGACCGAATACTCTTGGAACGGGATACCATATGGAGACGGATCACTAAGACAATAAGGAGTATTTGTTGTGGATGCTGACAGAAGTCCTCATGTGACTCAGGGTCAATTAACCTTCGGAGCCGTAGGGAAGATGGTATTGGTGGATGTTTCTATTGTTCTTTTATATGACTCACCCCTGTTTCATCTTTTAATTCATTCATACACAACTTACTCATCCTTGTTCTATTTTTGGTTCTTTTATTACTCATCACCTCCTATTCTTACAAAGATTACCCCTATCTGTCGTTTCATTTCTCCATGATTTCCCCTTTAGTAGTTCAACTTCACACGCTTCATCAGCTGGCTTGATCAGCATTTCTTGCATCATATCGCATCATTTGCTCCTCATATTGTGTCGTTGTGCCCTGGGGATTTGTATATAAAAGGGTGCTAGTTTTTGCCTTTGGAATAAATCAACAAGTTTTCAGCCCACGCTCTAAAGTCAAAGTCCACGCTCTAAGTCTACGCTCTACGCTCTACATCACAATCCATTATCTCTACACTGAGGTAAAACACCTTGGTTCAACGATCAGATTTCCCTCCGCCACCGAGAGGTTGCTTCTCCTGAAACCAGCTTTCGTGTACCTCCCAACCGGGCTCTGCATTGTCATCCAGTCACAGAGCATGATCAGCCATCGGGACCGACCTTTTGCTCCCATCCTCATCCAACCACAGAGCACTATCCCACTTCCCTGTTACGTACCCCTCGCCCTGATTGATCTTTGGAGTGCTGAACAACTGCGTTACACACCGTCTGTTTGCTAGGACCGTTGCGCGCAGGCTTATAGGATCTATTCCTTAAGCGAACCGACAGCGGAATGGAGACGGAAGGAGGAGGAGGAGGCGGAACGGAGATGGAAGGAGGAAAAAGAGCAGCGGCGGAAAGAGGCGGCAAAAACGGAACGGAGAAGGAAAGAGGAGGAAGCAAAGGTTGAGAGGGCCCACATGGTGAAGGAACTTGCGGCAGTGATGGAGGCTGCAAGACTGAAAGAAGTGGAGGAGCAGGCGCACGAGTTAGAGGCCGCCATGGAGGTAGAGGAGGAGGTGACCGGGGCAGGGGGAACCAGCCACCCAGGAAGTCCGAGTGTGCCAATACGGCCAGGGACCCCAGAAGTCACCATCATCTCTGTTACATGGACGGAGATGACTCGTTCAAGGACTGTCACTGCAGAGGACTCGCCGTTATGTCTGCGGGCATGGCCCCTATTTGAGTTGGGGGCAGCTGAGGAAGATGATGCGGCGGAGACGGAGAGGGCGGAGGTGGAGCCGGATCCCGATGCCAATGTGGAGCTTGATGCAAATGCGGAGCCTGAGGTGGGCATGGATGTTGGGACGGATGTGGAGCCGGATCCCACTTCAAATTCCTACGAGGAGATGGCTTGGGTAGCTGCGGTCAAGGCTCAGAAAAGAGCGGAGCTCTATGCCGCTACCACCAAGAAGAATCTCAATGTCGTGGTCTTTTCATTGAAGGCCTACCCAAGTGCTGATACGGAGAAGCGAGAGGCGGACTGGAGGGTCATATGGTGCAAGGCGGAGAGTCGTGTGTTGGCGACCCATAAGAAGGAGCTGCGTGTTGCGAGGTCGGCGATCCAGCTTCACAAGTGCGAGATGGAGAAGGTGGCCACAGAACAGCAGGACAAGGAGGAGGAGAGGGAATGCTTGGAGGCCACAGCAAGAAGGGGCGGACCACCCAAGGCTCTGGCTCCAATGGAGCCATTTGGCGGACCCGGCGTAACTTGCGACTTATGTTGTGATGCAGGTGTGGAGTGCATGTGGCCTACCGGCCCAACTCGCCGACTTCGGTCCTGCGATCATTGTCGGGGTTGGAAAGGAGGGTGTAGGATTGATGGGAAGTTCGATCCCCAGAGTCGGAGCGTCAAGCCCCGACTAGTGGTACAAGGAGGGGCAGAGAAAGAATCGGAGGGTCGTCTGACCAAAAAGAGGCGGACGGAGACGGTGACGAGCCAGGACACATCGAGGACGTATATCGAACCACTCTGACAGTCCAACTCCGCCAGCATCTTTTCATATCAACCTTTAAATAGCGCCGTGACTCCCTCTCCACCTCAGTCTCTAATTCTAGCCATCAATCGTCACTCATGTTTCATCACCATCGATCATTATCAGCCTTCTATTCACACCCATCCTTTCATCATCATTCACATGGCTTCCAATTCTATTCCCCTCTCCAACATCTCTTCTAATAATACGTCACACTGGTCTCTGGACACAAAGGACTATCAAAAATACGCCAAGCTCCATGGACATGTTAAGCCACCTCCATGTGTCAAAATACTTCCCAAACTCAACAAGATCACCAAGAAAGACTGATACCCGATACCCCGCACCGCAGACCTACTCGAAAGTCCTCGAAAGGCTAAAATCTATTCCAAAATAGATCTCCAACATGCCTACCATCTAGTCTGCATCCAAGAAGGCAACAAATGGAAAATGACCTTCCGCACATGATATGGATCTTTTGAGTGGTGCGTCATGCCCTTTGGACTAACCAATGCTCTGGCCGCTTTCCAGAGGTTCATGAATGATACCTTCACCAACCTCCTCAATGTGACTGTCCTTGTCTACTTAGACGACATTTTGGTATATTCGGACAATGAAGAAGAACATTGGACACATGTCCGAGATGTACTCCGACATCTCTGAAAACATGGCCTCTTTGCCTGCTGACGAGCCAGGACGCATTGAGGACATATATCGACCCACTCTGACAGTCCAGCTCTGCCAGCGTCTTTTCGTATCAACTTTTAAATAGTGCCGCAACTCCCTCTCCACCTCAGCCTCTAATTCTAGCCATCAATCGTCACTCGTGTTTCATCGCCATTGATCATTATCAGCCTTCTATTCACACCAATCCTTTCATCATCATTCACATGGCTTCCCATTCTATTCCCCTCTCCAACATCGCTTCTAATAATATGTCACACTGGTCTCTGGACACAGAGGACTATCACAAATATGCTGAGCTCCACGGGCATGTTAAGCCACCTCCATGTGTCAAAATACTTCCCAAACTCTTTCAATGTCCAAGATCCCCACCATGTCTCTCTTATGTCATTGGTGATCCTATATTCTTTCACAATTCCATTGAACCATATACATTCCTTGGCATTTTGCCTCTATATCATAACACAGATAGAAGAGTTGAATGTGAGGTAGAATTTCAGTCACCATCACTGACCTATCCTCCCACTTCAATCCAACTCAGGTTACATTGTGTCAGGCAAAGGGACCGAATACCCTTGGAACAGGATACCATATGGAGATGTATCACTAAGACAATAAGGAGTATTTGTTGTGGATGCTGACTGAAGTCCTCATGTGACTCAGGGTCAATTAACCTTCGGAGCCATAGGGAAGATGGTATTGGTGGATGTTTCTATTGTTCTTTTATATGACTCACCCCTGTTTCATCTTTTAATTCATTCATACACAACTTACTCATCCTTGTTCTATTTTTGGTTCTTTTATTACTCATCACCTCCTATTCTTACAAAGATTACCCCTATCTGTTGCTTCATTTCTCCATGATTTCCCCATTAGTAGTTCAACTTCACATGCTTCATCAGCTGGCTTGATCAGCATATCTTGCATCATATTGCATCATTTGCTCCTCATATTGTGTCGTTGTGCCCTGGGGATTTGTATATAAAAGGGTGCTAGTTTTTGCCTTTGGAATCAATCAACAAGTTTTCAGCCAACGCTCTAAAGTCAAAGTCCACGCTCTAAGTCTACGCTCTACGCTCTACATCACAATCCATCATCTCTACACTGAGGTAAAACACCTTGGTTCAACAATCAGATTTCCCTCCGCCACCGAGAGGTTGCTTCTCCTGAAACCAGCTTTCGCGTACCTCCCAACTGGGCTATCCATTGTCATCCAGTCACAGAGCACAATCAGCCATCAGGACCGACCTTTTGCTCCCATCCTCATCCAACCACAGAGCACTATTCCACTTCCCTGTTATTAAGTGCTACCCCCACCCCTCGACCTGATTGATCTTTGGAGTGCTGAACAACTGCATTACACACTGTCTGTTTGCTAGGACCGTTGCGTGCAGGCTTATAGGATCTATTCCTTAAGCGAACCGACACCAGCTTCCATTCCCGCAAGTTGTTCCTGCATTTGCATCATAGCTTCCAGGTGCGTGCATACATTGGAATCATCTTTGCATTTCATTTCATATATGTGGCGGCATATGTCAACCTTGACTGTGAGTGCTGTACTCTCATGCTTCATGCAGACCACATCCTTTGCAGTTGGCAGTTTCCTGACTTCAATTAGGAGTGCTTCTGGAATCATCATGAAAATCTGTGCCTTGATCAGCGCTTCGCGTTGATGGTAGTTGTCCCAATGCCTCTCTGCCTTTTCATAGGCTTCCTCATCTGATTCGGTAATCTCTTTATCTGCAGGGAGTATGGGTAGCTTGCCTGGCACTCTAACAGTGCCAGTGATGTGTCGCATGACACCTTTGTTTGAGCCTAGTGTAGTGAGTGTCTGAGTCTTCCATGTGACCCAGTTCAACTCATCCTGGGTGAGCTTGGGGATCGCAAAACCCTTCACTGTGTTGCTGGTATCAGCGGGGCCCATAACCTAATAAGGAAATGTGGCTAGACAAGAACTCAGTGAATAGAAGATTCACTGAGTGGTTAACATTAAGCAATACCTAGACAAGAACTACACTACGGTCAATAAACTATAACGTGGTTAAGAAACTTGTGCCCACCTCAGTGAATCTTCTATTCACTGAGGTGTTATGGTCACGCAATGTGACTGTACAGTAGCAGTTGGTCACGTGCGTTCCAGCTTGCCACGTGATTCCCTCAACAATCAAGGAGTCTAATTTGGAGGGAAGGTCACACACAAGCACAGCCCAGCTACATGGGACACTACAGAATGTTACATGGGCATTTGATCCTGAGGCTCAGGCAGCACGTGATGAAGCCAGGAGGGCTCAGCAATTTGAAACCATGCATACGCAACATCTCAAAATCCAGTTACATGACCATGAGGCTGAAAATTGCCACCTGCACAAGTAATTATTGGAGCTCCAGCACCAGGTTGATGAGGAGAGTCACCATGCTGACAAGGCAGAGCAAGACCTGTGCTTGCATGAAGTTATCACTAGACATCAACACCAAACACATACTCCTGATTCTGGATATTACCGTAGATCCCAGGATGATCCATCAGGGGGCATGTGGGCAAGGCAAAAACACACATGGTCTCCACAGGATAGCAAGTCATGGACTTGCTTGGCTCCTTATCATTACCACTCATCACCCCTCGCTCTGAGTCACATCAATCAGGTCACAAGCTTCCTGTGCTGATGATGTCCCTGGTACCAACATTATGGCCCACAAGCCACTTTACCTACCTCCCCTCCAGCTGAAGCCTGCTTCACTGTCAACACTTCCCCCCATCTCCAGCTTCTCTACCTTCAGTGTATAGACTATAACAAACTCACTGCTCATTCGGTTTTTGTGAAAACCGAACGTGCTGTCACATCTTCACATCTCTGTTCTTTAGAAATCCCGACATGAAGTTGCATCTAGACAATCTTGAAATAAAATAATTATTGCAGCTGGGCGAAGCCAATGGGATTTGGAAGAATATCCCAGGCGCTGGGAGACAGGCCTTCTTAAGGATTTACAACTGAGCGCAAGGCATCAGTTCACCTAATGTGACTCAGGCTCCTAAGATGACAGTAGGAGAGAGAAAGATAATGCCTGGACCGATGACTAATGGCCAGCTCTGGCCGGTTTCCCAGAGCTGCAGGATTTTTGGGATTTGGTGTTACGGTTTAGAACTCCATTCTAAATAAAAGTTCCAGGCGTCTAGAACTACAACTTTAGGAATTTACGCTTATGGATAGTCACCCAATTATGGTTGCCGAGGAGTATCACAGCAGTTACAACATGTCTTGTAACATTGTACCATGGCATATGTATTGTTGTTTATGGACAACAGTGGTCTTTTCGAGTGCTAGTCTGTTCCCATTCTATGTTGCGACTTCTATACCAGCACCAGTGAGGCGTCTGGGTGACAACCATGGTGAGAAATCAACGCACAGGCTGCCATGAGTCCCAACCAATCTAATTATATGATTCATTATTTATGATATCACGTCGGTGATAGCACCTGCCGATGATGACGGGGTTTCTACTATTCTCAAGAAGTATGATCGTGTCGGTATATCAGATCGGAAAATGGTTAGTAGGATGCTGCTTGCTGAACACAGAATAACCATGAGGTATGTCCATTTGCTTGGTTCTTATATCCTCATTAATCCTTATACAACAAGTGAGGCAACTGTGGCCTGGCGGCGCAAGTTGCTAGGGCTTAAGGGCAGCAAGGCTACAACCAAAGAACTATCAGAGGTAGAGATATGGCAGCTTGTGTTAGATCAGCTTGAAAAAGACCCGAATCATCGAAAAGGTCCACGTCTGATTAGAGAGGCCATTCGCTTTGATACAGGTATTACACTCAAACGGTGAGTATCACTTAGCAAAGATTTCTGCACTACGTTATTAATACTTGCAACAGTGATGTTGTTGAAGATGTCATGCGTACGCATGATCCTGAAAGGTTCACCCTTCGTGAACCTACAGCGAAGAGAATCTATCACACGGCTCTGGTATCAATTGGACCACATGAGTTTTGGAGTATGGATGGTCATGATAAGCTAAATAGAATTGGGTTTCCTGTATATGGAATCTGGGATGTGTGGACTGGAAAGTGGCTGGGTCTCTGGACAGTCCCAAACAACCGGTTGAAGAATGTTATTGCGTATCTCTACCTTAGTCTTATTGAAGAGTTCAAAGGTATTTTTTTTTTTTACCTTCACATTTTTATCTTAGTATGTACAGGTATGCCCCTGCAAACGACATCAGACTGCAGCACAGAAACAGTTGAAGTCTATGGCCTTGCTAATACTCTAAGGTACACACACATACATATACATACGTATAAATCTAATACAAATGTAGGGAAGTATTCTCACCTGACCTGCCAATTGATGAGGTTCCAGTGCATCGATTTCTACGTAGTGTCCATAATATTACCATAGAGCGTGGATGGCTCAGTCTTCGGCTTCAGTGGGGTGACAACGTTGTCACTACTTGGGATCAGGGTGAGGGTGTGTACAACCCGTCTAATCCCAAACATTAGTATGTCTTAAATATGCAGACTGAATGTGGACTTACATTTAGTATAGTGATCTAGTGCAGTGGCTCTGGCCACTGCTCATACAGCAAGAGCTCAATGAAGTCAAGGAACGGTTTAATAACCATCCAGTGCACTATAACCGTAATAAACTGTTGCCATCAGGGGTTTCACCGAACGTGGTATATGCAACATTCAAAGATTATGGAGCGATAAACTGCCTCCAGCACGTGGATATCACCATTGTAAGTAGACTTAAAGCAGACATTGGTGGTGAAGATTTGGTTCGGTTTGTGTCATCTCAGTATGCTGCTCGGTGCAAAGCAGCATATGAAACACTTTCCATTCAGAAGCTTACTTTACAGAATATCTGGACTATTTTTTCGAGTATGCTACTGCTTATCTAAAGTGAGCGAAGGGTATTCAAATATTACTAGAGTAGTGTAGTACTGTGAGTAAAGGACAGTTCAACAAAGGGTCTAATGAGGGTGGAATGACGAAGCTGGCGGATTAAATGGTCTATAGAAAGGGTAGTCCATGTGATTCCAAGTGTTATGCAAATAAAGGCTTTTTGCCTGCATCTTTGAAGGTGTCAAATTAAGCTAGTATGAATCAAAACCACACGTACCGGTATGTAACATGGAGTGAGGTGAGGCCAAATAGCTATTTGATGCCGGTTGTACGGCACTGGGTACATTGACTTTTGGTAATTCTGAGAGTTTAAGGCAATGGCATATTGGATTGCAGCGATGTGTTTCAGTGAACTTCTTAATATATGAGGGTCCATTATCCCATTCTCCTTTATCACCTTGTATGCTGAGTTTGGTGTCAGTAGATAAGTTAACTGAACAAAAGCACCACTCACATGTGTGCCTGAGGATCGTAAAGTGTCAGGTTACCCTGTGCATCAATCAGGCCTGGTACATCACATTAGAACCGGTGTTCAAACAAGAAAATGACTCACCTTGCAAATCTGCAAGTACCATGTTCTCAGCCGTGTGGTCAAAGACCAAATGTGCAAATGCATCTATAATTTGCCCCAAGTCGTCTTCATTTACACTGGCTGTATCATAACCTGAATATTTTATCTCGGTCCCGTGCAGTAATGGTGCAACTAGAATAGTCTTGAACTGAAGATTACGATCATCCATTTCATCTGGTTCTGGACGGGGTAAAAGATTGCTAGTAATACTACCAAGGAATGCACCGGCAGCATTCCATTTAATATCTTACATATTGTCCAAATTAACCGGCAAATAGAAGAAAATCAACTGCAACTTACTATGCCTGATTACAGTGTCGTAATGCTTTGCTCGGTGGAAGAATTCGTCTAACAAGACTTGAGCCTCATGGAGCAGCTGAAGCTCATTGTATGGGAACTGGTTTTCCTTTAAAAAGATCTTGTTTAAAGTCCCGAAACTGTACAATTTCGCTTCATGGCCTCAAAATATCAGCATATATGTGCTGCTTTCTCTTGATTCAGGGCCATTCAAATATTCTCTATTTTTTCATATTTTTTTTGGGAATTTTCCATGCAGAAATGAGTCTACAAACTTATTGTTCTGCTGGGCGAAGTTTTGGGACCCACATGGACCCACAAACCTTCGCAGATGTCAGCAGCCCCAAAGTCACCCGGAGTCACCCGGACTACTGACTCATTTTCGATCACATGACTCATTTTAATCTCCAACTCAATCTGGTCACCACTGCCAGTAAATGCTCAATATCTTCACAACCACTGCACCTCCTGACTCCATTTTCAGTGGAGAGTTCAATAGAAGCTGTGCCTACCCATAGCTGTGCTAATCAGCCTGGGAAACGAAGTATTGACCGAGTTATTTGAGTAATGGTGACTCATGCAATGACTCCTGCCATGACTCATGCTATGACTCCTTCCATGACTCATACCATGACTCCTGTGATTACTCATACTATGACTCCTGCTCTGAGTCACACTATGACTCCATCCATGACTCATGCCATGAGTCAGAGCAAATCCAAGCAGCTCATTGGCTAGGAAACTTCCACCCCCTTCTCACATATTCCACTAGCTTCCAGTAGTTTCCATCTATTAATAGGTAGAAGTTTCCAGTAGTATTAGTCAGCTCCTGTAAATACAATATAAAAGGAGCCCATTCTGCCTCTGAATAAATAACCATTTCTACCCCATCATTTGCACATCAGTGTGACTAGAGTGACATACAGTGTCATCCTCTATATCTCAGTAACTGTTGATTGTCCAGTTCAAGGGTCGCTTACAGTTGTGTAACTGTATTTGATTGCACTCGAAGTAGTGATTGTCCTGCTTTGGGCGTGAGTGTAGTATCTACCTCGCGTGACTACAAATCTACAGGGTGAGATTGTCTGTTGATAGTCCTGCCATTAGTGCTCTTGTTTAAGTTACTAGTGTGTACTGCCTTTGCAGAGCATTAGAATCTTGAACTCGTGTGAAGCAGTTGCTAGACTACTTCACACATCGCTGTTACCTGCTTCAGAGTGTCACTGGTTGGACGGTGTCGGTTCGCTTAAGGAATAGATCCTATAAGCCTGCACGCAACGGTCCTAGCAAACAGACAGTGTGTAACGCAGTTGTTCAACACTCCAAAGATCAATCAGGTCGAGGGGTAGAGGTAGCACTTAATAACAGGGAAGTGGAATAGTGCTCTGTGGTTGGATGAGGATGGGAGCAAAAGGTCGGTCCCGATGGCTGATCATGCTCTGTGACTGGATGACAATGGATAGCCCGGTTGGGAGGTATGCGAAAGCTGGTTTCAAGAGAAGCGACCTCTCGGTGGAGGAGGGAAATCTGATCGTGGAACCAAGGTGCTTTACCTTAGTGTAGAGATGATGGATTGTGATGTAGAGCGTAGAGCGTAGACTTAGAGCGTGGACTTTGACTTTAGAGTGTTGGCTGAAAACTTGTTGATTGATTCCAAAGGCAAAAACTAGCACCCTTTTATATACAAATCCCCAGGGCACAACGACACAATATGAAGAGCAAATGATGCAATATGATGCAAGAAATGCTGATC
Organism: Cantharellus purpuraceus; assembly: GCA_025174535.1. Classification (NCBI taxonomy): domain Eukaryota; kingdom Fungi; phylum Basidiomycota; class Agaricomycetes; order Cantharellales; family Hydnaceae; genus Cantharellus; species Cantharellus purpuraceus. Next base: position 1,463,351 of record JALBUN010000049.1, read on the forward strand.
AAGCCAGCTGACAAAGCGTGTGAAGTTGAACTACTAATGGGGAAATCATGGAGAAATGAAACGACAGATAGGGGTAATCTTTGTAAGAATAGGGGGTGATGAGTAATAAAAGAACCAAAAATAGAACAAGGATGAGTAAGTTGTGTATGAATGAATTAAAAGATGAAACAGGGGTGAGTCATATAAAAGAACAATAGAAACATCCACCAATACCATCTTCCATACGGCTCCAAAGGTAAATTGACCCTGAGTCACATGAGGACTTCAGTCAGCTTCCACAACAAATACTCCTTATTGTCTTAGTGATCCGTCTCCATATGGTATCCCGTTCCAAGAGTATTCGGTCCCTTTGCCTGACACAATGTAACCTGAGTTGGATTGAAGTGGGAGGATAGGTCGGCAATGGCGACTGAAATTCTACCTCACGTTCGACTCGTCTATCCGTGTTACGATATAGAGGCAAAATGTTGAGGAATGTATATGGTTCAACGGAATTGTGAAAGAATATGGGATTGCCAATGGCATAAGAGAGACATGGTGGGGGGATCTTGGACGTTGAAAGAGTTTTGGAAGTATTTTGACATGTGGAGGTGGCTTAACATGTCCGTGGAGCTCGGCGTATTTTTGATAGTCCTCAGTGTCCAGAGACCAGTGTGATGTATTATTAGAAGAGATGTTGGAGATGTCAAGAATTTATTTAAGTATTATTACGACCTATTGGAGCAAGAAGGGGGAGTTTTATGATAAAGAAAAGTTGTGAAAAGTTTGGGAATTTTTTGATTAAGGGATGAGGAGGAGGTGATTTTCGATTTTATTTTGTGAGCCATCCTTTCGTTCTACGGGGGTGGCTACTACTCAAAAAGGGAGGTATTATGATGATTTTAATTCATCATAAACCTCAAGTCAAACGGGTAAAAACTCCTTTCTCTATAAAAAGTTTTTCCCCATGACATCACATATTATCAGTATCCACATCATTTCTTTTATCATATGTTTCAATCTTACTAAAAGGCTTTTTTATCATGTGATTGTCAAATTGTATATTAACTACAACTGTGTACGAGTGTCAACAGGGAGATTCACTATTCTCAATCCCTTCCAAGCTGTAAATAAACAGCTTGTGTCAACTTTCTGTCGTTCCTGGAATAACTCCTAAACGACCTATTCGATTTGAAATCTTTTGCATATCCTATTAGGATATTGCATCATCTATTGCTATCTCAAATTACGAACGATTTGGATTATTACATCCATTTCTATTAAGCAAACACTTTTTCGAAGTGTTGCTATTCCCATTTCTGCTCAAATATTTTGCAGAAGTCCCAGTTCTTAACCGAATATTCTGATATTTGGTAACATCACTCTACTAAACAACACCTTTCAATAGACCCCGCATATATCTGCATCTTTGCAGTAACTGCTTCTCTATTCAAAATTTATTGCGCCACCATCTCTCACCTTCATCTTACACTCACCCACAACAACCCTCCATATCTTTTCTTAACAGGAGAGGGGAATAGAATTGGAAGCCATGTGAATGATGATGAAAGGATGGGTGCGAATTGAAGGCTGATAATGATCGATGGCGATGAAACACGGGTGACGATCGATGGCTAGAATTAGAGACTGAGGTGGAGAGGGAGTTGCGGCGCTATTTAAAAGTTGATACGAAAAGACACTGGCGGAGTTGGACTGTCAGAGTGGTTCAATATGTGTCCTCGATGTGTCCTGGCTCGTCAACGGTCGGATTCATCCACCTACTTCCTCTAGCCTCTAAGTGCATTCCCCTCTTTTTGGAATATCTGGACCCCTAAGCGTCTGTGAACTCTAGACTCTGGAAGTCTTATTCATTCCCTACTGCTAAGAAATGTATTACCTTCCTGCGTATCGTCTGCATTGACCATTACAATGAATTGTAACCAAAGTACAAACGTTAAATTGTTTCTGGAGTTGTGCTGCAGTAGGATTTGATATTCTTCTCAGCTGTTCATTCACGGAATTGTGGTGATTTAGAGTTTGCCCTAACACCATAATTTTGCGGGTTCCAAAACACTCATCAAGTAGAGCCTTATAATTGTTGGCCTCTGAAATATCGGAACTAGTGGACCAGTGCCTTAAATGGAACACTGCATAATCAATAGCACCAATGCGTCCCTACCCAAAGACCGTTAAGCATGAAGAAATACTTGTAGTCTAAATACTCACCCGAAAAGCCCACTTAGTCATTCCTTTTCCAAGGTAACCTTCTCCAGGCCCAATGTATTTGCGTGCATGTGTGAACCAGCCCCTAGGCACTAGAATAGTCTCTATATCATTGCATGTAACGTTCTCCACTCCACCATCATCTGATGCTACACAAAATGTCCGGTGAAACTTGTATGCATCATACAGAAGTTGTGGGCCCCTTAGAGAGGGTATGTGATAGGCACTGACATATGCTGGTCGTCTGCTAGCTTGAGGCGATGTCTCACCTTTAGTGTGGTGAGTTAAATCACGGTATATATTAGTCACACATACCACAGTCTGCTTTCCGCTTCATGCTATGAGTTATAAACTTTGACACACTTTTTTTTGGTGAGGTGTCACTAGTAGTATCCTCCTCAGAATTCTATTATTATTGTTAGCCATTGAAATAGAAGGCAACAGCTACTTACCACTGCAATTGCTCTCTCATATACATAGATGCACATGGTGAGAGAGTTAGAGCGTAGATCCTTCTCTGAAATTGCATTGATGGACTTCAGACTTTCAATGAGGCTCCCAAGTGTCTGCTCCTCCTCAAGTATTTTCCTTTCATCAATTCCCATGCATTGCCCCTGTGCTCTTGCTACAGCAAACTCAACAGTCCCACTAGTTGGCCCCTTCTTGTAAATATGCAGATATTTGAAGCATTGTAAGGCTTACTGTTTAAACTGAGGGATTTGAAAATCATCTTTGTCTTTGTTTGCCGGGCATGCAAGATAATTAATACGTGCTTTATTCAAGAGTGTGTTGAAGACTGCATCGGCCTGATCTGTTGAATGACAGGCATGCGCCATGGGAGCCATTTGAACCTATGTAGTAATTTAGTACCTACATAGATGGTGTTATTTATGCTACTTACCTTTCGGGCTTGGCCTGTATTGCGGCCCATCGATGGGTATGTATAGAGTGTGAATATAATTGATGTTGAGGTACTGGACTTAGCTTGCTTTCTGAGCACATGCCGTTTTGAGTTGATGTTATGAGCAGACAGAAGATTTGCGTTGACGCCTTGTTTCACTCGTTGGTCAAGACAATGTGTTGAAGCTTGCTGTTGATGGAAGGATGCACGCTTGTGGATCACATCTATATCTGGAACACCACAGGCAGGGTCAGGTCAATCCATACGTACAAAGTTCAAACATACCATGCATCACTGCCTTAACACATGAACAGCACATCTTTTCCATTAAATAATCAAAGACAACACCACAGCCTTGACACTGTAGCTTAGCCTGAAAAACTTATTAGCTAAAATGCCACCCCTAGAATGATGCACTTACATGAATCGCTTGTCGTTCTAGCTCAGACTCAACAGAGTCCTTTTTCACACACCGCATGCAACGAACGTGAGGTAGAAGATGTGGGAACTCCTCTGCACATCCTGGGCAACATCCCATGATGTGAAGAAAAAAATTGTACTGAGTAGGGTCCAATATTGTCTCCCTTATATATGCAATCGGCAGAATGTTGAAAAAATAGCATTGAAACAATGCTGTACATGGAGAGATAATCCACCATTGTCGGAGCGGGCAAGAGGTGTCTTTCACACCTTCACAAAACTAAGATAGACGCAGTAACCGAAGTTATCCAGCGCAGTCTTCAACTTGGATGACTCTACCTAAGAACCTGGGGAAAATATATCTTATGCTCCTTGTGTCTCTTAGCAGCAGGACACAAGGGTCGGCGACAGTGGCGCATTGGTGAGGTCACTACGTAGAATGTTGGCAACTTCAAAGTTTGGAACAGAAGAGTATTTGCCACGGAGCGCTGTGAATGGCCAAGCGCGAGGAAACCACTGTCGTCCATAAACAACAATACATATGCCATGGTACGATGTTACAAGACATGTTGTAACTGCTGTGATACTCCTCGGCAACCATACCCAATGCAAGCTCTATTCGTCTAGATCTATAACTTTAGGAATTTACGCTTACGGATAGTCACCCACCGTCCTAACCTATTCGGACCACAGATACTTACCGTCAAAACGCGGTGATTAACTCGACACCCGACGGCACTCTTTTATAGAAATGTCAGTCGGGACTTGGTCGGGTGCTCGGTCATTTACAGTGTTCCGGCGCCCGCAGGTACGTTGCCCAGCAATTACAAATATCAGATCCGTCACCTCCTAGTCCCATCGACGTCTTGTATCTTGTTAACGAGAAGGTCTTCAAGGCCGTCAAAGCGTACGGCGTGGCTTGTAGTTTATGGCTACTCCCAACCATCCCAGCATCGATCTTTTATATGGCGCCCCATCCATTGGCCTCGTCATTGCTAGTTTGTCCGTAATACTTCTCAGATTCTTCCTCGCCCTCATATCATGAACATCTTCAGCATGTCAGGAGTCGTCACACTTCAAGCATTCCTTTACTACCGCACATATAACAAAGATTCCGCCTCACTCAAAGCTCTCGTCGCATTCATCTGGTTCGTGTCAGATTGATAGCTCCAATATATCTGGTTCGTTGAATGTCACCTACCAGGGTGCTTGACATTGTCCACCTCATCGTAATCACGCATTTTGTTTACTACCATACTATTACGCATTGGGGTGCGTTCAAACTAGAACTAATGAGAATATATTCGAGCTTACATCTTTCTCTCTCCAGGGGATGTCAGCGTGTTCAACAAGTTGACGTGGAGCTGGGGTCTTCAGCTTCTCCTCAACACACTCATAATGTTCGCGTGCCAGATTTTCCTTACATATCGCTTCAAAGTTATTAGCAACGGAAATTGGTGGATCACATCAGTGCTCGCTTTCTTTGCGCTGGTGCAGCTTGTCTTTGGCGTGTATTCGGCTGCTATAGGATTTACACAAGAATTAGCACCTACGGTGGAGGCAAGTTAGTAGGCACATTATTGCTCGTGCATTTCAAGATGCTCACAGGAACTGTACACTTTGTACAATAGATCTACGCTCCAAAGTATGGATCACCATTATGCAGCTGTCGTCCCTACTGATGCATGTTACAGGTCATAGGCAGCACTTGGCTCATCAGGTGCGTATGTAACGCACCGGAAAGACAGAGCCATGGACTCACCATTCGTTCAGTGGAGCTCTGGATGATGCATTGATCGCGCTGTCCCTTACCTACTACCTCCGTGCAAGATCTAGCGTAAAGAGGTGAGAATGATTTTTTCTTTGTCGATAGCGACTTATCACCGTTGCTATTTTAGTGCCCTTGTAGATCAATTGATACTTTATACCAGTGGTCAGTACAGGTTCCTTGTTCGTGACTGCTGCAACTTATCCGGATTTCTAGGTACAGGAGCATTAACAAGGCATGTCTACCCCTCGAACTGGGATTGCTACATTCTAACTTTCGACATCTAGCATCATTGCCATTGCAAACATTGCGACCGTGAGCGACCCCATACCTCAAAGCTAGATCCATAGTAATCATTGAGGATCTAGTACCTTGCCATGCAAAATAACCTCGTCCATCTTGCTTTGAACTTCCCTCTCGGACGGAGTAAGCGCATCGTTAGATATGTCTGATGAATTACTGAAGTGGTAATGGCGTCTTGGTGTGCAGTATACACCAATTCCCTCTTCTCCAGTCTCAATATGCGGCAGGCACTGAGAGATTCTGACCGGGTGCCTACATCCAGTCGCTTCTCTTTCAATTTCAGGACGGACACTGCCATTACTACGGATTCTGGTGTTGAAGAGGAACGAGGGATCAAACTTTAATGGTGAAGTTCTCGCTGATTTTTAGGTAGCCGGATCTTACATGTACCTATAAGTGTAATTACATTACCCTGTTCGCAAGGTTCTCCCCGGGTCAAAAATTCATCGGGATACTTGCTATGAGTCATCACTATTGGATCAGTGTATCGGATCAGTACCGTTTCCCTTGTAGCCAGTCCGTTGCATGGCGTCATTATACCTCCCTCAACTATGTTTCCCTTTTTGTGACTAGCGGTACCCACACAAGTTGATGGACTATGTGCCTTGACGGTCGCAGTTTCTCACGGGTTTTCATTCGGTCGGATCCCAGGTGATCTAGACAGTGGGGGCCTGCAGGGTGCCCAGCATTCGCAAATTAATACCGGATCCATCATCTCCTACGATCTCAGGGATCATAAGCGAAAGTCGACATTGTTCTTCCGCATCTTGTTACATAACGAGGACTTGAAAGGCTTCGAGAGGGCACACCCTCCCAAAGCGTAGCAGCCATGGCGTGTGCTTGTGGTGTATGGCGAACCATCCCAACTTCGACCTCATGTATGGCACCCCATCCATTGGCTTCATCATTGCTAGTTGTCCGTAATACTTCTCATATTTCTCCTCACCCTCATGTCATGAACATCTTCAGCATGTCAGGAGTCGTCACACTTCAAGCATTCCTTTACTACCGCACATATACCAAAGATCACGTCTCACTCAAAGCTCTCGTCGCATTCATTTGGGTGTGTCTGACTGATAGCTTCAAGCCATCTGAGTCGTTGAACGTCACCTACCAGGCTACTTGACGCTGTCCATCTCATCACGATCACGCATTTTGTTTACTACCATACTATCACACAGTGGGGTGCGTTCCAACCAGTGCGAATAATTTTTCAAGCTTTTGCTTATTCTTTGTCCTCTCGTCCAGGAAACGCCAGCATATTCAACAAGTTGGTGTGGAGCTGGGGTCTAGGAGTCTTCTCAACACACTCGTAATGTTCACGTGCCAGTCTTTCCTTATATATTTCAAGGTTATTAGCAATGGAAATTGGTGGATCACATCAGTGCTCGCTTTCTTCGCAGTGACGCCGCTCGTCTTTGGCGTGTATTCGGCCGTTATGGGGGTTTCAAAACTAAACCCTACGACGTTGGCAGATGCGTAGATTCGTTATCGCTCATATATGTGAGGAAAACTCACAGGAACTCTGCACCGTGCCCGATAGATTTACAGTCCAAAGTATATATATCACATTTACCTAGCTGTCATCCTTGCTAAAGCACGTTACAGGCCATAGGCAACACCTGGCTCATCAGGTGCGTATGTAAAGCGCCTGAAATAACTATGGACTCACCTATCGCTTAGCGGCGCTTTGGATGATGCATTGATCGCTCTGTCCCTGACATATTATCTCCATACGAGATCTGGCATGAAGAGGTAAAAATTATCTTTCGTTGGGTTTCAAACCTCATAACGACTCTCATAACGACTTGCCACCATTCCCATTTTAGTACCCTTATAGATCGATTAATCGTTTATGTCAGCAGTCAGTACAGGTCCTTATTTGTGACTGCTTCAACTTATCCGCATTTCTAGGTACAGGGACATTGACAAGGCACGTCTCCCCTCAAACCGGTAGGAATTGCTTATACGTTCTGGTTTTCAACACTTAGTGTCATTGCCATCGCGAACGCTGCGATCATGAGTATTTCCTACCTCCTACATCTAGATCTGTCGTCGATGAGCTAGTTCTTTGCCATGCCAAATAACTCCGCCTATCTTGCCTTGAACTTCCCTCTCGGACGGAGTAAGAACACCGTTCTGCCGAAAGACTAACATTTTTAATGGTATCTTTGTGTATAGTCTACACCAATTCTCTCCTCTCCAGCCTCAATATGCGGCAGACATTGAATGACTCTGACAGGATGCCTACGTTCAGTCGCCTCTCTTACAATTTCAGGGTAGACCCGGTCATCACTAGGAATTCTGTGACACTGACAAGGAACGAGCGATCATAGGCTAGTAGTAGATTTTCGTCTAGTTTCGGCTGTTAACGTCTTCACAATGAAACAGGCAGACGAACTTCCGGTGATAATTGATCCCCAATCAGATACACCTGATCACTGTCGATTCTTCACCAGAATGACAGCTCGTTAAAAGATAGTTGATAAAAGTTACGATTGATGTCACTGAATGCTGTATCATCATTGTTAGTTAATAGTATATATGGAACTATCCTAATACGCACTTAACGCACACTCGGCTCTCAAGTTGATCGTTGGCTCCTATTCTATGTCAGAGAAAGACACAACCATATAACGCCAGTGATTGGCAAGCCATTAGTACTCACTGTACGCGATGTTATTACGTCTAAAGGTTTAGCTCCAGTGTAGATTCCTGTTCAGATAAAAAATACTTTCCTTACGGGTAGGTAAGTGCTGGGCTTTCCTCAGCTTCAGTGTTAATTTGAACTTTACTTTGGCCAATTTCGGCCCGAGATTAGTCAACCTTGTGACCACGATTCTCACCGAGAATCCGTAGATGCACTGTCAGTCGACGTATTGTGAGTCTGGGGACTTACAAGAGAGCTACTGGAAGGCATAGGTCCTAACGAAGACATCCATTCGGAAGGATGTTTCTGGCGGCGAGTTCTCGAGCTCTGCTTCGACTCACAACGACCAGGAAGTCTTCAACGCTCCCATTGATATCGGATACTGGTTTCCGCTATCTGACAGACTCCACGTCAAATGTATCAAAAGGCCCTCGGCGTGGAACCCTCTTGTTTGCTGTTCTCTCAAGCTCGCTGGTTAGTGGCGTGCTCGGTTTTACTCTATCTACCACCGCAAGACCCAGCCAACACGACTATCTGGAGTCTCCTAAATACGGTTCACCACGCGACTTTGAAGAGGGAATCAAAGAACTTGGCAAAGTATTTGCTCCCAGAGATATCGTTTCGACGGACCCAGAGGTGCTGGAAATACATGGAGTCTCGACAATGAATTCATATCATCCAGGTTAGCGAGATGTATTTGAACTCTATAAATCAGGATATCTAGAACACAGCGTAGGCCATCCACACAGCGTAGTAGTGGGTCGCACTTTCCAGGTCATTCAACTTTACTACTTGTTGAGACCAACTGTCTGTCTCTGTGCCTAGGTCTTTGCAGAGAGCACACAGGATGTTGCAGAGGTCGTCAAAATCGCAAACCGATATAAAATGCCTGTGATAGCTTATTCCGGTGGAACGAGCCTTGAGGGCCATTTCATTGGAGTGAGACAGCATTCCTTCAACGTCTACTGCCTCTAATTCCTTCGCTACCAGCACCCTGTCGGTGGCATCTGTGTAAACCTCGCTGGAATGGACAAGATCATAAAAATAAATGGTTGACCATCCTCATGACATCGTCCCTTCATTGCTTCACACTCACTATGCTGTTCTAGAGGCTGATAGTGATATTGTCGTGCAAGCCGGTTGTCAATGGCAATATATCAATTCTACACTGCAAGAAAAGGGTACAGTGTCCATTCATTGTCCTTCACAATCACATTCCACTAAATTTGCGTAATGTCTGGTAAGGTATTCCGTTGTTTTTCCCTGTGAGCTACCGATATAGTACGGCTGGAGATTATCATGTTGAGACTAGGTCAGCTTGATCCAGCGCCTGGTGCTACAATCGGGGGCATGATTGCCACCGGTTGCAGTGGCAGTACGTAACAATAGACTATGCTTAAGCCCGACAACTGATCTGTCCCCCCCAGCAAATGCGGTACGGTATGGTACAGCAAAGGGCGAGTGGTTCTTGAATGCAGTATGTGCGATGGCTCACAAATCTAGGACTGTGCTCATGTATTAACCACAGACAGTTGTTCTCCCTTCTGGAGAAGTAATTAAGACTCGAAGACGAGCTAGGAAATCTTCAGCAGGATTCGATACTACCAAATTATTCATCGGTGCCGAAGGAACACTTGGCATTGTTACAGAAGGTGTGATCACCGTATACCAGTCTGAATCACAGCATACTCATAATTATATCTTCCACCAGCAACTCTACGTTTGGCTCCCTTGCTTCCTACAACAGTTGCGGTGGTCCAGTTCCCTGATGTCCGAAGGGCGACGGAGGCTGTAAGAGAAATAATAAATAGCGGTGCCTCTATCCGTATGTCGTCTGTTTTCTGTGTGCTCGGAAGTTCTTTGATCTGGTCACATCAAAGAGTGCGTAGAACTATTAGACAATAGATTCATGCACGCAACAAACAGATTTGGAGCGAGGTATGATTCTCCAAAACTCCTCACATGGATATCACAATTTTGACATCATCCAAGTTCCCGAAAGTGGCCGGAGAAAGATACACTTTTCATCAAATTGCAGGGATCATCACCAGCTGGTATTACAGAGACCTCACGCATTGTGAGGTCCATCGTCAAGAAACATGGGGGAACAGGGTATGAGCTCGCAAAATCACCTGAAGATGCAGCAGATCTTTGGGCCGATAGAAAGAATGCGCATTTCTCGACGGTTGCGCTTTTTCCGGGATGTCAGTCATGGCCTACGGATGTATGGTAAGTAGAACCTACAAAGACTGGGTTCGTGGGTGTGAACGCTGCTGCTCCCGCCGCAGCGTTCCCGTTTCGAGCCTACCAACACTCATTTATGAGGTCTGCCATCTACTTGAGAAGAATAAATGGAATAAATGCAGCACTGACGTTGATCGACAGACCAAGAGGGACTTGGAGGAGAGTGGGCTTATAGCGACGGTTGTAGGACATGTCGGAGACGGTAAGGGTTCAGGGATGAATTATCAAGGCATGCAAGGTAATGGTTATAAACGCAGGTAATTTCCATGCGCAAATGCTTTTTGAGGGACAGGAAGGATTCGAGAAAGCTCGTAAAGTGTCAGATAGGATGGTACAGCGCGCACTGGCTCTTGACGGTACTTGTAAGCTCCCATGTCCAAGCTCATGTTCATTGGCACTCCATGTATGTCAGGTACCGGGGAGCACGGTGTGGGTCTTGGCAAGAGAAAGTATTTAAACGAGGAATTGGGTCCTGGTACCGTGGAACTCATGAAGAAGATTAAACGTACATTGGACCCTTACAACTTGTTTAATCCTGGCAAGGTCTGTCCCTTCTTTGTGAGGCTATGAGGCACTAAGGCATGCATTTCAAAGTTATACCCTGATCCCCTGGAGAAGAAATTGGTGAAAGGTCAATCTGACAATAACTAGGTATATGCGTAAGTATAGAGTAACAGAGTGTAATCCTCAATATAGCTTGTCCTATAGGGTTTAGAATCCTTTTGTTTTTTCCTCCAGCCATGCCCAGAGCCTTTCCCCCGTCTCAGGATTGTACGTCTCTTTGCGTGCACTTCCAACGCGAGCCCATGGCACCAGATACTGGAACTGGCATCAGTTACCGTGACATTAAAAGTATGAAGGTGGTCTCGACATTTTCTGGACCGTCGGCCATGTGAAATGCAAACCGGAGTACACACCTTTCCATTGAAATCGCTCCCTTCAGGAGCTGTGCCCGCATATAAAGGTGTCAATGCACCATAAGGGGTATCCCAGAGGAGGACGTTTTCCAAAGCCCATTTCTTAAATCCCGTATAGTACCTCTGGAGCTCGCTCCGGATTAGCCCTGAAGCCACATTGAGCACATCAACAAAGCAACATAACGGCAAATCCAACCTGGATTGAGAGCTGTGGAAATGATACCCTGTGAACCATAGCGTCTCGCCAATTCATTTGAAAGTACTACGTTTCCCTTTAGACTTTAATCTTAGCATCTTACCCTCGATAATTCAAAGTAGAAATGCCTACAAATTTACTTTGATTGTACAACTGTTCAAGGTTCTTTGACCTGCGGGCGGGGCCATCGTCGAATGTGTTCCACCACAGGCAGTTCGTCAACAAATGTGACGAAGATGCCAAATTTACCACGCGAGCCTTGCCGTCACCTGAAGTTTTGGTACCAGCCAAAAGAGGAGGTAGAAGAAGACGGGTAAAATAGTAATGCCCTAGAAAAAGAATTGTTGTGAACTGCCATGAATGTGCTGTAAAATAGAACTGACCTAAAACGTTAATTCCGAATTGCATGTCGACGCCCTGTTTTGTCACTTGCTCCATTGGTGGCTCACTGAGCCCTCTGGAGTCAAGATGTCAGAACCACGTCTATACAACATGCACTGAACGAACGCGTTGTTGAAAAGCACGTGCAACTCTGTTTCCTTGCTGCACAGTCATATTTGGATCAGGTTACGATTCATCTCAGCGACGAACAGCACCTACTTCTTGAATTCTTGCGCGGATACCCTTACTGAGTCTAGGTCTGCGAGGTCCAGGAATAGGAAATGAGCCTCTCTCCCTGTCTCTTTTTCTAGTCTTCCAATTGCGGCTTCAGACTTCTTTCGATCCCGTGTCGCCACATAAACTTTAGCATTTTTCAAGAGAAGATGCTTTCATTATTGGAACTCTGGTCAGGGTTCAGGGATAGAACAATACATATATGATGTACGGACCTTCACTATTTCATAGCCGATACCAGTATTCCCTCCTATTGACTCGATTGACTGTCTTCATGATCAGACTTTGGGCTGGGATTGCCAGTTCAACGTACCCGTCACAATGATGACTTTGCCAGAAAGGTCCGGTACGTCTTTCGCGGGATCATATGATGTTTTGGAAGGTCTGGCCTCTCGAACGAGTGAGAAGAGGATACCCATGAGGGGTATAAATGTGAGGTGGGAGCGCGGTGTACCCTTTTATAGGTACTTAAGCGACCAATCACTGAGCTCAAGCTCCACTATCGAATCTGCAATGATACTAGTACTCTTGTTGCTCAATTAACTATAGTCAAGTAACCCAATGTCGAGGACGCTACTAGTCGCGAAACCGTTCGGGTTGCATGACGAACTAAAGGCTCTGTGGTTAGCAGCCTAGTGGGTTCCAACTTGACGGTAATCGGCAATCGCACAAACGCTCATCGACCTCAAGTTATCTCTTGTGCCGAGGCGCATGCCCATAAAACGTATCGTAGAAGTTAGCGCTGATGTCTTACAGATCCGGAGATCAGAAGTTTTGAATAATACAATTGGTCGTCAACGTGCTTCTCCATTCCCGTTCTCTACCGCTTCTGTCTGCCCAGCCTTGCCCATAGCGGCCCCCAGTGCTTGCGTGCGGAAAGCTAAACCGCGAGTCTTCTCAATCACTGTTTGGTACACCGGCAACGCTGGTCGATTGATTTCAATAACATTCTATGGCGCGGTTTGTCTATAATTCAAATACTCTCTTGATAACGGGATGGAATACACACCTTCTCCAAATCAATGCGTGCATCGGCACCCATTCGAGTATCTCGGATGAGATTGACAATCCACTTTTCACCGTCCTCTCGCGAAAGATTTAATCGTTCAGAGAGATCTCTAGTGTGCTGGTTAAGATACCTCACAGAAGCAATCATAACATGACTCACGCGATGTCGATTCTTTGATGTATCCGACAATACGCCTCACTGATCAGATACCTTGCATTGTCCAAGAACTCCTCAGCAAATTCGCCTAAAAAAAAGTCATCCCCGACGATTTGCTCCGCTTTTGTCAGCTCCCGCTGCGCTCCCTCAAAATCAAACTCAATGTAGAGCTCTTTTAAAAAGCTCGTGACGGGGTCCACATATTGGTACTCCTCCATCTGTATCACCTTCACCACCTCGCGAATCGCATGTCGCAAGCGCCCGGACATGGCAGCAGACGCCTTCCTTGACACAATAGCGGCAACCGTGAGGTACCGGAGTATCCATGGGCAGGATGTCTGGATGGTATTGAGATATGTAGGAGATAAAAAGGTCTCGAGCAATAGTGTGCGGCCGTCAGGGTGATTGAAGTAGACGAACAACGACCAGTGAAGAAGCCATGTCCGGGATTGTAATTGGGTTAATGCGCTAGCCACTTCTCCACCAGGTCCAGATAATCCCGATGAAGATGATATTGTCCGGGAATCAATCGCTTCGCGAAGAGAATTGAGTTCTTCGAGAGCGACGTCCCATTTGCCTGTCAAGATGTCTGACGCAAGCTTCCCCCAGTGTGCAGAGAGATTGAGATCTGCATCTGTAGAAAGAACGCGGAAGTGATATAGGTAGTCTGCGGCTCCACTATAATTGCCACATGTATATTGGAATTGGCCAAAATTGTAGAGGACAGTAATTTGCTCTAGTGTAAGCTTTTGGCAGCGTTAGTTAATTTTCACACTATATGTAGCCACGACGTACACCATAGTGGTCTTTCAGGTATTGTAGGTTTTGTCGCTTGTCTTGCCGTAAGGCTTGGGCTACCTCAGGCTTTTCGATGATCTCTAAAACTGTTTGCGCCTCCTGTTCTAGCCGGTCATTAGTGGAAACCACCTTGTCGCGTTTTGCAGCAAATTCTGTCAATATGAATGTAGTTGAAGCAGTAGTCGGAAGGCATGAGTAAAAGCCGCACCTGCTGGGACTTCTGCGTCCGGATGAAGTTGTTCAAGCAAATTGACAGAATAGTCCACCATGTTTGTTCCATTAGTGAGCTCATACTGCGCTTTGATGATTTGCTCCACTGGAAACAAGGTTGTCTCCGCCAGGTGCGAGAGGAGGGGGAATGCAAGGTGTCGATCCAAGTAAGGGATAATGGTTTGTGTCAAATCATATTCCGCCATGGTAAGGACGCAGCTCTCTAAGCATGATACGTTGTCAGCTAACGACTATATGTAAGCGAAATACCACTGACCGTCTTAGAGTCTGTCCTCTAAAGTTTTTGGGTTGCAGGCGCTTACGTAAACGAGCAATTGAGCAACGTGTCCTCAACACCATGAGTGTAATAACTCGCCATCTGCCTTGGTTTATTAGGGACCCTGCCATATCCATCGTTGGCCAGGTAAGATATGTTTGATATTTGTGGCTGGATATTCGCTGAAGTCGCACTTGTATGTCTTGTCTACAGCATTGTTATGCTTCTCTAGTGGAAAACCTAGATGTGACTGATACTCCATGTCTCAAATACTCATTATCTAAAGGGTTGGGTTTGGGGATCGTTGTTGGTGGTTCGATAATGAAGGTTCCCCAATTGATCCTCAGTGAGTACAGGATATATATAATCGCTCACTGGCTATTCATTTGGCCACTTCCCAGTCTTGCGAGCACGATCAGCACGAGGCCTTTCTCTTCCTTCCTACATCCTAGAAACCCTTTCATATGCAATCACACTTGCCTATTCGGCCCGCAATAACTTCCCATTCTCCACCTATGGCGAGAACTTTTTCCTCACACTTCAAAATATCGCTATCACACTACTCATTATCCACCACACCCCCTCACCCAGCCTTACCAAGCAGACGAACAGCGCCCCTAAGCTCGCTGGAGCGGTAACTGCCACACTCGGCGTTGCATACCTTCTTACAATTGTTCCCTCTGGCATGCTGGCCCTATTCCAAATGGCGACGATCCCGCTGTCGCTCCTCTCTAAATTCCCACAGATATATGAGAACCAGCGCGCTCGTTCCACTGGTCAGCTCTCTGCGGTTGCTGTTTTCTCGCAGGTTGCGGGTTGCCTCGCGCGGCTCTTCACCACAGCGACTGAAGTCGGAGATCCTATCGTTTTTGCTGGGTTTTTCCTTGCCTTGTTGCTGAACTTGGTGCTGGGCGCCCAGATGTATGCGTTTTGGGGCGCAGATGGTGATGACAAGGTTCTTGGCAGAATTCCCCCCAGAGAGAAAAGCCCCCTGGAGCGCATCGTTGTCCCTCCTCTATCGCCAGCACTAACTCAAACGCAAACGCAGCCGCCTCAAGGGGGTAAAAGATGGGCACGAAAGGTTGACTAGATGTATGCTACCTAATACAATACCCGGGAGGTAAAGGAAATAAATAATGTGTATACGTAGCAAATTCTATGACAACATAATACGAACATGATAGGTGTGTAGTCGTCGTTATGAACTGGGACCAAGCGCATGAAAACAGCGAATAGTGTATACGCCTATCCAGAACCTGCCGAATAAGCGTGTTCCCACGCAAGCTCCTGGAACCTGATGTGTCAAAGGAGTGAATAACAACTATCCTGCGAGCACAAAAATATTCGCTCACTTATCATATATAGCGAGAACATCTACCGCTGCTACACCGCTATAGAATAAAGCGGATCAGTGCCCATTTATGGTGCGCCAGGACATTGCCCATCTAAGAATATTGCCCCCGCGCCTCCTACAGATTCGACGGTAGGAAACGACGCGTGATGGGCATAGGTTTGAATATGCACATACTGAATAGACCCTTCACCCCTTCCTTAGCTACGATCTGTCGTCCAGCATCAATGAACGGTTTATATCGGACCTAAACGATTGTGTAAAGTGCAGCATACGTTGGACGTTAGAAATTAACCAGCATGAGAGCTAATTGGTTCGATACGTACCGCTTCACCTGAGGTCATCATCATCCGTCGTCTGATGGTTTCTAATGGGTATGCAGCTAGTGCAGCACTCTACCAGGCCCGACCTTTGGCAAGTGGGGAGGGAAATCTAAGACAATTACGTACCGTAGTACACACATCCCACTGCCAACGAGGGCACAACGTTGCCTTTAATGTTGCCTTGAAGAAATGTGTCTCTAGTTAACGGGTCCAGTAAGGTAAAGCACCCTGGTGTGAGTATGATTTTACTATACCTTATGATATCATATCCACTAAAACTGAGGACGTTGTCTGTTAACCCAACACTCATCGGGATTGGGAATCTTACTAGAGTCCGCGATAAACAACGATGCCGACGAGACTAGGCACAAAACCTCGATAGAGTCCCGCAATGCCGTCCGTTCTGAGTGTCTGTCCGTAGACATCAACCAGACCACTGTACTGGCGCTGACTTCCCTTGGTGGTTGACTTTCCGTCAGCTGACAGGCGAGTCCTCGCACTAGATTTAATGTATGCAGTTATTTGCAAAACCAACCTTTGTGATAAGAATCGAAGACATACTAGTCGAAGGAGTACACTAACGGAGGACGTTGCGCCCGCAGCACCACTCGCGACGTTGGCTGTAGCCAGGCGGCGTGTGCATCAGCGAGGGATGAGGATGGCCCACATCGGAAAAGGACTGGTCTGAAACCCAACGACCGAACCCCTCTGATCTTTTAAACGCAAACATGCGTTTGTACGTGTCCTTTACGACGAAATTGATCGCTTGCGTGGGGAAGTAGCGAATGACATTAGTGCTATTTCCGCGCCAGACTGTTTCGCTTGCCAACATGTGTCAGCTTTTCGCAATACGATACGGAGCGTCACCTTTTCAGAGGTCACGCCATATATATGCTAGTTCCTCCTGGAAATAGGGCCAGAAAGTAACTGCATATATCTATGATAGCGTGAGGTCTGAACAAGGAAACACGTCTATTGGGGACGCTTACAGCTTCTCAGACCTTCGCCTTGGTAAGTCCCCTTGAAGGCATCCGCAAGGCCCTTGTACCGATGTGTCAAACGTCCACCCGCTATCATAGCACCTTGATTTTGAATGAGCAATTTGACACGCTCTATGGGAGCTGCTGCCGTTTTGGATATGGCGCTTGAAATTGTATGATGATCAGCGCAGAACCAATTAATTAGCGCAGGGACATACGCGAGGAAGTCCGCTAGATTGGGGAGTCAACTTTGATCAAATAACATAAGCGTACATATGTATACTTACCCATGAAATGAGAAACAGACGTCTGTCTGTCCATTTTAGGTCAAAGATGAGGCTGAGTGGGAGTTAAACGATATATGAAAATGCTGTTAATTAAATGGAAAGCCAGTTCCCCCTTCTTCCGTCTTTGTATGTGCTGCACAACTACGGGTCAGCATGTTGAGGATCCGGAGGGATCCGACCTGACTCCGGGGCAATCCGCAGAGCGTCCAGAGTTGCCATTAGCATTCTGCTTCACTGCCTTGGACTAGGGGAAGCTACTTTACCGGTCGGGCTACGAGGTGAATAACAGACCATCATACCTGCCGCGGCAAGTGGCATGTCACGCGTCACACCGGGGTGATGAATTGCACTCACTTGAAGAATATTGACGAGAAGTGGCATAGAATCGCAGTTGCGCTCATATGTGCATATGCATACATTCATATATCCGTTCAAGACAATACATAGCGACGTACAGACTAGTTAGTTTGTCCAAGAGCATAAACCTCCTACGCACGATTAGCCACGACTCTGGCATAGGAAGGGGCCATAACCTTGCGACGATTAACCTCAACGTCGACGTGTTCCCAATCCTCCCAATCAAACTTAATAGAGTCAATCTCAGTGAAGTCATCCAGGACTAGGACTTGGCGAGGACGACCGATCATCTCAAACCGCTTGTCTAATACACGTTGAATACATACACCATGAAACAAGTAGGACATGGCAGCGTACCAGAGCCCTTCCGCGGTGCCTTCACTAGGTCAGCAAGCGACACATTCCTCGTCGCGGGAGCGGGTGCGGTGTGTTGATCATCCTCGGGCAATTCAATACTCCTCTCTAGCTTGCTCTCCACCTCTGCCTCCTCAAAAGTGGCACGAAAGCCCTTGCCCCTCTCCTTAGATTGTCCTTCGTTGCCCATTGGTTTCCAAGGGGGACAACACTTGCATCGCACGCATCGTTTAGCCTTGGATATGTCATCCGCCTTCTTCAGGCGCTGGCGAGAACGTTGGTAGGATCGATCATCCTTGAGTGCAAGAGAATCCGGTTCAGGTACGCTGAATGTGGATTGGACAGGAGAGGAGGATGCGGGAGCAGCGGCAGGGACGGGTGGCTGGGCCCCGCCCAGGGTATCTTCAATTAGAGAATGGTATATAGAGTCACAGCTGCAGACATCGTCGATGTCGTCGGTGACAACCGGGGTGTTCGAGACAACATCCATGGTGAGAGGTGAGGTGTGAGTGATAGGGTGACTGACAGGGTAAACCTGCGCAATGAAGGAGAACTTCGGCCATGGCAGCTCTTTTATACGTGCGATAACGCTAACCAGTCACGTCAGAGGTAACCCCCTCACCGCGATCGGGACAGGGAGCACGGCCCCGACATCACGTGACCTACTACAGAAAGCGATGCCGTGTCTGCCGAGACATACTGCCTTGTTATCTTGCCTGCTTCTTGGGTAGCTACTCAGTACCACCATGCTTGTTGTAATCCGCTATGTTTAGTACCTTCCTTCCATTGGTCTGGAATGGCTCAAGTAGAGCTTCGAGTCACATTACTGGAGTCACTAGTCCGACAGGGGCAGTACCTAGAGGAACGCAACCCAATTGCAGACCTGCATCTCTGAATGTGGCGATGATGATGGTGGCCCCCTGTTCTCCTTTCTGCATCGCCAGGATTACAACTCATGTCATAAGCCTTGATTAATGATGCAGCATGCAATTTGCGCGGCATCCTGCTGGCACAATAGGAAAATTGGCAATCACAGGGGAAGAACGTCCTTGGCACAATACACTGCCGTTTTAATGATGGTCGATCTCTAATCACAGATGAAATAACTAGCTAACGTGTGTTATTGCTCCACTACGTTTGCCTGGTACAATGCGTCACCATGAACGCTCGCGAAGTCCTCACTGTTTCAGCATAGAACTCTGTCTCTTTGTGCATGCTAATGGGTACTACCATCATATGTCGATTTTCCTACAACGACATGCATTCAGGATCGGCCTGGTACACGCGATTGCTGCATCAGAAGGTTCTATTCATTGCCAGCAATTGTCAAATCGAGATACTGGATTGAATGTGAAAGAGCCTGGACCTCCCAAACAGTACGATAATGTGTAGATTACTCAATACCTGGTCTGTCCACATAAGCTCCCAGGTATAGGAACGAACTGGCATCAAACAACTCATCGGTTTGTGTCGTACCTTGCCACAGAAGCATTCGTGTCACGGTCAGCAGATTATAAGTAAAACAAATGTACATGAGGTTTCATCGTCGTTTCTTTAAGGCCTCGAATCTCTTGGTCAGAGCCAAAAAATCGTCCTCCGGATTGGCGGGACCTTGATTGTCAGAAGGGTCATCATCCTGAACTGGACTCTCCGGCTTCTTCAGTGCAGATTTCAACGGCTTGGCTGGGGGTTTATAAGCAGGGGGCTGGCCATCAGGAATGTCTGGCAACTTTGATGCCGCAACTTTCTCATCCGCGGATAATGTAGCGCTGGGGGTGCTCCTGGTGGCATCATTCTCCGGAACGTGGATACTGACTGGTTCAGGGACGGAATCCTGGGGTATTATCCAGCTGTCACTGCCATGATTCAATTCATATCACAGGGAAACCTCACTTTCAACCCGCTGCTCTCGTCTCCATCCGATCTATCGTCTTTCTTTCCTTTCTGTGCAGTCCATTCAATCCCATACCCTTTAGCAATCTCTTCTAAATATGCGTCTACCAAGGACGACGGAGGCGTCTCGATGACTAGTTTCTTCATGACCTGGAGTATAGCAAAAATCTCTGATAAGTAACTGGAACTAGGGTGATATAAAGACATACCCGCTCGCTGACGCAGCCGTCTCTGTTTTCCATCACCGCAAGAGAGAACTCACGACCAAACTTGTGCATGAGCATCTCTCGCAAAACATGCAGTTCTAATCGTATGGACCATCAATCAGAGGGTATCATCGTGCAATGTTATGAACAAGAGGCCAGCGAAGAGCGTACCTTTCAGTTCAGTCCGAGGTGCGGCGTGGATGATGCAACATACGCCTTCGTAGACGCCAGGATCTGGTTCCCTAGAGCTACAAATCCTGAGCCTGCATGATCATAGGCATACAGAAACTAGACTATACCTATTTTCCAAAAGTCCAAATCTAGCTATCAGAAGTTCACAATATAGCTCAAGCAGTTCAAGCAGTTCGACATGGATATCCTCGTTGATGATGTTTTCAACTTTGATCCGCGCAGTCTCAAGCTTGTAGCGTTCAATGAGGGTGGCTATATCTCTGCGAGAGCTCTTGGCCTGAGCCTCTTTCTTCTGTTGAAGAATCCGCAGGCGTTGTACGGCCAAGCTAGAAAGTTACTGTAAGGGTGACAATGTGACCACGTTGACAAAGAGAATATGAATGGTACCGAAGTTGAACCTGAAACATTCCTCAGCAAAGATGTTCCAAATACGTGTAGGCTATTTACCTTGGTCCTTGCCGCATTCCACAGCACCATAATCAAGAGTGTGCTCTGAAATTCAAAGTCAGCGTGTGGCACAGCCGGCGCGATTTGATCACTGCTCGAGGCTCTACCTGCGCTTTTATATTTGGAGGCTCTGCTGCGCGAATATCCTTGATCACTCTGTCGACATTGACCACGTGCATGTTAAGGTTTGTTACATGACTTCACTGAAGTTTTAGTAACTGCGCCTTTGACGATGACCCCGCACGGCGCACACGCGGACCGACCATCATGGAATTGAGACATCAGCATACGGCCTGCTTCACCATAGCTTCTTTGTCTGGCTGGTGATGTATACCCCTTTATGCTGGTGGCTCAATCCAGAGTTCCAGCATGCTGGCTTTCCCATTCAACCGTTCCCTCATGACCAGATCAGTTCTTGAACTTGAATAGGTCAACTTGCTGCACTCGTATATCGTTCGCGTCTGCAAGTTACGTATGCTGTGATCTATCGATGGTGCTCGTCTCATCTCAGCACGGCTTTCAGAGGAATTGCTCGTGGTTTCAGAAACGCGTCTCAAGGATTGGCTCCTGTGGTATGCTTATCATCGACATTGTTACATTGAGCGTCTCGTCGCTATTTTCTCCTTTGTACCACCTTCCGTCTCACACTCCATGGTGCCTTGTATCTACCAGCCTACCTCCCTGCCTTTCTGCCTGGGACCCAAGGAACATCCACACTCCTTGCGACACTTCCAAGTTCCACGACAGCAGCTTTTAGACCAACTGATTTAGCCACGCGTGTCGTGGACTTTTATCACAGGTGCGAATGTACTTTTGAACTTAGAATCAGGCACTACACACTTGTGCAAATCTTCAACTGTTCGCTTCCGAGTCTCTGACAAAGATGGTAATCCAGTGTCTCTTTCCATGGGAGAGATCGCCAATGCATAGGGCTTATCGTCTTTCTCGTAGGAGTATATGTAGACAGTCCGATTCTGCACATTGCATCACGCAGAGGATTTTGGGACCAACTTGATGAATAGTTTTTGCTCTGGGGCAATCGCTCTTTGTCAAGCTTGGGTGAAGCATCGAAGTTTGACACGAGGCTTTGCAAATTTATAGCATGCCTTCTATGCACACTTATGACACTTATGACCTGGTACGAGTTTTCGTCCCCCAGTCTCATTGCTCAGATGCGTTGTTTTTCAGCTCTTCATCTAACCGTCGAAATTTCACGCTGTCTTGCACTTTCTCCTATAGCTGCTTGGTGACATTATCCCATCATCCTGGTTACAGACTTTGTGCGTTGCAAATGAAAATACTGGCTGCATTATGATGCGCATCCTCTTTTGGACCATGGATGCGTATTATTACATCTATTTATCGGTTTAGTAGGCTGAAGGCACACTGCAACTCAAGGATGGCACGATTTCTCTTAGTTTTGATCTTGGGGAAACTAATTTTATCGTTGGCTGAGCACAAGTGGTTCCTTAGGCTGGACATCATGAAGAGAAAGACTGCCTGTCTCGCAGTTTCGCACGTTTTCGATTATCATCGATCAACTCAAGCTTACCAATTATCAGTACGAAAATCAGAGGGGATACCACACAGCACGAGGCCGAATCTCAGGTACTAGTGAGCTTGGTCACGTCTCCCCTGAATTTGGAGAGATGGGCACGGATGTGAAGCTATTGCACTTCGATACTGGTCTTCGGTAATCATTGAGAGTCAGTCTTTCATATCTCGAAGGCCATCATTGGGCAATGCCAACTGAGATTACAATTCAGACCTCTACCGGAATCAAGCATAACCTGCACCAAGCACTAACGCCCCCGAGCTTCCTCAAATATGTTGCTATACTAGTGACATACTTTAGCCACCGCGGTAATACAGGACCGTAAAACACAATGCATAAGGTCTCGCGGAGGTTTTCGGGCACGATATAAGTCCTTGTAAGGATAAGGTGCATTCCGATCAGGCAGGTGGCGCAACGACAATTTAGGATGCATAATGTATGTACATATTCATGTGGTGTGCTAACTTGAAAGCCAATAGTGTCGCCAACGCACACGGTAGGTATGTAAGGATGTGGCGGCGGCTTGATTTCGGCTTTGCCTCGCAGTTCCAGGATCGCGCCATAGCACAGTGGCAACTACAGTATCCCAGTAAGCCATGGCCAGCATTGTCAGTCCGATCAGTTGAAAATCATATGTTGGTCTGGAGTATAAATCTGTGCGCTCATGCCATGATTCATCCGAAGATGGGAATCTACTTGGCTGTGTGATTACTCCATACCCCAAAATGAAACTTGGACGGCCGACGGCGCACCGTGTTCCCGTGACGGTCCTCCTCGTCGGTATAAAAATAGTACATGATCAATCATTCCGGTTCGTGCAACCACGAGCATAAGGGAGAGATGAAAGGCCCGGTCCATCCATGGGGTTGTTTTTCTTTTGTTTCCAATCCACGGCTTGCAAATCATGAGTGCATGCTAATTGGGAGCACGGCTGAACCAAGACACCCACCCATACATGCCCACACAGTTGGCGATTTCCGACTTGCAAGCGCGCCGTTGCGCCATCCGCGTCTTAAGGGACCACCATCACTAGCCTTCCCCCATCGCATCCCTTCCTTGCCAATTACACTATTTCATGTCTATCTCAAAGGTCCACTCGCGTCAGGTACGTAGACTGGTGGGTTGGAGGAGTTAGAGTGACGTTTTGCCAAACTATTTCACCCTCGTTTGTAGATTTTCGACTCTCGTGGTAATCCCACCGTTGAGGTCGAGGTATCCACTGCCAAGGGTGCGCATCCGCATGTTTCCACGATATCTGCATTGGCGTAGTGTTCTGATCTGCGGTGGTTGGGGTCGTAGGGCGCTTCAGGGCTGCAGTCCCTTCTGGTGCCTCAACAGGTATCCACGAAGCCGTTGAATTGCGCGACGGTGACAAGACCAACTACCTCGGCAAAGGTGCGTCTGTGCGGTACTTACATTCCGCTTTGTCTATGGATAATCTATCCAACCAGGCGTGTCCAAGGCCGTGGAGAATGTAAACACCATCATAGGGCCCGAGCTGATCAAGTCGGGTCTGAAAGTGACGTCCCAGAAGGAGATCGACGATTTTCTCATTAAGTTGGACGGATCTCCTAACAAAGGAAAGCTTGGCGCCAATGCAATCTTGGGCGTGAGTATCGCTGTGGCTGAAGCTGGTGCGGCGGAGAAGGTATGTAGTGATTATGCTTTGGGGTGTGGGTGTTTGGCTTTGGGACTGACTTGGGTGTATTGTGTAGGGTGTGCCGTTGTATCAACACCTGGCAGATCTTGCGGGTGTCAAACCCCCCTTCGTACTGCCCACCCCGGCGTTCAACGTGATCAACGGTGGATCGCACGCAGGGAACAAGCTTGCGTTCCAGGAATTCATGCTCCTCCCCACTGGCGCAAAGTCGTTCACGGAGGCTATGAAAATAGGTACGGAGACGTATCACACGCTGAAAAAGGTTATCAACGCCAAGTATGGTATCGATGGTGGGTGTTTTCTTGTTCATTTGATTTCGAATGGGTGTTTGATTGCCGCGACTTAGCCACAAATGTTGGTGATGAGGGTGGATTCGCGCCCAATGTGTCCGGTGCAGAAGAGTCGCTCGAATTGCTTACAGAGGCTATCGCCAAAGCGGGGTATGAAGGCAAAATCAAAATTGCGCTCGATGTGGCGTCTTCGGAGTTCTACAAGGAGGGCAAGTATGACCTGGACTTCAAGAACCCCAACTCGGACCCGAGCAAGTGGATCTCGGGGCAGGAGCTTGCGGATATCTACTTGGGATTGGTGAAGAAATACCCAATCGTGTCGATTGAAGATCCATTCGATCAGGACGACTGGGCGGCGTGGTCGCACTTTACGAAGAACAGCGGGATTCAGATTGTCGGTGATGATTTGACGGTGACGAACCCCATTCGGATTAAGACGGCAATTGAGAAGAAGGCGTGCAATGGGTTGTTGCTCAAGGTAAGACATGTCAGTGTTCGTCGACAGGGTAGGTGGCTGAGTCATGATTAGGTGAACCAAATCGGAACGATCTCCGAGTCGATCCAGGCGTGGGTGTGCTTCCCGGATCCTTCTGACTTGGCCTAACTACCTCTTTTGCAGCGCGCAGCTGGCGCAGTCGGATGGATGGGGAGTGATGATCTCCCACCGTAGTGGTGAAACGGAGAACACGATCATCGCGGACCTCGTGGTTGCGCTTGGGACTGGGCAGATCAAAACGGGTGCCCCCGCAAGGAGTGAACGTGTTGCCAAGTGAGTTTTTGTGTTGATGTAAAGGAGGGCGACAGCTTATTGGTTTGCGACAGGTACAATGCGCTTTTGAGGATCGAGTACGTGTCGCAGGTTGTTTTGTCTGTAGCTGGTACTGATCCTACTATAGGGAGGAGGTCCAGGGGAGCGGGTCGTCTTATGCAGGTGCCAAGGGGCTGTCTGCCGGGAGCACTGCGCCTGCCTTGCACCAAAAGTGAACGAAGCTTTAGACTACATGATATAGATGTGCACGTGTTACGAATAAACGACAAATGGTGTAATATTGATATGTGTTTGACCTTGGGGTTGCCATGGTGTTCCTGAGCCTGAACCCTGGTGCGTGGGATTGGAAGAGGTCGAGGGGGTGTTTGGTCAGTTTGAATTTTTTTTTACAGGATCATGCGATCGTCTGACTTGATGGGGTAGATACAATCACTGATTGGCTCTGATATGCTCCCTGGCGTGGTATGCAGAGTCAACCAATGATCGACTCGGACTCATATTAGTCGGCATAGATTTGCCTGCACTTGATACTGGCCAGATTTCTCTCCCCTCCCGAATTATCTGGAGAATCGTGAGCGAACAGACTGCTTAAGAATGCTTGGTACGATCAATAAGCTAAATTTTGAAGGGTATCCTATCACAGGCGTAGATCTCTTCTGCTGCTTCTTTAATAGAGAGCATTTGTTACCAATAATTATTGGCTCCGGCGTATGCCGGGCGGAATAACAGTTACTAATACACCGTGGGAACTTAATAGTAAAGAACGCGTCCACTCCTACCCACAACACGCTGCATCTCGCCATCCAGCCTGAGCTGTTCTATGGCACCTCTATCCCTTCTACCCCCCCTCTTCCATCATTGTCACCGGCTGACCCAACTTTTCATTTGGACCCCATGAAATCAGCACACCTTCCCCCGGCTCACCTCTCTCCCTCCTTCGGTTACACAGCCAGCCTCCCTGCCATTCAAAAACTTTCGCGCAAGAGTTTTCCACATGCGACCTCGATCAACTGCTCAGCGCAGTGATTAAGGTCTGTCACGTGTGGAGAATTATTAATGACCTTAGCGCTTGTATTATTAGTTTATAAAAAATTATTAGCCGCCCCAGTCATTATTGGTAACAAATACTCTCTAATAACGTGCCTGTCTCATATAATCGTCGTCTTCCATTTGGTTGTCACTCCGGGCTCGGGTCGGGGATAGCGGAGGATTAGGTTTTCGCGTACACTGATCCGTTGAATGCCTGATCACGTGGTGTGTCTGCACTAAAGCTGTACCTTCTATAGTTCCGCAACCATGAATAGTAGCCATGACTCTCACCCAAGCCTGCCCAGACTTCTTTCTTCTTGCCGCCATCTGTCTTGCCCCGAGTTAGCGATTCTTCCCCTTCCCACCGTTCCGAGCGTCGTCCTCGCGTAATGTCGTCACCTGGCGTTGATCGGCGTTTCTTTGACAAACCTCCTGCCGCAACGACTGGCTCTCCAGGAACTGCCATCTTCTCTCCTCCTTCTTTACAGTCTACACGTCCTTTTGCTCGTTCAAATAATCCATCTACCTCTACGGCGCGTCTTGTGCAACCTCCTCCCTCTGCAGCTCCTACCAAAAGCGACCCTGTTCCCGTGCAATGGTCCTTTGAGAGCAGCTACAGTCTCTTTGGTTCCGCGCCATCGCATGATCTGCCACCTAGAGAACCACGAACATCCGGCGTACTAGGTGGAACATGGCTCGGGATGAGGAAGGACAAGAACGTGTCCCAACCAACACTGGACAGATCAAAATTTGTCGGTGCTTCAGCCACAAGAGTTCCATGCCCAGCTCCACCGCCTGATGGACCCGCATCGATACGCGCCTCGCCGCCTCAGACTCTAGAAGCATCCGTCATTCCTTCGCCTGCAGGAAATGCACGCCCTGCCACGCATCCTATACACACTTCTTTGAGCTCATCAGCCCCCCGCGGCATCACCCACTTTCCAGACTCCTTTTCAGGCTCTCAGTCTGAACGTATCCCTTTACACCGTACAGTGTCCAACTCACCCCCTGATTCCACCCGTGCACCCCTCCTCACCATCCCCGCTTCCACCCGTACGCCCCTCCTCACTATCCCTGCTTCCAATGCCCCAACCTACGCATCCACTCCCACCTTCCACAGTTCTCACCCGCTGCCCAACTTCCGACATCCTCTTTCTCACCGCCCCGGGAACTTTTCTGGTGTTAGCAGCACGGCACTGACCGGCTCTGCTTTAATGCATACTCACCGAAGACTGGCGACGTCATCAGCAGTCCCCCAGTTTCGAGACACGGCGCTGTCGCCGGGAGGGCTTGACACAGCAGATGCGAGCAAGCCGTCGCTCATACCTTCTGCGGCGTTGACGATAGAATCCATGTCCAGTAATACTGCTACTGAAACTGTGCCCGAGACTAAAAAGATTATGACAGAGTTGGCGAGACGGAAGACTGAGGAAGCGCGAAAGCGAGGATTTAGGATGAAGAATGGGAAGCGACATCATCCAATGTCGAAGGAGGAAGCGCCGTACCCTCGTGATTATGAGCGCAAGACGACCGATCAGTGAGTTTCTTTTTGAGTTTTGAGTTGAAGCTGGGCTCATACAATGCCTGTGCAGCGATGTTTGGGAGCATTGTTGCGCGGTGAATCTTATTAAAGGAAACACGTTCCACAAGTTTGACAAGCCGCCGACAAAAGTGCTCGATGTTGGATGTGGAACTGGCCAGTGGATAATACAGTGTGCACGAGAATGGAAGGTATTGCATGCCGTCACCGGTTTTATCGCTCCTAAACTAATTGACGTGGTCGTTTCAGGATACCTACTTTGTCGGCTTCGACCTCGTCCCTATACAGCCCAACGTCACGCGCTTAGGAGACCCCCGTTTTGCATCACGCATTGATTGGGTGCTTGGCAACTTTCTCGAGCCGTTCCCCTTTGAGGATGGGGAGTTTGACTTTGTGCATGTGCGACGAGTGGCACGTGGTGTGCCGGAAGATCGGTGGGACGCGTTTTTCGAGGAGGTGACGCGTGTTCTGAAGGTGGGTGGGGCGTTTGAGATGACTGAGGAGGATTTGTTCTTTCCGGGGTCACTTGATGTAGAGGATGATGAGGATGAGAATGAGGAGGATGAAGATGTGGATGAACGTGAGAGCGCAGACAGTGAGGGTGGAGAGGCGCAAAAGGAAAACAAGGTGACGCGCGAAGTGCGTGAGGTACTGCCGCCACCCACACTACCGCATTCGAAGTTCCCGTTCAGTGTAGGCGACGTGGCATTACATGGTTCGTTAGCATCAAAGTCTCCATTTGGGCAAACCCATCGAAAAGGGAACAAGACGACCTTGCCAGTGGTGCAACTACCCACCGAAAGACTCGCACACTCGAGGGACAGCTTTCTCTCCATGCGGGATGAGGACGACGAGGACGACATGTCCGAGACGATAGATCATTCCGCGGCTAGGAGTATGGAGCGCTCAGGGACAATGAGAATAGAGGGGTCTCACCCCGACGCGTCCACGGGTGCAGGCATCCCTCCGCCGCGCTCTACGAACCCAACGTCTGAGCGTGCACATACTGCGACCAAGGTATTAGGTCCGTCGGCACAACAATCTACATTCGAAAGAGTTGCTCGATCTCAGGGACATGGAAGTCAGGTATTAACCCTGAGTGGTCGCCCGAACCATCCACAACACAGCCCCGCCGAAGACCATAATCTGCCACGTGTTTCGCTAAATTCGTGGTATGCCCTCGAACATACGGTTGCCGATATCCTGTCTCACACGGTGGGGGAGGAGAACGAGGAATATTTGAACGTTGGTGCAGGTTCCAGTTTGTACCATGCGAATACAGCGCCGGTTTCGAATCCTCGTGATCACTCTCTGCTGGAGACGGCGTATAATGAACTGCATGCTGCGAGGTTCATTAATCTGGCGCCGTTGGCGATGCTTAATTCGATTTTGGTTCTGCATTTCAAAGGCTTGTGTTTTTCTGAGCTGGGCGTTGAGCTCATAGGCTTTGGCTGACCTTTTTCCTTTGTCCCTTCAGACGTGCGCAGTCATCCACCGACGCAGATATCACTCCCCTCTATGCCGATATCGACAGCAAAACCTGGGCGAAAGCAAGCCAACATAGAGTCGTCAAAATTGCATCGGTCAGAGTCCTATTCCACGCCTCATCGAACCCGACCTCTATCTGCTCCGTCCAGTCGACCACGTTTGGATTCCTCCTCTTCTACATCACCCAATCCCCCTGACAGCACGGATGGTATCGATGACACCAATGCAACTGACACGGACCGATTCGCACCCATCGTTACAGAACCCGTCCCCAACATCACCATGTTTCGTCTCCTCGGGAAGACCGCGCCGCAGGAGCAAGAAGATTTCTCCGAAAGCCGCTTGAGCTATGGCAACAGGGGGATGATGCACACACTCCTGACGGCCCGCATGTCAGAAGTTCTAGCATGTGCGGAGGAAATGTGGGAGTTTATTGAAGAGTGTAGAGAGAGTTCTGCGCGGTGGCGGAATCCGTCGATTGCAGCATTGGCAGAGGTGTCGAGGGAGGAGTGGGAGGACTGTTTGTCGAGATATACCATGTGAGTGTGTTGTTTTGATGTTTTTTTTGGTCTCGAGGCTGATAGGGTATGTAGGGATATGCAAGATAGGATTGGGATGGGGACGGTTGTGAGGGAACGACTGGGTTGGGGTATGCGCGAGATGCAACGGTCAGCTGAGCGGAAGGCCTTTGACGAGGCCGTGAAGAAGTGGGACAGCTTATGCCGGCTTCGCGAGGAGCAGACACCAAGAGAAAAGAAGAAGAGGAATACTCGACAGCATCGGCTGAGCCGGACGTTCAAAGTGTTCGTAGCATGGAAATAGAGACACTCGCTGTTTTTTGCTTCCCCTTTTCCTATATGTCTTATGGCCAAGTCGGCAGTGCCGCATCATCCATCTTCTTTTCATTACCATCTGTAGAGTTAGCTGCTCATTGTATAACAATCCGCTGCTATAGGATGATTAGTACGTACAAAATATTCATTGACTCAAGAGGTCAATGCACTACTATACGACTCATGTGCAGAATCCGCGTGACATACACGCTGTCACACACTTGGCTCGACGCGACGATATAATTCCTTGAGCTGTACGAGGCTCCTTGGATGGCGTCGGTAGTTGCTGACGTGGCTTTACAAAAGGCCGTACATTCAAAATGGACACACTATGTAACACAATATGTCGGTCTGGACAAGGATCCCGTCGTAGGTTTGTTTGACATTGCAAAGGTAGAGTTGATACACTGCTTGTAACACCGTTCTTACTTCCACGCATAGGATTGGGATACTGTCGTGGAATTTATGAAGCTCCCAAGCATAACGGAATCGGCGCGCGAATTCAGTGAGCGAGTTGTTCTGTGCAAAGTTAAGCTGGTTAGTAATGCAGGACGTGGGGGAAGGCGAAGAAGAACTTGAGTTGGTAAAAGCTGCAGTGAAGTCTTTGGTGGATAAGCGATGGGTGCCTGCGACGCTGGATGTATTCTATCGCAAGTGTTTCTTGTAAGGAGTTTGAACATTTGGGCGAATTTGACGTTATTTTCGACAGATGATCTCCAGGCCCATGAGCCTGAATTGAAGGGGGTAATAGATACTGAAATGTTGAGATGGAAGGTTCGTGCCGCATCAAGGAGGTTCGTGTCGAACAGATGGGGTTTCTCATGTGGTGCTCCAGAGCACTAGAAATCCGCGTGACGTCTACATTTTTATCGATGCGTTGTCCAAGATACACACCCTCTGGACTCCTTCTCCTATGTACGTTTGCCGCTATCTCCCTTCGTCAAGAAAGCATGACTCATTACTATCCCCAGCCTTGGAGCTGTCTTTCCCCACCGCTACCACCGGAATTTCGTGACAATCATCCATTCCATGCTTCCCGACTTTTTCTCAGATGCACTACGTGATCTTCTAACATACATGCTTACCAACACTCCCCTGCCTCCCTCAGAGGATGGCAATACCGCAATGCCCGAGTGTACATTCCCTCATCCCAACCTTATCAATCTCTCTCTCCAGTACCCTAACCCCGTCGTCATTGCTGGCCCTCCCTCGCCCTACGCGAAAGCCTTTGGTGCGCTCGATGTTCTGGGTTTCTTGGATCGTTACGAGGCGCAAGTGACCATGTGTGTTAACTCTATGATTAATAAAAAGATCCAGAGGACTTGCCCTGCAACGTGGGACTCGCAAATACTCCCGGATTTGCGGACGTGGTTCGCGGATCAGGTCGTTCCCTGGATGGCCCGTCCATATGCGAGGGGGTTGGCAAATCGTGAGTTATCTGTTCCTGTGCGTTCATGAAGTAGTGCAGATAGTCATTTATATGCGTGTGATTAGCCACGGAAGGCCAACTTGTTGTTGCGGGCGTGATTACCCGCTTCGAGTATCATCTTTGTAAAACGCTTTGCGAACTCAGGTAGGTGGGCTTGTAAGACGTGAGCTACAATGCATTCAGCTTTGACCAGGATGACGGAGATCTTCGATATCATCGTTGACTACCCGGATTCCATGCCTGCTTTACTGGATATCAAGGTTCTCCCTTGACTTCTTCTCTTGGGTTGTGGTCTTACATCTCCTTATAGGAGTGTCTCGCCAAAGTGGATCAACGCCTTGAACTGGTGAAGGCACTGAGAAAGCTGTGAATACGAATTTTATAATCGGACGCCGAGTTTGACCTTTGTCCATTAGCAATAACAGGCGGCTGCTCCACCCTGGTGCTGATACCAAAGATATCCTCGCGCAATATGTGTCTACAATTCGATGTTTACGAGTCATCGACCCGCCTGGTGTGCTGTTGTACAAGGTAGCGGATCCTATCCGGCGATATCTCAGGTCAGTTATGGCCTTATTAGCATTTGGAAAGACGTTGATATTTCATTGCAGAGAACGTCCAGATACAATTCGAAACATCGTTGCATCGCTGGTTGGCGAAGGTGGAGATCTCTTGGATGAGCATGATCAAGGCGCTCCCTTGCAACAACCCCAAGTGGAGGATTATTCGGAACCCAATTGGGAGCCAGAGCCGATAGATGCTGGGCCAGGTGAGGCCGTCTCAGTAGGCTTTTGGACTGTGCACTAATTTGTGATGCGTAGACTTTCGTGCGAACAAGCCTGCGGACGTGCTTACAACTCTTGTCAGTATCTATGACTCTAAGGATCTATTTGTCAAGGAGCTACAAGTTCTTCTCGCTCAACGGCTGTTAGCAATCAAAGACGGCAACTACGATCGAGAGGTACGTATATTGTGCTATCCAGGTTACTCTATCTTTGACAAATACACTAGCGCAAAAATATTGAGATACTCAAACTACGATTTGGAGACGCGCCACTTCAAGTC
The DNA here is from genome assembly GCA_025174535.1 of Cantharellus purpuraceus. Taxonomy (NCBI): domain Eukaryota; kingdom Fungi; phylum Basidiomycota; class Agaricomycetes; order Cantharellales; family Hydnaceae; genus Cantharellus; species Cantharellus purpuraceus. The sequence goes on from JALBUN010000049.1 coordinate 1,496,065, forward strand.
TGTGAAGTGATGCTTCGTGACATGACCGACTCGAAACGAATTGACCAGCACATACAATCTCAGAAAGAGGTCCGTGGATACCCATTTCACTCGCAATCTTTGCTCAGCCTTTCGCTTTGATTAAGTCTGTTGTCCACCCAACGATTATCTCTCGAAACTTCTGGCCGACACTTCAAGTCGGTGGGCTGAAACTTCCGGGACAATATCAGGAGTATGTGACGTTTTGTGTCACTTTAAAGCGCCGTACGGAATCCTTACCACAGTTCTTCGGCAGATTGCAAGACAATTATGCGAAGGAGTTTATCACATTCAAACCTGATAAACAACTGCGGTGGCTGCCGCATTTGGGGACGGTCCACCTCCAGGTCGAACTACAGGACCGTACGTTGGAAGCAGAAACAACACCATTGGAAGCGGCCATCATCGAGTTATTCTCGGAGAAGGGCAAGCCACACTTTCACACTTTCACTAATCAACATACAACCTGACTATTGTACCAGATACCTGGACTGTTGATGAATTGCTCCCTCGACTCGGGTCCGTTGACCTCGCGCCCACAGTGAAGGCCCTCAACATGTGGGCAGATAAGGGCGTGCTCGTAGAAGAGGCAGAAGCATGTTATAGGCTCCTCGAGGTTGCCGAAATGAGTGCCAGGGCGCCCATTTACAGAGCATGTGAGTGTATTGTATCCAGTGATGTGTTTAGTGAAGGGCTAAGCTCTTGCCACGAAGCTATCGAAGACGAACCCATGTCCATCGTCACAGTACAACAGCAGCAAGCGGAACAAATGAAGATACATTGGAAGGTGCCTGGCGCCGTTTCCCGTCTTCATTTCAGAAACTCATTGCTCCCTTGTCTAGTTCATCCAGGGCATGCTAACAAACGTTGGAGCTCTTCCACTGGAGCGGATAAACAGCATGCTCAAGTTCGTGCCGGGATACGATCGCACAACAGACCAACTGGCGATGTACCTAGAGAGCGCAAAGAGGGAAGGTCTTGTCATGATAAAGGACGGCCTATGGAGCCTGACACCTGAGGGAAGGGCCGAGAAGTGATTTCATCCCTATCGTGATTACCCCAGGCTTACATCTAAATGCATGTAATAAGTACTGTATAAATCTGAGCTACAATGCTACCAGACAACCAACAACTATCCGAGAACTTGGTAGTATAGTAACAAGGTTGATGTATTTGACAATTGTTTAACAAATGCCACGGAATCAAGAACATCGGGATCTGATATCACTAACTGCTGAGAATCGCTAACAGCTGAGAAGTACTGAACGTTTTACAAATTTAAAACAAAAAGAGTAGCCGCGACACGAATGTATATACGTGGCCGATCAGCTACGAAGTTTTAAAGTAGCAATATGGAACAATAATGCAGAAGGAACCAACCGACAACATTCGAACATCACGTCCGCTTTTGTTGCGCCTGCTGCAGTGAAGACGACTATAATTAGTTTCATTGACATCGGTATATGGGAAGGAATACACCGCTAACCATGAATGCGAGTAGTTGTTGGTACTGAGGATTTTGAAGCGCTGGGGGCGGATTGGACGCAGGCAGAGGTTGGGACTGATGCGGCGGCAAATTATACGGCATTGGAGGTGTGACTTGATGCTGCTGCTGAGTATGTCCTTGCGGCTGCGCATTTTGCTGGGCCTGCTGCTGGGCCTGCTGGAGCAACGCCATTAGGTGTGGCGATAGACCTGACTGAAGTCCAGTAGGAGCTGCTGGAGGCATTGATGATGATTGAGGTGGCTGAGGTGGCTGCGGTGGTTGCGGCTGTGGCTGTGGCTGCTGAGTTGGGGGTGGGTATCCTGCGTACGGATTTGGTGGTGGCGGTGGCATGTACGGCGGTTGCTGCATGCCAGTCGACGGAGGCGGGTAGTAAGAGTTCATTGGTGGACCTGAATTTGGGGGCATAGGTGGAGGTGGCATATGCATGCGTGGGGGTTGAGCAGGGGAAGGTTGGACCGGTGGAGGTTGAGATGTGCCTGCAGCAGGCTGCTTGAGAGCAGCCAACAACTTGAAGGGATAATGCAGATAAGCTACAGACTACAACTTGGGTGGGTATATTCATACCTGTTGTACCTTCTTGGCTTGCTCTAGTCTATCATCCGGAGGGCCACTCGATGATCCGTATCCATCGTTATCCCGGTCGTACCGTCCACTCCTCGGACTCGGGCCAGGACCTACGTCATCGAATCTTCTCCCGCGGTCACGACCCCAATCATCCCGAGGGCCAGTCCGGTCTCTTTCCCAGTCATCCAGCTCGCGATCCCGCGGTTCACGATCACGGAAGCCACCATCTCTTCCACGCTGGCCGCGTCCGCCACGGCCGCCACGTCCTCGGAAAGGTCGCTCTTCGTGCTCATTACCTTGTCGATCCCGAAGCTCAGCTCGTCTGAAAGGAAACTTCAGTAACAAGTACCAAGACCGACTTTGGTCGAACTGAGTTACTGACTTTGTAGGGGGAAAGGGCCCGGGTGGGAGAGGGTTATCGGGTACATCCCAAGCGAAGATGATGTCCATCACGCCATCCTGAAGGCCTTGATGTCGCAAACGATCATGTGCTTCCTCACATGCCTAGAAAAGTATGAGGCTCGAGGATCTAACAACAAACACACTTTGACTGCTGACCCGTATATCGTAAAGCTCCACGTAGCGCTGGCTGTAGAGTCAAAGTTAGGCGAATCACAATAATTAACAGAGTATAAATCCTTACTCAGGACGGTCACCAACGTGTTTCACACTTTTAACGTCGCCGAATTGTTGAAATTTGCGACGAACTTCGGAGTCATCAATGGCCTGTCCAGACACCGAATTACGGAGCGTAACAAGTAATGTACCCTGTGAAGAAGTATGGTAGGTTCGAAGATACAGTGTTAGTAAGAGTGCACAACGTTGTAAATAGGGATGGTAAACCTGGTTTTTATCACGGTCACATTCTTGCTGCTGTTCGTCTCCTCTCGGCAGACTGTAATGTACGTCAATCTGTATAAGTGAGGTTATGGTGTTAGTACACATGTTGACATAGGCAACGTGCTGGACTGACAGGCCTACCACTGATCTCACTGCCTTGTAGGCGTTCTCTCGCTCTTTCTGCCGCTCGAAGATCATACTGAACGACGGTCGATTAGTAAGCATGTAGGAAACACCCTATGTAAGGACAGGAACAGGCTCAAAGCTCACGTATGTGACGAAAACCATGCCTCTGTTGGCTATCAGATCGAAAAAAGTCTTGATTTCCCCATGTTCTTCAAATTTGCGACGTACATCACCGCTGTCGGTTTCATACTAGCACGCAAAGGTGCAGAAAGTTCGTCAGTCTTGTCTTATAACTTATATAGGCTTGAAGTTTAAAAAATGCAGCAGCCACAACAAAAACGAAAACTGCACCATGTTCAAGCAGCCGAATAACGGGCTTGCAATTTTATCCTCAGTGGCAGCGGCAGCTTAGACCGAGGTGGTGGCAACAGAATAAAAGATATGCCAAGAAGCGTATCACACCTTGATGTTCCTTATGAACAATGTCCTACATGGACGTTCGCGTTGAATACGTTCTTCAATCAAAGAGTCGTGAATCTTGTCATCGCGCTCTTTACGGGGATTTGCTCGTTTGCCGCGAACCGATTGGCCGAATTGTCCTCGAGATGGAGACTGAGATTTATCTGGGGGGGACAGCGTAAGGGATGAGTGACTCGCGGTATAATAGGAAGGATCAAGGGAGAGGAGGAGGAACACGAAAGGGCTTGTCGACGGTGGAATAAATTTAGAGGCTATGCAAGCGTCCATGTAGTCTCGGCTCAGCGTCTCCAATGCACAAACGTTAATTGCACCCTTAATCTTCATTTAACTTTCCTTTTTCAGATAAAAGACTCGAGGGACGGCTTTGCAGCCGAGTAAACGTGGTGATAATGTAGCTTCCAAACGCACTCAATTTCCGAGTGACTGGTGACAAGGCTTGCTGACATCCCCTGCGTGTTCCTCATCCTCACCCTTACCATGCGGACGCGTGGGAGATCCTCGAGACTTGTAGCTGATGAGCAAACTTCACGATACACACCTTCATACATTCCTCCGCCATATCCCTGGTGCTGATCATCGTATGCGCCATAACCAGATGGACTACTAAAGGCAGAAGGGGGACCTCCCATCTGCTGACCTTGCCCTTGAAAGTAAAAGGGATCTTCGTGGCCAGCAGCACCGTTTACATTGAAGCCTTGCGAGGAGTTGTAGCCATTACCGTCGTCATAGTTACCGTCGTCGTAGAAGGACGTTGCACCTCCACGACCTCTGCCTCCTCGCATGGCACTTCTTCCAAAGCGTGCATGTCGGTCTGGTCCTGGACCTTGGGGAGAGCCACCACCTCTTCTCGGTCCGTCGTAACCACCATACGGATGATGACGATTCATAATGCCTTGCTTGCTCGTAGGGATAGAACTCAGTAGAAGATGAACTGTGAATGCTCAAATGTCTGGCGAATGAGCCCTCAAAGTGTCTACTAGCGATTTGGTGTGGATGCGCTGGCAAGCGTGGAACTGGCAGTTTACGTTTTTTTCTTCTTGGAAAACCTGACCTGTTTGCAAGTGAGTGACCAGTTGGGCTCAACTTATTCCTCGCGGTTTTCCTGAGAGCGTGCTTGCTGTTACAAGATGATAAGAGGGCAAGTTTACAATCGGATGATTGTGGTGAGAAGCAACCAGCGGAAGCAACTCTCCGGGCGCTGCGGCCTTATCATTAAGTGACAGTCACACTAGCAGCTCTCTTTCCGTACTACCTCATTCAATGTCTCGTCAATTCCAATTCAAGTTGGTTCTACTCGGTGTGTTTCAAATTCCAGTCACTGGATACATTACAACTAATCACGGTGTGAAGGTGAATCGGCAGTGGGCAAGTCAAGGTATAACCATTCCCTGTTCGACGTACTAGTAGGTCCTCACCGACCGCAGCTTGGTCCTCCGTTTTGTCAAGGACCAGTTTGACGACTACCGAGAGAGCACCATCGGTGGTGCGTGCTTATGATATCCGCTGCTGTAGAGTTTGACTCGGTGGCAATAGCTGCCTTCTTGACGCAAACGGTGCAACTGGACGATGCCACAACTGTCAAACTCGAGATCTGGTATGTTTCTTTGCGTTTTCCAGTCTGCCACTCGATTTACGAGTTTTTTCGCAAGGGATACTGCTGGTCAGGAACGTTACAAGGTTGAGGCTTACTTGATGTTGCAAGTTCAGGAGGACTAACGTTGGGTATTGCATTTCTACCAGTCTCTAGTCAGTGCCTATTTCCTTGAAACTTTGAGCATTACTTGACTACCAGTTAGGCGCCAATGTATTACCGGAACGCTAACTGTGCTGTTGTCGTTTACGACATCACCCAAACGGTCTGGCTTATTGAATCTCTCATCACGGGTCTTGTTCATATGTTCCTGCCTGCAGGCATCCCTGGATAAAGCCCGCACCTGGATTCGCGAACTACAACGTCAAGCAGATCCCTCTATCATTATCTTGCTTTGCGGTAATAAGACTGATCTCGAGGCACGGCGGTGAGTGCTCAAATATGTTTTGTGCGCCTTTATTCCATTTGTTGGGGCAACTTGACACTTCAGAGCTTCTATTCCTCATTGAGCCGCTCGACCGATCACTAATGTAACGATCTGGTCTGCAGACAGGTGTCAAAGGAGGAGGCTCAGAAATATGCGGAGGAGGAGGGCCTAATGTGGGGGGAGACGTCGGCCAAAACTGGTGAGGGAGTCTCAGAGATATTCACGTCGATCGGTAAGTCACACTCCCCACTACGACCAAGATTACACGCATAATTGTCCTATGGTATGGCTTTTATTCAAATGGCATGTGCTGATCCTATACATCACAGCCAAGAAACTTCCCTTGACGGCGCCCGCGCGTACTCCAGCCGGCGCGAGCGCAGGCGCACGACCAGGCGGCCAACGGGGTACAGGTGTAGATCTCAACAAGTCCGGCGCCGCCGTAGGCGGGCAAGACGGCTGTCAATGCTGAGTTTTTATTATATTCATCCACAGAGGGTCCGCCTTTCCGTGTTCCGCCCTCGGTTGTTACTCGTGCCCGCCCGCTTGCTCATACACCGACCGCTCATTTTTTGTTCTGACCCCCACACGTATCCAACCAACGCAAATCCACGCCTATTTTCTGCCCGTCTCCGGACCCTTAAGTCTATGTAATTTTATACTTTGGCCCGCAAGTCCCTCACGTACGTGCACTATTTGTGTACATAACATACGGCGGCCCCAGTCACACGCATACGCACTTCCAAGCACAGGACACACCTGGCAGTTCACTTCCGGTAGTGTACTATGTGTGATCATGTTGGATTGTAATATTGATGACTAGATCCGGAGAAAACTAGCAAATACCACTGACTATGAGTTCAGATATGAAAACACGACATGCAAGGACGAGAGAAATAAAGAACAGGAAGTCTGGGTAAAAAGACACAACTACTATGATAAGACCCAAAAAAGGATAATGCCTTGATATGTGGCTGGGGAATATAAGGGATGGTCCATGAACAAGACGACGTCAGAAACCAGCTGCTTCGAGGCCCCTGCGGATATCTGCGTGGGCAACTTCCGCATGTTGCACCTCCTGGCTGCGCATCCAGAAGCTTCCCTCATCCTTGCCCGCAGCAATTCTGAGTTGACTTTCGATAAACTCCAAGACCTGTCAAGTATCACACGCGAACCACCACGTCAGCCACGTCGAGATGTCATCGCAATGACAGCGAAAAGCTAATGAGAACGTACCGGTGTATTTTCGGTGATCTTGTACTGATCCCGAACCTTTGGCTGATGTCGCAAGATGGCATGCGCAATTTCACTCATCTTTTGACGCTTCACAAAACTGATGAGTTTAGGTGATGTGGGGGTAGTCGTCGAGTCCGTAGATTGTGTTTTCTGGAAATCGGGGAACGTCTCTGATACTTTGACCATGTCGGATAAGTAGATGCCTATGTAAATTGTATGGTGAGAGGACATTCGTGAAACCATGTGCAGAAAACAGCCGCATACCGATATAAGGCAAACACGCCCCCTCGACGGACGAGAAAATATTCCGATACGCCGCAAAGTTCCCGGTGGGCTCCGAGAGCTTCACGAGGGGGTCGACGTGGGACGCCCTCCCAACATGTGCCCACGTGAGTTGCAACTTGGCAATGACTGGACTCGTCAACGCGGCAATGATCGCGCTCATCGACGAAAAATTGTTCAACACTCGACATTTCTGAAAAACCACATCAACGCTCGCCCATGTTTGAAAATCATCTTCAGCACACACCTCTGCCACCTTGATCCACAGATCTATCGTGTCCGCCCGCCTCCCCAATGCGTCGTTATTCAGAACACTCATCTTCACCCATGCAGCCAGTTTATCGCTCGTAGACACAAAGGCCCGGAGATTCCGAACATTATCGCCCTTTTGATTCGAACCCCAAGTGAGGCACTCGTGTGGCCGCACCTTCATGTACAAACGGGCTTCGTAGAGCGTGAGCTGACGCGCAAGGTCACCGTGGTCAATCCTCAGCAGATCGTTCTTGATTCTCTTTGTCTGCCTGCGGATTGGCGCGGAGGAGGCGAGCGAAGGGATATTGATGTCTGAATGTCGCTAAAGTAGACACATGTTTGTTTAGCTCGACAATCTTTAGTTTAAAAGCCACAAGAACTTACCCGACGGTCAATGATCTGCAAAATGTTCTTCGCGCTTTGAGCATACGGCGTTGGTGTGACGATAAGAGTCAGGAAATCCCGCAATCGAGGGACAGTCTGGGGGTCATCTTCAACCATGCCATATTGTTCCACCCAGAGTGTAAATACATGAAGCACTCTGTATCATATCAGCCTCGGTATCATAGAGCACACCTAGAGATCCAAATGCTCACCTTGCTTGGGTAGGGCGAAACTTCTTTTCTATCCAGTCCTTAAATGATTCCTCGGAAAGAGCGATGGGAGCCTTCATTTCATATCGCTCTATCAAGAGATCTAGGGCTTTGTCGGCCGTTGTAAAACTGCGAAAAGTCGTAAGAAAAATATGTCGAAATGTCTTCTCATATTCCAACTCTGATAACAAGAAGTTAGGGCAAAAAGGTCAGACAATATGTTACGGAACGCACTAAGTGGCTCGATGGTCAATCTCTCCACCAAGGCATCCAAGGTTCCCGCTTTCACAGATCCATCATGGTCCAAGTTGATCTCATTACCCATATGATCGGGCTTGAGATACCATGGAAGTTGAGCTTGGTTTGCCTTGGCAATTTGGTAAGCCTGTGCGTCGTCGTCACCAGTGATCCGCCTGATCTTATCCCAGTTGCCGGGCACCTTCCGGGTATAGGGACTGCTATGCGGTGAAGCCAAGCTAATCTCACTTGGGCTCTCCATTAACATTGCTTGACTCTCGACCAATGTCGGTAAATTCTTGACGGACCCTGGGCTATTCTTGATGGACCCTGGGCTGTTCGCGGCATCCCGCCGTCGCCGGCTTAAGCTCGACGTCGAGGAGGCCAACGAGACCGTGGACAACTCCGTGGACGACCCCAGCGAGCGGCTACGAGGGATACTAGAACCAGATGAATAGTTGGAGGAAGGGGTGGGAGTATGTGAGGATGAGGGAGTGGTGGAAACTGGAGTAGGAGGCGTGGGCTTGTTGACCATGAGCGGCGGATTGGTGTTGACTTTGAGCGGCGGCTGGGGTTGACGCCAACTCATTTGCGACTGCGAGACCACGGTGGCCATGGTTGCCGAGGGTGCCGGGGCTGGGACTCTGGGCGGAATGGGCGTACGGGGCGTGCGAGGTGTGCGAGGAACATTAGGAGATGAAATGGCGCCGTTCCAGCGATCATTGAGGAATCCCGACAGATATGATTCTGGGGGAGGTGGATCCATAGGGAATTCAGAGCGAGTGAATCCTGGAGTCACATCGGTAGGAAATCCGAGTGGAGAGCGAAGATTAGAAATAGTTGTAACGAGTTGAACCTATCATGAGAGTAAGACCGCTGCAGCAGAATGAACTAGAGATAAAGACGCACGTCCTCATCGTCAAAATACTCCTGTTCTCTTGGAGGAGCGGGTTCATCATTTAACGTCAGATTTGCAACAGGCGCGCCATTGTACAGGGCTTCTGCTTCGAATTCGTACTTCCTCACGCCGTGGGGAATATCCATTAACCATTTCACCATATCTGGAGGAATAACTGTCACGAATGCACTGGGTATCCAGCCTACATGGTCGCCCGACTGGGCTGCCCACCACCCGCTCGGCTCTCGTGCAATGATCTTGAGAATGTCATTCATTTGAAACGGCGTATGGTCAGGGTCATCCGATTGAAAATCGTACAGACAGAGTACGTGAAAGTGGGTGTCCTGGTCAGCGTCACGATCATAGTCCAATGGGGTCTCAGGCCGCACGTCGATGCTAGAACCCACAGACTCGTCCGTGTGCACATCAGAGACGGAGTAGATGCTAGCATTGACAAAGGTAGAAGATGCTGATGCAGAAGAGCCGTATGACTCAAGGGAAAGGTTGGAATGGTAGGAATCAATGGATGCGGGACGAAGCCTGGTGCGAGATGATGAGGATTCATCTGTGTTGAAGGTGGAATGCGTTGCCATTGCAGGGCGTTGAACTTCCAGCATAACTCGGATGATGGCGAAGCAAGAGGATGGTAAAGAGGGTACTAGAAGCTGGTGAGGTAAGAAGTAGTACGTCGAGCAATGTTCGTTGAACCGACTTTCCGGTACCGATTACAAGTCGCTAATAGCGACCACGGGCGCATATTTTGGTGGCAATCACCTCCCACGCTAATTATAAAAAGGGCACAACTGTATATGGTAAAATACACAGTCACATAACAGTACAGGTGGAGGTCACTGGAGACGACCACCGAACAACCAGCAGCCTTGGATATGCAAATAAACACTTTCTACGCCCCAGCGAAGAAGAGGCCGGGGGACAACGTATACCGCCGGCAGCGACTGCGTAGTGCTGACTGCCACAACAAAGACTGAGAGTATAATTGCATGGCGAATGAGCAGTTGCCTAATGGTTGGTGCCGATGAGCTCCCCAGAGCCCATGTCAGGATTGTGCATCCCCGACGATGAAAGGACATTGACACGGAACGCGCTCAGTGATGACAAGCGAAAATGAAACTTCTGAGAATGGGCAACTGCGCTGGAGTGGGTGTACTAATCTTTGCAGAAGAAGTTGAAGAGAAGTATCCATGATAGGGATGATGGGCTTGAAGCCGATCCTGATTAGTCACAAGGCCAGTCATCACCGCCGCGGGGTATCCCTGTCGCCACTAGGTCGCCACAGGTCGCCACACGCAGGGTGTACCTCGATGCTGCTCATCGTCTAACCACGAACTCATCATCCCTGCGCTCCCTGTCGACTGCACATCTCAAGACTTTCAGGGCTTTCCTAAAGGCAGACATTTTCGGGGGTCAACACTTGGGTCGCCGTAGCCAAACATGATTTCCTGCGCAAGGCGCCCGTAAAGATCTCGCTGCAGTGCTTGAAAAGACACGCTTGGACTGAACGAGATCACGACCTCTCTCTGGGAGTATACGTCCATCATGACAGTATGCTGGAATCCGAGTCGGTAGGCCACCAGGACGGCGCATCACCATTGTGGATCTCCATCACCTTATCTGCCACAAGGTACACAATCAATCTCGTTCAAAGCAAGCCAGAACACCTCTGGACTTGCAATGTTTCTATAGTGCAACGTAAGATCTGTCGTCTTCGCATCAAGCTGTCACCCGCGGACTCTTTGGTTACATGTAGCGCGTTGCACTGTATTGCCACCCTAGTATAACTGACCCCAATTGTCCAATCTGTTACGATGTCGTGGATATTTACGTCAGCGAAGGTCATGCCCTTGACTTGCTCAGCTGCGCACCAGCTTACTCAGCAGGTCATGGCCTTTGCTTATGTCAGCACCCCTTCCACGAAGATCGACTGAAAGTAGGATCAGGGGATAGGGATGGACAGGAGACATAGGGACTAGGAGGTATGGGTAAAAATAATGGATAAACGGACAAGTCCCTATACTTATTCTGTTTTTCAATGAACATTTTAGCTAGAACCATACCTGGAGCTTCTCCAGGTTATTGAACTCATTATTGAACCAACTGTGCTTAATCTGACTTCCAGAAGATTGCTTTATTAAATCTACACTTTGGAGTTGCATTCCTTGTGAATCCTTTGACTGAAACAACTTATTTCACGTCACATCTATCTGATTATTCAATCCCCTGGACCCTACGGCTCTCCAGAGGAATTTCAAATCTGCACAGTTGCGTACACCCACTATTCGAGCGTATACATCGAGCGCATACACTCAGTTTCCAAGCACATAGACCTCTACTTTACTTCGAATCAGCAAGGCAAACATACGAACAATATTTCATAACACAATCTACTTAGTAATGATCTCTAGGTATCTCCACGGCTCTTGCTCTGCCATGGGCACTCTGTATGTTTCTTTGGCCCCATGCTTAGATCACTTAATTGATGCTGATGGTATCAATATCAACCATGTTTGAAATTCATGACATATGGAAATGGAGCACGGCCACAATTACACGCTGCATTGCCATGATTTCGGCATGAATGGCACAGGTCTTGTAAGGCATCCTCAGCCGCTCGTTTCCAACAATATATGTTGGTACAGACATGGACAGTGCATGACACTAGTGGATCTACCATCATGATGTAGGTGAGCGTTCCCATAAATGCGAAGCAAGAAGCCGCACACCACAACCAATCGCGTGGCGCAGCTAACGCGGTGGCCGACTTCTTACGGACTTGTTCGGTGGCTGCAAGTCCTCCGGCACGTTGCGCCCCTCAAGCTCATCCCGGTCCACGGAACACCCTATGGAACGCACGTAGAAACCCACGGATGTGGGGGGTTGTACATTCAGGGCGAGCAATTGATATGATGATAATGTCGATGAGAACCGAGACTCTCGAGGATGTACATAAGAAGATAGTGGGTCTTATCACTCTGACAACAAAAGGCGACAGATGGATCGTCGATGACGACGACCGTGTTCCTTCCCCCTTCATTGAAATGCAGGTTGCAGGACGTTCGCAGGGCATATACTGGCGGATGCTGTATCATGGCCAGGACGGATATGATATCTCAGGTACGGTCCAGCAGAGAACAAGCCCGTCCCCGTGAAGCCAAGAGTCCATAGCGTCTTTGGTGAGAAAATGGGTGAGCTTGTGGGGTCACATGGTCCGCCTGATGTTACGTTGCGCTTCAAATATTTGAGCGACGGACAGCGCGTAGCACAACTTATTACTGAATACCCATGCACTCGTCATCTGCACTACCTTCATAATGCCGTCTCTACTCTCTAAATTCACAAAGCATCCTAACGGATCACATAGACCAGACGACGATCATAATAGATTACAAGCGGGGGCTGGCCATCGCAGAGCGGCAACCAGCATCGCGCCCTCCCCGTCTTCTTCTTTACGGGGCCATAGCAATCCCCGCCTTGTCTTGACATCAGACTCAAATGAGTCTCTCGAGCGTCGCCCGCCGTCCCCGGGCAGCTTGCACCGCACCGACTCTCTCGCATTCGAAGACGCCGTTCCCACAATACAGCAACGTCGCAATCGCTCCCTGTATCCCGACGAGGATGACGGGCACGCGCGCAGAGTTTTTGCGGACCGCATGAAGGATGGAAATCGGCGAGCACTGTCCTTGGGCACACAGCCCGAGGCAGGGGAACTCGAACCCGACGATCTTACCCCCAACACCGCTCATCCAAGGCCCACCCGTGCGCTCCCAGAGGAGCCCCCTGCACGCTCCGAAACCAATTTGGCCCTCTTGGTCTCCCCCGCGGGGAGATCGTCGCAGATATCACTCACGCTGCCCCCGCCCTCCAGTTCGGTAGACAGCAATATGCCCATCGTCGACTCGCCGCCTCCATCTCAAGGCGTCTTCGCCTCACCCACCTCCGATGGAGATCACTCCCTCCTAACGGGGTCCCCGCCCTCTCATGATAAAGACAAAAAGGGCTGGCGCCGCCGAGACTCGGTTTCATCGCAAAAATCGGCAGCAAAGGCGAAAAGCAAAAAGATACACCCCTCAGGTGGCCTCGCCAGCGCAATCGCCGGCTCTGGTCTTGCACTCGCTAACCCCGCCATGCAGCGGGCTATAGTACCACCCATGCCTCCCCCCCCCGTTCCCCCAATTCCCCCCGTTCCCCGCTCACATCACACTACTTCTGAATCATCACATAGCCTGTCCGGGAGAAATCGCCATGCTACTTACGGAGGCTCTCGCGCGTCCAGTCTGAGTCTGCCCAATGGCCAAGATGATCACGAGTTCGTCCAAGGCTCTGGCTCGGACGAGAGCGAGGAGGACGACGATTCCTCTCCTGATGAACTCGACCTCACGGAGGGGGCTGCTCCGATCACAGGCTTTGCAGTGGCGTCCAACAAGCGAACAGCCGATTTTCATGCACTCTTTACGACTGTCCCCGAAGGCGATTATCTTATTGATGATTATGGTTGTGCGTTACAACGTGAGATCCTCATCCAAGGACGACTGTACATTTCCGAGAACCACATCTGCTTCCATGCTAATATCTTTGGATGGACGACAGATGTGTGTTTCTTCTCTCCCCTCCCTTATTGTCAACTGGCGTCAATCTGATGTCTTTGCATAGCTTGTCATTCCTATCGAGGAGATCACACACGTTGACAAACGCATGACCGCCTATGTTATTCCAAATGCTATTCAGATCTCCGCTCACTCTGGGAAATACACGTTCGCGAGTCTACTCAGCCGCGATACGACATACGACGTCATATATAATATCTGGCGATCTGTCCGTCCCGAAGTTTCTATACCCAACAGCCCGCACGGCTCGCTTGATGGCATCGGACACACGACCAGCGTCGGCAGCATTGTCGAGGGCATGCTGCCTTCCGTCTCGGAGACGCTGTGCGACGGCGCGAGCACACTGCACAAGAGTACCGTATGTGCGTGCGGCAAGGAGGGTATGCACTATACGGAGTCGGCGATGGAGACGATTGTCCCGGGAGAACCTGAGAAAATCTACAACTTGATGTTCGCGAGTGGGTTCATGAAGGAATTTATGCGGAATGAGGAGAAACTCATGGGTGTGTGGTGCTGCCGCGTTCTGGGTAGACAAGAACACCTGTTTGATGGCTCGTTGGCACAGACATACAGATTTCGGACTGGGCGCCGATTTCAGAGGGCTCCAAGATGCTCACGCGGAACATGTCGTACATCAAGCCCCTCGCTGGGGGACTAGGTCCCAAGCAAACCAAGTGCGAGCTCAAGGACGATATGGTGTATCTGGATTATAACGACTACGTCACGATGCTCACCACCACCCGCACCCCCGATGTGCCGAGTGGGAACGTGTTCTCCGTCAAGACGCGCACATGTCTCATGTGGGCCGGCGCTGCCTCGACGCGGATTGTGGTGACGACACAGGTTGAGTGGACTGGCCGGAGCTTCATCAAAGGTGAATGAACATGCCCTCGTCATGAAACCCGAAGTGGTGATTAACACCTGAGACAGGGATCATTGAACGCTCGTGTATCGACGGCCAGAAGACATACCACAGCAATCTGGAGCGTGCCATGCGTGCCTACATTACGGATCACAAGACCGAGTTCATACCTAAAGGCGCTGATGGAAAGGTGGTCGCGGAAGCCGCAGCCGTCCTCGCAAGGCCCGCTAGCCCAAGCACCGGCGTCGTCTTGAGCTCAGAGGATATTCGCAAGGCCAAGGAGAAGGAGCGGTCGCAGCGCGGACTGCAGTGGGCCCTGGACACAGCGGAGGGAACTGCCAAGGTCGCGCAGCAGTCATTCTGTGGCGCCATTGAGCTCATCAAGGATACGTGGGAGAGCTCATCGACGACGGCTGTGTTGTGGTTCGTGGTGGTGGGGTTGGTGTTGAGTAATCTCTGGACGTACTTTCGCGCGGGACGGATAGAGGCGGCGGCGCGGCGGAGGTGGATGCCCGGCCGTGATGAGGATATCCAGATGGCTGTTGGCGAGAGTGTGAGAGATGCATTCAAGGCATTCGAGGAAGTGGTGCGAGGAGAGGGAAGGAGCACAGATCAAGAGGTAGCCGAGGTCAAACGAGCACTGGCGAGGGTTGATGCGCGGGTGAAGAAGGTGGAAGAGCAACTGGCGAGCTTGGATTAACTTTCACAGTATTGTGATCGCGACTCTACATTCAATAGCAGGTGATTTCGTTTTCTCTCTTGGTAAAGGTGTTTCTCTGTATACTTTTATACGCATTTCTCTACCTTTCCAACTTTTCACTGGGAGACTGCGTTTTTATTCAAGTGTACTTATTTATCACAGTGAGCATTGTAATACATCACAAATTGACGACGAGAAATGCGACAGCCGATCAAGCCAATTGGTAGACACAAGGAGTACCGAACGCAGCACTGATTTGCAAATAATTTCTTTCGTGCAATTGCAAAAGTGCCCAGGTTTGGGCCCTGGAACGCGTAGGCGGTTGTCACGTCCTATGCGAAAGAAGAGGCAATACAGCCTCGAGTTCAGAGTGAGGCAATGTGTAGCTTACCCATGACCAAAGGCTTGGGCATAGTGGGCAGCGCCTGTCAGAAGAAACAAGGCGCTTTTCCAAGTGAGTTCCCCTCACTCCATCAAAAGCTTATTTCCGGTGGGTTGGGTGGTGCAGGTTTGGAGTCGTCAAGCCTCCACACTTTCTTTTTGGGCTGGACGTCAGGGACGACGTCACTGGTGTCGTCAGCGCTGGATCCTGCGTCGTGGAGACGGGGCCTGACGCCAATCGTGGCACACAACGCCTTGTATCGCGCGCGGATCTTGCTGAGGAGTTCTGTGACGTCCAGCTGTGCGTCTTGTGAGCCGTCCTGGTCCTGCGCGGCTGCAGGGGGGTTCACCCGCGGAAACTGGGTCGTTAGATCCAGGAGATGGCGAGTGTGGATTTCTGTTCGACTAGCGGTACGGTCAGGCTGGGATAAAACAATACGGCTCGACAGGGCGCAAACCTCTTGTTGGCGTGCCCGGTGATATCGTTGGACGTGCACACGGCCTCCCATAATCTCGCAAATCCCTCGTAGAACGCTATTTCTTCCCATAATTGATAGCCTTTTTCTCGGCCAAGCGCACGGCCTTCGATGAGTCCGTGAATGCGCCCATGCGCATGTCCATCTGTATAACCTGCATCAAAGAAACTAGAATATATTTCAGAATGGAAACAGGGAGTATGGCTGGTGTAACCTTTGTTCTACGTAAAGGAGAGCTTCTAGGTCGAATTCTGACGAGGAAGAAGACATGCCCGCTGGAAAGGAATGTATGGGAGATGGCGGAGTCGGATATTCCCACGCCTCGGCAACCAATGGAAAATAAGACTCACTTTGAGTGTGCTCTACTTTCTGACAAGGTTGCCAACCTCCAAGTGACCGCCGTGATAAAACCCTCCCTCATCACATCACACTCACGGGCCTTGGACAGAGCAACCATTACACCTTGCAACGTTATGTCGGGTAGCAATTATCAATAACCCCTTTACTCGACAGTGAAATAACGTGGTCACGTTGGAGATAAGGCGGGTAGGTTTACATATAGCTTACATTAGTTTCTCGTGTCCCCACTCTGATTCTTCTGATTCAGCAGGCTTGCCATTGGCATGATGCCTCATACCATGCCTAGCTGATGGACGTTATGGGAGCTTGTCCTCGTCCTCGCTCACCACGACCTCACGATGACAGAAGAAATTCAAATTTCACCTGCCATCTCTGTGCTCTTTTTCGCCCCGCCATGTCTAATATTCAACGTCTCCAGGACAAATGAAATCGGTCGGTCTTTTCATAAGAATACAGCTCTTTTATCATTATTCAGACCTATACCTTTTGCAGTGTTCATTCAGGACCCAGCTGTCGTCGCGTATCCATGGACGTCTTTGTAGAACTATTTACCCTCTTCCGCCCAGCTCTCTCTAGCCGAACACCATCATATCACCTCCCCGTTCAGATTTGCAAACATTGCCCATCTCCACTGAAGAGCTCCATCCTCCTATCCTCGGTTTTCTGGCCAGGAGAAGTGTCTGATTCTACTCTTACGCACGCACCAATCGCTGTATCCATTGGGAACATACCATCTGGGGCAGGCTTCCTCTTGTGCCTCCCCAAGCCGCCGGGTGTCCTGTCCGTGCCCGCATTTCCATCAGCACACTGGCAACGCTGAGCTCCTCGGCTCGAGCTGCAGAGTCCACTCTCCCTTGCCAGACTTCCAGGCCTCCCAATCACAAGAACGTTCCCGCCATCAACAGCACGACAGGCATGCACGCCGGGACTCGGGCCACTGGCAACAGGTCAGCCATGGCGGCCATGAGAAGCTATACTACATCTACTTCCCCCGCGGAGCCCACAGACTTCCAGGCCTCCTAATCACAACAACTTCTCGCCATCAACACGACAGGCATACACGCCGGGACTGAGCCACTGGCAACAGGTTAGCCATGGCGGCCATGAGAAGCTATCCTACATCCACTTCCCCCGCGGAGCCCACAGACTTCCAGGCCTCCTAATCACAACAACTTCTCGCCATCAACACGACAGGCATACACGCCGGGACTCGGGCCACTGGCAACAGGTTAGCCATGGCGGCCATGAGAAGCTATCCTACATCCACTTCCCCCGCGGAGCCCACAGACTTCCAGGCCTCCTAATCACAACAACTTCTCGCCATCAACACGACAGGCATACATGCCGGGACTCGGGCCACTGGCAACAGGTTAGCCATGGCGGCCATGAGAAGCTATCCTACATCCACTTCCCCCACGGAGCCCACAGACTTCCAGGCTTCCTAATCACACTGACACTTGCCCGCCATCAACACCGCGACGGACATGTACTCCGGGACTCGAGCGGGACACTTGCAACAGGTCAGCCTTGGCGGCCACATGAAGGCCTACTACATCTACTTTCCCGCGGTGCTCATTCTCTACTTGCCCCGCTCGACGCGCGTGATGGTCGATCCTTGTCTCGCGCTGGTCGTGATGACGTATGGGAGGATGCTGGAGGCTCCAGGTCCGGCCGCGCGGACGGTTTGGATACATGTCGTTATCCTTGTGCAGCCCGGGGGAGGACGTGGAGCGTGGAGCGCGTGGAGGTGCGGGAGGCGATGGTGACGACGACGTACACCACCTTCCAGGCGTCCCAATCACACTGACACTTGCCCGCCATCAACACCCCGACGGACATGCATTCCGGGGACTCGGGCGGGACACTGGCAACAGCTCCGCCATGGCGGCCATGTGGAGGTGATGATGACGACGACGTGCACCACCTTCCAGGCGTTCTCATCACACTGATGCTTTCCTGCCATTAATACCACGACGGACATGCACTCCGGGACTCGGGCAGGCCACTGGCAACAGGTCAGCCATGGCGGCCATATGAAGCCTACTACATCTACTTCACCCGCACGCGCTGGGCAGGATGGCATATGGGAGGATGCTGGAGGCTCAAGGTCCGGCCGTGCAGAGGGTTTGGATACATGTCGCTATCTTGTGGCCCGGGGAGAGGACGTGGAGCGTGGGGTGATGATGTCAACGACGTGCATCACCTTCCAGGCCTCCTAATCACACTGACACTTACCCGCCATCAACACCACGACGGACATGCATTCCGGGACTCGGGCGGGACACTGGCAACAGCTCCGCATGGCGGCCACGTGGAGGTGATGACGACGACGTGCACCACCTTCCAGGCGTTCTCATCACACTGATGCTTTCCCGCCATCAATACCATGACGGACATACACTCCGGGACTCGGGCAGGCCACTGGCAACAGGTCAGCCATGGCGGCCATATGAAGCTGTGGCCCGGGGAGAGGACGTGGGGCGTGGTCCGTGGGGGTGTGGGAGGTGATGATGACGACGACGTGCACCACCTTCCAGGCGTCCCAATCACACTGGCACTTGTCCGCCATCAGCACCACGACGGACATGCACTCCGGGACTCGGGCGGGACACTGGCGACAGCTCAGCCATGGCGGCCATGTGAAGCCCTACTACATCCGCTTCACCCGCTCACGCTCGTCGTGATGGCGTATGGGAGGATGCTGGAGGCTCAAGGTCCGGCCGTGCAGAAGGTTTGGATACATGTCGCTATCTTGTGGCCCGGGAAGAGGACGTGGGGCGTGGGGCGTGGAGCGTGTGGGAAGTGATGATGACAACGAAGTGCACCACCCAGGCTTCCTAATCACACTGACACTTGCCCGCCATCAACACCACGACGGACATGCACTCCAGGACTCGGACGGGCCGCTAGCGACAACTCAGCCATGGCGGCCATGAAGCCCTACTACATCCACTTCACCCGCTCGCGCTCGTCTTGATGGCGTATGGGAGGATGCTGGAGGCTCAAGGTCCGGCCGCGCAGACGGTTTGGATACATCTTGCAGCCCGGGGAGAGGATGTGGGGTGTGGAGCGTGGAGCGTGTGGGAAGTGATGATGACGATGAGGTGCATCACTTTCTAGGCCTCCTAATCACACTGACACTTGGCCGCCATCAACACCACGACGGACATGGACTGAGGGGCTCGGGCGGGACACTGGCACCAGCTCTGCCATGGCGGCCATATGGAGCCCTACTACACCCATTTTACCTGCGACGCTTGCCCGCCATCAACACCACGACGGACACGCACTCCGGGACTTGGGCGGGCCACTGGCAACAGGTCAGTCATGGCGGCCATGTGAAGCCCTGCTACATTTACTTCCCCACCTCCCCCGTCATCATCGATCCTTGTCTCGCGCTGGTCGTGATGGTGTATGGGAGGATGCTGGAGGCTCAAGGTCCGGCCGCGCAGAGGGTGTCGTTATGTTGTGCAGCCTGGGGAGGACGTGGGGCGCGGAGCGTATGGGGGTGTGGGAGGTGATGGTGATGGTGACGACGACGTGCACCACCACTCGTAGCTCTCCACATTATGCGGACCCACACACGTTTACGCTCGTTCATGTCGCGTTCGCGTCTTCGTATGGACAAGGAGGATCTTGATGCGTGCGGTACGGGCGACGTCTTGCCATGCATGTGCTGTCGACGAGGCTTGAGGACCCCCGTGCCAAAGTCTGTCGTGGTGCACCAGCGACCAGCAGCACCCTCGTCATCATGCGGTCGGGCTCGGCAGAGGACGACGGTGGGCCACACAGGTCGACGGTCGTGCGCGGTTCGCGGTTCGCGTCTTTGTGGGGACAAGGATTTATATGATGCGTGCGTATGATGCGTGCGTGCGGTGGTGGTGGCGACGGCTTGCCATGTGCGTGTTATGTCGGCGAGGCGGATTGAGGACCCGTGTGCTGAATGTCTGGAGTGGTGCATCAGTACACGGGTGACTCGGGGGTCGCTGTTCGCTCCCCGCGTCAAGCTTCGACGAGGGAGAGGGAAGAGGGGGGGGGGGAGGGGCGCGCGCAACGTCGTAGGCAAGGCAGGCAGGCAGGCAAGGCATATCCTCGTGTTGGTGTTGGGGCGGTGGTGTATGAGCCTTGTCTATGTGGATGGGCATGGCGATCAGGTCTTTTTTCATGGGTCAGCGATGAGGGGCTCTAAAGTCCATGTCTTTACATTGTTGATATTTCCCCCCCAAAAAATGTTTGCGAGATAAATTATAAACCGAGCTCAACAACACGCAAGGGGGATATTATTATTGGCCAATGTTTTATTTTTTTTTCTTTGTACAGGTCTGCCTCACAAGAAGGGGGGTAACGTACGCTACATGCAGACAATCAATTAAACAACTTTTTTTTTTTTTGGCTGGTATGATCGCGGGGGCTAGGCTAAGACGCTCTACTGTATAAGAGAGGACCTCCCCGAGTGAACATCCGTTCGTTGAATGATATACCGACTCTCTTCACCGCCGTGAGGAGGTGGTCCAACAGCTGCACAATCCAAGCGTCAGCCCCCATATGGTCATGCGCAACCACAACACATACCAGTCGCGCGCGCGCACACACACAACACACACACGCACTCTTTTCTGTGCGTGTGTGTGTACATGTATGTGCATTGCCGTCCCCCTTCCCCTTCCTTAGGTAGGGCAGGGGTTCACTCCATCTTGGTCATGCTCCACACGCCCCCCCACGCCGGTGCATCCACCGGCGTCGCCGTCTCGCGCCACCGCCCCACGAGGTTTTTGTTGCCGTGCACGTACCCGCAGAACAGCCACCGTCCCACATCCGTCTGTCCAAAAAAAAAAAAAAGCAATGATCATCAGCCTCGAAGACGACGCCAGACGACGTTCAACGCACCCCACGTGCATCCTCCCGCACAAGCACCACCAACCCATCCCAATCGCGCACCCGACCCGCAACCCGACTATGGCCCCACGCCTCTCCAAAATCAGGAAGCGTCTGCCACAAAAAAAAACCGTCAATAACACTAATAAAACAATGTCCTTCCCGCACGACACGCACCTCACCAGTCAAGATAATATCCCACACGCCGCCGCCATAATACCCAACATGCTCCAACTCATTATTCAGCACAGCATGCAACGGATCATACGTCACATACTCTGACAAGAGCAGCATGCTGTCTGTATCATACACGCGAAATCTGCCCTGTGCCCCAAACAAAACATCAATATCAGGGGGGGTGCAGCCTATGCAGACAACACATACCTCTCTTTCTACCATGCGTACCATGGGCGGCAGCCACGCCTGCAGCGCACCCGAACCCAGCCCATCCTCGGTGACGTCGTCATATTCCAGCACTTTATCTTGAGTATGCTGGTGATGTTCCCTACACACACACACACCATCAACACCATCCACAACATCAGCAGCCACACCGATCACGCACCGAATACGAAACTGAATGGACGGGGGCGGGCGTGTCAGTGATGCACAAATGCCTTTAGACGTTTTGCGCACCTGCATGGGTGCCTCGATAGCCCCAGGCACAGGAGGTACATGGAGGGGTCCACCCTCCTGCGCAGTATGGAGGAGTGTCTGGAACGACGACGACGGCAATCCCTAACAGATAAGCATCAGCATCAGCACCAAGCCCACGACCACGGGACAGACGCACCAGCCATCTCCCATTCCACACGCCTGCCAGCATCCCAGGGGTATACACGCGGTCGCGATAGGCCATCAGGTTGCCAAAGTCATAGCACGTGCGAAGCCGCATCCAGTCGTGCTCGTGCAGCAGGCTGGTCTTCCCGCCCCATTGCGCGCACGCCGTCTCGACACTGCTGAATGCCTCGTAATCCTCGCGCGTGGCGCCGCGCCAGCCCGTGCGCGCTCGCTCGGCGCGGGTGGCGGGGGCGTGCGAGCCGAGGGGCACCCACCCGTGCTGGCTGCGGATGAGATGCGAGCGCCGCTCGAAGCGCACCGTGTAGGAGAGCAGCGCGGGAGGGATGAGGAGGGGACAGGCAAGGGTAAGTTCAAACCCAAAGTGGTCCGGGATGACGCATGGCGGGGGCTGGGGGACCATGGTGAGGGTGAGGATGGAAAGGGGCGGGGGAGGCGGGGGGAGGTCTGGGGTTGGGGGAGGGATGAGGAAGTAGATGAGGGGTGCGTGGGTGGAGGGATACTGCACAAGAGGGTCGGTTGTGGGGCAGGGCCAGCGGAAAAAAGCGGCATACCTTGAAAGAGCCTGCATACAAGGGAAAGAGGGCTGCCATGATCTCCTCGCGCTCGGCGGGAGTCTCACTGTGAGCACGCTCTGTGGCCACCGGGGTGAGCCATCACGTGCGGGTCAGAGATGTGAGGGGGGCTCACCGTTGTCTGTGAACCAGAAGAGCCACATGGCGAGGGCGTTGATCTCCGTGTCAAGGACCCAGCCCTGTTGCGCGCCGTCGTGCAGACGCCCGCCGGGGCGCACAAAGTCGCGGGCGAAGCGGTCGACGCGCGCGTATTGGATGAGCTGGGGCGCATTGTTGCCGTCGCACTCGAGGAACATGATGTATGCCGTCCACAAGTCGACGCGGAGGCCGCCGTCGCTGGCTGGGGCGGGGGGGAGGGGACGCGGGTAGGCATTGTGGCGGATGCGCTTGAGGGCGATGCAGCGGCGGACGAGCTCGTCGGCCTGGTCGCGGATGTTGGTGTCGGTAAGGCGTCTGTGGATGGCGGAGGCGTCGAATTTGGTGGCGAAGATACGGGCGTAAAGTTGGGGGTTGCTGTGTCTGTTGGCGATGGTGTAGATGCGGCGGGACAGAGCGAGGAAGGCGGGCAGGGCGGCGGGGGGACCGAGGAGGGAGAGGAGGGCGACGTGGAAGGCGATCTCCTGGATGATTTCGCTGGGGGCGGTCTGGAAGGAGAACATGGTGATGAGTGCACAAGGGGAGGGGGAATACAGCTATATAAGCACCGAGGAGAATTGAGTTTTTTTTTAAAAGTCCGGCTTCTGTTCCCTGATGCGGAAGGGGGGCCTGGCTCGTCGTCGAGCTGAACCGATGCCGGAGCGCCACCCAAAGAGGCGACGGCGCGGGAGGTGACGATGACTGCGGAAACTCACACTAGCTCATTCTTGGTGTCTCCGCCATTTAATCACCGTCTCTAGAAGCAAGGCACTCTCTCGCGAATCATCTCTCCCCACACGCTCTCCGTCATCCACCGGCCTGTCCTCATGCTCCACAACCTCCAGTTTGCTTCCTCGCTACACCATCGCCAACAGACACAGCAACCCCCAGCTTTACGCCCGTATCTTTGCCACCAAGTTCGACGCCTCCGCCATCCACAGACGCCTTACCGACACCAACATCCGCGACCAGGCCGACGAGCTCGTCCGCCGCTGCATCGCCCTCAAGCGCATCCGCCACAATGCCTACCCGCCCCAGCCAGCGACGGCGGCCTCCGCGTCGACATGTGGACGGCGTATATCATGTTCCTCGAGTGCGACGGCAACAATGCGCCCCAGCTCATCCAGTACGCGCGCGTCGACCGCTTCGCCCGCGACTTTGTGCGCCCCGGCGGGCGTCTGCACGACGGCGCGCAACAGGGCTGGGTCCTCGACAATGAAATCAACGCTCTGGCCATGCGGCTCTTCTGGCACAGACCACGGTGAGCCTCCCCCAACACTGCTGGCCACGTGATGGCTTACCCTGGTGGCGGCCACAGAGCGTGCTCGCAGCGAGACCCCCGCCGAGCGCGAGGAGATCATGGCTGCGCTTTTCCCCTTGTACGCAAACCGACTCTTGCAGTCACCCTCTCTACCCACGCACCACTGATCTATTTCCTCATCCCAATCCCAACCCTCCCCCCGCCTCCCCCGCCCCTTTCCATCCTTACCCTCACCATGGTCCCCCAGCCCCCGCCATGCGTCATCCCGGACCACTTTGGGTTTGAACTTACCCTTGCCTGTTCCCTCCTCATCCCTCCCGTGCTGCTCTCCTACACGGTGCGCTTTGAGCGGCGCTCGCACCTTGTCCGCAGCCAGCACGGGTGGGTGCGCCTTGGCTCGCGCGCACGGGCTGGCGGGGCGCCACGGGCGAGGACTACGAGGGGTTCAGCAAGGTCGAGACGGCGTGCGCGCAGTGGGGCGCACGCTGCACACGCACGACTGGATGCGGCTTCGGGGCCTGTCCCGAACAGAAGGACGAGGTGGACAGGCGCCCAGTGTGGTGCCATCTCTCAAGTATCATCATCACGCACAAGCGATGAATTCGTATCAAAGCGTAGTAGGTTTAGCCTTTTTTTCTTCTCGACGCTCCTCTTCTGCATCATTTTCCCGTGCCCGTTTCCTATCGGGCACGGCTGGCTCCTCTTCTTCTCCGCCCGAGTCCTCTGCAGGCTCCTTGCCGCCTCCTGGCACCCATCCCTTGTCTTCCTCGTCGTCGCCGCCCTCGCCGGCATTCTGTGCGCGTGGCGTCTCAGCTACAGTGTCATGCGTCGTGGCAGTAGATACGTACTTCCCCCAGTAGCAACGCCGTCAGCCCGTCCTCCCCCTTGTTGTACTACATTATAGACTGTTGTTGTTGTGAATGACACGACGCACCTCGTCCCCGTCCCCGTCTTCCTCGTCGCTGCCCTCCTCGTCCTCTTCATCACTCGCCTAGACTCGCGCGTGAGGCGACCTGACCCGCTGCCCACGAAACACGCACCATCTCGTATTCGTCGCTCTCCTCTCCGTCCGTATCGTCGCCGTGGCCGCCGCGCTTGAGTGCTGCGCCTGGTTGAGTGATGGCCATGCGTGATAGGCAATGGCGTGGGTGGGTGTGGCACGGCGCGATGCGTGGGAACGGGCGGAGATGTGTCTGACGCGGAATTTTCGAAGCTCCGCCGCCACTGACGGACGCTTCTAGCGAGTGATGTATGCGGAGGCTGTGGTGGAGTGGCACTGGACCCGTGCGTGCGGATGTCCGAGCCCTTCGGAGCGTGTGTCGTTGGGGATGGCGGCTTTGCGGGGCATTCTGACGTGATTTTTGTTCCAGCTGGCCCGGGTCGGGAAACGTCTGGGAGGCTCGCTTGCGAGAGAGTCTGCGGTGCACAGCAAATGAACTGAAGGAACGTTCTGGGAGGCTCGCTTCGCTGAACCTCCGAGCCATTCGGACGACGGTGTGGAGTCACGCTCGCGGTCTGTCACAGGAGGACGTCACCGGGAGACATGACGTTGAGACACGTGACTGACGTAGGATTCAGGCTTTATAAACAGAGCAAGCCCCCAGCCTCGTATCAGGTGCTTGGTAATAGACGACGCCCAGTACAATACACGAGTACTCTACAGAATCTCTGTCCCCTGTGCGTACAGCACACTATCCTCCCCTGCGTGCTCGCTGACACGGGGCACAGTTGCATGCATCCGCCCCTCGCCGTCGCCGCCGACGCCACAGGGTCTCTGTCCCCCCGTGAGTGTCGCCTGTTTCCTCCCTGTTCGAGAGACTTCCTGTGCCCAAGGTCACGTGATGGCCTGGCCCTGATTTATTTTATTTTGTTGGCTGTATGAGAGCGTCTATTGGGATTATCCGCCTCCCTCTCTCTCTCTGTTCGTTCTTCTTCTCTCACCTTCTAACCCGTTCTTTTCTTTTCCATCTCTTTCACAGACTCTGCATATAACTTCCGTCCCCCGCCCCCTCCTGCTTCCCCCTCTTTGCAGCCTCCAGCCTCTTCTCGTCTTCCTTCTCCGCGTCTTGTCTCCCATTGGTTCTATGAGACCGTCAGAAACACCCTGCCTTCCTCCAGCAGTCGCCCGAATTCTTCCTCCGTTTCCCGCGACGTTTCCAGCCCCCCCCTCACGCCCATGTCTGCTCCCCGCCACCCGCCCGCCCCAGAGTCGCCCCGCTCCCCTGCCCCGCCCTCCCCGCCCGCCCATCGTCCGGCACGACACGCGCCCCCCCGCCCCTCCTTCCACCGTCCCCCCTATTATCGCAACCCCTCCCGCTCCGAGCCCCCCTTCTACCCCCCGCCTCCGCCCCCGCCCCCGCCCTGCCCTGCGTTCATGGGCCAGTACGTGACCACCCAGCCGCCCCACTCCCTCCCCATGCCGTCCTTTGCCTTCTCACAGCCCTTTGCACACCCTGGAATACATGCCCCCGATCCCGGCGCTGTCGGCATCCCCTTTAGTCCTCTCCCTCCCCGCGGCTTTCCCTACCAGCCCCCGCCTGCCTCCGACCCCCTCTCGGCGGATCCCCAAGACACCCGCCCGGCGCAAGGCTATCCGCCCGCCTCGTCCCCGCCCCCCGCCACCCCCGTCTCCGGCCAACATGTCCCCCACCACGCGTACGCCCCCGTGCACTTTTCCCCCGCACCCTCCGGCCCGCCGCACTATCACGCGTACCCCGCGCCCTCCTACCCGCACTCGTCCCCCGGCCTGTTCTCGTACGCCCCCGCCCCGTACCAGCAGTCCTACTACACCCCGCCTCCCGCCTCCCCCGAGGATCCGTCCAAGCCCGCCGGCACGTGGTGGTACGTCTCCCCCGGCCCCGCCGCCCCCCAGCAGTACGACTCGTCGCCGTACCGCGGGCCGTACTACCACCCGACGATGCAGATGGGCCGCCCCGAGTATGACCCGTATTCCCCGCTCGGTCCTGCGTCCCCTACCACTGCCTTTCCGGGGTCGTCTGCACAGGCGCAGCAGCAGCAGCAGCCCATGATGCGTCCCCCGCCGCCGCCGATGCACCCCTCACCACCCCTCGCGTCTCGTACCGGTCCCCCAACTGGTCCCGGACCTGGACCTGGACTTGCTGCGCCGCCCCCCGCTCCGGCACCCGCCCCAGCACGCGAGCCCCCGCCGCCTTCGCCCGTTGCACCCCGAAAAGAGGACACGCCCAGCTCCTCCGCCTCCCCCGCCGCCGCCTCGCGCAAATCCTACCACCCCAACCCGCCTGCCAACCGCTCCGAGTGGGTCATGTGGGTGGGCAACGTCCCGTCGGACGCGACGCACGACGAGCTGTGGGGATTCTTCAATCAGTCTGCCCCCGTGCATCCCCTCCCTGCGGGGACGTCTGCCGTCATGTCGTCGCGCCACGTGCAGCCGCCTTTGCCCGTCGTCACCGAGAGCGACAAGGACAAGGGCAAGGCGGACGTGTGGGGGGGCGTGTCCTCCGTGTTTGTGATCGCACGGTCGAATTGTGCGTTTGTGAATTACGAAACGGGGGAGCATTTGGCGTGTGCCGTGGCCCATTTTAATGGGAGGCCGGTGCGGCCGCGGGATCCGCGATGCCCGCGGCTGGTGTGTAGGGTGAGGAGGCGGGATGATGATTTGAGGGCGGGCGTGGGCGGGCAGAGGGGGATTGGGCTGCATACGCGGTGGGTGGCGGAGCAGAGGGAGAGGGAGCAGGGGAGGGGGCGGGGGTTGAAGGCGAAAAAGGGCGATCCATCATCCGCGGTGGCTGCCGCTGAGCAGGATAATATCGACGGGCCGTCGATGTCGCCGTCGACCTATTTCGCACCGTCAAGCGCCTCCCACCCGTCCCCGTCCATCGCTGCCGTGTCCCCCGACGACGATCTGCGGCATATCTCGAGGTCGTCCAGGCGCGGCTCTCCCGACGACAAGGATGCGCCGCGGCATGGCAGCTCGGGCGATCGCTCGTTTGCGTCCACCAACTCCAGCTTTCTGGCCGCTCACTTCCCCAAGCGGTACTTTATTCTAAAGTCTCTGACTCAGGTCAGTAACCAAACCAATCTTTTGGTCATTTGCATGTTCCGCTGACTTGTATGCATCGTATGGTAGCATGATCTCAATCTGAGCGTGGAGCGTGGCGTCTGGGCAACGCAACCCCACAACGAGGGCATCCTCGATCAGGCCTATCGCACAAGCACGGAAGTTTACCTCATTTTCGGTGCCAATAAAAGCGGAGAGTTTTTCGGCTACGCAAGGTGAGTACATGTGTGTGTTCTTTTTTTTTCTAGTTCTATCCATCTCCCACGACGGCTAATGCCATGTTTTATCTCCATCTTCCGCATGTAAGAATGGCGGGACCCGTTTTTCACAGCGACCGCGTCGACCACGTCTTGTGGGCATCACGACCCGGCCTACCTCCCACCACCAGCAGCAGCGGACATCGAGGAGGCTCCAGTCCGCCAGAAGCCATCGCCGAAGAGGACGAGTCCGACAAGAGCATCCTCTCCCCCAGCGAGCATCGCATGGTGGGCCAGTCCCCTGCGCCCGTGACGCCAGGTCAGGACCCCCCGACGCGTCTCGACGCCCACTCTCGCGGCGGCACCACGTATCCGCAAGGACAAGTCTCGGCCCCTGCAGAGGCGTACCAGCCCC
Source organism: Cantharellus purpuraceus (assembly GCA_025174535.1). Taxonomy (NCBI): domain Eukaryota; kingdom Fungi; phylum Basidiomycota; class Agaricomycetes; order Cantharellales; family Hydnaceae; genus Cantharellus; species Cantharellus purpuraceus. The sequence goes on from JALBUN010000049.1 coordinate 1,524,812, forward strand.
ATCGTCACATTTCACGACCGACGCTGCCGCGCGAGGCGGATACGTATCCCGAGTCTGGTCGGAAGGCCCTGCTAGGCGGCGAGACGCTCCATCAGCAGCATCAGCAACATCACCAGCACCAGCACCAGCAGCACCTGCATCACCAGCACTACAAGGCCATGTCGGACGGCTCGCAGCTGACATTGCGTTTGCCGCCGCCGCCTCGCGGGGGAGGTAGTACCATCACGGCCGCCCCCGCCACGGGAAAAACGGATGCAGGGGGCGACGGCCGCGAAGGGGAAGGAGAAGGGGAGAGGGTGCTGCCGCCGCTGAGTAAGAAGGACGCTGATGGTGTGCGCCGTGTGGACATGTACAGCAGCGACCCGGAGGTGCGCCATTTGCGGGATCGGAAGGTGGTGTCTGCGCCTGCTGTCCCGGGTGTTGCGGTGTCGGAGCCTGATAAGGAGCGCGGGGGACGCTTTGAGGATGGGGACGTGGACGTGGACGAGGGTGTGGACAAGGACAAGGACAAGGACAAGGACAAGGACGGGGATAGGGACAAGGGGGATAGGGAGAAGAGCCAGGTCCAAGAGAAGAGCCAGGTCCAGGAGAAGAGCCAGGAGAAGAGCCAGGACAAGGACAAGGACAAGGCCAAGGACAAGCGGGAAGGCAGCAAGCACGAGGGCTGGGGCCGCGAGTTCAGAATCGAGTGGCTGCGCACGGAGCGGCTGCCGTTCCACCGCACGCGGCACCTGCGCAATTCATGGAACCACGATAGGGAGGTGAAGGTGTCGCGCGACGGGACAGAGCTCGAGCCGGGGGTGGGGCAGAGGTTGGTGGAGGAGTGGGAAGAGGGGGGGGAGGCGGGGGCGGGTGAGGGTGTGAGTGGGGGTGCGGGTGCGGGTGTGAGTGTGAGTGTGAGTGTGAGCTCGCCGACGAGCCCTGTGTCTGTGCGGGGTGGTGGTGGTGGACGGGGGTCGTCCTCGAGGGTGCCTGTCAGATCGTCTGCTGGTGGTAGTGGTGGTGGAGGGGGAGGAGGGGGGAGGTGAAGGTGCTTTTGCAGCATTTGCCCGCTGCGTCCATTCCTTTCGCTCTCGTCGTCGCAGCAACTGTTATCGCACGGGTGGGGTGGGTCAGGCGGCGCAGAGAGCGGGGTAGGGGGTGCACGATGTTTGTTTTGTTGTGAAACCCGTGACCCATGCCGCGGTGTGTGCGTCCTTGGCCTGTGTTCTTTTTTGTTTTTTAATCCTGCGTCGCCACTCTTATTTCCGCTGGCGGATTAATGCGGATTTTCCTTCTATTTGGGTATGCTACTTGCTACGTTTGTCTCCCCTCCCTTTTTTTTTCCCTGTTTCGGGAGACCTGGGGCAGGGGTTGGGCCTGGTTTTTTTTTTTTTTTAACTTTCCATGGTGTTCATTCAATAATTTGTTTTCCCCCATCCACGTTCTCCCACTTTACTCCCGACTTTGTGGCAGTCTTTTTCTTGTCATTCACGAAACAAGCAACGCGCTGTCTTTTTAACCGATTTCACCCCCCCCCCCTCCCCTCCCTTTCTTTTCTTTTTTCTTTTTTTTACCACCCACTCACAATGGATTTTCCCAATGTGGCCCGTTGTATCCATAGCTCAACGTTTTTTTTCTTGTCCTTTTGTAATACCTCGTACTTGGCAAGAAAAATACACGATGCAGCAAGTGCGCTGGGTTTTTGCACACTTTACACGAATTTGGCGGAATGCGAGCCTCGCTCCAGTTCAGGCCTATCTGTCTGTATACGCGAGCAGTTTGAAAAGTGTTGTTGTCAAGGGGATGGCATATAATACACCCGTTCTCATCATTCAAACGAAAGTGATTCATCATATATAGATCATTGCGTTGGAGAGCCAACAAGGGGGGCAACGAATCTCACTTTGACCGGAAACCCCTTATGCTTCTTCTCCAAGCAGCCGCCGTCTGCAGGGGGGGGTGCCCCGCTTCAGTCTGAGCGTTGAGGTCCAGGGACATTCGGGCGAGTGACTCACACAGGCTCCGGCGCATGGCTCCCCCAGCTCAGCGACCCTCCCGGCACCTCCCTAATCCAGACGTCGCGGATGAACCAGCCCAGGTGTCCCACCGCGCATCCGATGAGGTCGCCGGCCGCCGCACGCCACGTGCCGTTGATGATCCAACTGTGTGTGTGTGTCACATTAGATTAAACAACGCCTTTTGTTCCGATCGAGCCAAAACATTGGGGGGGGGGGGGGGGGAAAGAGTGCAAAGCACACACAAGACGTACCTGAACGCGATGAGTGCGATGGGGAGGTAGGGCGCCGTGATGGTGACCAGGCCAAAGAGGGAGATCTGCGTGGATGGGTGGCGGCGGGACCAGAAATAGATTGGGACAAACGCCAGCGGGGAGGAGAGGAACGGCAGGTTGAAAAGCGGGGAAAGGAGCTGTGTGGGGTTCGTGTTAGCGGGAGGTGAAAGATAAAGGGAGATAGGTGGCGCTTGCCAAGAGGAGGGCCGCGGAGAGGAAGAGCAGCCAGACGTAGTCGGCCTTGCGGTTGGGGAATGAGGATTCTTCCAACATGCGCGAGTAGCGCATGCTATGGATCTATTAAGCACAGAAAGGACGCCTCGAACCCACGAGATACTCACAAGAAGAATAGATGGAAGATGAAATCCAGAGACAGCGGTCCAAAGTACAAGAAAGTAGATAATATTCGCCAAAGCTAGCGGTGTAAAATCGCAAATAAGCAACCAGCGTTACAAACGCCACGACAATGCCAGCCGCAAACCTGTCCATTGACGATGGCAGACTTGAAGCTAAAATAGAGCTGAAGCGGCGTGATGAGCTGACATTGCTGTAGAATGATGCAGTCAGCGTGTGGCTCCTAACCATGATGCACCCAACTCACCACGGCAACGCTGGTCACGACGGCCAGGGCGAGCCATGCCCTGGTCACCGGAGGAATCTGGGTGACCCAGGCTTCGATGCCAACAGGCATTACAGGCATTAAGAGAGGGTGTGGCGGGGACGCGTAGGCGTGGGAATGCGTGATCGAACTTTCGGATGCATCTGCCTATCTCCACGTCAAGCCACGTTCACATTGGACCTCTACCTCCTAGCAGGTACAGATGAGTGCTAGGAATATTCACAGTTATGGACCGATGCCTGGAAATTTGTTTGCATGCACTACAAATCATTGGCTTTCCATCATTCTGCTAGTCTTTATATGGGGGTTCTCTTCTTATGTTCAGGTGTAGCGTCTTCGTAGTATATTCCATTTCTCAACACGTATGGGAACATATGTTTTAAATCCGATATACAATCAGGCGCAAGGGACTAAAGTCTCGAATTTCTGCATTTAACCCAGTCCTTATGCTGAACCACACCTAGCACTTCTTACCGTCGACCTCCGGACCATGGTGACGAGTGCACGCAGTAGCAGTTGCACTTGGCACGTCGGTGTCAGGGCCACTCGCAGGTACGGTCTCGTTCAAGGCGGCGAGGTTGACAGGCGCCGGTGCATTTGCAGTGGTCAAGCTGGTGTTAAGACCGGGTGCGATGAAGACTGGGCCGCCGCCAGCACCAACGGCAGTCAAGTTAGGCGCTAAGAAGGGAACGAACTGGTTTCGGTTGAGCGGACCGGGAGTCTTGCCACTGATATTGGTGAGTGGGATCGCCGACCCACTAATGTCGTTATTCTGGTAGCCAGTCTGGGCGGCAACGAAAGAGAAGACGTTCGACATGGTCCTAGGGGTGCGATATGTTAGCGGTTCCAAACGAGAACAACCCACGGATACTAACTTGTTGGTATCGCCACGTCCAAGAGAGCCGAGTCCCCAGTTGGCTTCGACGGTGCTTAGAGACGAATAGTGCGTGAAGTAAGTATGATCAACTGTTCCGCGCAAGTTATTGGGCACGGCACCACCAAGCAACAAGGAAAAGATTTGATTGTTGATGCCCCCGGTCTCGTTTTCGTCGCATGTCAAGAGAATGAGCGTTTTATCGTCGTTGAAGCGCTTGTCTTTGAGGAGAGGGACAAGGAAGAAGTTCAGCCACTCTCCTGCAAAGTCGATGCTGGTGTCATGCCCATCGTTAACGAGGTTGGGAGTTATGAAGACCCATTGTGGGAAGGCGGACGCATTGACATCTGCGGCAAAGTCGTTGAAGTTGCGCTGGAGTGCAGCGCGGGCGGGCACGTCGGCAATTGAGTCGTATATAATGAGAGGATTATGCTTGCGGGCATAGAAGGAGCGCGGAGGTGCACCGGGGGTCAAATAGTTAATTGAAGAGAAGCTAAAGCAAGCCAGGTGAGTTAATTTGGGGCCATAGAGCTTTATACACATACGTGAATCCAGGAAAGCCATCGGTGGGCATGTTTTCCTGGTATGAGGCCCAAGAGATCTGTTTCGCATCCAAAAGGTCGACAATAGTTGAAATGCTGTAAATGAACTATCAACACGGCTCCGTCGTCTGAAAGGCACGTCATACTTTGGAGGGATATTATACAAGTTATCATCTGACAATCCCCAGAAATCACCTGCCACAACTGAGAGGTAATTTGGCTCTGAGGGGTGGGTGATGGCGAAAGACGAGTCGAGCAAAATGCCTTCCTTTTTGAGAGTCTGGAATACGGGCTGATGAAAGCTTTCAGTTCACACATCATGAGTCCCCCAATAAGACTACTTTACGCTATTATTTGCGTCCTGGAAGTTGGTGTTTTCGAGCCATATCTGCCAGAATGTCAAGAACAGACGATGTGAAGAGTGTGAAAGGGCTACCTGAACGAAGCGGTCGAATGCTTTGCCATGAACGGTCTTCGTCCTGGGGAGACTGCCGTTGCTTGGGCCTACATAATTCGTCGAAGAAAAAAGAGGTCCTTGTGAAGGGGGTATGAAAAGAGGCACCTGGGAGAGTACAGATTAAATATTGATGACACCTTGTAAGGTTAGGCAGTACATTATACGGACCTGAGCGGTACAGGCAACGGTAAGGAGCAAAATGGCAGAGACTGAAGCCCACATGCTAGAGCTAACTGACTGAGAATCAGACACCAATCTGACCTTCTCTGTGGGACTTTTATATAGAAGTCGCTAGCATCAGGCCTAGACTAGGGAAGAGTCCACATGATTCATGAGCGAGATTAGCCTGGGCAAGCGTAGGCAGGCGTGGGCAGTTTCATGATGCACTGCCGTTATGCGCGCGAACGTGCGATGCTGACTGCATCAAACGGCATATGAGTGTGATGTCGGGATCATTGAAACATGGAAGCAATTGTTAAATGATGGCGCATGGTGACAGCAGATGGTCGGCGCCTAGCTTTTTCCCAACCCCAACACACATGTGCAGCTTCGTATATTTGCAACCGTCCGTCGACGGATACTAGAATGTGTCAGAAAATATAGAATATCGTTTGCTGCCAAGAATAGTACTGTTGGACCTATGCCTAGACACGTTCGCACGCACTAAATGCTGTAGTAATTGCCTTGTCTTCAACTATTCACTCCCACTTCAATTTCGAACGTCCGCTCAAAATTGGGATTTCAATTGCTGCGCTCAGAGATCAAGTACTTTACGCTCTAGAGAGCGGAGGTTTGACAAGAAGTACGTATTCAGTGATTGCCAGGGTGAGAGAATCAACCAACTATGCAGGGGAGTCTCACCCACGTTCCCGCTGAACTACAGTACCCGTCCATTAGGCAATTAACGCTTGCAGTACTCTGATTGTCGGAGTTGTTGGGAATGCGGCCATTATGTAAGCCCGTACGATGGTCCGTGCACTCAGCGCCTGCCGCCTGGCAGGATATATAAACGCGCAGAAGTTTTCACTCCACCTCAGTGAAGGAATATCACCGAGGTGGTATGTAGTCATTTTACTTATGATAGATTAGTATTAACGTACACTAGTTATCACGCTAGGTAATTAGTTCGATGTATACTTAGTGAAGGGATATCACTGAGGTGTTATCACGCTAGTCCATCGCGCATTAGTTGCTACAGGAGTAGCCAGTGCTGGTAGTAATACCGTATCCGCCGGGTGTCCCGATACCTTTGCTCCTCGCCGAAGGGACTTCAAGCCTGTCGTTGAAGCCATCAGACCCCCTTCAATGACAATACTGTTTACTCTTATGACCGGGTCTTCAGTCACGCGTCACGCACCCCCTCTGAAGCAGTGCTAAGGGGACCACGTGATCTGCCAGCGCGGCATAGCGTCCACTGCGGTCCAGGTCTAAAAGACCTTTAGACCTTAGACCATCTCCCAGTAGCTCGGACGCTCTCCCCATGAAGAAGTTTGGCAGGTGTCACGGTCAAAAGTGTCACGCGCTAAGTGGTCTGAAGACTCGGTCGTAAGAGTACAGTAGTCAGGGTCTACAGTACAGTCTGAGTTGTGTACAGTGACATTAAGTTTATTATCAAAATAGACCCCTTCAAAGGAAAAATATAGACGCTAATACTGTCAGTATAATACTACGATTTGCTTACCTGGAGTTTAGCGGAAAGGGCGTGCACTCCAGTAAGCGCCCGAAAAATTTTCAATACCCCCGCCGAGCTGTGCACCCATACGAGTCCATTGAGGCGAATCGTTCCATAGAAGTCTTTGTCACCATTGATGATCATTGATCATGGCCAACGGTGTTGTATGACCCTAGATGAGTGTCCAGTGTAACCACTAGTATTTTCAAAACCAAAACCCAACTAGAAGCACTGACTGCCTTGCCTTAATCACGCCCTTTCCGCTGAACTCCAGCCCCGATCCCATACTCTTCGCCTGCCTAAGTTGTTAAGTGGCCAGTGCGCACCAGGTAGTTTGCCACCATGTGTGTATGGAATTGGCCTCCCTTTAAGTACTGTAAGTGTCTGGCCTGGCATAACTTCTTTTTGGTTCAGGCGAGCGCACATCTCAATGGAGTTTCGTCTTGATCAGTAAGCAAGTGAAGAAATAAATGTTTATACCAGTGCTACTGTGTACATCCAATGGCATAGGGAATTCCATTACAAAACGTGTACCCAAGGCATTAACTTGAGACTAAAAAGTCTTAAGCTTTAAGCAGGGTAATTCAGCCTTGATACTGAGCCACAACCGTAACTAATACCTCCTTACATAACACCCACCGCAGCAGTGGGACTTGGCACATCAGTGTCAGGGCCACTCGCAGGCACATTCTCGCCCAACGCGGCGAGGTCGACAGGCGCCGGCGCATTTGCAGCGGTCAAGCTGGTGTTAAGACCGGGCGCGATGAAGACTGGGCCGCCGCCAGCTCCAACAGCAGTCAAGTTAGGCGCCAGGAAGGGAACGAACTGGTTTCGGTTGAGCGGACCGGGAGTCTGGCCACTGATATTGGTGAGTGGGATCGCCGACCCACTAATGTCGTTGTTCTGGTAGCCAGTCACGGAGGCAACTATAGAGAAGACATTAGACATGATCCTGGAGGGTGCTGATTAATGGTTTCAAAGAAAATAAATTGCGGACACCAACTTGTTTGTATCGCCACGTCCAAGAGAGCCAAGTCCCCAGTTGGCTTGGACGGTACTCAGAGACGAAAAGTGTGTGAAGTAAGTATGATCAACCGTCCCACGCATGCTCTGGGGTACGGCACCACCGAGCAATAAGGAGAAGACCTGATTGTTGATGCCCGAGGTCTCATTTTCGTCGCATGTCAAGAGAATGAGCGTTCTCCCGTCATTGAAGCGAGCGTCATTGAGGAGGGGGACAAGGAAGAAATTCAGCCAGTCTCCGGCAAAGGTGACGTCGGTGTCGTGTCCATCGTTAACGAGGTTGGGAGTGATCCAGACCCATTGTGGTAAGGCGGATGCGTTGACGTCAGCAGCAAAGTCATTGAAGTTGCGCTGGAGTGTAGCGCGCGCGCCCACGTCGGCAACAGAGTCATAGATAATGAGAGGATTGTGTTTGCGGACATAAAATGTGCGCGGGGCAGAATTGGGTGATAAATAGTTAACTGAAGCGAAGCTAGGGAAAGCTAGGTGAGTTAATTTGGTGCTATAGAATTTCATACACGGACCTGAAGCCAGGAAAGCCATCGGTGGGCATGTTTTCCTGGTATGAGGCCCAAGAGATCTGTTTCGCATCCAAAAGGTCGACAATAGTAGAAATGCTGTAAATGAACTGTCAATACGGCTCCGTCGTCTGAAAGGCACGTCATACTTTGGAGGGATATTATACAAGTTATCGTCTGACCCGCCCCAGAAATCACCTCCGACGGCTGCAAGGTAATTTGGCTCTGAGGGGTGGGTGATGGCGAAGGACGAGTCGAGCAAAATGCCTTCCTTTTTGAGAGTCTGGAATACGGGCTGGTGAGGGTTTTTGTTCAGATCACATAGTACGAGTCCCTCAATAAGACTACTTTACACTACTATTTGCTGTCTGGAAGTCAGTGTTTTCAAGCCAAATCTGCGAAAATGTCAAGGATAGTTAGATGTGAAGAGTGAAGAGGGCTAGAGCGTGAAATGGCTACCTGAATGAAGCGGTCGAATACTTGGCCGGGAACGACGGTTGGTTTCGGAAGACTGCCGTTGTTTGCGCCTACATAATTCGTCGAAGCAATAAGGGGCCCTTGTGAAGGAGGCACGAATGCAGGCACCTGGGGGAGTACAGATTATATATGATAACACCTTGAAAGGTTAGGTAGCACATTACACGGACCTGAGCGGCACAAACAACGGGAAGGAGCAAAATGGCAGAGACTGAAGCCCACATACTGGAGCTAACGTACTGAGGACCAGACACTGATCTGACCGGGGCTTTATAGAAGACAGCTGGACCAAGTAAGAGTCTGCCACATGGTTCATTCCAGATGAGAACTGGCTGCAGTTACAAGTATGGACGGTTTCATGATGCGCTACCGTTATCGGAGCGAACGTGCGCTGCTGGGTACAACCCCACATCACATCACTAACGTGATACCGGGACCATTGTACCATGCATGGAAGAAGTTCAAGTTGTGGCGCAGAGTGACAGCAGCGAGCGTTTATGGCAAGTTCTCAGGGAAGTAGGGACATTTTTCCCATGACGCATGCACGGAACGCCAGTGGCAGTATATTTACAACCGAGCACATGAATCCAGATGTCTGAAAATGTAGACAATAATTAATTCCTAACTATCAATCATAAGCATCAAGATTTGCAAAAAACCTCTGATTGGCCATGGTTAGTGCTGTTCCGGCCCGGCTTGGCCTCAAAGCCCCGGCTTTCTCAACGAGCAGCCGAGCCAAATGTTGGGAATAAGGCCATTATGTAAGCCCGTACGATGGTTCGAGCACTCAGCGCCTGCTGCCTGGCAGGATATATAAACATGTAGAAGTTTTCACTCCATCTCAGTGAAGGAATATCACTGAGGTGGTACGTAGTCATTTCACTTATGATAGATTAGTATTAATGTACACTGGTTATCACGCTAGGTAATTAGTTCGATGTATACTCAGTGAAGGAATATCACTGAGGTGTTATCACGCTAGTCCATCGCGCATTGGTTGCTACAGGTTATGGGCCCCGCCGAACCAACTCAGCTGAACTCTACCAAGTCCTTCACTGTACCCAAACTAGCCCTGGATGGGTCCAATTGGGTAACCTGGAAAAGCCAAATGCTTGCCGTTCTGGCTTCTAGTCGTGGTGTAATGCAACACATACAGGGGATGGCCAGGGTCCCAGCCCCCCTACCCGAGAACATCACCACGCTTGTCCTGATGGCTGAAAAGGAGGAGAAGCTTGAGAAGCTTGAGCGGCAATGGGATGACTATAACCAGCAAGAAGTGGCAATCAAAGCCCAGATATTCACCATGATCCTGGAGAGCCTCCTGATTGAAGTTCAGAAGCTTGCAACAGCAAAGAAGATATGGGATGCAGTATGCACAAAGCATGAAGCGAAAGCAATAGCTGTCAAGGTGGACATCCAACGCTGTATGTATGAAATGAAGTGCGAGGATGATGCAAATGTCTGGACGCATCTTGAAAACCTAATGAAGACTCAGGAACAACTCACCAGCATGGGCGATGGGCTCACCGACACTGAGCTAGTCACCCTCATTCTTGGATCACTCCCGAAGTCCTACTGCCCCCTCATAAATGCCATATTCATGTCTGCTAGGCATGCGAATGTTGAGCTCCAACCTGCTGTCATAGTCGAGTCACTACTTGATGAATTTGACTGACTCTCCATTGAGGAATGACAACTCAAATCAACGGAGAATGCACTCACAGCCAAAGGGAAAGGATGCAACCGAGGGAATGGTGCGAACCAAGGATCCAATGGCTCAGAGTCAGATGTGGAATGCTGGAACTGTGGCAAGAAAGGGCATGTCAGATCAGAGTGCAGGTCCAAGAAGAAAAAGGGCAAGGCTACGGATGGCAAGAAAAGTGAATTGTCCAATGTGGTGGCCAGCAATGATGACCACGCATTTACTACAACATTTGCTGGAGAAGAGCTATCATGCCTGAACACGAGACTCACAGGACAGGGATTCAACATGTATGACTTGGGTGCATCCAGGCACATGTCACCTGACAAACACCGATTCACACAATTCACCGAGATCAAACCACAGCCTGTCAAAGCAGCCGATAAGACTGTATTCAATGCTGTTGGTGTGGGATCCCTACGAGTCACGATACCAAATGGAAACTGGTCCACAGAGGTCACACTCAAGACGTACTGTACTGCCCCGACTTAGTGTTCACCCTGATATCCCTCACACAATGTGATCTCACAGGCTACTTGGCAATGCTGAAGGACAAGAAGTGCTGCATCTGAGATACACATGGAATAACTATAGGACTGATCCCACTTGCCAATGGACTGTACCAAGTAGATCACCAAGGCCACTTACTGAGTACTGCAAGCACCACCAGCAGACCAATATCATTGGATGAACTGCACCATTGCATGGGTCACATATCCCCACAGGTTGCAAAACGGTTGATATGGGATAAGATTGTCACCAGAATAGACCTGGACATGTCAAGTGAACCTTCTTTTTGTGATGCCTGCACAAAGGCAAAGTCAGCTAGGAAACCCATACCAAAAGAGCGTATCAACGACCGCTCTGGCAAACTTGGCAACAAGGTCCACTCAGACATATGGGGACCAGCAAAACCCAGAAGCTATAACTGAAAGGAGTACTTCGTCAGCTTTACAGATGACCATACACAGTGGACACACCTAAATACCATAGAGAAGAAGAGCGAGACACTGAAATGATATACTGAATATGAGGCCTGGATGGAAACACAGCACGGGGTCAGGATTAAACGGCTGCAAAGTGACCGAGGAGGAGAGTACTTATCTAGTGAGTTCACAGCACACCTGAAGTCAAAGGGAACGGTGAGGAGCCTTACCATACATGGCACCCCCAAAGAGAACGGTGTGGCAGAGAGATTGAACTGCACCCTCCTGGAGCATGCATGCGCCATGTTGATGGCCACCAACCTACCTATGGCCAGAGACGATCCACCACACAGTCTGGCTCAAGAACTGCACTGCTACATGTGCATTAAACAGGAAGACTCCATTTGAGATGGTATACAAACACATACCTGACCTCACCAGATTGCCAGAATGGGGTGCACAAGTCCATGTGCTCTGCTTGGACCAAGGGAAGCTGGAGCAGAGAACTGAAGAAGGATGCTGGATGGGTTATAGTGGTGAGAGCATGTGAGGGCGACGCTGATGACGAGGCCACAACTTCAAGATACTCAATAGATGAGAGCCAATAAGAGATAATGCCAGCTGGTACAGCAGATATCCTCAGAGATCAAGCTGAGGGGATCACACTGCACCAAGGCGAGTCTTTATACTAAATGATGGAGACGGATAGGAGAACCAAGATAGGGGAATAATAGGGAGGAAAGATAGGGGAAGCGATAGGGGCAATGAAATAGGGGAGACGCACCCTGACAGGCTGTGCTGATAGGGGCGTCAAGAGAAAATACTAAAAATAGAATATGACTCATTTGAACTCTGACAGAGCAAAGGGCACTGAATTTACTTACCTGCATTGTGCTGAATAAGTGTTGAGTGTAATGTAACCTTCAATGGCACCAGGATGATTGTGCCTGCCAGCCTAGAAGAGGAACCCATCAGCAAGGCCACCGCTGGACAAGAACATGCACCAGAAGTGCCAAATCGGAATGGCAAGGACCAGCCAATCCCTGCCACTGACACTCTACCTGAAACCCCAGTCTCAATGTCCGATCCAAAAGTGGCTGAAGACAGGAGGTCACTTACCGACCTGCTTCAGGGATTTGAGAATCCAGAGTCCATACCAGAACAAGGACATGGGCAGTGAGTATGCAAGCCCAGCGCATACATCTGTGACATCATGGAGGGGCAAGGAACAGCCCTCAGGTGGACAAAAGATTCCATGCTCCCATGAGGCATGCCAGCACCAAGGGAGGACCTGCCCACTGCTGCTATAGCACACATCAGTCATGTGGAAGACAAGGCAGAGATTGAGGGGGAGTCCGACCCACCATTTGAGGTAGCAATGGCAGCAATGGTGGCATGCACCATCACAGATGACCCACAGGACATCAATGATGCACGATCCTGAGATGACTGGCCTGAATGGGACAAATCAGTTAGAAACGAGCTTGATCAGCATCAACGCATGCGCACCTGGGAATGGGAACTAGTTGAACCCCCCAAAGGCACCAACATTGTTGGCAGTAGAATGGTCCTAAAGTACAAGTGGGATGCAGAGGGAGATATAGCAAGCAGAAAGAGCAGGTTTGTTGTGCAAGGGTTCTCACAGGCAGAAGGCATTGATTACCATGAGACATTCTCTCTGATGGCAAAGCTGACTGCAATATGCATCGTCTGCACCATAGCTGCATGGAAGGGAGATTGAACAAACAGATGTGGATGGAGCATACCTCAATGCCCCACTCAAGGAGATGATATATATGTGACAGCCAAGAGGCTATGAGATCCCCAGCGAAGAGCACAAGGTCTGCCTGTTGCGATGTGCGATCTACGGTCTAAAGCAAGCAGGAAGAGAGTGGTATGAGCTATTAACCAGCATCATGTATGAACTAGGGTTCTCATGATGCAAAGTCGAGCACACTGTGTTCTTCAAACATACCTCCTCAGACAGCATCATCATTGTGGCGGACGTAGATGACCTCACAATGGCCAGAAGCAGCAGACTGGTGATCCAGGAATTCAAGGATCAGCTGCATTCAAAGTTCAAGATAAAGGACTTAGGCGACTTACGATGGCTACTGGGGATTGAGATCGAATGGGACTGCCATGCATGCACGATATCTTTCTCGCAGAAAGCCTACATCATGAAAGTGCTAGAGAGATTTGGAATGGAGAACGCGAGATCACTCACATCACCACTTGACCTGCACAGCAAGTTGAGCTTGGGTCAGTGCCCATCCATGCCATGAGAGCACAAAGACATGCGAGAGATACTGTACCAAGAAGCCATTGGGTCCCTAATGTATGCAGCGTTAGGAACGTGTCCTGACATTGCGTTCACGGTGATGCACCTGTCCCAATTCATGCAAAACCCAGGGAGACCGCATTGGCAGTTAGTCAAAAGAGTCCTTTGATACCTGAAAGTGACAGCTGAATACAAGCTGGTGATTGGTGGAAAAGGTCACTTTACCTGGGCAAAACCAGAGCTGCAAGGACGAAACAGCCTTGAGGGTTTCACCGACACAGATGGGAGTACACAGGAGCACTGGCGTGCAATCTTGGGATATGTATTCTTGATCAATGGTGGTGCTGGCGTGTCCTGGAGTTCAAAGAAGCAGTCAATTGTCACATTGTCTGCCACTGAAGCAGAATATGTGGCCTCTATGCACACTGCAAAGGAAGCCCTATGGATCTGGATGTTCCTATCTGACATCATGCGTCCACTTGAACGACCGACCACGATGTGCTGTGACAGTCAGTCAGCGATTGTGATATCCAAGGACAACTGCTACCACTCACGGACGAAACATATTGATATCTGTTACCATTTCATTCGCAATGTGGTACAGAGGGATCTCATATCCGTTCACTACTGCCCTACAAGTGACATGGCAGCCAACATGCTCACAAAGCCCCTTGCGGTGCCCATGCTCAACCACTTGGCCGGACTTGTAGGAGTGGGTCAGGCTTAAGGGGGAGTGTTGGGAATATGGCCATTATGTAAGCCCATATATCCATGCACTCAGCGCCTGCTGCCTGGCAGGATATATAAACATGTAGAAGTTTTCACTCCATCTCAGTGAAGGAATATCACTGAGGTGGTACGTAGTCATTTCACTTATGATAGATTAGTATTAACGTACACTAGTTATCATGCTAGGTAATTAGTTCGATGTATACTCAGTGAAGGAATATCACTGAGGTGTTATCATGCTAGTCCATTGCACATTGGTTGCTACACCAAAGCCACCAACCACGGCTTGGCCCCAGTTTTCATATGTCTAATGTTCAATTTTTTGTCTACAAGTCTATTGACAAAGCTAATCAGACCAATAAATAGCCCTCTCATCCTCATCTTCAATCAGTAAGCCAAAAAAATTCTCCTTGATGTCTGACTCATCTCCAGGCTCCCCTCCAGTTCCCACATTCTCCAGCTCTTGGTTGCTAGTTCCCTCTGCTTCTAATAATGATGATGGTGCAGGTTTTGAAAGAGTAACTCATGTTGAATCACACCCTTGAGACAACTGTGGTGATAAGGGTTGGAATGGAGTCTGGAGGAGTTACTGGAGTTGAGAGTCAAGAGCAATAAGGGGTGTGGATATTACTAAATCCAGTTCAACCGGGGGTACAAGAGACAGGGCTATTGGGTTGGATCAAGTGGACTTGGCTTCAACTTATGTTGCACCTCTGTTATATCCTGTAAGACCAAGTCTGAACTCCAGAGCTCCTCTGTTACAACTGTATTCATTATGCCCAGATCCCCATCAGATCTCATCAGATCTCCATGCACATGAAATCTATACTCCTTATGAAAACCATCACATCTCCATCTGTCTGTCTGATCATCACCACTGTTCCCACTCATCTGTCTCCAGTTCCATTGATGCATCAGCATCTCCATAGGAACTTGGACATCCATCCCCATCAGACTCAGACATACATATTCTCATAATGTTATGCGCTGGGCCCATTGGGTTGGAGGCTTGGGGTTGGAGTTAGAGTTGGAGTTATGGTGGGTCAGAACAGACTTGGCTTCAGCTTATGTGCTGCACCCTCACTAATACCAGTGTCTGAGATTTCAGAGATGGAGTACAAATCAGATAGTTGTTATAATCATATTCATTAACACCCAGATCCCCATCCAATCCACCCAGATCCCTGCACATATGAAAATCATACCCATTTAGAAATTGTCACATCTCCATTATTCCATCCAATCAACACTGCTGTTCCCACCCATCCATCTCCAGTTCCATTGATGCATTGGCATCACCATAGGAACCTGGACATACTCATGTAAGGCTGTCAGCCTTGGAGACCCATCACCGGAGTAATTATTATTAAATTCCAAATATGTATTTAAGTCACACTGCTGGGAACTTCATTCCCCAGTAAATATTGATCACATCTAGGTCCTAAGTCCAATCTGAAACTAAGTTGTACTCCATCTCCAAAATCTCAGACACCGGTATTAGTGAGGGCACAGCACATAAGCTGAAGTCAAGTCCATTCTGATCACCATGACCTGCTTTGACTCTGACTCTGACCCCAAAGTCCAACCCCCCATTGGACCTAGTGCATAACGGTATATTTGAACTGTCACACTCACTTCTACCCCAATGCCATGATCCACTGCCAACTCTGAACATGCATGAACAGTCGAGGTGCCTGCCCCCAGCATTGATACCATTCCTGAGGTCATCAGAGAACTGACAAACCATATAGAGGCTGTTGATGAGGAGGACAATACCCCATCCTCCCTGAATCTGGCACAAGCCATCTCCTTGCTTGCCAGCAGCATCCATACCCTGCGGGCTTCTAAGACGCTTGTTCAGAAATACATCAAATATGTATATACAACCCATTTCCTCAAATTTTATATAATATACTTATATTAAAACATATTTTGATATTTTGACATGATTCTCAAAAATAATTCTTTTTTTTTAATTTACTGGTGGCAACTGCTTCAAGGGAATATTCTACTCCTGCTACACTTAATTTCTTTCACTCATTCTTTCTTGTACTATACTGGTCAAATAATTTAATGTACCTTGAATCCTCACCTGGTATTTGTATATCTAAATATTCTATATTATACCCATAATATTAATATATACATTACTGTTATATTCATATAAACAATTATGTTCATCCATAACAAACATCTTATCTTTTAAAGTTTATTAAAATATGAAATATATATTTATATTTATAAAAATTTAAGATATTCAAAAAAAACTCGGATATCCAAAATCTTTAAAGATATCCAGATTGTAACTCCCTATTTTTATGATCATTATTAAAATTCTGATGTACATCTTGTATACATCAGAATATTGTATAACAGCATCCTTCCGAACAAGTGTCTAAGTCCCAGACCAAGGTCCAGGAACCTGACCCATTCAATGGCTCTGACCCACCAACTGTTCCTAGTACAATACTGGTTGAATTTCCATGACTGCCCCAATGCATTTACATACATCTGATCAGGTGAAGGTCATTTTTGCCATGTCCTATCTCAAGGGCACCATGCTGGATTATTTTTGAGCCAGCATTCATGGACTACTCTGACTTCATCTCCAAACTCCAGACCAATTTCAGTCCCTACAACCCCAATGCTGATGCTGAGAATGATCTCAACTGACTTTGGATGAAGGAAAACCACAAAAATCACTAAGTACATTGATGCTTGTTTGGAATGATGCTGTTATACAATATTCTGATGTATATGAGATATACATCAGAATTCCAATAATGATCATAAAAATAGGGAGTTACAATCTAGATATCTTTAAAGATTTCTGTTATGACTATATTCATTAACACCCAGATCCCCATCCAATCCACTCATGAAATCTATACTCCATTTGGAAACCATCACATCTCCAATTATCTGTCCAATTGTCACTGCTGATCTTGCCCATCCGTCTCCGGTTCTGATTGATGCATCAGCATCACCATAGGAACCCGGACATCCATCCCCATCAAACTTGGACATACTCATGTAAGGCCGTCAGCCTTGGAGACCCATCACCGGAGTAATTATTATTAGATTTCAAATATGTATTTAAGTTGCCCAACTGGGGACTTCATTCCCCAGTTTGAATATCAAATCACGCCTAGCTCCTAAGTCCAATCCCAACTATCTAAGTCATACTCCATCTCTGAAATCTCAGACACCGGTAGTAGTGAGGGTGCAGCACATAAGCTGAACCCAAAGTCCATTCTGACCTCCACGACACACCCTGATTCCTGCCCCAACTCCAACCCAATCTCTGACCCAATCTCCAACCCCCAATCAGACCTAGTGCGTAACAGTATATTCGAACTGCCATACTCACTCCTACCAATGCCATGATCCACCGCCAATTCCAAACATGCACGAACCATTGAGGTGCCTGCTCCCAGCATCAACACCATCCAGGTCATCAAAGAACTGACGGACCACTTAGAGGCTGTCAATGAAGAGGACGATACTCCACCCTCCCTGAATCTGGCACAAGCCATCTCCCTGCTTGCCAGCAGCATCCGTACCCCACAAGCCCCTAAGTCCTGGACCAAGGTCTGGGAACCCGACCCATTCAATGGCTCCAATCTGTGCAAGCTCCAACCATTCTTGGTGCAATGCCAGTGTCGGTTCACTTAAGGAATAGATCCTATAAGCCTGCACGCAACAGTCCTAGCAAACAGACGGTGTGTAACGCAGTGGTTCAGCACTCCAAAGATCAATCAGGTTGAGGGGTAGAGGTAGCACTTAGTAACAGGGAAGTGGGATAGTGCTCTGTGGTTGGATGGGGATGGGAGCTAAAGGTCGGTCCCGATGGCTGATTGTGCTCTGTGACTGGATGACAATGCGGAGCCTGGTTGGGAGGTACACGAAAGCTGGTTTCAGGAGAAGCAATCTCTTGGTGGCGGAGGGAAATCTGACCGTTGAACCAAGGTGTTTTACCTCAGTGTAGAGATGATGGATTGTGATGTAGAGCATAGAGCGTAGACTTAGAGCGTGGACTTTGACTTTAGAGCGTTGGCTGAAAACTTGTTGATTGATTCCAAAGGTGAAAACTAGCACCCTTTTATATACAAATCCCCAGGGCACAATGACACAATATGAGGAGCAAATGATGTGATATGATGCAAGAAATGCTTATCAAGCCAGCTGACAAAGCATGTGAAGTTGAACTACTAATGGGGAAATCATGGAGAAATGAAATGACAGATAGGGGTAATCTTTGTAAGAATAGGGGTTGATGAGTAATAAAAGAACCAAAAATAGAACAAGGATGAGTAAGTCGTGTATGAATGAATTAAAAGATGAAACAGGGGTGAGTCATATAAAAGAACAATAGAAACATCCACCAATACCATCTTCCCTATGGCTCTGAAGGTAAATTGACCCTGAGTCACATGAGGACTTCAGTCAGCATCCACAACAAATACTCCTTATTGTCTTAGTGATCCATCTCCATATGGTATCCTGTTCCAAGAGTATTCAGTCCCTTTGCCTGATGTATGGGAACCACCTTTTCCCTATCAAATTCCATTTATGCAGCACCAATGTGCTATTCTTTGCTTTTCCATTCCTAAATATCAGCATATATTTGATGCTTGTACCTGGAATGGACTTATTCAAATATTCTCTATTTTTCCATATTTTTTCAGGAATATTCCATGCAGAACTCAGCTCAGAATCATTTATTTCTGCTGTGCTACAGTTGTGGACCCATAGGCGCCCACAAACCTTTGCGCAGCCGCCTCTCCCCTTTTGGACCAGGCATTTGGCCTGAATTCAAGCTCAGATGTCTCTGATCAATAAATATTCTGTAACTTAACAACCACAGCCTCTCAGGGCACTATTTTCCATAGAGATCATCACATGACATGTGGCTATCCATGGCTGTCCAAACCAGTGCAGAAAACAGGGTGGACACCCTTCTTTTTGCCTGATCAGTGCCTAGCTCAGGGATCAGATCAGCTGATGGGTGATCAAATCAGGTGATTGCCTTGGAATATTCTACCCCTTTCCATAACATTCTAGCTGTTTCCCTCTATTATTAGATAGAACTTTCCAGAACCATTATTCAGCTCCTGATCAGTGTTAGTGCTGTGATCAGATCCTGTGATTGGCTTGGAATATTCTACCCCTTTCTTCCACCTTCCACTACCTTCCAGTAGTTTCCATCTATTAATAGGTAGAATATTCCAGAAGCATTAGTCAGCCCCTGTAAATACAATATATAAGGAGGCCATTCTGCCTCTGAAAGAAGAAGATATCATCACATTCTACCCATCTTCTGCACACCAGTGTGACTAGAGTGACATACAGTGTCATCCTCTATCTCAGTAACTGTTGATTACCAGTTCAAGGATCTTTTACAGTTGTGTAACTGTACTTGATTGCACTCGAAGTAGTGATATTCCTGCTTTGGGCGTGAGTGTAGTATCTGCCTCACGTGACTACGAATCTACAGGGTGAGATTGTCTGTCGATAGTCCTGCCATTAGTGCTCTTGTTTAAGTAACTAGTGTGTACTGCCTTTGCAGAGCATTAGAAGCTTGAACTCGTGTGAAGCAGTTGCTAGACTACTTCACACATTGCTGTTACCCGCTTCTGAGTGCCACTGGTTGGACGGTTGGATTCATCCACCTACTTCCTTTAGCCTCTAAGTGCATTCCCCTCTTTTTGGAATATCTGGACCCCTAAGCGTCCGTGAACTCTAGACTCTGGAAGTCTTATTCATTTCTTGCTGCTAAGAAACGTATTACCTTTCTGCGTATAGTCTGCATTGACCAATACAAAGGATTGTAACCAAAGTACAAACGTTAAATCGTTTCTGGAGTTGTGCTGCAGCAGGGTTTGATATTCTTCTCAGCTGTTCATTCACGGAATTGTGGTGATTTAGAGTTTGCCCTAACACCATAATTTTGCGGGTTCCAAAACACAATCATATGCTCCAGTGATTGAAGTGCAAAAGGTGTCACCAAGAGTTGGTAGGAACTTTTGGCCACTGGTCAATAATTCCCAGTGGCCAGGATTCTGGAACATAGTCCAGAGGTTCTTCTTGAACACAGAAGAACCCTTCTTAGGAGTGGCCTTTTGCAGCCACATCCATATGTCCACATTGGACAAGTTCATGGTACCATCCAACTCCTGTCAGATGGCTGGGGGGACCCCATTAGGGTTTACTTGCCACCCCTGTATGAGGGCAAGTGTGTCTACTGGTGTGGTTGGTAGAGTGACAATAAGACTCACGTTATCAGTGCAAGCCAGCAGAGTCATTCTCTTGATGACTCTGCACATTGATACAGTCTGTTCTGTGAATGGCATGGCCAATGCCTTTTTATGGAGTGATACGAACTCCAGAGTGTCCATATCACAGATGTTGAATCAGTCCACCCTGATAGGGGCAGACTTGCCCAGAGGTCACAGCAGGTGGCCAGTGACTGCTCTAGGGGGGTCAGCCACAGTCATGAACCATGGTGCCCATTTGGGGAATAATTTCCCCACATTGGCATGCTTGAGAGCATGCCTGGTTGCTTAGCACCCTTGGGGATGCTAGCCAGGAGGAGACCATGATTGTGGTTGTACCCCTCCCAAATTGGGTTGGTGTCATCCCAATCTTGACCCTTGAACCTTCAAGGGTTGACCTGAGGCAGTTTGCTCAGGAGGTCATCCTCTTTGGTGAGGTCAATTGTTTCCCATGATGATGAAGCCATGGGTTGTGAAGACATAATGGCAGGCAATGATTTGCCTGCCATAGCATATGATAGTGATGCTACTGGGGCCAAGCACACCATTGTGAGCTTGGTTTTGAATGTAGGAGGTGCTCTATCTGCAGCCTCCTTCAGTGTTTTTAACTTGTCTCTGAGACAAGTCACTTTGGACTTCTCATTGTCAAGAAGTCCTTCAAGTTCTTGGACCTGTGTGAACAGGTCCAAGTTATCTTTATACATCTTATCATAGTCTTTATGATAAGGTGTTGTGGCATCATCTTTGATGTTGCATATAAGTCACTGCCACGTGACTCTTAATGCTCTTTCCACTGACATAGTGGAAAGATATAGTTGGCCCCCATTTTGGGCATCAATCAATTGCGATACATGTGTCGCACTTGTTACACCTGTGAGGGTGATGGATGGCAGCACCACTGTGCCATCTGCTGATTTTCCATGTCATCTCATCTTGATGATCATATCTGCAGCACTTGTTGCAGGTGCTGCCACTGTGGAAGTTGGTTCAACTTCCATTGGATGCTCATCTTGAGCATCCATCATCTCCCTTCTGGGAGATGACATTTTGATGGAGAGGGGTTGTGGTGGTTTGAAGAACCACCGCTAGCCTTTTACGGCTGAGCTTGAAAATTCTTTATTGAGAATTTTTCCAGTGACTATGTCACATGGGTGTAATGCAATTAATTATTGCTTACCCCTTTCGTGCTACCATGAGTAGCATGATGGTGAACTGCTCCCTATGGGAGCAGTTTTTACTGCTATTGAGCTGCCTGTTGATATGGCAGCTCTATCCTCATCTAGGAACTACCATTAATTGAGGTAGTTCCTCCTCTCATTGAGCTACCATCATTGATGGCAGCTCCTCATCATGTCCCACTAGGAGCTACCTTTATTCTTGGTAGCTCCACTTCTCCCCCTTGAGCCCCATTAGATCTTTGGAGCTCTGTCTCTCTGAGAACTACCATCTATGAGGTAGTTCTCATGCTTGAGTCACCCCTCAAAGCTCTAAATAATTGTCTAGAGCTTCTAGGTCCTTACATGACATGTAAGGTTCCCAGATGATGTCTCCCAACATCCATAGAACTTGAAATTCAAGTTCTTTATCACTTATCCATTGATGAGCGATGATTTCATTGATGAGCCACTCTTGCTCATCGTCATTCCCAAAGTCATAAAATGACTTCACTTTCCATTTTGGGAATCTCATCTCATCATTTGACGCATATGGTCAAATGAGACTGACATGGAACATAGGCATAATGCACCTACTAGTCAGTTCTGGTGGCAGTTCTAGTGTCACCATCAAAGCTTTATTATGGGCTTCAATTACTTTATAGGGCCCAATATACTTGGGCACTAGTTTGTGTTGTGATCCTGGTTAGACAAATGGGCGCATTTCAGAGGGCTGAGAGGAGAAAGGAGAAGGATAAAGGGGAAAGGGGCATACAGGAGGCCCAGAGGAGTTAGGGACGAGGTGAGTGATTGGATAAGGAGGGGAGGAGATAGGGGAGAGGGTATAGGAGTTGAGGGTGAGATTGTGGATGCTTTTTCTCTTTATTTCATTTTCTATTCACCCTCCCATGGACACTATAGTTAGAACCACCCAAGTCTTGAAAAATTCCATCATCTATTCTCCCTTCACCCCCACAACTCTGAACCTTTTACTACAGACTCCTGACATGCTTATAGTGTATAAAATGAGACTAGCTAGCTACGCAATGGACCAAATCTTTTATCTCCAAGTTTGTCTTGATAACTTGTCATTTCTGGAAGCGACTTTGCTGTTCTCCTCATAACTATTCAAAGACTTTATTGATTCTTCTAAACTTGATCACATCCGCTTCTGCTCATTCACACCTACCCGTTGATACCATCCGCAAGGCAGTACAATGCCTGTACAACATTATGAGCATGCATATGTTTGCCCCTGTCATAAGTGCTGGCACTCCCAGCTCCTGACACTTCCTTTGCTTCCAACCCAACCGACCTCTATTCAACTTCGGACTTAGCAAGGCAGTATATATGGAATATATTTATAACAGATTAAGAGTCTCAATACTCTTCGATGGCGCAATCACCTCCCAAGCATGACATTCATAAATTTAGGGAGATCAGACCCAAGTTAAGTAGAGATAACTGGGTCTCATGGAAGCGAGAACTACTTGCTACAGCACAAGACAGAGGACTATATGCTACCATTCTAGGAATGGATGAATTACCCCATGAAGACAATACAACAATTACAATCGTCGGCGGAGTCAGACATGCAGGAGACATCACCCTCAAACAGAAGATCTATGATTGGCACGACAGGAACAATGCTGCATACAACCAGATCCTCTTATACATCTTACCTGAACAGCAGACTGTGATTGATGGAATGGACAGAGCCTCAGAGGCTTGGACAATCCTCACGAATAAATTCAAGTCAAAGGACTCTAGCAAAATCAGCATCGTCAGGACAAGATACAAAAACTATCACATGGTGGATGGACAGTCTGTCACTTCCTACCTAACCAGCATGAAGGAGTTCAGGAACCAGCTCAGCAGGATGGGAGAGGTGATACCAGACTCCACGCACGCAGCCACAATCCTTCAAAACATACCCAAGTCTTGGAGACCAATTGTGCAGACCATTCAAATGATCCACACAGATGTAAATGAGATAGAGGAGAAGCTGGAGGCACATGAGGTGGACATAAGCGCACTCAAAGTTTCCAGTCAAGCTGCTACTGCGTTCGCAGCATGTTCTAATCCACCTCCCATCAGAAATGCCAACGACTCTAGATCACCTATGAACAGTAGATCTGCTGCCAATCAACATGTTCAGAACGCACCACGATCTATCAACCAAAGGCCTATGTTCAGCTGCAGCAACTGTGGCCAACAGGGACACCCAATATCATGCTGCTACACTCCAGGAGGCAGCATGGAAGGACGTTCACCATGGAATAATCAAAACCAGATAAGGAACTCATTGAATCCTCTGACTTCCGCACCACCCACACCAAATCCACCGAATAGTGCAGTATCCAATCTGATGGTGCCAAAATCATTGAATTCAGCGAAACTTGCAGGCCAGAAGCAAGATCATATCATAATGATGGTGCACATATGCAAAGCAGAGCCTGAAGATCACTTGAAGGCCATCATATCCACAAATACTTCAGCACTTTCATCAATCGAGAATAACCCACACACATGGTTCATCGATTCAGCTGCATCTATTCATTTATGCAGTGATAGAAGCTTATTTGAATCTATATACATGGTCACACCACTCACTATAGAGACCGCAAGTGGAGATTCATTCACCGCAAACCAACAAGGTATCATTCACATCACAATCCGATCGGACTCTGCACAAGACCTACATGATGTCCTGATAATGCTGCAGGATGTGATATATGTCCCGAAACTCAACGTGAACCTTCTTTTGGTCAGACGTATGACCAACACCAACATCAATGTGTCTTTCAGCAAGGAGTACCCTACCCTATTGATGGACAACATGATACTCACACGAGGATTGAGAATTAACAACCTATTCACATTCAGAGCAATTATAGACCACCCAGTAAAAGAGCAGGCGAGTTACTCCTCAGAGCCCTCAGAATCAACTATCTGGCATCACAGGCTTGCGCACACAAGTTACTCTGTGATCGATAATATGTATAAATCCAACACCATGTTGGGCCTACCCCCCTGAGCATCATTCAATCAAACTATACAATGTGCACATTGCCCATACGGAAAACAGTCCTGGGCACCATTTTGAAACATCAAGGATCTACCACCCAATGTCGGCGATATCATTGTGTCAGACTTGCATGAAGTCTCTTCTGAGCCTGATCAACCAAATTCCTTCTGCAGATGCGAACAATCCCGTGACAAGTTCCGATTCCATTGATGATCTGGATACACTTGACTGTTTCTTCAATGCCCATGACAGAGGAGCATTGTTGTAAGTGAATACCCATCCAGTTGTAGACTTGCAATCATTAACGTCTCCCATGAAGTCAGCGTTGGTGAAGCCAGCAAGATTGTGCATGTAGCCTTCGATTCCTCGCCCTCTGGACTTGTAAAGGATTCCATGAGTCCTTGTTTGAGCGAGATATCTGACAACCCTTCTTGCTGCCTCCCAGTGTGCCGATGATGGATGGGAACTGAATTGAGCGCATTTATTCGTTGCATATGCGATGTTGGGTCAGGTGGCAGTTGCACAGTAGTTGATGCAACCTATCAGTGAGGCATACGGGATGCTGATGATCTTATCGGAGTCAGTGGATTTTCTAAGATCGATCCTCAGGTCCATTGGGCTGGTGATGGCTTGTCTGAACTGCATGTTATATTGTTCTGTGATGCTATTGATGAAGACTGGCTGTGATATGTGTATCGTACCGGCATTTCAATTGCGTTCGATCTTTATGCCTAGTAGATGAACAGGCTCACCCATATCTGGTATCTTGAATAGCCTGCCTATATCCCTCACCATTCTTTCCATCAATTCCGTTGAGTCCACCATGAGTAACCCGTCATCCACATACCACCCTGTGATCTTGAGTCCTCCATTTTCATTGGATCGAAAGTACACTGTCTGGTCTGCTTCTCCGGGTTTGAATCCAAGCTTCGATAACTCGTTCCGAAGTTTTTGATGCCATACATGCCCTGACTGTTTCAGTCCATAGAGACCCTTATTGAGTTTACAACGCTTGTTCAGAAATACATCAAATATGTATATACAACCCATTTCCTCAAATTTTATATAATATACTTATATTAAAACATATTTTGACATGATTCTCAAAAACAAATTTTTTTTTTTTTTTCATTTACCAGTGGCAGCTGCTTCAAGGGAATATTCTACTCCTGCTACACTTAATTTCTTTCACTCATTCTTTCTTGTACTATACTGGTCAAATAATCTAATGTACCTTGAATCCTCACCTGGTATTTGTATATCTAAATATTCTATATTATACCAATAAAATTAGTATATATATTACTGTTATATCCATATAAATAATTATGTTCATCCATAACAAACATCTTATCTTTTAAAGTTTATTAAAATATGAAATATATATTTATATTTATAAAAATTTAAGATATCCAAAAAAAACTTGGATATCTGAAATCTTTAAAGATATCTGTTTTGGAACCCGCAAAATTATGGTGTTAGGGCAAACTCTAAATCACCACAATTCCGTGAATGAACAGCTGAGAAGAATATCAAACCCTGCTGCAGCACAACTCCAGAAACGATTTAACGTTTGTACTTTGGTTACAATCCTTTGTATTGGTCAATGCAGACTATACGCAGAAAGGTAATACGTTTCTTAGCAGCAAGAAATGAATAAGACTTCCAGAGTCTAGAGTTCACGGACGCTTAGGGGTCCAGATATTCCAAAAAGAGGGGAATGCACTTAGAGGCTAAAGGAAGTAGGTGGATGAATCCAACCGTCCAACCAGTGGCACTCAGAAGCGGGTAACAGCAATGTGTGAAGTAGTCTAGCAACTGCTTCACACGAGTTCAAGCTTCTAATGCTCTGCAAAGGCAGTACACACTAGTTACTTAAACAAGAGCACTAATGGCAGGACTATCGACAGACAATCTCACCCTGTAGATTCGTAGTCACGTGAGGCAGATACTACACTCACGCCCAAAGCAGGAATATCACTACTTCGAGTGCAATCAAGTACAGTTACACAACTGTAAAAGATCCTTGAACTGGTAATCAACAGTTACTGAGATAGAGGATGACACTGTATGTCACTCTAGTCACACTGGTGTGCAGAAGATGGGTAGAATGTGATGATATCTTCTTCTTTCAGAGGCAGAATGGCCTCCTTATATATTGTATTTACAGGGGCTGACTAATGCTTCTGGAATATTCTACCTATTAATAGATGGAAACTACTGGAAGGTAGTGGAAGGTGGAAGAAAGGGGTAGAATATTCCAAGCCAATCACAGGATCTGATCACAGCACTAACACTGATCAGGAGCTGAATAATGGTTCTGGAAAGTTCTATCTAATAATAGAGGGAAACAGCTAGAATGTTATGGAAAGGGGTAGAATATTCCAAGGCAATCACCTGATTTGATCACCCATCAGCTGATCTGATCCCTGAGCTAGGCACTGATCAGGCAAAAAGAAGGGTGTCCACCCTGTTTTCTGCACTGGTTTGGACAGCCATGGATAGCCACATGTCATGTGATGATCTCTATGGAAAATAGTGCCCTGAGAGGCTGTGGTTGTTAAGTTACAGAATATTTATTGATCAGAGACATCTGAGCTTGAATTCAGGCCAAATGCCTGGTCCAAAAGGGGAGAGGCGGCTGCGCAAAGGTTTGTGGGCGCCTATGGGTCCACAACTGTAGCACAGCAGAAATAAATGATTCTGAGCTGAGTTCTGCATGGAATATTCCTGAAAAAATATGGAAAAATAGAGAATATTTGAATAAGTCCATTCCAGGTACAAGCATCAAATATATGTGGATATTTAGGAATGGAAAAGCAAAGAATAGCACATTGGTGCTGCATAAATGGAATTTGATAGGGAAAAGGTGGTTCCCATACAGATTGGGGGAATCACTCTCCCAAAGAACATACTGAACTAGAGCTTGTGCTCTGGTTTGGGTGATTGGGAGGCATCACCTCTGATTGTGCTGCCATTTTAGAGGAGTTTTGTCAGGGTTCAAATAAGTCATATTCTATTTTTAGTATTTTCTCTTGACACCCCTATCAGCGCAGCCTGTCAGGGTGCGTCTCCCCTGTTTCATTGCCCCTATCACTTCCCCTATCCTTCCTCCCCTATCTTGGTTCTCCTATCTGTCTCCATCATTTAGTATAAAGACTCGCCTTGGTGCAGTGTGATCCCCTCAGCTTGATCTCTGAGGATATCCACTGTACCAGCTGGCATTATTTCTTATCGGCTCTCACTTATTGAGTATCTTGTTGTTGTGGCCTCGTCATCAGCGTCGCCCTCACAGAAGATCAAGCTCATAAGACAACCCCACACCTCATAACACTTTCCCTATTAACTACTTCACCAATACCATGACTGATCAGCTCCCTGAAGCCTATTAAGACACTCTAGGTGAAAGTGGTGGCTTTCTGCGAGCGTTGTTCAACACCCAGGCGCAGCAGCTCCAGCAGCTGCAACTCCAGAACCAGCACCTCCAGAGCCAGTTCACCAATGTCCAGAACAACCTAGCAGATGCTGCCACTGCTGCCGCCATCGCTGCAGCACAGACCATCTCTCAGACCACCTCATTTCCCACACCTTCTCCTACATCGTCATCCGTTCGCCCAATAAGGGCAGCTGAACCAGCCAAATTCAATGGAGATCGTGCAGAGATGGAAGGTTTCATTCGCTCTATCAGGCTTGCCATTGCAGTCCAGCCTACATCTTTCCCAGATGAGCGGACCAAGATCCTCTATGCCCTCTCTTTTATGACAGGAGGTTCTGCTGAAGTATGGGCGCACAATGAGACACAGGCAGTCATTGACAGGACCTCACCGCTCTCCACCTTGGAGGAATTCATTAAGCAGGTGGAGAACGCTTTTGGGGACCCTGACCGCTCTCGAACAGCACAAACAAAGTTACACGATCTTAGGATGACACCTGGCATGTCAGCGGATGAATACACGGCACAGTTTGAGATACTAGCAGGAAGGACTGGGTTTAATGATGCAGCACTGGAAGATGCCTATGCCCGAGGGCTCCCTGCAATGATTCTTGACAAGATCCATGCACAGCCATCCCTCCCATCCGATCTCAAGGCATGGAAGGAAGCGGCCTGTCAAATTGACCACAACCACCGTCGTCTTCTAGAAGTGAGACGTGCTCAGACTTCCCTCACTCCTGTCCGCTCTACCCCATCCCGCCCTCACAGCACTCCAGTCATCTCTGTACCAACTACCTTGGCAACCTCTAATGGTGCTGCACCTATGGATATTGACTCCAACCGCCATCGCATTGAGACTCGGACGTGCTATAACTATAGAAAGCGTGGCCATATATCCCCAGCATGCCCTGAACCACACAAGGAATGTATCCGAGCTGATCTCACACAAACAGCAATTGCAGGCATGATATCAGAGCCAGTAGCAGCTGCACTGAAGGCCAAGGAAGAAGCGCAGAAGGCAGTAATTCCAAAGCAAGAGGAGAAGCAGGATTTTCAGGCCAGTCAGCAGTGAAGAGCATGCCCTGCCTGACAAACTGGTTTTCAGTTCTTGAATCATGTACTGTAGGGCTCACAAGCGATATGTTACACGCACACTCCCTTGTCCATCAGACTGAAACCAAAACAGCCATGCCTGAAAACCCTTCTCAACTTCCAGCTAAACATGATGACCCTCCTCGTCTCTACCTTCGATCTGCAGACATCCGTCGATGTACAAGAATTCCCATGAAAATCCACTCAGTAGACACTGGATACCCTCTAGCCGTGGATGCACTCCTCAATAGTGGTGCTACAGGAATGTTCATTGATGCAGAATATGTCAAAGCAGAGAAACTTCGAACACGCCCTCTACCACGTGCCATACCTGTTTATAACATTGATGGGACCCCAAATGAAGCAGGTTCAATCAAGGAAGAAGTCGATCTCATCTGCACATATGGGACCCATACTGAACATGCCACATTTTCAGTCACAAGCCTGGGAACCTTTGGCATAATTGTTGGGCACACCTGGCTTGTGAAGCACAACCCAGAGGTAGACTGGCGTACAGGAAAGGTACAGATGACTCGCTGCCCTGATTCATGTGGAGAAGTACCAGAACACAAAGAGCATTTGCTTGGTACAACTCCTTCAAATGGCAAGAACTCACACAGGCAACCCCAGTACGAGGGAGACTGAACATTTGTTATCTTTGTAGAAGAAGACTTGGAGAATATCTATGCTGGTTCAGTTTCTCAACAGCTCGCACAGAAGGCTGCAGAATCTACTCCAGTCAAAACCTTTGAGGAGATTGTCCCAAAGGCGTACTGGGGATTTAAGGATGTTTTTGCAAAGGAGTCCTTTGACCAACTTCCACCTCAAAAACTGTGGGACCACGCTATTGAACTCACTCCAGGAGCGCAACCCTTCAGCACAAAGGTCTATCCAATGTCCCCAAATGAGCAGAAGGAGTTGGACGCATTCCTTGAGGAGAACCTACAGAATCATCATATACGTCCTTCCAAGTCACCCATGGCATCCCCTGTCTTTTTTGTGAAGAAGAAGGACAGTAATCTTCGTTTTGTGCAAGACTACCGCAAGCTGAATGATATCACAATCAAGAACGCCTACCCACTACCCCTGGTACCAGACATCATGAATAAAATTGCCGCAGCCAATGCCAAGTACTTTACCAAGCTTGACATCCGATGGGGATATAACAATGTGCGTATTAAAGAGGGCAATGAGTGGAAGGCAGCCTTTCGAACCAATCGTGGTCTATTTGAACCCCTGGTCATGTTCTTTGGTCTCACAAACAGCCCAGCAACCTTTCAGACGATGATGAATGGCATTTTCAAGGAGCTCATTGATGATGGCACTATGGTAGTGTTCATGGACGACATCCTCATTTTCACTGAATCCCTAGAACAACACCACACGATCGTGCAATCTGTCCTTGAAATTCTTCGGGCCAACCACCTGTACCTCAAACCAGAGAAATGCCTTTTCTTGCAACAGAAGGTAGATTATCTTGGATTGATTTTCTCACAGGGACAGGTAGCTATGGACCCAGTTAAGGTGGCCGGAGTCAGAGACTGGCCCACACCGCGCAATGTGACAGAAGTCAAATCCTTCCTGGGTTTCATCAATTTCTATCGTCGCTTCATTGAGGACTTCTCACATATCGCAAAGCCTCTGAATCGGTTAACAAAGGCAGATACACAGTGGTCCTGGATACCTGATGGCCCAGAACAAGAAGCCTTTGATAAACTCAAGCAGCTTGTCACATCAACTCCAATCCTTGTCCTCCCAGATCAAACCAAGCATTTTCAACTAGAGACAGATGCTTCAGCATATGCAACAGGTGCTGTTCTATCTCAACTCTGTGATGATGAGAAATGGAGGCCGGTAGGTTTTGTATCCAAGAGCCTTTCAGATGCAGAGCGCAACTATGCCATCCATGATAAGGAGTTGCTCTCAGTCATCCGTGGACTAGAAGAATGGCGCCACATCTTGGAAGGGACCAAATACAAGATTGAAATCCTTAACGACCATCAAAACCTCACATATTTCCGTACAGCTCAGAATGTCAATCGTCAACAAGCTCACTGGTCACTATACCTTTCTCGTTTTGACTTTGAACTGATCCACCGTCCTGGACGACATTCAGCCAAACCTGATGCCCTCTCACGATGTGTAGATCATAAGCGGGGGGAGGAAGATAACCAGAACCAGGTTCTTCTTGGCCCGGAGCTGTTCCACATTGATGCGACATCCACCTATCCAGGGCCAGAAGCTCAAATGATCACAGGAGAAGGAGACATATTCCTGGAACGTGTACGGAACTGCACCAACAGAGATGAAAAGGTTGTAAAGGCTCTTAAGGAACTTGGTCCCTCTCGGAATTTACGAGGACAGGAATGGACCGAGGAGAATGGACTCATCCTCTATCGTGGCAAGGTATATGTCCCTCTTGACCCAAAATTGCGCCATGACATTGTAAGGGCACACCACAATACTCACATTACAGGTCACCCTGGTCACTGGAGAACAACAGAACTTGTATCCCGCAGCTACTGGTGGCCTGGATTTGGACAATACATTGCCAAATACGTCAAGGGATGTGACCTCTGCAATCAGACAAAAACTTTCCCTGCTCCTCCTATGGGTAAACTCCTGCCTAATCGTGTCCCAGATCGGAGGTGGCAAGTGATATCTGTTGACCTTATTGTAGAACTACCCATCAGCCATGGCTATGATGCACTCCTTGTTGTTGTGGACCGTCTTTCCAAACGAGCACATGTTATCCCTACCACCTCTGACATCAACTCCATAGGAGTTGCACGACTTTTCTGAGACCATGTGTGGAAACACCACAGCCTTCCTGAGGAGATCATCAGTGACCATGGCACCCAGTTTATCTCTCAATTTATACACAAGCTCAATAAGCTTTTGGGGATCAAGGTTGCAGCATCCACAGCATATCATCCACAAACCGATGGTCAGACGGAAAGGGTCAATCAAGAAATTGAACAATACTTGAGGCTTTTTGTCAATCAGCGCCAGGATGACTGGATTGAGTGGGCTCCTCTTGCCGAATTCACATACAACAACCGCATCCACTCCTCCACGCAATCAACCCCCTTCATGCTTGATACAGGCCAACACCCAAGGCTTTTGGGCTAGAGCCAATCCGAGAGACACGACTTGAAGCACTGGAAGAATTCACTGAGCGTATGGAGACGGCCACCACTGAGGCTCGCTCCACCCTGGAAAAGGCAGCAGATGATATGGCACGATTCTATGATGCCCATCGGCAAGCAACCCCAGTATACAAACTTGGTGACAAGGTCTGGCTCAATGCACAAAATATCACCACCACCCGTCCAACCAAGAAACTTGATCACAAATGGTTAGGACCATATGTGATTAATAAGGTGGTCTCATGAAATGCCTATGGCCTACAACTTCCCCCAATCTTTGGCTGCACTCATCCAGTGTTCTCTGTTGTCTTACTCCATCCTTATGAAAAGGATCCCATCCCTGAACGCCAGTCATCTCCTCCACCACCTCCAGTCATTTGAGATGGAGTACAGGAATACAAAGTTGAGAAGATCCTTGACAGCAGAGTTTTCCGAGGAAGACTGGAATACCTGGTGCGTTGGAAGGGCTATGGAGCTGCTGACGACCTCTGGATCCCAGCTAAGGATGCCAGTGGGGCTAGAAGGCGCATTGCAGACTTCCATCGGGAAAATCCTGAAGCCCCAAGGCGTATTTCAGCAGCCACCTATGTGGCTCTTCCCTTCAGACGCTTTGAGAACTTCACAGAACCTCCCAAACAGGTCCTCTTTGATTGGACAGCTGGCAGGAACCCAACACGTGGTATTGGACACATTTCAGAGCCGCAGAATAGGCACAGTGAAGCTTAGCACTCACCAAATTCATCCATGCCGAAATTCCACTAACTGTATATAAGCCAGTGAATCCACTTCCCCTTCCTCAGTAAAACCATCATTGTTCACTACCCAACCCACCATGCCTTACCAGTCTGAATCCACCCCTCTACGCTCACTCCGTTCCTACCCATCAATCACTTGGTCAGTTGACTCAAGGGATACTGCACGTGCTGTAGAGGATTATAACCTCCCATCTCCACCTCCACAAGTTCATTTCCCCTTCTGGCATCGTAATCCATCAAGACACCAGACATACTACATCAGGGACCCTCTATTCATCGGCAACTATGACATACCATACGCCTTCCAAGGGCTCGCCGGTAAAGTCACCTATGAGGGAGGGGAGATGATACTTGGAGCAGTTTTCAGCACGAACGATCCCATATCCCCCAGAGAGTTCACCATCCCACTTTACCCCAAGGCAGAGAAGAGTCACCATCAACACTTGTCATGGGCTCTACTTTGGCAGAGAGTGAGAAGGGACCTTGCAGAGTGCTTCAGGGTGTGTCTCTCTTGAGATGGATGGGACAATAGTGCATATCGAGACGACATGCATTAAGAGGGAGGTGATGTCAGGGTTCAAATAAGTCATATTCTATTTTTAGTATTTTCTCTTGACACCCCTATCAGCGCAGCCTGTCAGGGTGCGTCTCCCCTGTTTCATTGCCCCTATCACTTCCCCTATCCTTCCTCCCCTATCTTGGTTCTCCTATCCATCTCCATCATTTAGTATAAAGACTCGCCTTGGTGCAGTGTGATCCCCTCAGCTTGATCTCTGAGGATATCCGCTGTACCAGGTAAGTCCCATGTATTTATCAGAAACAGCTGTATAGACTGAGGATATCCGCTGTACCAGCTGGCATTATTTCTTATCGGCTCTCACTTATTGAGTATCTTGTTGTTGTGGCCTCGTCATCAGCGTCGCCCTCACAAGTTTGCTAAATGCATCACCTCTGGAGCAGCTTTTAACCAGCCCACCAGGGTTGGTAAGTGAAAGCAGGAGACTCAAGGAGTCTTCCAAGCAGCTCATAAAGCTGCTAAACACTCTCTTGCTGAGCATTTAGGTCACAATCAACTTAATTGTGAACTCGATCGGGATGCTGTGGTAGCAATTGCATCCTCCTCATCCATTCAAGTGGATGAGGATACTGCAACCATGTCAGGGATGACCGAGAGCCATCCCCCTCTGGAGCTGTATGAACAAGACAATCATAGGGATACCAACTCATTAGAGCAGCTTCATAAGGAGCTGTATGATTAAAAAAAGTACTGAATGAGATCATGTCTCATTCAAAAAGGGGAGGGTGTAAGTGTCCAAGGTACTTACTTACTATAGTATATAGTTATATAGCTATAATTAATGTATGCAGCATTCCTTTAAGGAATGCTGTCTTCTTGATAGATATATGCACCCATAGGGTGCATATGTATAGTTATTACATAAGCCAGTGGACCCAAGTACACATGTGGGTCCACATGTAGTAGAGAGAACTTAGACGCTTATTCAGAAATACAACAAATACGTATGTACAACCTATTTTCCTCAAATTTTATACAATACACTTCAATTCAAACTTATTTTCATATTTCAACATGATTCTCAAATTTTACACAATATACTAGATTAAAACATATTTTGATATTTTGGCATAATTCTCAAAAATAATTCTTTTTTTCCTGATTTAGTGGTGGCAACTCTCTTGAAGGAACATCCAAATATCATTGATTCTTTCTTATACAATACTTATAACATAATTTGAACTATCTTTAATCCCCACCTGGTATTTGTATATCTAAATACCCTATATAATACCAATTATATTAATACATACATTCCTATTATATCCATGTAAATAATTATGTTCATCTCAACCAAATGTCTTATCTTTAAAAGTTTATTAAAATATAGAATATATGTTTATATTTATGAAAATTTCACACATCCGAAATCTTTTAAGATATCCAAATTGTAACTCCCTGGCTTTATGTATCATTGAAATTCTGATGTATATCTCATATACATCAGAATATTGTATACTGACATGATTCCGAACAAGCGTCTTAGTTAACCACCACACTGTACAACACGTCACACAACCAATATACTTGGTTGAGTTCTGTGTAACGGTGTGAACTAAGACATCCATTTACAGGGACCTAAGGACAAAGACCACAAGTACTGGTCCTGCCATTGAACCCATTTCTCCCATGTTGGTTGAGGCCATACAGGACATCAGCCTGCACATGGTGGCTGTTGCACATTGACTGATTGAGGCTTCTGAGCAAGTGAGGGGAACCACAGCAGCTCTCCAGGACATCGAGGCCCATGTTGGTGAGCTTACTGGGCTGTTCCAAGCATACATGAGGGATTGGAGGTCAGTTCTGCTTCAGAGAGTTGGAGGTATTGGAGATGGAGGCCCTGTGTGTGGTGAATAATTCTGACTTGGACTTTGCAGGTTCTTGGAGTACATCAGAGAACTACAATGGGTCAGATGATGAGAGGGTGTGGATGACAGGAGCAATAAATAGGCTCATCATGGAGATGGAGCCAGAGCTGGAGGTATTGGAGAGGGAAGGGAGTGTGGAGGGAGAGTCAGGAGAGGGGAAATCAGGGGCTGGAGAATCTGAGGTAGAGAAGGAGTAATATAATCAACAGATTGATAAAAATTGACTGATTTTCTTGGCAAATAGTGAAATCAAAACAGTATGAGGCTGGGTTTATGAAGATAGGCTGTGTGGAAATCAGAGATGATTTCCATCACATGTCCTAGTTCCAAGGCTGGTAGCCAGGAGGTTTCTTCTTCAGTTCCTTTGTATCCTGCCCACCTGACCAGGTATTGCAGTTTACATTTATGTCTTTTGTCAATCTTGGAGTCCAGAATCTCTGGTATCTCATACTCTAGTTCTCCATCTATGATGACAGGAGGGATGGGGTTGGTTCTTGACTGGAGAATGGATCTGGAGTTGAAGGTTTGAGCATGGAAACATGGAAAACAGGGTGAATGGAGTGCATGCTTTCTCGAAGATGGAGGGTAAAAGAGTTGGAGCCTGCTTGAGCTATGATTTCAAAAGGACCAAGGTATTTCTCCAATAGTTTCTTGGAAGGTCTTGTGGTATGGATATTGTCAGATTTGACAAAAACCTTGTCTCCAACCTTGAAGTCTGGAGCTGGGGATTACAATGGTCAGCAGAGGTGGAGTATTGATGTTGTGCATCAGAGATGGTCTTTGGAGATGCTGATGGAGTTCATGGAGATCCTGTATGAGAACTGGTTTTCCCTGAAAAGATCTTGTTTATGGTCCCAAAATTGTATATTTTCACTTTATGGCCTTAAAATATCAGCATATACATGCTGCTTTCTCTTGATTTAGGGTCATTCAAATATTCTCTATTTTTTTCATAATTTTTCAGGAATTTTCCATGCAGAAATGGGTTCACAAATTTATTGTCCTGCTGGGTGAAGTTTTGGACCCACATGGACCCACAAAACTTTGCAGATGTCAGCAGCTTCAAAGTCAGCAGAGTCACCTGATCTACTGGCTCATTTTCGATCACATGACTCATTTCAATCTCTGACCCAATCTGACCACCACTGCCAGTAAATGCTCAATATCTTGGCAACCACAGCTCCTCCTGACTCCATTTTTGGTGGAGCTTTCAATTGAAGCTGTGCCTACCCATAGCTGTGCTGATCAGCCTGGGAAATGGGGTATTGCCCAAGTTATTTGAGTAATAGTGACTCATGCTATGACTCTTACCATGACTCAGGCCATGACTCATAACTATTAATAGGTAGAAGGATCAGTCAGCTCCTGTAGATACAGTATATAAAGAGGCCATTTAGCCTCTGAATAAATAACCATTTCTACCCCATCATTTGCACATCAGTGTGACTAGAGTGACATACAGTGTCATCCTCTATATCTCAGTAACTGTTGATTGTCCAGTTCAAGGGTCGCTTACAGTTGTGTAACTGTATTTGATTGCACTCGAAGTAGTGATTGTCCTGCTTTGGGCATGAGTGTAGTATCTACCTTGCGTGACTACGAATCTACAGGGTGAGATTGTCTGTCAATAGTCCTGCCATTAGTGCTCTTGTTTAAGTTACTAGTGTGTACTGCCTTTGCAGAGCATTAGGATCTTGAACTCATGTGAAGCAGTTGCTAGACTACTTCACACATTGCTGTTACCTGCTTCAGAGTGTCACTGGTTGGACGGTCAGATTCATCCACCTACTTCCTCTAGCCTCTAAGTGCATTCCCCTCTTTTTGGAATATCTGGACCCCTAAGCATCTGTGAACACTAGACTCTGGAAGTCTTATTCATTCCCTACTCCTGCATATCGTCTGCGTTGACCATTACAACAGATTGTAACCAAAGTACAAACGTTAAATTGTTTCTGGAGTTATGCTGCAGTAGGATTTGATATTCTTCTCAGCTGTTCATTCATGGAATTGTGGTGATTTAGAGTTTGCCCTAACACCATAATTTTGCAGGTTCCAAAACACGGACCATTGTACAGGCTTACATAATGGCCACATTCCCAACATAGGGTACTTACATTGCCAGTCTGGGACTAACTATATAGCTTGGAGAATGAAAGCTGAATGATCCAAAGAATGTATGAGGTAAGCAAAGGTGAATAAGCAGGGAATCTGGAGCAAATGGGCACCCATGGCTTTGCTTGGACAGGGGATGCAGGGGAAGTAGAAAACATCAAGAAAATGAAAAGGAAAAGAGGAGGAAAGAGAAAGGAGAGTGTCCCAGTGGTCATAGGAACTGTTTGTCTGTGTAGAGGGCTTCAGACTTGTTTGCTGCACTCAGATCATGCTCACTGGATTCAGGGTGTGGGAAAATGTGGGCAATCTTCAGGAGTTCCCCTTACAATCACATAGCTCCACCAATAAAGATTGGTCAAGTTCTGTTTCAGTGTGATCTAAGAGACACATCTTTACACTCTTTGAGAGTTTGACCTTCAGTGGCACAATCTACACTGCTCAAAACCTTCTTGGAGCAATTGTAAAATTGCTCCCAGTTCCTTTACTTGCTGCCCCATGTTGGTGGCAGAACTTTCAGCAGCAGCAGCCATTTTGGCTGCCTGGGCACCAGTGAGACTGATGTCTTCAATCTCATGAGGTGTTCAGTGGGTCTCATGCCATCATTCCACCATGTCATGTTTCAATTGTATGTTCCATTGTCATGTAATTGTTTCTTCATTGTCATCTACTGTTGAGTTGAACAATGGCATCGAGTGAGATGGATGACTGCAGGTATTCGTTGTGAGATCAAACCACGATTTAGCACAGAGGGAGGTGGTGGTGAGAGTAACACGGTCTAACGCATGATGTCATATAGTCTACTGTAAAAATATTTGCAGGTACAAAAACGCTGAATTAGAGGTAACGGGGATGTTTGATCGCTTGTTCCTGCCCAGTGCCAGGGTCCCTAGTGATGGCCATATTGGTCATCATATCGGAGCAATTGGGTGTAGGTATCATGTCAGAATCTCTTAGTCTCTGCCGCATATTAAGACTAGAGAGGAGAGAAATGGTGTAGACTGTGCACCAGAATGCCATCAGAAGGTCAGTTTCCACCAGAAATATCCAATGATGTGCCTACTTCGTCCGAGAGGGAAATTCAAAGCGAGATCGACAAAGATACTTGGCAGGGTGAGGTACTAGCTCCTCAACGATTACTATGAATCTAGGTGTGGGTTGTGGAATCACTCACAGTCACAACGTTCGCAATAGCAATGACACTAAATGTTGAAAGTCAGAACGTATAACATTTCCACTGGTTCGAGGGTAGTCATGCCTTGTTAATGCCCCTGTACCTAGAAATTCGGATAAGTTGTGGCAGCCATGAACAAGGGTTTGTACTGACTACTGATATAAAGTATTAATCGATCTATAAGGGTACTGAAACAGTAGTTGTTATGAGATTTGAAAGCCGACAAAAGAAAATTATTCTTACCTCTTTATGCCAGACCTTGTATGGAGATAATAGGTAAGCGACAGGGCAATCAATACATCATCCAAGGCGCCACTGAGAGATGGGTGAGTCCATAGCTATTTCAGGTGCTTTACGTACGCACCTGATGAGCCAGGTGCAACCTGTGGCCTGTAACATGCTTCAGCAAGGACGACAACAATATAAATGTGATTTATACTGTGGAAGGCAGCCCTGTTGTGCAGATTTCAGCGTTGCTTTCCTGAAATGCACGAGCGATAATTGGTCTACGAACCTGCCAACGTCGTAGGTGTTATTTTTTCTGTAAATCCAGTAGCAGCTGAATACACGCCAAAGACGAGCTGCACAAGCGCGAAGAAAGCGAGCACTGATGTGATCCACCAATTCCCTTCGCTTATAACCTTGAAACGATATGTAAGAAAGATCTGGCATGTGAACATTATGAGTGTGTTGAGGAGAAGTTCAAGACCCCAGCTCCACGTCAACCTGTTGAATACGCTGACGTCCCCTGGAGAAAGAGAGGGATATAATCTCGAATATGCTCTCATTCGTTCCAGTTTAAACGCACCCCAATGCGTGATTGTGTGGTAGTACACGAAATGCGTGATCGTGATGAGATGGACGAGGTCAAGCAGCCTGGCGGATGACGTTCAGAAACACATATTTTGGAGCTATTAATCTAACACGAACCAGACGAATGCAATGAGAGCCTTGAGTGAGACGGGATCTTTGCGATATGTGCGGTAGTAAAGGAATGCTTGAACTGTGACGACTCCTGACATGCTGAAGATTTCCAAGACACATGAGGACGAGGATAAACATGAGAGAGGTATTTCTGACAAACTCGCAATGAGGAGGCCGATGGAAGGGGCACCATACATCAAATTGACGTTAGGATGGTTGGGAGCGGCCATCAACTACAAGCAGGTGAACTACAAGCACGTTGTCCACTTTGGCTTGGAGGGTATATGTAGTCTGGTAAGCTTCAGCTTCTCGGAAGCAAGATGAGTCGGTAGGCGTCGTCTATTGATGCATTGATGAACCTAGTGGTGGCACCTTAATCGCGGGTACCCCATATGTCAACTTCACAAATGAGACTGCGGATGGTCTGACATCGCGTCTACGAGGACGCGCATTCTTGTACTTACAGTACAAGAATGCTGTTGAAATTAGTCCGCTATACAGCCGTGGCGAGCCATTGGTTCGAGTCACTGACGCCGTGACGCCGTGACAAGTTGCCCATCAGAACATCCTCAGATACAGTGGAAGAAGAGTCCAAGTCCAAATCACCGATGCTGGATCGCCAACCATCATGTGACTCTCCTCCAAAGTGCACTCGAGTGTTCG
Source organism: Cantharellus purpuraceus (assembly GCA_025174535.1). Lineage (NCBI taxonomy): Eukaryota > Fungi > Basidiomycota > Agaricomycetes > Cantharellales > Hydnaceae > Cantharellus > Cantharellus purpuraceus. The sequence continues at coordinate 1,565,105 of JALBUN010000049.1, forward strand.
GTATACCAGCCAGCGTGACCGTGACAACCTTTATGAAATGGTGTCACACTGTGGATTGTCGCCGCGAGCACAGCCGTGATGGCTTCCCTTGGGTTTCGACTAGCTCATGCAGTCAAATCAACCGCACCGCCCCCGTACGTCTTATCGTCTGATATGACTTTTTTCTGGCGCTGACTATTGGTGCCAGGATTCCGCTCGCCAAAGCATGGGGCGCCACGTATATTTCTACACCTTCCAGACCACTTATAGATCTGTCACAAGGCGCTCCAGGTATTCCACCTCCTAAGCAGGTGTTGGATTCTGTGGCCGAAGCAGCGCGTAAGCCAGAGCATTGCGGATATGGGCCGATGAATGGGGAGCTATCCATGCGCAAGGCCTTAGTGGAAGAAATGAAAGTAGTATACGGGCAGGATGCTGATATATTGCACGATGACGTGTCTTTGACTGCGGGATGTAATATGAGTTTTGTAGCGGTGGCGATGACTCTCGCAGAGCCTGGCGACGAGGTTATTCTCCCTCTGCCTTGGTATGTGATTCATTCCATTTTGTCGTATTTACCATGCAGCATTCGTATCTCTAACTATTTCCCCTAGGTACTTCAATCATCAGTGAAGATTCTTTATACGCTCATACCTATGATTTTTAATTGCTCACGTTCGCTTGCCAATCGTCGTTGGTCAGAATGACATTACAAATGCTTGGCGTTCGTGCCGTTCCACTTTTGTGCCGTGCTTCAGAAGGATTTGTCCCCTCGGTGTCGGATTGTGCAAAGTTAATCACTCCACGCACTCGAGCTGTGGTGCTTGTCACACCCAATAATCCGGTTCGTCATCATTGATGTAGATCGCTCAGAACGTTGAACTGCTTCTCCTATACTCTTATTCAGACGGGTGCAATATTCTCTCCTGAACTTCTGCTGTCATTCGCAATGCTAACGAAAGAGCGGGGAATCGCACTCGTTGTCGACGAGACATACCGAGACCTGATTCCCTCCGGACAGCCTCACAAACTATTCCACCCTGCGTCTTCGCAGGCTGGCTGGGAATGGAGGGCGAATTTCATACATCTATTTTCATTCTCAAAGAGCTACTGTGTTCCCGGGCACCGTCTCGGCGCGATAGTAGCGTCACCCACGTTCCTCGCTCAAATCAATACGGTGTTGGATTGTATGCAGGTGAGAACGAAGCTGTTCAATTCTCGTATCATGGATAAGCTCTGACATTTGCCAGATCTGTCCGCCTAGACCGATACAAATTGCGCTTTCTCCACTTCTTCCAGAGCTTCGCCCGTTCATTCGCGAGACCACTCAGTCGTTGGTTACGCGACATGAACTCTTCCGATCGATTCTTCCACCGGGCTGGACTGTTGGCTCACAGGGGGGCTACTATGCCTTCGTACGACACCCGATCGAGGGCGTATCTGCCCTTGATGTGAGCATGAGGCTCGCGAAAGAGATGGGAGTTGTCACCCTGCCTGCATCATTCTTTGGGCTTGGCAGTCCCAGTTTAGATGTTGCACAGGCTGGTGCTGGGTCTGAGAATCTCTATCAAGATACGGGGGTGGACAGCGATAGGTGGATCAGGTTTTCTATTGCTAATGTTAATGAAGAAAGCTTGCGAAAGGTGGGCGAGAGATTGGTTGAGTGTGAGCGGTCCTTTGCAGCACGATGATGCTGCTAGTGTTCTATTGTTGGAGAGTAGAAATGTAGATATGACGTCGCTTGACTGGACAGCGGTAGCGGCATCACAGCCACTCGCTTCACACCCCGTGAGGATATCGTTCATAACAGACCAGCTTTTTAATTGACAACATCAAGGCTTCAGGCAAGCAGCGTCCATCTCACATTCACGCACTGGCCTCAGTTATAAAGAGGCGTGGGAAAGTCAAAGGTGGTTTTTCGCACGTTCGTCCCGATGCTGCGAGGAGTTAACTTTGCACCCAATGCCGAGTTGTATCACAATGGCGACTCGGACGACTCTACCTCGATAGGATCGAGCAGGCCCAGCTCGCCGAGTCCCCCTGCCAATGACACAGAGGGCGTGTCTCATCATCTCCAGACGAATGAAGACGAAGCTGAGAAGGGGAGCTTGGCGGCTGCTGTGGGTGGGGCCCATGTTGCGGGAGTAATGAAGGAAGGAGCGGTGGACATGGATGTGGATATGCATATGGATGCGGAGGTGAGCTATGATGGTGAAGGTGAGGTTATGGCTGTGCTGAAGCCATGAGAGCAGGAACCCGTGCCGGGACTACGCTTATGCGTGGGGAAGCGATCACCGCCGCACCCTCGGGCTCCTGTAATCAATTCCAAGCCAAAACCCGCAGTTGTTGGCAGTGGTGCTGCGCTCAACGGACACGGTAGAGCTAAGGTCGAGGCTACTGATGGTGTGTTGCATCGGACCTTGTCTGGATCCAAGCTCAAGACTCAAGCTCAAGGCGACCTTTCCTTCCGGGCTAAAGCAGAGAGTGGTCGTGCGACCGACTTGGGTTCTCCGCCACATCCCGATATACTTGATAAAAGAATGGCGGATGTTCATGAACATCCACGTCGCGATCATGCTCTATCTGAATCTTCCATGTCCATTAACATTACAGGAGCATCGTCACAACAGCCAGAAACACAGATGCCATCCTCATCGTGTGGAAGTTTGGTTGACGCGATGCATGCACGTCCCTCCCTTCAGAGTATGTTTTCCCTTCCTGCATCATTTCCCCCGAAAAGTCCTGGTATCACGCTTCTAAAACCGAACATTCACACCCCCACCCCTAGTGACTGCTCAAGAATTCTCCGAAGCTAAAATGATCATTCTCGACCTTTTAGGCTGGGGCGTCCCGTCCGAGTATCTGCTACGCTGTGGTTTGGCTCGTAAATCCATCTACTACGCTTTCACAGAATTAAACCTAAGGTACATTCGTCCCCTCCCAAAGCCTGTTTCTTGTCCGTTGATGATGATTTTTGACATGGCCGTGCGCCCGCGTGTGTGTGGTTTTTTTTCACCTGACACCAGATTGCCGACCGGCTTTGATACTGAGGGAATTGTGCCTTACGAACCTCCACCGCATTACTCTGTGCCACGATAGCCTAAATGTCGGCGTGAAGTCGCTGTTATATTTTAAACGGCCAAGGCCTTTTCGGCGTGGTTGGTTACCTATGGACGGACGGACAAACTGCGGTGTCACCGTGTACAATCTCAGCACACCCTTGGTACCACAGCGGCATACCTACCTATCACTACATACGCGCGCTTTGTTCCTGCTTCGCAGAGCAGCGCGTTGGGCTGGTATGGGAAAATCCGTTGTGGAGAGTATATGTTCGCAGGCGATGGCACCAATGCGATGTGAGGATGTATATATCTCTTAAACACGGGCACTGCATTGCGCTGCATGCGAGGATGATGGACTTTGCTAACCTGTGCATTAATTTTACTAAACGATGCGATGTGGCGCTGGAGCTCATCACCGCCTTCATCTATCTGCGATTGATAATATATCTGATATGGGACGCCTTGGCACGTTCGCGCGACACTCGAAGCCGATGATGAAGGAATACGGTCAATGCTTGTCCCCAGCCCCATCCGTCTTCGTGACGTCCCATCCATCCACCGTGCTTGATCCATATATGGACGGATCGAAGCGAGTAAAAAAACCAGGGGTTGGTGCCACGACGGCAATTAACATTTCAATGATACATCGATGCCTACACACTACGTGGAATGAATTCGAAACTCGAATCAAGTCATATCTCCAGAGTTGGCAACTCGCTCCCCAATACTCTGGGACGGTGTTCTTCCCAAGTGTCAAGGGCACAGTCAAACTATGGTTGTCCGTTTCATCATTAGGCAAGTGAACGGCGCTCAGCCAAGTAGCGCTGCGGAGCGACATCCTGCAACCGACGGCGTCCCTTCTCGCTCGATGGAAAAAGAACTTCAGAAGTTGGCCTTCCCCACACGTCCTGCCACGGCACTTTGGCGCTACGGCACAAGCCCTGGAGCAGACTAGCGCTCCTTGGACAGTTTGTCAGAGTGCATCAGTAACCCTGTACATCTTCTCCGTGCATACATTCACTCCATACATAATGATGTGTTATGTATGTATGCCTTGATGTGCTTGCGACACAAGTACTGCGCATAGCCTGTGTTAAGCGTCTATTTTGATTCACCCGCGTGGGGCAATTTGTATTTCAAACTGAATGAATGACATGATTGTGTTTGGCTATTGGCGTTTTTCAGTGTTCTGTTATTCTATATGGGGTGCCTCTTAGGCTCCTGGTTGTTGTGCAGCCACCTCTTGGCGTCAGTTTTAGCAACGTGGACGTGGGATGCTGCCCCTAGCGTGCACGTGAGGGCGTACATTGAACACGCGGGTTGTGGGGGTGCGAGAGGGGGAGAAGCGCGAGGTATCCAATCATGATCAGGTAGTACTACCTTTACATAGACAGATATGTGTCATCAAGGAATGGACACGGAACGCAACAGGAAAGGAAATGCGGAAGAAAACCCTCTCATCACACCTAGGTAATATCTAGAATCAGATTCGGCTTCTGTTCGGCGAGATACTAAAACGTTGACATTATTCGACAATCGCAAATCAGTCTGAGTTTCGCGGAATCGACCAGACTCGGAGTCGACGTGGCGGCTGGAGGTGTCTAGTGGCTGTTCAAACGCGGGGAAGATTTTAACCTACGCCTACCCTAACTTGAGATGAGATGGGACGTGGGAAGGGTCTTAGCATATGAATGAATGAAAGAAGCGAAGGGCGGAAGGGTGGAAGGACGGAAGGGGCTGTGCTGGCACGAGCGCGCGAGCGCTCGCAATGCTGCATTGACCACCACCACCTAGTGCGGTGACGCGAGATCACCGAACTCTGGAGAGGGAGGAAGGCGCAGAGAGTGCCCTAGCGAGCCCTTAGCGAGCCCAAGGCCAGGCCCAGGGTTTGAATGCCGTGCGGTGTCCGGGCTACTCGATCCGACTTGAACGACCTTGCTGCTTTTGGAAGCAGGTTAGGGATACCGGATCATGTGTGATGTGAATGCACGAATGTGTGATGTAAGGACGTGAGGTACTTGTGCGTGGGAGAGTCTGGGCAGTTGGTGCTGGTGCTGGACGATCTGAAGCCTCCCTTTTCGTTTTGTGAGTGGGGGTGTATGAAACCTGTGGTGATTTTTTCTTCCTTTTTGCCACGTCAGGAAAAGAAAAGATCAACGGAGACGTCATCATGCGTATGCTCATGGCGTCGGATCCGGGATCGATCGGGGTCAGGCGCGGGAGTCGTATCTATAGGGGAGGATGTGTGTGCTGCATGCAATTCTAGCGTTAGCGCTGGACATCGGACGTTGGATGCTGGACGTCGGGACTTTGTTAGACTCGTAGCCTTATCTCTCCACTTTAGAAACGACGTAGCGCTGGACATTGGACGCCGGGGCTTCGTAGGAATCCGCGTGTGGGCTTATCACTGGATTGGGGGTGGGACTGGGAACTTGGAACTTGGCACTTGGTTGGAGACTAAAGACCTGGACGTTGACGCGAAGTCGCTCCCGCCGAATGAGGTGGCCACAAGGGACTGGTAGGGCGTCAGCGCATGCGCGCGTGCCTGATCTTCGACTCTGAGGAAGCTAGAAGACGGACGCCATCATTATAATGGAACCATGGCGGTCGCAGCACTTCCAAGTCTGTGTGCCATCGTATCAATCAAGAGATGGGGGACTCGGACACGGAGGGGATGTGACCGGGGCGATGCGGTGGCGCTGTGGGGGTCTATGAAATACATGCATTGCTAAACGATGGCATCTGAGTGGCTGCTGGGATCCGGGAGTACACACAGACGCACACATGCATACATACATGCACTGCACAGCACCTCTGGCTGACTACTGATTGACTCGGGAAGGGACTTGCTCCGGGGAATAAAGTTTGATCACTACCCTCGCTCTTGTCTTTGTTAAAAATACCTTGTGCAATCATCTGGTGCCTCGTGCAATAGCTTGGGGGCGCCACAACGGATGCATGGATTGAGATCGATGTTGGGATCGATGCGTGTGCGATGCATGTCTGCTTTTAGCAATTCATTCCTTTGCACGAGTGGTGGTGCATATGCCTTCAAGTTTGTGACTCTGGCCTGGCACCCTATACAGGTCGCAGCGTCCCCCCCTCATGGCGTCAAGCTCCAGGGGATCAGACCGCTAAACGTACGCCACATTGCAACGCTCGTCCGCGCCACACGTCTTAGCGTATAACTACAAAGGCACCGGCACGTCCATTGATGTGTCACGCCCTCGTGTACGCGCATCCATGTCCCTGAACATGATCACGCAAAGAATCCAGTTGAAACCGACATTTCCGAGGCCAGCAGCGTCTGCGCCATTTGGTAGTGCACAGCGCATTATGCAACGTGATCCGAAAGGTGGGCTGTATTGCGTGTGTAGGCACCACCTGCTGAGTACGATGACCAGGGACTCGCTGCGTGTCGGAAAAGGAATGTCGATCGCGAGTCTACCTCGGAAGAGATTGGGGCTGAGATCGTTTTGAGATGTTTAATTAACTTGAAGGCCGGGAGACGTAGGTATGCCTTTTAAGGAGGGATATGTGAGGAAGTGGGATTGCTGTTGGGCCCGCTCGGGGTTAGGGGGGGCAGGGGAGGGATCTAGCACCATTCCTGGCTGTGTGCTACCCTGTTTGAGCATGGACTACCGAAAGCTGCATAGTGCACCCTTAGTGGAGATTTCCAATCAGTTGTGCTCGCCGGAGGAACATGGTTGCTGTACAAGAATACGAACGATATCGGATATGGAAGCAGAAGCGATGATAGAGTTTCGCCGATGGACGGTCATATTCAGGAACGCGCCAGAGGTTCTGAAGCGTTTCTTACTGCATCCGAGAGTGGCATGAAAGGACAGCCAGGGAGTGAGTGGGACCGGGAGATCATCACTGTCGAGAACGAAAGACCCCCAAAAAGTAGAGGGTGGCTTGGCGTGCCTGAGCTAATCCGGGTAGGTCTACGAACCGGTGTCACGTGACACATAGAGAGATGCCGGATCCAGTTTTGGATCGGAGCCGGAAAGCCGCGGGAGTGGGCGTCTATTTTGGATGACCCACAACAAAAGGAAATTGGGCTTCCCATTCAGGCCATCATCTCTCTCTCTCCCTCTCCCCCTCCCTACACGGTCTGTATCTCATTCCCTTATATAGTCCCACTTCTCCTTTTTCGTCTTTCTCTTTCTCCTCTCACCCCCTCCTCCCTTTTACAGCACCCATGGCCTTTCGCAGACCCTCAAACCCCAATCCGTACCCATTCGCAAGTCAGCCAGGCCAGCCTGCACCGCCCACCTCACCCGCAGACGACCCTGTCAACTCCAGCGCCGCCGGCACTCCCACCAGCAGGAAGCGCGCCCGCGCTGCCAGTGATGTCGGCGATGGCGCACCAGCGGGTGGCGGTACGTGTCCACGCTCATCCTCATCCTCCTCCCTCCTCCCCTTCCTCACCTCCTTCCAGATCCTTTCCATCACGAGAACGGTTCGGACGCGTCGGATGGCTCAGACGACGGCGGCGGCAAGCCCGACAAGAAGGCGGGCAGACGCAAAATAAAGATTGAATTCATCCAAGACAAGTCCAGACGCCACATCACCTTCAGTAAGCGCAAGGCTGGCATCATGAAAAAGGTAACCCCCTTCCTCCTTTGGTTCCCCTGTTTTTCCTTATCCGGTCCCAACCCTACCTATTCCGTCTTCCGCGAAGCTCTCTCCCATCCCCGCAATTCCCTAATCGGGCTCGATCTTTCCACTGTGCCGATCACCATGCTGACCTCTGTCTTCCACAGGCATATGAACTCTCCACCCTCACCGGGACCCAGGTCCTCCTTCTCGTCGTCTCAGAGACCGGTCTTGTCTACACCTTTACCACCGCCAAGCTTCAGCCCCTCGTCACCCAGCCCGAAGGCAAGAACCTCATCCAGGCTTGCCTTAATGCGCCCCATGGCTCCATGCCCTCTTCCCTCCCTGTCGGCACCCCTATCGGTCGCAGCACCGCCGGCAGCGGCGCTGGTTCGGGTGGCATTGGCATGGGCGGTGGTCCTTCGGGGCCAGGACGCAACGTACCAGGGGGTCTAGCTATCAGCGGTGTGGACAAGGACCCAGACCCAGACCATACTGAAGACGATGGCCGCGATGACTCGGATTCCGCCGCTGCCCGCGCCCAAGCACAAGCACAGGCGCAGGCTCAAGCACAGGCACAGGCCCAAGTTCAGGTGCAGCAACGCCGCTCTAGTAATGCTTCGACAGCACCGCCCGACGACCTCAAGTCGCCCACCCAGTCGCACCGCAAGCCCTCCGTCCCAGGCGCTGGTCCCCAGCCGGGAGCTGGCCAGCCCCCCTCTCCCTCGTCGCCTCATCCTCTTGGCGCTCTTCCACCGCTGCACCACTCGCACTACCCCTACCCCACATCGGTGGGTCTGGGCAACGTTGGAGTCGCGCTGGACCCGACGATGTACGGACATCATTCGCATTACATGACGCAGGGGCAGGGCGGGCAGGCGGCTCAAGGAACGCAAGGGCAGGGCGGACAGGGGGGATACATGGGCGGACAAGGGGGGCATTGGTCACCGACGAGTCAAGCAGGGTATGCAAGGAGGTAGTGAGGGGTAGACGCGATGATGTTGTGGTTTCCACTACGATGTTGCTGTTGCCATGCATGATGGGCAGTGGTTGATGATGGGGTTATTGGGGTGGGGGTATGCGTATGTTGGCTTACGCCACCTGCTTGCCCGCTGTCATTGTTATCGTTTCTTGCCTGACTATGCGGTCCTCGTTGATCACGCTTACGACTTACGCCCGGCTCGAGTCAGTTCCTTGTATGCTATCTTACCTCCTACCTTGCTGCCTCCTTACGCTCTGGCACCATGCTCCGTACACCTACCCCTCATTGTCCTTCCCCGACTCCTCTGACCCTCTACTCAGCCGCATGTACTCTACTTTTTTTTTCCTGATTGTCTCTGCCGTTTTTCGCTTTTTTTTTTTTTTCCTCTCAAATGTGTTGTTTTTCCTCTTCCTTTTTTTTTCTTTCTTTTGCGTCTCTGGTATATGCCCGACTGACTTGGCATGATGTGACAGGGGATGAGGGATGCGCATGAGGTGATGTGGAGTGAATTCAGGTTAGAGAGGGGGTGGTGGTGGTAGTGGGGCGGTTGGCTGGTCGGTCGGGACACGCATACTCATGATGGTGTTTTTTGTATATTGCGTCGTGGTTTTTTTGCGCAATGAATGAATGCATGAATGGTGAAATGTATAAATGAATGGTGGACCTGGTATCTGATGGTGAATTGTGATGAGTAAGCTTGGAGTGAATACATATATGGGGAGTGGAGTACAATGAGCATTATTACTCTCAAAAACCTGTGTTTGTGTACTATATGTCAATGTTAATGGTCTACAGTACAGCTGCCAAATCAACAAGCAACCAATGAAGGATCACTTTGCACTTATTCTCCACATTACAGGTCAACAGCCTCATACTTGCACTGTGGTCCTAGGTGTCATGATTGTAAATTTCTGCTGGCTTGTTATGCACTAAGTCTGTCAGGGTTCAGAGCTTTGGAGTCAGAGCAGGGGTTGGGGTGATTGGATTGGATGTGGTTTCAGCTTATGTGCTGTACCTCACATATGTATACTGTACCTATTCACTGTAGGAAGGGAAGAAACTTCTTATCAGCGCCTCATGCACAGGCACTGATAAGAAGTACTTGACTTAGCTTAATATAAGTGTCTTGTTTTGAATGTGCATCAGCGCACTGGAAAGAGGTGCCATTCAATGCTGGTTCTCAGAGCAAACTTGCACTTTGATGAAGTATCAGCAGAAATTAATACAAGTGTAAATCAAGGTGTTAAAGGTTTGTTAAGGGTTGAGAAAACAGAGTTCAATGGGTGTACCAGAGTTGGTGCTAGCATGGGATGAGAGTGGACTTTACTGTTCCAGTTCAACCAGGGACAGAGAGGCTCTTGGCTATTGAGTCAGATCAAGTGGACTTGGTTTGGATCATTGGTCCAACATTTCAGAGTTCAGAGGTACAGAGTTGGATCAAAGATCTGGAGTTGATTGTCAAGAAGAGAATTACAGTATCAAGAAGCTAGCAACCAGGAAGTTATGGGGGTCAAACTTAGTTGATATATGAACTACTGTAATCATACAGAATATAGCCTGTATAAGTATCTGAAGAATTGAATTTTGTCCTACTGTATATAGTGATCTATCTATTTTCTATCTAACTTGCTTGGTTCACAATCACACAGGAGCAGGAAGTCTATTCTGAAGAAAGAGTGACATTAACAGACACATTATATTGTATGGAGGGCAAAGGGCTAGCCTTGGCTGAGTCTGCCCTTTGCCTGACAGTGTTACACACTTGGTCTGTTGGGGGGTCAGACCTTGGGATTGGAGTTGGAGTTGGAGCAGGTTGTGGAGATCAGAATGGACTTGGCTTCAGCTTATGTGCTGCACCTTCACTAATGCCAGTGTCTAGATTTCAGAGACAGAGTATGACTTAGCTAGTTTTGGATCAAACTTAGGACCTAGGTGTGATTTAAACTGGGGAATGAGGTCCCCAGTTGTATGACTTGAATACATATTTGAAATCTAATAATAATTACGCTGGTGATGGATCTCCAAGGCTGATGACCTTTACAGGAGTATGTCTGAGTCCAATGGGGTTGTCTGGGTTCCTGTTATGACTATATTCATTAACATCCAGATCCCTGTCTGATCCACTCAGATCCCCACGCATATGAAATCTATACTCCATTTGGAAACCGCCACATCTCTATCTACCTGTCCGATTGTCACCGCCGATTCCACCCATCCATCTCCAGTTCCGATTGATGCATCAGCATCACCATAGGAACCCAGACATCCATCCCCATTGGCCTTGGAGACCCATCACCAGAGTAATTATTATTAGATTTCAAATATGTATTTAAGTTGCCCGACTGGGGACTTCATTCCCCAGTTTGAATATTGAATCACGCCTAGTTCCTAAGTCCGATCCTAACTCTCTAAGTCATACTCCATCTCTGAAGTCTCAGACACTTCGGACATACTCATGTAAGGCCGTTGGCCTCGGAGACCCATCACCGGAGTAATTATTATTAGATTTCAAATATGTATTTAAGTTGCCTGACTGGGGACTTCATTCCCCAGTTCAAATATCAAATCACGCCTAGTTCCTAAGTCTGATCCTAACTCTCTAAGTCATACTCCGTCTCCGAAATCTCAGACACCGGTATTAGTGAGGGCGCAGCACATAAGCTGAAGCCAAGTCTGTTCCGACCCCCACGATGTGCTCCGACTCTGACCCGACCTCCGACCCGACCTCCGACCCAATCTCCGACCCCCAATCGGACCTAGTGCGTAACAGTATATTCGAACTGCCATACTCACTCCTACCAATGCCACAATCCACCGCCAATTCCAAATGCGCACGAACCATCGAGGTGCCCACTCCCAGCATTGACACCATCCCCGAGGTCATTGAAGAACCAACGGACCACATAGAGGCCGTCAATGAAGAAGACAACACCCCACCCTCTCCAAATCTGGCGCAAGCCATCTCTCTGCTTGCTAGCAGCATTTGTAACCCACAAGCTCCTAAGTCCCGGACCAAGGTCCGAGAACCTGACCCCTTCAATGGCTCCGATCTGCGAAAGCTCCAACCGTTCTTGGTGCAATGCCAGTTGAATTTCCGCGACCGCCCCGATGCATTCACATCCGATTGGGTGAAGGTCACCTTCACCATGTCCTATCTCAAGGGCACCACACTGGACTACTTTGAGCCAGCACTCATGGACGACTCCAATGACCTGATATGGTCAGAGGACTACTCCGACTTCATCCCCAAACTTTGGACCAATTTTGGTCCTTACAACCCCAAGGCTGATGCTGAGAATGAACTCAACTGACTTTGGATGAAGGAAAATCACAAAATCACAAAATACATTGTGAGCTTCCAGCAGCTAGCTCCGAAAGTCCAATGGGGCGACACCGCACTCTGATGCCAATTTTATGTTGGACTCCCATCCTGCATCAAGGACGAGATATCACGTGTCAGTAAGCCGAATACTTTGGTTAACCTCCACAAACTCACCCAATCCATCGACCCGTTATTGAGAACGTCAACGAGGTCTCCCACGAAAATTCGGCCAATAACAAATCAGACAAATCATTGGACACGACCCCTAAGTCCAACAAGGGGTCCGATAAGAGGACCACCGCCAACTCAGGCCAGAAGTCAAACACTGGTAACGCTGCCGGTTCCGGTTCCAGTCAGAACAATTCCGGTACCAGCAATAACTCCAGAGCTTGCAAGAGTACTCCGGACCTCTCCACCAAGCTGGGGAAGGATGGAAAACTTACCCAGCAGGAATGCCAGCGCCGCATGGACAACAACCTCTGTCTGTTCTGCAGAAAGCCTGGCCACCAAGCCAAGGATTGCAACAAGGCAACCTCGTCCACAGCAAAGGCCATGCCACCAACGCCACAACGGACAAGTCCGATGCAAAAGCGACGGACCCAAAAAAATAGTAAGCAGTCCTATAGCCTCCGTATGGGCTGAGGGCTGCATTGGTACTCCCCGTATGACAAACAAGGTCCGCCTGAACGCATCCACTCTTTCCCACTCCGACTCCCTTACCCTCCTTGTCTACTCCGACTCCATTCCTGATACCGCTATTCAAGTGTTAATTGACTCCGGTTCTACTCACTGTTTCCTTGATTCCTCTTTTTCCAATTTACATAAACACCATACATACACCATAACTCCAATATCGCTCCGATTATTTGATGGCACTACTAATGCTGTTATTTCACGAGCTATAGATCTGTCCATCTGTTTTTCTGTCAGAGAAATCCAGAACCTTACATTCTATGTTACTCCGCTTGACTCCAGCTGTTCTGTGGTTCTCGGACATAACTGGCTCACCTGCTACAATCCGTTGATTGACTGGGCATTGGACCATATCACATTCCATTCCCCAGCACAGGCTGTGTCATCCCCGATGTCACCAGCAACTTTGGGTGCGAAACTATCTTCCACCTCTGCTGACTCTGCTCCGATAGATACTCCATCTGCCCCGCTGTTTATATCACTGGTGGACGCTATGGTCTTCGCCAGACTAAGCAAACTGGATGGCTCTCACACATTCCAGGTTCACCTCTCCGATCTGATATTCCTCACCGCTCGTTCCGCCCAATCAACTCCACCGGACCTATCTATGGTTCCCAAGGAGTATCATGAGTTCACCGACATGTTCAGCAAGTCTAAAGCCAACTCCCTAGCAGAACACCGACCATACGATCTCAAGATCGAACTGGATGACAACTCCACCCCTTACATGAGTATGTCTGAGTCTGACGGGGACGGATGTCTGGGTTCCTATGGTGATGCTGATGCATCAATCGGAACCGGAGATGGATGGGTGGAATTGGCGGTGACAATCGGACAGGTAGATGGAGACGTGGCGGTTTCCAAATGGAGTATAGATTTCATACGCGTGGGGATCTGAGTGGATTGGACAGGGATCTGGATGTTAATGAATATAGTCATAACATCTGGTTCCAATGAGAATACCCTCTTACTACCCTTCCATTTGGATATGTCTCCTCCTTGCCCACTACCTAGGTCCAAAACAACAGAATCCTTTATATTGGCCATTTTATACATCAATCTCTTAGTTGTATTGTGCATCTTTCTCATCATTGTACACCCTCTACCCATAAGATCCACCACTTTGTCAGACAGATTATTATTTATAACTTTTGTTGAGTTTTGTTATGACTATATTCATTAATGCCCAGATCCCCATCCAATCCACTCAGATCCCCGTGCATATGAAATCTATACTCCATTTGGGAACCATCACGTCTCCATTTATCTGTCCAATTGTCACTGCCGAATCTCACCCATCCATCTCTGGTTCCAATTGATGGAACCCAGACATCCGTCCCCATCAGACTCAGACATACTCATATAAGGCCATTGGCCTCAGAGACCCATCACCGGAGTAATTATTATTAGATTTCAAATATGTATTTAAGTTGCCCGACTGGGGACTTCATTCCCCAGTTCAAATATCAAATCACGCCTAGTTCCTAAGTCCGATCCTAATTCTCTAAGTCGTACTCCATCTCCAAAATCTCAGACACCGGTATTAGTGAGGGCGCAGCACATAAGCTGAAGCCAAGTCCATTCTGACCCCCACGATGTACCCCAACTCCCTCTCTGACTCCGACCCAATCTCTGACCCCCAATTGGACCTAGTGCATAACAGTATATTTGAACTGCCATACTCACTCCTACCAATGCCACGATTGACCGCCAATTCCGAACGCACACAAACCATCAAGGTGCTCGCTCCCAGCATCAACACCATCCTCGAGGTTGTCAAAGAACTGATGGACCACATAGAGGCCGTCAATGAAGAAGACAACACCCTGGCCTCCCCAAATCTGGTGCAAGCCATCTCCCTGCTCGCCAGCAGCATCCAAAACCCACAAGCCCCTAAGTCCCAGACCAAGGTCCAGGAACCCGACCCATTTGATGGCTCCGATCCGTGCAAGCTCCAGCCATTCTTGGTGCAATGCCGGTTGAACTTCCACAACCACCCCGATGTGTTCACATCCGATCAGGCAAAGGTCACCTTCACTATGTCCTATCTTAAGGGCACTGCACTGGACTACTTTGAGCCAGCACTCATGGATGACTCCGATGATCCGATATGGTCAGAAGACTACTCCGACTTTATCCCCAAACTTTGGACCAATTTTGGTCCTTACAACCCCAAGGCTGATGCTGAGAATGAACTTGATTGACTTTGGATGAAGGAAAATCACAAAATCACAAAATACATTGTGAGCTTCCAGCAGCTAGCCCTGAAAGTCCAATGGGGCGACACCACACTCTGACGTCAATTTTACATTGGTCTCCCATCCCACATCAAGGACGAGATATCACATGTCAGTAAGCCAGATACTTTGGTAAACCTTCACAAGCTCACCCAATCCATGGATGCCCGTTATCGGGAATGTCAATCTGAGGTCTCCTGCAAAAATTCGGCTAACAACAAATCAGACAAATTGTTACATCCTGTAACACCGAGTTCCGATCTCTGGATTCCATCTCCACCTCCGTCAACTCCACCTCCATCAACTCCACTTCCATCAACTCTGGACCCCGCCATTGTTCTCCTCATTAGTAGTCTTCTTCTTATGGGTTACAACAACCGTTATACTTTCTAATTGTTTAGTATTAGTTCGGACATGAGTCCGAACTCCAAACTCCTTTCCATGTTGTATTCCATATTAGTCTTATTGTCTTATTGCTTTTAGTTTTACCATTCAATTCTCTACATACTTATACAGGCTACTTCTTGTATGTTACAGTAGTTCGTATATTGACTAAGATTCCCCATCAGCTTCTTGGTTACTAGCTTCTTGACAAGTATCTTCTTGACAAGTTGAACTCCGGATCTTTGATCCAACTCTGTACTCTGAACTCCGAAATATTGGACCGACAATTCGAGGGGGCGCAACACATAAGTTGAAGCCAAGTCCACTTGATCCGACTCAATAGTTATTTGTCCCCATCTGTCTCCAGTTGAACTGGAACAGTAAAGTCCCATCCCCTTCCTCACTAGTATCTGAACACCAGCTACTCCTTTAAACTCTGAGTTTTCAGCACTTAACACAAATCATCAGACAAGACCCCAAAGTCCAACAAGGGGTCTGATAAGAAGACCACCAACTCAGGCCAGAAGTCAAACACTGGTAATGCTGCCACTTCTGGTTCTGGTCAGAACAACTCCGGAACAGGCAATAACTCCAGAGCTCACAAGAGCACTCTGGACCTCTCCACCAAGCTGGGAAAAGATGGAAAACTTACCCAGCAGGAATGCCAGTGTCACATGGACAACAACCTCTGTCTGTTCTGCAGAAAACCTGGCCACCAAGCCAAGGATTGCAACAAGGCAACCTCATCCGCAGCAAAGGCAAAGGGCCATGCCACCAATGCCATGACGGACCAAAAAAAAATAGTAAGCAGTCCTATAGCCTCCATACAGGCTGAGGGCACATTGGTACTCCCCGTACGACAAACGAGGTCCACCTGAACGCATCCACTCTTTCCCACTCCGACTCCCTTACCCTCCTCATCTACTCCGACTCCATTCCCGATACCACTATCCAAGCATTAATTGACTCCGGTTCTACTCACTGTTTCCTTGATTCCTCTTTTTCCAATTTACATAAACACCATACATACACCATAACTCCAATATCGCTCCGATTATTTGATGGCACTACTAATGCTGTTATTTCACAAGCTATAGATCTGTCTATCTGTTTTTCTGTCAGAGAAATCAGAACCTTACATTCTATGTTACTCCACTTGACTCCAGCTGTTCTGTGGTTCTTGGACATAACTGGCTCACCTGCTACAATCCATTGATTGACTGGGCATTGGGCCATATCACATTCCATTCCCCAGCACAGGCTGTGTCATCCCTGACGTCACCAGCAACTTTAGGTGTGAAATTATCTTCCACCTCCGCTGACTCCACTCCAATAGATACTCCGTCTACCCCGCTGTCTATATCAATGGTGAACACTATGGTCTTCACCAGACTAAGCAAACTGGATGGTTCTCACATGTTCCAGGTTCACCTCTCCAACCCAATATTCCTCGCCGCCCATTCTGCCCGATCAACTCCACCGGACCTATCTATGGCCCCTAAAGAGTATCATGAGTTCGCCAACTCCCTAGTGGAACACCGACCATACAATCTCAAGATTGAATTGGATGACAACTCCACCCCTCTGCTTGGCCCTATCTACTCGCTATCCCAAAAAGAGCTATTGGCTCTCTGGACATTCATAGACAAGAACTTGGCCACAGGCTTCATCCGCCCATCCCTATCTCCCCATGGAGCCCCAGTCCTATTTGTCCACAAAAAGGATGGATCACTCCATTTATGCGTCGACTTCCGTGGACTTAACAAGATCACCAAGAAAGACTGATACCCAATACCCTGCACCACGGACCTATTGAGAGTCCTCGAAAGGCTAAGATCTATTCCAAAATAGATCTCTGACATGCCTACCATCTAGTCCACATCTGAGAAGGCGACAGGTGGAAAATGACTTTCCGCACTCAATATGGATCTTTTGAATGGTGCGTCATGCCCTTCAGACTAACCAATGCTCTGGCTGCATTCCAGAGGTTCATGAATGATACCTTTGCCGACCTCCTTGATGTGACCGTCCTTGTGTACTTAGACGACATTTTGGTATATTTGGACAATGAAGAAGAGCATTGGACACATGTCCAAGAAGTACTCCGACGTCTCCAAAAACATGGCCTCTTCACCTGCACCGACAAATGCAAATTCCACTCTGACTCGGTCGAGTATCTAGGCTATATCCTCTCCCTGGCAGGACTGACAATGTCCGATGACAAAATCAAAGCCATACAGGAATGGCCAGAACCACGCAAAGTCAAAGACGTACAGACGCTTGTTCAGAAATACATCAAATATGTATATACAACCCATTTCCTCAAATTTTATATAATATACTTTTTTTAAAACATATTTTGATATTTCATACATGATTCTCAAATTTATATAATTTACTTAGATTTAAAACATATTTTGATATTTTGACATGATTCTCAAAAATAATTCTTTTTTTTTAATTTACCGGTGGCAACTGCTTCAAGGGAATATTCTACTCCTGCTACACTTAATTTCTTTCACTCATTCTTTCTTGTACTATACTGGTCAAATAATCTAATGTACCTTGAATCCTCACCTGGCATTTGTATATCTAAATATTCTCTATTATACCAATAATATTAATATATACATTGCTGTTATATTCATATAAACAATTATGTTCATCCATAACAAACATCTTATCTTTTAAAGTTTATTAAAATATGAAATATATATTTATATTTATAAAAATTTAAGATATCCAAAAAAACTCAGATATCTGAAATCTTTAAAGATATCCAGATTGTAACTCCCTATTTTTATGATCATTATTAAAATTCTGATGTACATCTTGTATACATCAGAATATTGTATAACAGCATCCTTCCGAACAAGCGTCTACAGTCCTTCCTGGGGTTCACCAATTTCTACCGCTGCTTCATTTATGGCTACTCCGATATCACTGTTTTGCTCACCCGACTTACTAGGAAGGGTACCCAATGGAATTTCACTGATGAATGTAGACAGAGCTTTGAGACCTTGAAGAAGGCCTTTACTTCCACTCCAATACTGACTCATTGGGTTCCAGACATTCCTATCCTATTAGAAACCGATGCCTCCAACTATGCACTTGCTGCGATCCTGTTACGCACTAGGTCTGATTGGGGGTCGGAGATTGGGTCAGAGTTCGGGTCGGAGTTCAGGTCAGAGGTTGGGTCAGGGGTTGGGTCGGAGTCGGAGCACGTCGTGGGGGTCGGGATGGACTTGGCTTCAGCTTATGTGCTGTGCCCTCACTAATACCGGTGTCCAAGATTTCAGAGACGGAGTACAACTTAGAGAGTTAGGATCGGACTTAGGAACTAGGCATGATTTGATATTTGAACTGGGGAATGAAGTCCCCAGTCGGGCAACTTAAATACATATTTTGAAATCTAATAATAATTACTCTGGTGATGGGTCTCCGAGGCTGACGGCCTTGCATGAGTATGTCCGAGTCCGACGGGGACGGATGTCCGGGTTCCTATGGTGATGCTGATGCATCAATTGGAACCAGAGACGGATGGGCAGAATCAGTGGTGACGATTGGACAGGTAGATGGAGACGGCGGTTTCCAAATGGAGTATAGATTTCATATGCGCGGGGATCTGAGTGGATCGGATGGGGATCTGGACATTAATGAATATAGTCATAACAGTATCTCCCCATTTAAGGCTGAGCCCCTGAGGCCTCATGTCCGTGGATTGAATAGGTGAGATGGTTGGGCGCAGTCGGAGTTATACTGGGGGTCTGGAGACATATAAAAGGAGGGGCATGATTGAGGTCTTATCCTCAACAATGTCAAACCCTTTGGCAAGCATGAGCGTGGCTGAGCTTGAGCAGCTGCTCTTGGCCCGACGGAAAGAAGAGGAGGAGGAGCGGAAACGGAAAGAGGAGGAGGAAGCAGAACGGAGACGGAAGGAGGAGGAGGAGGCAGAATGGAGATGGAAGGAGGAGGAGGAGGCAGAACGGAGACGGAAGGAGGAGGAGGAAGCAGAACGGAGACGGAAGGAGGAGGAAGAGGCAGAATGGAGACGGAAGGAGGAGGAGCAGAGGTGGAAAGAGGCGGTGGAGACAGATCGGAGATGGAAGGAGGAGGAGGCAAAAGCCGAGAGAGCTTGCAGGGTAAAAGAACTTGCGGCAGCGATGGAGGCCGTGAGACTGAAGGAAGTGGAGGAGCAGGTGCACGAGCTAGAGGCCGCCATGGAGGTAGAGGAGGAGGTGACCGGGGCAGGGGGAACCAGCCACCCAGGAAGTCCAAGTGTGCCAATACAGACAGGGACCCCGGAAGTTGCCATTATTTCCGTTACACGGTCGGAGACAACTCACCCAACAACTGTCACTGCGGTTGACTTGCCATTACGTCCATGGGTACGGCCATTATTTGGGTTGGGTGCAGCTGAGGAAGATGAAGCGGCAGAGGCTGAGAGAGCGGAGGTGGAGGTGGACCCTGATGCCAATATGGAGCTCGATGCAAATGCGGAGCCCGAGGCAGGTGTGGATGTCGGAATGGATGTGGAGCTGGATCCGACTTCGAATTGTTACAAGGAAATGGCTTGGGTAGCCGCAGTCGAGGCTCACAAAAGGGTGGAGCTCTACGCCACGACCACCAAGAAAAACCTCGACGTCGCGGTCTTTTCATTGAAGGCGTACCCGAGTGTGGATACGGAGAAGCGGGAGGCGGATCAGAGGGTCATATGGTGTAAGGCGGAGAGTTGCATTTTGGCAACCCATAAGAAGGAGCTGCGTGTTGCTAGGTCGGTGATCCAGCTTTGCAAGCGTGAGATGGAGAAGGCAGCAGCAGAACAGCAGGACAAGGAGGAGGAGAGGGAACATTTGGAGGCCGCAGCGAGAAGGGGTGGACCACCCAAGGCTCTGGCTCCAACGGAGCCATTCGGTGACGAGCCAGGATGCATCGGACATATATCAAACCACTCTGACAGTCCAACTCTGCCAGCGTCTTTTCGTACCAACTTTTAAATAGCGCCGCAACTCCCTCTCCACCTCAGTCTCTAATTCTAGCCATCGATCGTCACTCGTGTTTCATCGCCATCGATCATTATCAGCCTTCTATTCACACTGATCCTTTCATCATCATTCACATGGCTTCCCATTCTATTCCCCTCTCCAACATCGCTTCTAATAATACATCACACTGGTCTCTGGACACAGAGGACTATCAAAAATACGCCGAGCTCCACAGGCATGTTAAGCCACCTCCACATGTCAAAATACTTCCAAAACTCTTTCAACATCCAAGATCCCCACCATGTCTCTCTTATGCCATTGGCAATCCCATATTCTTTCACAATTCCATTGAACCATATACATTCCTCGACATTTCGCCTCTATATCATAACACAGATAGAAGAGTCAAACGTGAGGTAGAATTTCAGTCGCCATCGCCGACCTATCCTCCCACTTCAATCTGACTCAGGTTACATCGTGTCAGGCAAAGGGACCGAATACTCTTGGAATGGGATACCATATGGAGATGGATCACTAAGACAATAAGGAGTATTTGTTGTGGATGCTGACTGAAGTCCTCATGTGACTCAGGGTCAATTTACCTTCAGAGCCATAGGGAAAATGGTATTGGTGGATGTTTCTATTGTTCTTTTATATGACTCACCCCTGTTTCATCTTTTAATTCATTCATACACAACTTACTCATCCTTGTTCTATTTTTGGTTCTTTTATTACTCATCACCCCCTATTCTTACAAAGATTACCCCTATTTGTCATTTCATTTCTCCATGATTTCCCCATTAGTAGTTCAACTTCACATGCTTCGTCAGCTGGCTTGATCAGTATTTCTTGCATCTGTGAGGGCGACGCTGATGACGAGGCCACAACAACAAGATACTCAATAAGTGAGAGCCGATAAGAAATAATGCCAGCTGGTACAGCAGATATCCTCAGTCTATACAGCTGTTTCTGATAAATACATGGGACTTACCTGGTACAGCGGATATCCTCAGAGATCAAGCTGAGGGGATCACACTGCACCAAGGCGAGTCTTTATACTAAATGATGGAGACGGATAGGAGAACCAAGATAGGGGAGGAAAGATAGGGGAAGTGATAGGGGCAATGAAATAGGGGAGACGCACCCTGACAGGCTGTGCTGATAGGGGTGTCAAGAGAAAATACTAAAAATAGAATATGACTTATTTGAACCCTGACAGCATCATATTGCATCATTTGCTCCTCATATTGTGTCGTTGTGCCCTGGGGATTTGTATATAAAAGGGCGCTAGTTTTCACCTTTGGAATCAATCAACAAGTTTTCAGCCATCACTCTAAAGTCAAAGTCCACGCTCTAAGTCTACGCTCTATGCTCTACATCACAATCCATCACCTCTACACTGAGGTAAAACACCTTGGTTCAATGATCAGATTTCCCTCTGCCACCGAGAGGTTGCTTTTCTTGAAACCAGCTTTCACGTACCTCCCAACCGGGCTTCGCATTGTCATCCAGTCACAGAGCATGATCAGCCATCGGGACCGACCTTTTGCTCCCATCCCCATCCAACCACAGAGCACTATTCCACTTTCCTATTACTCAGTGCCACCCCTACCCCTGATTGATCTTTGGAGTGCTGAACAACTGCGTTACACACCATCTGTTTGCTAGGACCATTGTGCGCAGGCTTATAGGATCTATTCCTTAAGCGAACCGACATCGGTGGACCCGGCGTAACTTGCGACTTATGTCGTGATGCAGGCGTGGAGTGCATGTGGCCTACTGGCCCAACTCGCCAACTTCAGTCTTGCGATCGTTGTCAGGGTCGGAAAGGAGGGTGTAGGATCGATGGGAAGTTCAAGCCCCGACTAGTGGTACAAGGAGGGGCAGAGAAAGAATCAGAAGGTCGTCCAACCAAAAAGTGGCGGACGGAGGCGGGTGCTGTGGCAGCCGGGGGTAGCGGTGTTGGATCGGAAGGGACGACGACCGGTGCAGGTACGGGGCGCATCTCGGCGCCCAATAGTACCATGGGCCAGCTTATCCGGCTGGTTAACCTGCAGTCGGAGCACCTTCAGCGGACGGAGGGGTTGCTAGTGGACTTGGTGAAAATGATGAAATGGAAGGAGGTTCTGGAGGGTCGGTGGACGGCTGAGTTATGTTGGTTGCGGAAGTTCATGGCCCCTTTGGATGAGGATTCAGACATGGGAGATGAGAAGGATTGGGTGTCGGATGTAGAGAGTGATGAGGAGTTGGAGACAGAGCCTGAGGTAGATAAGGGAAAGGGGAAAAGGAAATGCGATGTATAAAAGTAAAAATGAGAATGATTATAATTTCAGAGCGGAGAAAAATGAGGCGGAGTGATTCCTGTGGAGTTTTTGGGCAGGCATGTAATTTCCCTTGACTTGTAATAAAATGATGATGTGAAATAATAGAATTAGCATTAGTAATTGAACTTAAAGATTCATAAGGGGGCCAGGTTTGTCTGGATAAGCAGAGTGAAAGTCAGAGATGGATTCGGATGCATGATCAAGTTCGGACGCGGAGATCCATGAGGATTCTTCATCAGTGCCTTCGTATCCAGTCCATTTGACTAAGTACTGGAGCTTGCACTTGTATCGACGGTCAATCTTTGAGTCCAGGATCTCAGAGATCTCATATTCATTGTCTCCTTTGATGATGATTGGGGGAGGTGGAGATTGCGTGCAACCGGAGATCTCGTTTGTGGTAGTGGGTTTGAGCATTGATATATGGAAGACCAGATGAACTGCTTGGACCACCCGTCCATTGAAGAAACTCTCCGAGAAATACTTAGGTCCTTATGAGGTCATTGCTCGTGCGGGCAGCAGTCGGAGGGTGAAGGACCTGCTGCCCGCATGAGCAATGACCTCATAAGGACCTAAGTATTTCTCGGAGAGTTTCTTCAATGGACGGGTGGTCCGGAAGTGTTCAGCCTTAACAAATACTTTGTCTCCGATTTGCAGGTCCAGAGCCGGAATGCGGCGTCGGTCTGCAGAGACTTGATATTGTTTCTGGGCATCAGAGATGGTCTCTCGGAGATGTTGGTGTAGTTGATCAAGGTCGATTACAAATTGGTGGGCTTTGGTGGAGGCAAGTTCTTTCTCAGGGTAGACGGAGATGTTCGGATGGTAGCCTTTATTAGCAAAGAACGGAGAGACGCCAGTAGTCGCGTTCGGCGCATTGTTGTATGCAAACTCTGCTATTGGAAGTAGGTCAGCCCAGTTGTCTTGTTGATAGTTACAATAGATTCAGAGATATTGTTCCAGGGACTGATTCATTCGTTCTGTTTGTCCATCTCCTTCAGGGTGGTATCTGGAGGTGAAATGAAGCTTCATGTCAAGAGCCTTTCCTAATGTGTGGAAGAAGGAGGACATGAACTTCGAGTGTTTTGGAACCCGCAAAATTATGGTGTTAGGGCAAACTCTAAATCACCACAATTCCGTGAATGAACAGCTGAGAAGAATATCAAACCCTGCTGCAGCACAACTCCAGAAACGATTTAATGTTTGTACTTTGGTTACAATCCTTTGTATTGGTCAATGCAGACTATACGCAGAAAGGTAATATGTTTCTTAGCAGCAAGAAATGAATAAGACTTCCAGAGTCTAGAGTTCACGGACGCTTAGGGGTCCAGATATTCCAAAAAGAGGGGAATGCACTTAGAGGCTAAAGGAAGTAGGTGGATGAATCCAACCGTCCAACCAGTGGCACTCAGAAGCGGGTAACAGCAATGTGTGAAGTAGTCTAGCAACTGCTTCACACGAGTTCAAGCTTCTAATGCTCTGCAAAGGCAGTACACACTAGTTACTTAAACAAGAGCACTAATGGCAGGACTATCGACAGACAATCTCACCCTGTAGATTCGTAGTCATGTGAGGCAGATACTACACTCACGCCCAAAGCAGGAATATCACTACTTCGAGTGCAATCAAGTACAGTTACACAACTGTAAAAGATCCTTGAACTGGTAATCAACAGTTACTGAGATAGAGGATGACACTGTATGTCACTCTAGTCACACTGGTGTGCAGAAGATGGGTAGAATATGATGATATGTTATTCTTTCAGAGGCAGAATGGCCTCCTTATATATTGTATTTACAGGGGCTGACTAATGGTTCTGGAATATTCTACCTATTAATAGATGGAAACTACTGGAAGGTTGTGGAAGGTGGAAGAAAGGGGTAGAATATTCCAAGCCAATCACAGGATCTGATCACAGCACTAACACTGATCAGGAGCTGAATAATGGTTCTGGAAAGTTCTATCTAATAATAGAGGGAAACAGCTAGAATGTTATGGAAAGGGGTAGAATATTCCAAGGCAATCACCTGATTTGATCACCCATCAGCTGATCTGATCCCTGAGCTAGGCACTGATCAGGTGAAAAGAAGGGTGTCCACCCTGTTTTCTGCACTGGTTTGGACAGCCATGGATAGCCACATGTCAGGTGATGATCTGCATGGAAAATAGTGCCCTGAGAGGCTGTGGTTGTTAAGTTACAGAATATTTATTGATCAGAGACATCTGAGCTTGAATTCAGGCCAAATGCCTGGTCCAAAAGGGGAGAGGCGGCTGTGCGAAGGTTTGTGGGCGCCTATGGGTCCACAACTGTAGCACAGCAGAAATAAATGATTCTGAGCCGAGTTCTGCATGGAATATTCCCGAAAAAATATGGAAAAATAGAGAATATTTGAATAAGTCCATTCCAGGTACAAGCATCAAATATATGCTGATATTTAGGAATGGAAAAGCAAAGAATAGCACATTGGTGCTGCATAAATGGAATTTGATAGGGAAAAGGTGGTTCCCATACAGCTCGGCCTTAAATGGAGAGATACTGTTATGACTATATTCATTAACGTCCAGATCCCCGTCTGATCCACTCAGATCCCCACGCATATGAAATCTATCCTCCATTTGGGAATTGTCATGTCTCCATTTATCTGTCTGATTGTCACTGCTGAATCTCGCCCATCCATCTCCAGTTCCAATTGATGCATCAGCATCACCATAGGAACCCAGACATCTGTCCCCGTTGGACTCGGACATACTCATGTAAGGCCATCGGCCTCGGAGACCCATCACTGGAGTAATTATTATTAGATTTCAAATATGTATTTAAGTTGCCCAACTGGGGACTTCATTCCCCAGTTCGAATATCAAATCATGCCTAGTTCCTAAGTCTGATCCTAACTCTCTAAGTTGTACTCCGTCTCCAAAATCTCGGACACCAGTATTAGTGAGGGCGCAGCACATAAGCTGAAGCCAAGTCTGTCCCAACCCCCATGACATACCCCAACTCCCTCTCCGACTCTGACCCAACCTCCAACCCAATCTCCAACCCAACTTCTGACCCCCAATCGGACCTAGTGCATAACATCTATCAACTTGATTGTGAACACATCCCATGGGCTTACTTAGTGCAGCTGTAATGGCAAACTTGTAAGCCACACTAGTGCGACAAAACAGTTTCATGCATGCATGTCCCCAGTATGAGCGGCGACTTACTTATCCGACGCGATCTGAACTGCGGCCTGTTCTGTTTGGGAAGACATGGCGTTGGCACAATGTAAAGTAACGTGTACCGAGTGGGCTAGTATGTCGAGAGTGGCTTTGAGTATGAGATGGGCAGAAAGTGACACGAAACTCATACACATATAGGAACTCTGGGGAGCGCTACCTGTGTGAGAGAATCTTGATTATCAACAGAACTGGCAGAGCGACGCATGCAGCGATGCTACCGGAACAGATTTTGCCTCGTGCCCGCAGTTCGGATATTTTCCGATTAGAAGGTGCGTTGCGGCCCTATGCAGCTCTGTGGGTTCTAGGCAATATGCTGTCTGGAACCGTCCCTGGAACTGTAAAATTTTTCTCAGTTTTGGTTCAAGACTCTCGAACAATTGTCCTTAGAAAGAAGGCAGGACAAGAACGCACATGTACATACACGATGACGGTTGCTGGGCTTAAGGGCTTCTTTGTTCATAGTCAAATCCTTTGGTACTTTGTTGACGAAAGCGTTAGCTTCTTTGAATTCAAGTTTTGATTCATCAGTAGTAGTTTGGAGGTGGTTGGAGGGAGATGATGGAGGATATGAAATAGGGTATCACGACAGCTGCTACAGGCGACTTGCAACAGCTTGAATTGGAGCACCTAAGCCCCCCACCAGGTACGGTGTATAAAGACAGAACAAGTGATGCGCATGCTTTTGGGGTATCTAGTCAACCGTTCTACATTGGCCGTCATGAATCCAGGCACTTATGCAGCCGCATATAGTCATCAAGGAAGGTTGGTAGGACAACGAACCATTGGAGCGTCTGAAAGAGCAAGCAGCACCAGATGAAGATTTGATGATTCCGATGGTCTGATGATATCGCTAGCCGAGGCCTGCGGTTGTCATCACGATTCTGCAGTAGCAATTCGAATTGTAGAGAGAGAGGTAGTTTCCCCGGTTATTCGGACCATACAGACAGGACGCGCACCCGTATGAGCGTACCGACTGAAAGCTGCCAAGCCTTCAAAAAAGTCGTCGCGATTAAGCCATTCACAGAGTGGCACTGGCACCAGATGAGGGTGTGATGGACAAAACGATGGAGAGGAAACCAACGTATGCGAATTAAGATTATTATTGAATGACGATCTGCCAGTAACGGAAGTAGTGCTCATGCCAGTAAATCCCAGGGGTAAGCCCTGTGGGTATATCAGAATAATTCCATATCGCTGAAGCTTACAGTAATTCCCTAGACTGAGCTGGAAGGGTACAAAGCGAAGGCGGCTGCAGTTTTTGCTGCATCCAGAGCACCGAAGCGCCAAGCTGCCGTCTATTCGGGACTCAGAGCAATATCGTTTGGGACTCCGACACGGTCATGGTAACTGCATGTTGGATATCCCCAGTGCTCGCAAGCTTTTTGCTGACCACCGTTACCGCCCAAAAAAATGACTTCAACGATGGTACGGGTTTCGATGCACCCCCGCTAGAGATTGCCAACCTAGCATTCTATACCCTGCTCCTCTTCGCGACTCTTGTACAAGTCGTTTGCGCCGTATCGTATCTTTTTCGTGGACGCTCACCTCATCTATTACCCGGAATTTCAGCGATTGTGGCCCTCTTGATTTTATGCATTTCATATGCTTTGGGCATTGCAATCACAGTAGCTGCATGGACATTCGACCAGGATTCTGTTCAGATCATTGATGGCGTGGAATATCTCCACATCGATGTCGCTGCCTCTCTGTTTTTTGAATGGGTCGATCCGGCGATGTTCACGGTTGTCGCGCTCGTCTTACGAGATCGCTACCTCACTTGCACTAAACCCCCAGTTCTGTCCTCAGCTCCAGACCGTTCGCTTCTCCTATTCACCCTCCTCACATACCTTTCAATTGCGGTAATGGTTGTCACATCAAGCGCTAGCACCGGTATCTTCGGAGCTGCATATACTGCGCTATATAACGAGGCTATATTAGACGAACAATTCAGTGCTCGGATCAGACTTTCCAACCATTTTGACTACGCATTTGTCGCATTTTCCATCGTTACAACTATTTTTCTCACCGCATTTGCATCTGTGGTAAAACGTCGTGCCAAAACTGATAAAGTAGGTTCTTACCTCTTTCCTTCGTAGTTGTATTATCTAAACTCTTCAAGATTACTTCGGTCACGCTATTCTATATTATTCCCACTCTCTGTGCTCGGGCACTCGCTCGGCTAATATTTGAGATCATCAATGCTCTTCTTCCTCGCAGTTCCTCTTGGACGGACAATGACGCGTTCGCTCTCGATCTCGCGTCTACAGTTGTTTACGGCGTGCTCTTCTTCATCGTGGCCTCCATTTTGCTGTACTTCCTTTTGGTCCCGCGGCTGTGGAATAGTACACATCAGCAACGACCCTATGATAACTCCTCTCACCAGCAATACGCCTATGCCCTAGGGGGCATGGAGCCTGCAACAGAGTGTCCAGAACGACAGGGATACCCAAGCCAGCCACAGAATTACCCGGGATCCGGTGCCTCCCATCCGGGTCTGTATCCTCCAGCGGCAGGAGAGCATTACGCGAAGTCGCAAACCAGCTTTCAAGTAGTATCAGACGCTTCCACTGAAGGTAAAATGCTGCCACCTGGGTCTATACCACAATAGCGTCCCTTTCGAGTGCCAGCATCTGCCTATTTTGGATGCAGGAACTCTGTAGTCCTCTGATAACTATCAGGACGTTGTGTCAGAATACGGTTACTGTCAGCTTTCCGGATGTCATACAAGCGGCATGTTCGTCAGCTCGGATGCGTTGATTTGTTTCAGAAGTAGACCTCGAACTTGACCAAATTATGTACCATGTCAATTTCTAATGCTCACCACTGCTAGCTCGCGTCACCATGTCATAATCATGACTTGTATTATACTGCCTGTCGTTTCTTTGTCAGTTAGTCTCATCCTTAGTTTGCGTCTGGTGGAACATCGCCCATGCGTTTGCTTTCGCTGACTGTAATTACAGATTCAAACATCAAGGATTCCGTGGATGATGTCGGCTGCCTTCTTTCCAATAGCATACCAGATGGCTTTAATTTTACATAAATGATAACAAGAGAGGAGAGATGTACCACACATACTTGTATATCAGCCGCGACAAGAATGGATATAATTGAGATAACGATGCGCAGCTTCTGAGTACCAGACACTGAGTATTATCAAGACACATGACACTTGGTTCATACCCTCAGTGATCATCGATATTTGACAGTTTCAGTCTCCATCCTCTCCGCCATAAAACTGAATACGCACATGTGTAGTCAAATCTATCTAATACTCAGATTCCAATAATTTGAACGCGGGTGCTTCGACCTGCTAGAGATCATCCTGCACTGTGAGACCAGCTGATAATGTTCCTGATGCCTTCTGCTCTTTTATTCTCTGCCTTGGAAATGAGGCCTACTATCGAAGTCACCGGAAAATACCTTCCACTTGCCTTGTGAGATTCTCGAGGGGCGTGGACTAATGCAGGCCACTTGCAACACCTGGTTCCGTAATGACAGGTTCAAGGAAGCAGACAAGCCGAACTCTACTTATGATTTTTAAGCCAGAAAATATTAGCCAAATTGAAAACAATTGGGTTTGGTAATAAATAAGTGGCTCCGAAAGAGCCTCACGCCCGGCCTGAACAGTCTAGGCAGAAAGATCGGAGTTATCGCAGCCGCCATGTGGCTTAGTCATCTTACATCTCGACTGCTTCATTCTCTCATCATCGTTGTTCGGTTCAGCCCAGCATGGCTTCAAACAAACCAAATAAGCTCGCATTTTTGTCAATGGCGGCCCCTGCGTCATATGTAGCAGGTCTCGGCAGAGGGTAAACATATTGAATTTGACGAGCCGTCGAGCTGACATTCCCTTAGTGCATCTGGTTTCACTACTCGATCAGATATCGGCCCTGCTCGAGAAGGACCATCTGCAGAAGTTATTGCGTAAGTCGATGTATGAGTACCGTTAGGGCATTTGGCTAAAGTCAAAATACAGGGAAGCGCAAGCAAGGCGAGGCGAAGAGCCAGAAGTTGACCCAGAAGCATTCCAAGATCCTGACAATGAGACAGGCCTCTTCGCTGGCACTGTATATGAAGCAGATGATGAGGAAGCCGATCAGATCTACGAAGGTGTTGATAATGAAATGGACAAGCGCAGAAAAGCCCGGAGGTTAGTGCATTGTTACTCTACTTTTTCTCCCGTGTTCAATGGCATTGACACTTTTAGGGAAGCCCGTGAGGCTGAAGAGCAAAAGGCTATTCGCGCCCAGCGACCCAAAATTCAGACACAATTCGCTGATCTCAAGCGTGCTCTCTCCGTAGTGACAGATGAACAATGGGAGAATATCCCCGAAGTTGGTAACCTCACTAAGCGTCGCAAGATACGAGACCTTGGGAGGACATATGCGGTCCCTGATAGCGTCATTGTGGGTGACCGTGATAGGGCAGGATTGGAGAACTCTTTGGACGTTAGGCAACAACAGGTTCGTATTTACCCTGATTCTGCCTGAATTATAACTCATTTAAATGCAGTATGGTGGCTTTGAGACCCCTGCAGATACTGGAGCATTAACCAATCTTGTGGAGATGGGTCAGGCACGCGATAAAGTTTTGTCTCTGAAGCTCGATCAGGTAATCCTGTTCACATTGCAGTATCTAAGGCATTACTAACATAACTTCCAGATATCTGGCACATCCTCCATAGCTGGTTCATCTTCATCAATTGACCCGAAGGGCTATCTTACGGATCTCAATAGCGTTGTTCTAAAATCTGAAGCCGAAATCGGCGATATTAAGCGTGCTAGGATGCTCTTCGATTCCTTAGTCAAGTCTAATCCAAAACATTCTCCGGGATGGATTGCAGCTGCTTGCGTAGAAGAGCATGCAGGCCGTATGGTAGCGGCGCGAAAACTAATCAAGGCAGGCTGTGAGCACTGTCCCAAGAGTGAGGATGTGTGGCTCGAAGCTGCTCGACTTCATGTATGTCGTTTCTTTCCAATCAAATTAGATGTCTTATCAAGTCTCTCGTACAATTCCAGAACAATGACGACGCCAAGATCATCCTAGCAAATGCCGTCCAGCATGTAGGCCAAAGTGTGAAAGTTTGGCTGACTGCCGCCAGTCTGGAAAGCGAACTCAAGGCAAAGAAAAGAGTTCTCAGGAAAGGTAAGTCTGACGAGCACTAGTCGCGCCGACATCATATTGACTTATAATATCTATTGCAGCTCTGGAATCTATTCCAAACTCTGTGCGATTATGGAAAGAAACTGTCAACCTCGAAACTTCTGCTGTTGATGCCCGCATTCTTTTAGGTCGCGCTGTCGAGGTGATTCCGCAGTCAGTAGAACTCTGGCTTGCTCTTGCACGTCTAGAAACTCCTAAGCAAGCCAAAGCCATTCTGAACAAAGCGCGCAAGGCTGTCCCTACAAGTCACGAAATATGGATAGCCGCCGGTCGGTTGCTTGAGCAAGAAGCGGAAGCCGCCAATAAGAGCCCGGCTGAACGTGCCAAGGAGCTTGAACTGGTGGATAAGACGATTGAGGCCGGCGTAAAGGAGCTCAGAAAGCATCAGGTGCTGTTGACGAGGGAGCAGTGGCTAAAAGAAGCCGAGAGGTGCGAAGTAGAGGCGTCCCCGAGAACGTGTGAAGCCATTATCAAGGCGACTGTGAGCATGGAAATCGAAGAAGAGGATAGGTTCGACACTTGGACCGGTGATGCAGAGTCTGCAGAGTCTAGAGGGCGCATAGGAACTGCTAGGGCTATCATTGCATATGCTCTGCGAGTCTATCCTGATCGTAAGGCATTATGGAGACGTGCAGCAGACCTGGAGAAAACTCATGGAACTAAGTACGTAAAATTTCGCCAGTTCACTGTCTATGTTCTGACTAGCAATTATCAAGGGAATCACTCGAAGAGATTCTTATCCGTGCCGTCCACCATTGTCCTCAGGCAGAGGTATTGTGGCTCATGTGGGCAAAGGAGAAGTGGTTGAGAGGCGATGTTCCAGGTGCTAGAGAGGTCCTGGAGAAGGCGTTCGTGGCCAACCCTGAGAGCGAAGCTATTTGGCTTGCGGCTGTCAAGTTGGAAGCCGAGAATGGTGAATTAGGGGTGGCTCGCGAGCTCCTTGTTCGAGCACGTACTGTTGCGGACACCGAAAGGGTATAGTTAGCACGTTAATTTTCTTGAACCATAGCTAATACTTTTCTGTTCACAGATTTGGATGAAGTCAGCTGTCTTTGAGCGTCAACAAGGCCAAATATCTACTGCATTATCAACTCTCGGCACTGCCCTGTCCAAATACCCCAAATTCGCCAAGCTTTATATGGTCCAAGGGCAAATTCACCAATCACAGAAGGATTACTCTGCTGCTCGATCATCTTACGCAGCTGGCCTCAAAGCATGCCCTAAGGAAGTCACATTATGGATTTTAGCGAGCAGGCTCGAGGAGGCAGATGGGAAAAGCATCAAGGCCAGAGCATTGCTCGAGAAGGCACGACTAGTCAATCCTGCCAACGACCCTCTTTGGGCTGAAGCGGTTGGTGTTGAAGAAAGATCGGGTGGTGCTGCACAAGCCAAGGCAGTGCTCGCCAGGGGTGAGAGCTGTTTTTTGATATGACTTGAGGCATTGCCTGACTGGGTGTCTTTCGCATCTCTTTCCTACAGGTCTGCAAGATTGTCCGACATCGGGGTTGCTCTGGTCACTATCAATATGGGCAGAGCCACGGCCAACCCGAAAATCCCGATCCGTGGACGCTCTCAAGAAGTCTGCTGATGACCCATTGATCATCTGCACGGTCGCTAGACTATTTTGGGCTGAACGTAAAATAGAGAAAGCGAGGCAATGGTTTAGCCGAGCAGTTGCGACAAATCCAGACTTGGGCGATTCTTGGGCCTGGTGGCTCAAGTTCGAGCGTCAGCACGGCACAGTGGTTTGTTAAGTGTTAGATTATTAATCGAGCTTACTGACGCAGTGCGAACAGGAGCAGCAACAAGAGGTCATCAATAAATGCGTCACAGCAGAGCCGCATCATTCGTCAGTCTGGCAGTCAGTAGCCAAGGACCTACCAAACACAGGGAAGAGTACCAAACATATTTTGGAGCTGGTGGTTGATGCGTTGGAGTAGATGTGATGTTTATTATTGATTTCTTTCCGTCTTCCTGAACTGTAGCGATTCTGTACGATGGGATGCTTATAATCAATGCTATTACAGTGACTTCAAGCTATAGAGAGCCACTTGAAGTATTTGTGCAAGATCAGTCAGCGCTGCCCCACACACTTGTAGGGTACAAAACGATTCAACGCACATGCCCAAACAGTTTTCTATGAACCTGCATAGTCGATGATTTAGCCATCATCGCTCCCTTCGTCCTCTGAGTCATCTTTCTTCTTCTTCTTTTTGGCGGGCTTCTCCCTCCTAAATAGCGCTGAGTACGATAAGATAAATACGACGCCGTAACATACGTCTTCTTTTTCGTGGTCTTCTCTTCACTCTTCTTCTTACTCTTGCTCGGCTCTTCACGTTTCTCGGTTTCTATCGTTTTCAGTCGCTCACTGAGAAGCTCGATGCCAGAGAGGAATAAATCCCATTGCGAGGGATTAAGGGTGATGCCTTTCCTCCCTGGTTTTATATTCCCGTTCTTGTCAGTGTAGTACTGTTGAAGGTAGCGTTTGATATCAGTAATATAATACCACGCAAATCCTTGCCTCGCGAATGTTCATTTGGGCGGTTCCTTTGAATATGTTCACGGTCGCCCGCTTCATGTTCCCCAACTACATATCTCCTGTTGAGCGCATCATCGGGGACAGCGATGCATGTCACTCACGTCGAGGTAATAATTCCCTTCCTCGTCTTTCTTCAGTTGGTCGTTCGGTGGTTGGGAACCGGTGTCGGACGCATCTCCGTCGCGTTTGACCTTGTCAATCACAGTATAAAAGCGCGTCAAACTCGACAAATATCCTTTGAAATACCTTTTTCGTTGCGACATTTTCCTCTTCAACATCTGCAGAGCGCTTTGACATGGTGATGCTCGTGGACAGGGGGCTGAAAGGTCTGAAACCGTATTAGTCGTAGCGAGGGTCCCACGTGGGTCCACGTGGGCGTCAGACCATGACCCCGCCTGCTTTGCCAGTCTCAAGCCTACGGGAACATCTACTTTCTTCCCTAAGCTCTCTTCCAGGCTCACGTACGTTTCATTTGCACACCCTCGTATCCTCGCCTAGGAAACCTGCACAGTCGCTCTTTCCATACGCCTCTCCGCGGCCGAAATGTCTTGTACAAGACGTTTTGATCTTGCTTTCAGAGCAAGTCGCGTCTCCTGAAGCTGAGCAGGCTATGTCTTCATCACAGAATAATTCTGAAACAATTTTTGCATCTCGGACTTTCGTTTGTGCTATCGAGGCGTGTGTATACGCGTTTTCTGCGAACGACTCTACAGTTCTGTATATCGCCAAAGTAGACGGGACGGGACAAGGTGTTTTTCCTTCGCCTACCTCTACCCTTGTACGAGCATTTCTTGGGTTTTACGCTTCGCCTCGAAGCCCTGTTTTTACAAAGCCGACTACGCATCACTTATGGATTCACTTGTTCGCCCGGTCTCAGCGACAGTACCTTTTCCCAAACTCCGCGGACCATCCTAATAAGAAGCCCCTGGGCGATGTGGCTCTATGTAAATGGTGGAAAAATCTTCTGGGACATGTTGCTAAAAATCTTGAGGACACAAATCAAGTGACTACAGGTGAAAACATTCGTTCTATGTCAAGGTCAGAATTATTTGCTAACATAATATACCACAGTACAATCTACACGTCTGTACTATTTGCTTCCAGGCCAAAGTGAACAGGAAGCGATGTACTTATTGCGAGAAGCTCAAGCCCCTCCTGTTGGATGGATATATTCACACCCATACGACATGCATGCAGAGACAGAACTCCCTTTTCCTTCGGATACACATGACAAAATATCTCCTGAAGGACGTGGTTCTCGACCGCTTGCCTCTTTGATCCCGCATTTTGAAGACGATCCTAAAAGCCGGTTCCTCGACGAGCTTGCGGCCACAAGTGAGGAACACGCGGTTGCAGTCCCTGTCCCAACCCCCAAAAGGAAAAGACAGAAGATTAAAGGAGATGAAAGCGGTCATAGCACCTTGACAAACAATCACTACGCCATCGAGCATCGTACAGAGGAAGTGGGTGAACCATCCACACAGTTGCCCCGGCCGCCTGAAATTGTCTTTAACCCACCCTCCTCATCGCCCTACGGAGAGCGATCTCCGCCTTCGCGCCCGTCTACGCCTAAGCCTGTCGAGTCCAGTAGCTCTCCCCTGCTTTCCCCCCATACTCCTGACTTGCCGACATTTCCGGGCTCTCTCGTTTTACCTCGAACACCTCTCCCCCAGCCGTTGCGAACGGCTGGTGCATTTCAAACGCCTGCTTCGTGCGGGACTCCCCAGACGCCGCGGACTCCTCGTCGACCAAAATCAGACCTCGACACAACTTCCTCCTCCGAGTTTTGGGAAAGAATGTCATATCGCCAGGAATGTGCGCAGGGTGCTGTGACTGGCTTCTTCGTAGCGATATTCTCGCAACGACGCAACACCGCAACGACCGATGATATGTCCATCAATGCCTTACCGTTACCTTCAAACTCTCAAACGAAGTCGACATCATCGGATCCCAATTCTTCTGCAGACGTCGCTCCCCCACTTCTCCTGCAAGGTACTGTCCCTCATTCCTTGGTTAAAAGAGTGATGTCTTCGCTCTTGACTGGCGTTGAATTTTCGTCGACGGAGCGTGCTCACAAGGGTACTCAAGTGATAGAGACAGCCATCGAAGGATTGTGCAAGGGTCTAGGAGACGTGAGCAGTGAGCTTCCAGTGAAAGAACCTTCGGGTAACGACGAAGAGCAACCAGCGAAGGAGACAGGGACTGGAGATAACCAAATATACAGGGTGCATATCTACGCCTCGCTTTCAGTATCAAATACTCCACTGGCTCAAAAATCTTCGAACAACCCAGGAGCTGTCGCTTCCGATACCAATCCTGTGAATGTGCTAGGAGTCAGAAGGAAAAAGAAACGGGAATGATGGAGATATAGAGGGTAGAAAACCATTTTGTTCCTGTTATGCTTTCCTGCATTTGCTGGAAAAGGTTCAATGAGCTTTCGAATATTCCTATTTATGGCCGGTTCCAGCTGAAAGTCGTGACTCGTGGTTCCGATCAACGGCGACAGTCCAAAATCTGTCACCAGAGCTAGCAAGATTGCCTTTCTTCCAAATGGTTGTGTGTGACATAGGCCATCATTTGATCTGCAAAATATATAGTGCTAACCACCAGAGGAATTTCAGGGATTTTGGGAGACAATTCTTGCAATTCTTGCAATCTTCGATTGGTAAGCCCACCATTTGCCACGGGTCCCGGCCAGTTTGCGTGAACCTCAACAAATTGCATGATAGACACTGCCCTCCTAGTAGGTCTTGAAGTTACCCAATGGTGCTCCTGAACAACACAGTAGGCTCATTAAGACAGTGGAGAATCTCGAGGCACTTGAGAAAGCAGAGACGGCAAGAGACAAGCTTCTTGCAGAAAACCTTTGTCATCGTGATTTGTCATAATCGCCATGCTGTCGATTCCCACCTGCCGAACGTCTACCTCACCTTAATTATCCTACAAGTAGCTCTTTCCATCGAGGAATCTGAGGCGGATTTCCTCTTTCTTTTAATGCTTTCTCGCTCCATAGAGAAGAATCGACGCATACTTTCACGGAAACCCAATCTTCTGTGTTGCTTTGGCGAGCATATACCACAACGAGGATTCATATCCAGTTCGCCTCTGAAAAAAGCGAAGCATGGCTGGGCCAGGCGCATAGGATACGTCGCCTTTGCTGGCACGACCATATACATTTTTGATCGCAAATTCAATGCCTCCTCCATAGGCAGGAACGTTAGAACGCTTTACACGGTTTGCGGTACTTGTTTGGCATGTTGATCTATGCTAAACAGTAAGTCACTTAGGGTGCAGTTGTTGCCGCAGACTACAAGCTCAATTTCCAACCTGGCCAGGCGGATAGAATAATGGCTCTCCATGAACGCGTTGCGGAGAGGTTATACAATCTACTGGTCGAGAACGGTGGTTTATACATTAAAATAGGTAAGACACATCCCATATTCATTGTTACTTGTCACTAATATTGTGCAGGACAGGCATTGGCAGCAAACACTGCCCTCCTGCCGGCCCCTTTCCAAACACGTTTTAGTAAACTTTTCGACGATGCCCCGCAGGTGCCTTACACTGATATCGAACGTGTTTTTATGGCCGAATTCGGGCGGCCACCACAAGGTGAAAATGGTGTATTCGAGGAGTTCGAGGAACGCGCTGTTGCGAGTGCAAGTGTGGCACAGGTACATCGTGCGAAGCTCAAGGGGCTGACTAGCGTCGACGATACCGACAGGTGGGTAGCCGTTAAGGTTCAGAAACCAGCCGTGAGTCAGCAGGTTGAGTGGGACTTGGCTGCTTACCGGGCAATGATGTGGATGTATGAGAAGTAGGTTTCGTGATTTTTCAAAAAACCGCGACAGTGACATTCAAATGTATATCTAGTTGGTTTTTCGACTTACCCATATATTTTCTCGTCGGTAGGTTCCGAAACATTCTATCTTGTCTAATCGACATTATATGGCTGCAGACTTTGTATCTTCACACTTACGCCTCGAGCTTGACTTTTTGAACGAGGCACATAACGCACAACGAACTGCGGCACTCATCGCTTCAGAGCCCAAGCTTTCAGGAAAGGTTTATGTCCCCAAGGCATAATTATGTTTCTTGGCTATTCTGTCTTATAGTAACATTACATTCCTACAGGTCTATGATGAGTTTACTACTGGCAAAGTCATGACAGCCGAATACATCCACGGCGTGAAGCTGAGTGACCGTCGCGCAGTCCGGCGCCTTATTAATGGCGCGCCCTCGTCCTCCGATTTGCAATCTATGACCGATCCGGATCCTGCAGCCATTCTGAACTGGGACGGCTCCTCATCTCCTGCCTATTCCTCCAAACCCCTTCGTGGTGGTGCACGATCGATAATGGAGACACTTGTGTCACTTTTCAGTGTTCAGATATTTCAGTGGGGGTTTGTTCACTGTGATCCACATCCAGGGAATATCATCATCCGGCGGCTAGTACCCAGTAACGAACCGCAGCTAGTGCTGATTGACCATGGATTGTACGTATCTATGCCTGATGATCTCAGGAAGGATTATGCACGACTTTGGAAGGGTTTACTGAGTAGTGAGATGAGTGAGGTGAGAAGGGTTGCACATAGGTGGGGTATCGGGAAAGAGAGCCTGGATTTGTTGGCAAGTGGTGTCTTACTAAAGCCTTGGAGAGCCAAAGAGCGGAAGAATGATAATGAAGGTGAAATCTATTGGGCTACTATCTTCGGTAGCTTTCCTCTGACTGTGATTTCTGTAGTCGAGAAGAAGCTAGACTCATACGAGAGGAGTTTGATTATGAAGGAGAAGCTGAGGCAATTTTTGATGGACACGGAGCGATTCCCGAAGGCACTGGTTTTCTTATCGAGAAACATGCGAATGGTACAAGGTATGGAACTTCCCTTACATAACTTAGCCTTAAACCTAGTTGCTCACCTACGTTGTTTGTGATTGTAAGGCAATAACCAAGCGCTCCAGTCGCCTGTGAACCGTGTGAAGATCATTGGGTACTGGGCATCCCGCTCTCTCGCGACGGCGCACAACCTCTCTCTCTCTCAGCGTCTTCTCGGATACTGGCACCACGCCACATATGTTATGGTAATATTTGCGCTTGATGTCGCTTTCTGGTTTAGCAAGGTGCGTTTATTCAACCCCTTGCGTCATGGTATTGACTTCGATCATTCGACGTCTTAAAAGGTAAGACAATGGTTTAGAGGGGGATTGGGTGGATCGTTCGAGGATGAATTGGAGCAGGAGATGCGAAAGTTCTCTAAAGACAATTTGGGGGTTGAGTTGGGAGACAACGCCTTCCTCGGATGATCCACATGAGTATCACGTGTTTGTTCGAGTCCGAGGCAGTCACGAGTGCTTCTGCTCGCTTAGTTTATCCTTGTTTGACCTACGTAGCTACCCTAGGAATCCAGCTCAGTTTATGGTGCTCTCCTTATGAGGCTTGGACCAGGCCCAAAAAGCTTTCCCGGTCATTGACTTTCATGTCTTCAGCAGCTTCGAAAATGTGGACTGTGAAGACGCCGGTGCAGCTCTGAATGCATCCTGTTACATGTAAGAAATTTACATGTGTTTTTTTTTAAACACAGCTGCAACAATGGAATATGCTGATCTGTGGTGTCTCTTTATCACGGAATGGATGAGAAGGGGTTTCATCATATAACTTGAAAGCTTATATTAAAGTATCCTGTTTTGGCTGTTGGCTTACCAGGTGCTCAGTCCCTCCAGTCTAGCTTGCACTACACTTCTCCACACAGACATCCACGCACCCCCGCACCCCCTCATGACTCACCGGCTGCCGCCAGATCAGCCGGATTCGTGCTGACGGTCATGAAATTGCCCGCAAGAGGCTGACCGAGCCCAAACTGATCTGCAAACGCTGAAAGATTGAAGTTGGAGATATTCGGGGATATGGAGGTGGGAAAATCTAGAGGTTGACGATATAGCAACCAAACGTAACTGCATTGAAACTAATGAATGACAGAAAAACGGGTTTCACGGTGGAAGACGGGGTACTGACCGATGAGGGTCAGATGTATTGGGCGGCGTAGGTTGGCGGTAGTCACTTAATGCTGGGGTATTGTTCACGAGCGGCGTTCCAGCTCCAATGTCTTCGGAGGAGTGATCAAGGCGGAAGTTACCTCCCAAAAAGTGCCTGATTTGTGCATTCGTAGGTTGCTGAGGTGTGGGTGCATCGGGATCAACTGGCAAGCCACCCCAAATTATGGTTACGAGAGCATGACAGTGGCCAGGCTGATTAATACACGCTCACCCATGGCTACGATAAATGTCTCCTTGCTCAACTCTCCATCGTTTAAAGGGATAGACCAGGTTGGTCTGTTCTTCGTCTCTAGTGAATCGTGATCAGACTCTCACTCTGTATAAAGCTGATAGACAACTAACGAGGCATAGTGAAGTTCCTTCCTGGTGGCGTAACAGCCTTCAGTTGTCCTGTTTCAGGGACCGTATATATCACGTCTAGCAAGAATTTGGGATCGAACGATGTCAGGACATCTGGAACTATCCCAGCCTGGATGAACGCCCGCTTCACAGATTCAGGGGTGTCCTTGGCATAGACGAGAGCGGCTGGAAGAAGGGGAAGCAAGAGAGCAATACTGGCTCCACGCATTGCGCCACAACACAACGAGTGCTCGTAAGTGAAACAATCAGTAAGCCATCTTATACATTCAAACCACATGCAAGAAAGCTTCTGTCGTCAGAATTGTAATGGTGTGAAAAACTGCACACCGAAGCATGCTATGCCATGTGCATAGGTTGCATTGTACCAATAAGGAGCGTGGAGCGACCCGTGTTGGACACTTTCTGACTTCCATGAGAACCCGGGCTCAAAGGGTTTTCATTCACAGAGAACCGTGATTGACCCATCCCAGTGACAATCGGCGATGACCAAGGCAATCTGACAGTAAATATAGTCGACAGCCTCTGACCTCGACTAGACCGTGTAAATCAATCAAAGGAACTAAAGTTGCAGGGGCGAAAAAATAGCCATAAAAGAGGGGGTCCGAGTCGTGTGGGATCTGAGATCCTCAATACGTCCAGTCCTGATTCGTAGATGCAGGAATTCCCATATAGATCGTAACACCCAATCGGTGATGAGCCATCACTATTACGTTCAGAAGGGTGCAGTTAGAGTCACACAGTGGTGATGAATGAAATTATGGATGATGCTTTAATTCACATTTGGATCGCATTTACCACCAGTGTCGAGCTAGCTCGCCTCAACATTTCAATCACGGTACTGCAGGAATTACCAGGGGTGGTGGGTTGTTTGTAAGGTGCAGCCCACAGTCCATTTTCTCCCACTTTGGGCGTTATTAAAGCTAATCTAGACAGTTGGGAAAGTTGCGTTACAGTAGCTTCAGTTGATTTTTAAGCAGGGGTCCAAGAATCATGGCTCTCCCAGCCGACCCAAATTCGATTTTATAGAAGCCAATGCCAAGCAGCTGCTATGATGGTTATTCAAAAGAGCGCGGGAATAGTCGTCAGATTGGCGCTTGACATCGACCTCGTCAGTAACACATGTCCTGGAGTGGCATGTCGCCACGCCGTGCGCACCTGACTCAAAACGTGCATTGTGAGTATAAAAAATATTTGAGACATCTAGCAAGATGCCGCATTTGGATTGTTACGCTTGTTGAACTGAGCCCTCAGTGACACCATGTTTGCGATCAACTGGCAAAATGAGATCTGAAGAAGCAAGAACATCGTGTGCCACCCACAAGCGCCTATAGACTCCTGCGCATGTCGGCTGAAGAGCAAGTCCAAGAGACGGCATCTTCGACCTTCAACGTATTTCGACGTCTCTCGCGTCCTAGAGGGCGAGGTAACAACAGCGCCAGCGTCTCCTTGAATGGGCTGGAGTCATGCCAGGAGGTTGTAGCTGATTCAGAGAGCGCAACAAGGCCAACGTTGTTGTTCAAGCCTGCAGCATTCAAAAGGCTAAAGTCTCAACTAGGGAAGAGACGGGGTCGCTCGAAAGAAAAAAGAAAGGCCATTGAACTGTCACCATCTCTCACACTTCAAAATGATGACTCTCCCATAATAGAGTCGATACCACAGTCAACCGAGACAACTGATGGACCAGTCGCGAAATGCGATGGGCCATCAGAAAGCATGCCTTCTCAAGACTATGGCGGGGAGTCACAAAATATTCCATCTGGTTATTGCGGTCAAGAGTCCGTTACAGAAAACGATGCTTCCACATTGAAGGAACCGATTGAGCGCGAGGAAAATGATCCTAGTTCCGTCGATGACTCTCGGACGATGTCCACAGCAAGCCTCGCTCATCGAATCCATGCCCTTCTCTCACTCCTTCCTTCCTCCTACAAACTGACTCCTGGGTATTTTCTGTTTCCTGGCACCTCAAACCGAGCCGGCGCAGCAGACTCGGCAAGCGCTGATTCAACATTTTTATCCCTTCTATCGTCCGCTTCTGTGATGAACGGATCCATTTCCAAGGGCCGAGAGAGCGTTTGGGCTGCTCTAGAGCGTCTGAAGTACTCACCTCACCCGCACCCAAAGGAAGAGCCGCGAGAGAGTGGCGAAGATATTGATACTGGCATGTCTCACGAGCACGAGGCGGGGGCTGCTGATGACGTCGATATGGCTAGCGTGATGATTTGCTGTCCTCTTCAGCCTACAGAAGACACAGAAGTCGAAATTGCGCGGTCCGAGGTTGTCTCCATTGACTTTGAAGGGGTATCTCATGGTGTAGGGCCTTCCTCGCAACCGAACGAGCTGGGTGCGGGTATCATTGCATGGTCTTATGGAAAACAAAAAGGCAATGGGAAATACAAATTATCAGAGACTATACCTCTGGCTGACAAAGCCTTGCCCCCACCGCCACCGAAAATCAAGGAAGTACGGGTGTGGTACCCGAGCCGGATCAAAGTCTCATTTCAAGCATTTTGGTGGGGCTACCGCATGTCAATAGCTATTTGAATCTGGTGTGTATAGTCTAATACATTGTATAACAGATATCTTCCCCCTCCAGTAATGCGTGTGCTTAGCGACAAATCACTCGAGGCTGCAAAGCGAGCGGCGATGATAACGGCTGCTCTAACGTGGCTCGTATCGCACTTTCCAACTGGCATGTTACCTCCCCCAATGAGAGCTGTTGTAGGTGTAATCAAACAAATAGGTGCGATGTCGAGCAATTCAATGTTGGCTAATAAAAACTAATCATTTGTGCCATAGTCCCCATAATGGGCTACGTTGGGGGGTTTATTGCGTGGTCGTGGAACACTATTCAAGGCTTTGATAAGGGTATGTGTTTGTACTAGCATCGATTCCTTGGCGTGGATTAACATTTTTCCATTGTAAGGGCAAGGTGTTACTCT
Source organism: Cantharellus purpuraceus (assembly GCA_025174535.1). Taxonomy (NCBI): domain Eukaryota; kingdom Fungi; phylum Basidiomycota; class Agaricomycetes; order Cantharellales; family Hydnaceae; genus Cantharellus; species Cantharellus purpuraceus. The sequence goes on from JALBUN010000049.1 coordinate 1,607,946, forward strand.
GTCTGCGACGTGGCTCCTCCCCATAGCGCTAATCCCTGGTACATGGTTTTATGTGGAACCACCCGAATCTCCGAATAGCGGTAATTTTTCAAGGACGTAAATGTGCCCCCCTCTGGCTTGGTCTCTTGGCAATCGCAACCACATCCATTATAGCTGTCTTCGTCTCTTACTATACGAGCTTCCCTCTCATTCCATACTGCATCTATTGTTTGTACCTGCTGCGCCATGCTGTATGACTATCACTGTACTGTCATTGTCTGTCTCAGATGACTTATCGCTGACTTCGATGCCTAACCCTTATTATGAACAATCCAAGTATCGCCGTCGGTAGATACTGTATTACGTAACCCCTACTATTTTCGGCTCATAGCCTGTCTTTATTCACCATACTCGACGTTCATGTCCTCCACACAAACCACGGCATCCCCACTCGCCATGGGGGGGACAATCCTCCTCCGTCCCAGGCCAGCTAAACGCAACTCTGGCATACTTGTACTCGTGCCTCTTCTTGCAGAGTTACCCTCAGAATCCCGTTCGTCAATGCTGAGGGTTATTGCAGGGACAGAATCGCCACAGAAGCCACAGACGCTTTCTGTTCCCCCTTGTACAGACTCACAGAAACCGTCGTTGATTGCGGGTTTGCCGTACAAAAGACACCCGTGTGCGAGGGTGACCGGCGAGCCGCCCTGTGTGTCGCTTGCAAACTCAAGATCACCACAACATAGAGTTGCTGCGGAGTCACGGCCGTCGTGTCCTACATTACCAGACACACCATGCAAGCCGGTGAAGGGTTCGTTGTGCCAGCCAGAGTCCTTTTATCTACATTCCGCAGCTGCAAGTGCACCTCATAGGCCTCTGCCTGAAAAAGCTCGTAAACCTTCGTCTCGGTCTCCTAAGACAATCACACTTCCTGCAGAAACATGGTTCAGGGTGCTCACATTCGTGTTTGCGGTGCCGCCAGGAAGTGTTGGGATCGCGGAGAGGCGGGCTAGAACGGGGCTTATGAGTGTATCGAAGACTTTCAAGGTAGGCCTCTCTTACTGGTTTCTTTCCTTTATTGCCAATTCTCGCGCTTTGTACTGGATATATGGACTGACTGTTACTCTCAGAATCTCGTATCACCACTATTTTACGCTTACCCCCACTTGAGTACACCGTCGACACTCACTCAGTTCGCAGACGTCCTGCAAGCATCTGACCGCGCTTGGGATTCTCTTCGACGTATTCCTTATTCCACTCCTGGCCGATGGGTGCAGGCACTTGACCTCAGCCATGTATCGTGTACGACTCCGGCAGAGCGACTTGCAGTAGACACGATGCTCACACATCTGTTCCCGCTGACGCCTTTCCTCGTGCGCCTTGTGTTGAATAGCACCGTGCGGATGAGCAGGCGAGCGATGACAGCCTTGGCGACCCGTGAAGGTGCAGGCTTGCTGAGGGTGCTCAAAGGAATCAAATGGGAGGGGGTGGCAATGACAGTTTGGAGTGCTTCGAAGGAAGACCCGCTTGTGGCCCTGGTAAGAGCCAGTGTAGGATTGGAGGAGCTGGAGGTGTTTGGTCCGGGGTTGCAAGACGATGAGGCGGAAGATGAACTTGCGATATCGCAATTGAACACTCCGCCCCCGACACCTCTTCCGCCCCTATGCCTTCCTAGCTTACATACACTCATGATTCTCTCGCTTCCGAGATCTCCTCTCCTCTCATACCTCGTCCGATCGCCCCTCCCCTCGCTCCGCCACCTTATGGTGACCCCTTATGATGGTGTCCCATCGGCATTCACGTCGGCCCTCGTGGAAACGCACGGTGGAAGGCTCCACACGCTCGCCTTCCATACGCCGAAGATGTGGCCCCCCGTGCACGCCTCCACGCCTCCAACACTCCTACACACATCTCCCAACCTCCGCGCACTCTCGTTAACCTTCCCGCTGCCTGCGCTTACTGCCCCGCCACCCGCGCCAGCGACGGGCCATCCCCTGCGGGTGCTGTCGCTCCCCCGTCCTGATCCGGCGTACCTGTACAAGCTGGAAGCGTGGCTGTACCTAGGACTGCTTCAGTGCCTGGAAGAAGTGCACATGCGGGAGGTGAGGTGGCTTAGAGCGGGACTATCAAGTCAGGCAGCGAAAGCGGGAGTGCAGGGGGACATGAGGGAGTGGAAGAGACGACTAGGAAGGTGGAGGGTGAGGGTGATGGACCTCACTGGGAGGGAGTTGTCGTTTTAGGTTTTGTGCTTTTGTTTGGATATGCTTTGGATCTCAGAGGACATGTATAGTTTTCTGCTTGTTTACTGCTTGTATTTTGGTCGTGTTCGAGTTTGTTTTCATTTTTTCTCTATGCCTCCTTACTCACATCAGATACTCACACCACTCATACTCCCACCTCACTGTACACGTACGCATGTCATCACGTCCTCGAGTAGCTACTTCCCGATCAAAATATACCCTCAGTATTTGATTTATTGGTCAACTCGAACACTTGTGGTTGCACTGTTTATGTCGTCAGGGCCAATATTTTGTCATCCGAAAATTCTGTGCACAGGGATTTCTTCTCATCCCTCCAACTTGCTAGAAGGGGGTACAGTGAATACTAGGTGGCGCAGTGAGGGAGCGTGCTGAAGTCGATCTCAACCTTGTGTCGAGTAATTATCGTCTTGCTAGTACAGTGGATGCTCCGTGACGCCACTCAACAAACGCTTCTCCTCGACATCTCGAGCCTGCGTAGGATTTTGACTCTCTATGCCAGTCGTTCGTCATATGGACTCTCGTTGAGTGTTGATCAAGCCGAGTTATGCGCTTGGGATCCTCGGACTACAGAGCTTGGTGAAGCGAGTAGGGTTCAATTGAGCGGCAGGGGGAGAAGAATTATATGTATATGGGGGAGGCGACTGGCTAGTAGGTGAGGTCAAATCATACTGTGGCAGAAGAAACCATTTGTTTCGACTGGTACACACTGTGTGTCCTGATCTGCTATATGCCGCTAGTAGGATGGCTCACGGCCTCTTCACACGTATGGCACACAACCTGAAGCCCAATCTGGCATGCTCACTTCACAGTTCTAGCACCACAGTATTCATGTACAATGGGATGAGTAAAGATCGAAATCTATGTTTAGACGGTCGTACATGGCACAAGTGGTGATGGTCTGAGCTAGATATCTCTGAGAAAAAACGCATAGGGAGGGCAGTTACGCTAAGCAAGAAGTAAGGCAAGCATATGTGTGGAAAAGGCGAGAAGGCTTCTTCGTGACCGGTACGTCAGATATCGATCTGCTCTGCAATCAGGCGCTTTGCAGACTCAGACCGTACTTTGAACGAGCATTTAAACGGGTCTGGCTCCCTGGGCATCAAGCCAGTCAGTCCACTATTCTATTTTTATAAGAATGTAACTTACATTATCGAACCTGCAGCAGTGTACGTTCCTGCAATCGGTATCTCATCGCCATTGGCATCCCTGGCTGGGGATATGTCGAATACTTTCAAAACATGAACTACTAATATAAAAATCGTTTTCTCTGCCAAGAAACGACCGGGACACATCCTGTTGTTCGTAGATCAGCGACGCATCGTTCCGTATGAGTGGGAGCAGAAATAGACATGCCGTCTCCCGTATCCGTACTGAGCGGTGGGTACAATGACACCTGGCTTGAGGAAACGCTCTGGTTCAAAATTATCAGGTCTGGGGCCATAGGTAGCCTCGTTGTGGAGGATGCCCCTTAATGGAAGATGCAGTGTGTGAGAAATGAACCTCCTCAACTGACACAAAGCTGGAAGAACATACCACGCGTTCCCAACAACGAGGCTTCCTTTTGGTAAGAAATATTCCTTGTATATATCATTGCTTGACAGCACGTGGGGGATGGCTAGTGGCAGTACCGGCCGCCATCTCTGGATTTCTTCACAAAGAGCACTGACATAGGGAAGATTTGCACGATCCTCAAATGTCGGGAGGCGGTCTTCCCCAATTACGGCGTCGAGCTCTGTTTGGGCTTTCCACTGAGTTTCGGGGTAAAGAAGCATAGCAAGTATGAAACTTGTGAGCACAGTGGCACTCTGTCGGTCAGAAAATGGATGTTAAGGAAGGAATGCTTCACACAGCCTCGCTAACTGGTACGTACTGTTGCAGTTCCTGCAACATATGCCGTACCACCTACATTGCGGATGATTTTTTCTTCATCATCTGCGTTGTTATGACCAGATAGTTTCTTCAGAGCAGAAGCCACAACCGAAGGTCCACCCGTTCCCTCCGCCTCAATAGCATCATTAAAGTATAAGCCTCCCTTCACTGGCCACAAGTGGACTGATAACTCACAAGTGCATTCTTAACCACCATGAACGGTGCCGTCATCATCTCCATTGTCGGTTCGCGCCATGTTTTTGCCTTTCTTTTGAATCCCGCACCAGGCATCCACTCTGGGACGTGTTTCACTGATGAAAGTATCAGTTGGGATCTGGAGGTCCCGCAGAGGCTCACAGATGGGAAACATATCAACCAGAAATGCTCCTGGAACAACAGCCTCACTCGCGCCATCTTGGGCCAAACGCGCGATATAAATGTAACGGTCGTTCTTGGGCTGTAGCTGAATGCCATACAAGACCTGCCAATGGACCAAAACGGTCACCGGGACATGTCACGACGAAATACGTTTTCAAGCTTACCTCCATGACAACAGCAGCAGCGAGGTGTCTGAAATGGTCCACGAAACCATCGGGTTCGTCATGGATTTTCTGCAATGCTAGCCTGCGGAAGGTCAATCGTCCCGTGAAAATCATGCATGCAGCAAAACGACTCTCACCGCGAGTGTCTGAATTGTATCTGATCATACGCGGTGACTTCCTTAGGATTGAAATACTCATAAAACAACTTGCGATGCCGTCGCCAGTGGTGTCCATATTGCATGAAGGCAAAAATGTGGTCGAATCCCGTCCTGAGCGCATGAATCAATACATTTGACGAAAAAAGAGGAGCAGAGTATGGGGATACGGACAAGGAGAACATTTCCAGTACGGGGCGGTCGGCGTACAGTGACGATCGGCTTTCGAATAAGTCATGGGCCACCTCCAAAGAATTTATATAAAGCACCGAAACACCTAAGGCGCTCATATGAAAAAGATCCCCTGTGTCTCTTTAGAGATGCATCGCTTGCTGACGGCTAGAGTGATTGTACCGTATTGCTTGCCCCATTTTGTGATGTTCTCCCATACATGATGGGAAGACAACTCCGAGATGTTTCCGAGGAGAGATGTTGCACGAGGGCCTGGCGGCAGACGAAGACCTATTCATGCATGTCACCATAAGGCTGTGGCTCAAAGTAGCCTAGGGATTGGAAAGACCTTTGGGGATATGTTGTGTCCGTTTGGTCATACAATAGACCAAGAAAGATCCAAGGACACACGAGCTGAGGGTGAGAGTGAGTGTATCGATTGAGCGCAGCGTTTTGACTAGCATCATTGTACTACGATGCGCTAGATCCGCACTAGAGTCTGGAAGTCGTGCCCCTCTATTGAATATGGACGGTAGAAAGCGATCAAGTGGTTCCACCCACTATGTGGAACAACTGGCACTGATATCATTACTGAAAAGATTCAGTGGGTTTCTACGAATAGGTTCAACTCGAATACCGACTGAAACTCTGTGACTAGATGCCTGAGCCTGGCAGCTTAGCGCTGCAGCTTAAACTCCAGCTTCAAGGCTATATAGTTTCGATTAGCCGAAGTGAGGCAGAGGAAGATTGAAGGCTGGTAGTATCGCTGCGACGGTTTGAAGGTTTAAAAGCCTGCCCAGGCTCGAGTTCAGCCAGGCAACCAACCTATTCACGGATTCTATTAAACCTTGCTTGACAGATCTTATACTTGCGTATCGATCTCAGTGCACCTGATAGGAGTTTCTTTGGACAAGTATATCTTGCTTGCTTATTGAGTGCTAATGCACATAGGAACCCCTGACCATGGTCGGCACAGACCTCATAGGTTATAGTAGTTGAGATCTTCCTGGCAGTGGCGAAATAAGATATCGGACGAAAAATTTCAAAGCCTCTGCTGTAAGTAAGCTTATTATTGTAAATTCACCGGGTTACTATAACCGGTGTAAAAACTCTATGTTGAACCTATCTAACGCGCCATCTGGGGTAGTGGGTTCGGCGATTTTGATAAGCTTCTGGGCGAATCTTCCAGATGGATTTATGTAACCGGTTGACCAGTCCTAATCAGTTACCAAGTGGTGATTCGAGGACTATATCTATTTGTGTCGGAGAGAATCATCTTATCGCACCACTCTCCTAATACATAAACCAACTAAGTGTCAGTGACATCGGGATGCTTCCTCGGGGAGGGTCCCGGTTACTCCATACGCGATGCCCGCATAAGCTATTCGCCGGGCCAACATCCCTGGAAGGTGCTGCCAAATGGATAGGCTCAGCATAGATTTAGTATGCCGCCGTTTGTAGCGTAAGATACAGTGTGTGCTTGATCTGTCACTGGTTTGCATGGTCATATCAAAATGAACCCTACGAGTTGTTCAAGGAAAGAAGGGAGGGTATGGAAGACGTGAAAATTGCGTTCTTCATTGTAGGTGCATCAGATACCAGCGTGACCCGATATGCGGATGCTGATCATACAGCGAATGGTCATTTAATTGGATCTGGCTCCCAGAGTGTTGCATAGCCTTGATGACAGGAGAGACTGGAGTTGGTTCTTGACTGGAAAATGGATCTGGAGATGGGATGACCAAAACAATGCCCCTGAAGAGAAGGTACCTCTGATGTATTGCTCTAATGTGATATGGATTTGACCCAAAGATTAAATCCCACCAAAATGCACATATGCAGTGTGTTTCTGTAATACAAAGGATCCCTGATAAGCAGGGAATCACAACAGCTGCATGTAGCTGCTGCCAGCATCAACAAGTCAGCCAAACCTATGTATAATCATAGAAGCCAACAGAAGTCAATAGTGTGACCTGATAGGCCATGCATCAATAATAAAACAATCTCCAGATTCTGGGAGATTGGTGGGACTCTTGCTCACCGTCTATTAGACAGGGGAGTGAGGGGATAATAATATCCCCTGAATTCACATGTGCAACAGGCATGAAAACCTTCACACTGGAGCAACCCATTGCGCTGTAACTGGCATGTGTTGGGAGTAGGAGTACCATAAATTATGGTACTCACACTGCCATAAACTATGGTACTCACACTACCATAAACTATGGTAGCCAAGACATTGAAGAATACTTTGATGTCACCAACATTGAGTATTACAATGTAATACTTGGTACCCCATTTCTATGAAAGTTAGGAATATGCCTGGACTTTAATGGCCCAGGTCGAATCATGATGGGAACTGAAGAAGTCCCCACCCATGAAGAGCACAATATAGATGCTCTTCATACCCTGTCATGGGGTACAGACTCCCCATGAAAAGGGAGTCACAGCATGAGTAGATGATGCCAAGGGGGTAACTCAAAGAATGAGCTACCCACCACACAGTCATTCCCAAAAGAAGGACTATTTTCAGTAAAGGATCCCTGTTAAAGGCTGGAATGCTTGGGGGGTCAAAGGAATAACCAGAGTTTGGCTGCTAGTGGTGAAAGGGAGGGGACTTTACTGTTCCAGTTCAACCAGAGACAGAGTGGGGACAATAACTATTGAGTCACATTGAGTGGACTTGGCTTCAACTTGTGTGTTGCACCCCCTTGGATCATTGGTCCAATATTTCAGGGTTTGGAGTACAGAGTTGGATCAAGGATCCAGAGTTCGACTTGTCAAGAATGTACTTGTCAAGAAGCTAGCAACCAAGAAGTTAATGGGGCAAATCTTAGTTGATATACGAACTACTGTAATAGACAGAGAGTAGCTCATATAGGTATGTGGAGAATTGAATGCTGAAACTAAAACGATAAGACAATAAGACAGATATGGAGTACAACATGGAAAGGAGTTTGGAGTTCAGACCCAAGTCCGAACTGAAACTAAACAATATAAAAGAAGGAGGTTTGTTGTAACCCATAAGAAGAAGCTACTTATAAAGAGAACAATAATGGAGTTCAGGGTTGACAGAGGTGGAGTTGATGGGGATGGAGATGAAGGAGATGGAGGTCCAGAGTTCAGACTTGGTGTTACAGGATGTAACAATCCCCCAATGGAGTCCAACTAAGAACATGAGGCAGATAGCATCATCTCATGAAGGGTCAACTGCATACATGGCTGATCAGATCCCTTGATTGAGGGATCAATGGAAAGAAAAGTATGCTGACTTATTTGGCAGCATACCTCTAGAACTTCCCCCATACAGGGAAGTTAACCACAAGATTAATCTTGTGGATCCTGACAAGCAGAGAACCTCTATGATGTAGATGTTTGGATGTGGCTCCAGAAGGCCACTCCTAAAAAAGGTTCTTCTGTGTTCAGGAAGAACCTATGGACTTTGTTCCAGACTCCCAGCCACTGGGAACTATTAACCAGTGGCCATAAGTTTTCACCCACTAGTGGTGACACTTTCCATGCTTCTATTTCAGAAGCATATAATTGGGGGGGGGGGTCATTCCCCCAAAGAGCATAATGAGCTAGAACTTGCACTCTGGCTCAGGTGAATGGGAGGCATCACCCTGATCATGCTGCTATCCTGGAGGCATTTGCTAGTTGCATTGCCTCTGGAGAAGCATTCAATCAACCCACCAGGGTTGGTAAGTGAAAGCAAGAGACTCAAGAAGCCTCTCAAGCAGCCCATAAAGCTGTTAAATGCTCCCTTGCTGAGCATTTGGGTCATGCTCAGCTAGATCATGACCTTGACCTGTAAGGAATAGAGGAGGGAGGTAGGCAACAGTGAGGAGATTGAATAAATGTGTGTGTGTGTATAGGAAGTGTGTGTGATGAAGTGGATATTGAATAGAGGTGGGGCTAGGTTGTGGAGGGGAATGTATGGATAGTTGATTTGTAGATGTACTTGACTGGAACACAGTGATCAAATATCAAGGAGATCAACCAAGAATTGCAGCTGCTATGAGAGGTTTAAGTGGTGATGGGGAACAAAGACACCTTATGCAAGTGTATGTGCAATAGAAATGGGTCTCATGGTCCAAATCCTTCATAATTTGGAATAGAAATAGATGTTGCAATATCCTAATAGGATATGCAAAAGATTAGAAATCTTTCAGGTTGTTTAGGAGTTATTCCAGGAATGACAGAAGATAATACAAGTTGTTTGTTTTTCAACTTGGGAGGGATGAATATGATCAATCTGATCACATTTTGATACTTGGCTACAGCCATAATATACAATTTGATAATCACATGAAAGACTGATTGTTAGCAAGGATGAAACATATGAGAAAACAAATGATACAGAAAATTGTAATATATGATGTCACAAGGAAAAAAACATTTTACAGAGGAAGGACATTTTATCCGTTTGACTTGAGATTTATGATGAGTATTAATCATCATAATATCTCCCATTTTGAGTAGAAACCACCCCCATAGAATGAAGAGAGGGCTCACAAGATAAATTTGAAAATGATCCTATCCCCATCCATTGACCAGAAATCCCTGAATCTTTTACATCTTTTCCTTATCATATCTCCCCATCTTTTACTCCAATAGCTCCTTAATTTCATTTAAGTAAATTCTTGACATGACTGAGACACTGCATTAGCGGCTGCCTCCTCATCCATCCAAGTGGATGAGGATACTATGATGACATCAGGGATGACTGAGAGCTGTCCCCTTCCAGAGCCATATGATCAAGATGATCATGGTGAATGAGGTCATGCCTCATTCAAAAAGGGGAGGGTGTAAGTACCCTAGGTACTTACTTACTATAGAGTAGTATATATTAATATTAGTATATACAGCATTGCCTTAAGGAGTGCTGCTTTTCTTGATAGATATATGCATCCATAGGGTGCATATGTATAGTTATTATATAGTCAAGTGGGCCAAGTATACATGTGGGTCCACATGTAGTTAGGGTAACTTAGACTTTACCACACCACTGTTGCACATAGCACAACCAATATAACTTGGTTGAGTTCTGTGTCAGTGTGAACTAAGTCTAATCTTACAATCACAGAGTCAAATTTATTTGATGCATGATGATGTGTCAGCATGTGTAGGAACCTATGCTCCAAGGATTGCAGTTTCCAGGGTCCAGTCTTGGACTGCCCTGTCATAGTGTTCTATATTTCTGTAGAACCATTCCTGGGCCTCACCTTTAAGGTAAGTGCCTAAGTACAACAGCTGAAACTTTGTACTTGATGGCCTGAGAAGGTTATTCATCTTCAGCTATCATAGCATTCCTGCTACAAAGATCTCAAACTCTTCAAGATCTGCACCTCCTGAGTATTGCTCAGGGGACAACACTTTTATGCCAGCTTTGGTAAGTACAGACTTCTCTGGGTCTGTATCTTTGTTATTGACTATGGCTACTTGTACCATGCAAGTAGTACCATTGATAGGATAAATTGTGTCCAATTGATCTGGAATACGTTGGCCTTCTAAGGTCAATGGTGTGGATTGCTCCCTGTGATGGGGAGCATCCTCTTGAGGTACCCATTGGGTATCTCACTGCTCATATGCACTGATAACTATTCAGCACATTTTGCAACTGTCAATTTAAGTTGACTGTGACATTGAGCTCCTGTTGAGGCCACTGCTCTCTAAAGAGCTGGCCAAGCTCTTGTTCCACATGTTTAGCCTTCCATTCAAGGGCTAATCTATGTTTGCAAGAAGCCTCAGCTTCTCACTCTTTCCATAGCTCAATCTCTTGATCAAGCTCCCTTGATCTAGATTGGGGAGTTTCCTCCTCAATCTGTATTGGTAATCCTTGGTTTACAGGGATTACTGGATTTTGATTCCCTCCATTGGGAGAATCTTGTTCCCTCTATCCAACTGATCACTTGGTTGGATCCCCTCACTCTAGGGAGGCCTAGACTCTCCAGATTCAGATTCTCATTGAGGATCTGATCATCAGCAACATGACTTGCTTGGTCAATTGGATGGTCAGATTTATCCACCTACTTCCTCTAGCCTTTAAGTGCATTCCCCTCTTTTCAGAATATTTGGACCCCTAAGCATCTGTGAACTCTAGACTCTGGAAGCCTTATTCATTCCCTGCTGCTAAGAAATGTATTACCTTCCTGTGTATAGTCTGCATTAACCATTACAATAGATTGTAATCAAAGTATAAACATTAAATTGTTTCTGGAGTTGTGCTGCAGTAGGTGTTTTGGAACCCGCAAAATTATGGTGTTAGGGCAAACTCTAAATCACCACAATTCCGTGAATGAACAGCTGAGAAGAATATCAAACCCTGCTGCAGCACAACTCCAGAAACGATTTAATGTTTGTACTTTGGTTACAATCCTTTGTATTGGTCAATGCAGACTATACACAGAAAAGTAATACATTTCTTAGCAGCAAGAAATGAATGAGACTTCCAGAGTCTAGAGTTTACAGACGCTTAGGGGTCCAGATATTCCGAAAAGAGGGGAATGCACTTAGAGGCTAAAGGAAGTAGGTGGATGAATCCAACCGTCCAACCAGTGGCACTCAGAAGCGGGTAACAGCAATGTGTGAAGTAGTCTAGCAACTGCTTCACACGAGTTCAAGATCCTAATGCTCTGCAAAGGCAGTACACACTAGTAACTTAAACAAAGAGCACTAATGGCAGGACTATTGACAGATGCGCCCTCACTGATACCGGTGTCTGAGATTTTGGAGATGGAGTATGACTTAGATAGTTAGGATTGGACTTAGGAGCTAGGTGTGATTTGATATTTGAACTGGGGAATGAAGTCCCCAGTTGGGCAACTTAAATACATATTTGAAATCTAATAATAATTACTCCGGTGATGGGTCTCCAAGGCTGACGGCCTTATGTGGATATATCTGAGTCCGACGGGGATGGATGTCCAGGTTCCTATGGTGATGCTGATGCATCAATTGGAACTGGAGGTGGATGAGTGAGATCAGCGGTGATAATTGGACAGATAAATGGAGATGTGATGGTTTCCAAATGGAGTATAGATTTCATGTGCGTGGGGATCTGAGTGGATTGGACGGGGATCTGGGCGTTAATGAATATAGTCATAACAAGTCCCACTCAGAGTGACAATTGATTGGCCTTGCCAATATTGAGAGGAGGGTGAGGAAATAGGAGGAGGGAAAGAGATGGAGGCCTTGTGGTGGCTCCATGCCATGGGACAGGTCTGTGGCTGGAGTTGCATGGTTCCTAAGGGCAAATCTAGGTCATGTGTCTGGTAATCTAGTGAACTCAACTGACTGGGTGGTGGGGTTCCATTCAGGTCCATGCTGTTAAGGTGACTGAAAAACAGAGTTCAAGGAGGTAACCAGAGTTTGGATGCTAGAGATATATGGGAAGGGACTTTACTGTTCCAGTTCAACTGGAGACAGAGAGGTGCAATAACTATTGAGTTGGATCAAGTGGACTTGGCTTCAACTTGTGTGTTGTGCCCCCTCAGATCATCAGTCCAATATTTTGGAGTTCAGAGGTACAGAGCTGGATCAGGGATCTGGAGTTTGACTTGTCAAGAAGTCACTTGTCAAGAAGCTAGCAACCAAGAGGATGTTGGGGTCAAACTTAGTTGATATACAAACTACTGTAACATACAGAAAATAGCCCATATAAGTATACAGAGAATTGAATGAGAAATCTGAAGTGGGAGAACAATAGAGCAGATATGGAATACAATATGGAAAGGAGTTCAGGGTTTGGTTTCAAGTCTGAACTATGACTAATCAATATGAAAGATGAAGGTTATTGTAACTCATAACTAGGAAACTACTTATCAAGAGAACAATAGACAGAGTTTGGGGTTGTTGGAGATGGAGTTGATGGAGATGGAGTTGATGGAGATGGAGTTGATGGAGATGGAGTAGGAGGAGGTGGGGATGGAGCCTGGAGCTCAGACTTGGTGTTACAGAATGTAAACACATGCCCAGGTACTGAGTGAGAATGTATGGGAACCACCTTTTCCCTATCAAATTCCATTTATGCAGCACCAATGTGCTATTCTTTGCTTTTCCATTCCTAAATATCAGCATATATTTGATGCTTGTACCTGGAATGGACTTATTCAAATATTCTCTATTTTTCCATATTTTTTCGGGAATATTCCATGCAGAACTCGGCTCAGAATCATTTATTTCTGCTGTGCTACAGTTGTGGACCCATAGGCGCCCACAAACCTTCGCACAGCCGCCTCTCCCCTTTTGGACCAGGCATTTGGCCTGAATTCAAGCTCAGATGTCTCTGATCAATAAATATTCTGTAACTTAACAACCACAGCCTCTCAGGGCACTATTTTCCATGCAGATCATCACCTGACATGTGGCTATCCATGGCTGTCCAAACCAGTGCAGAAAACAGGGTGGACACCCTTCTTTTCACCTGATCAGTGCCTAGTTCAGGGATCAGATCAGCTGATGGGTGATCAAATCAGGTGATTGCCTTGGAATATTCTACCCCTTTCCATAACATTCTAGCTGTTTCCCTCTATTATTAGATAGAACTTTCCAGAACCATTATTCAGCTCCTGATCAGTGTTAGTGCTGTGATCAGATCCTGTGATTGGCTTGGAATATTCTACCCCTTTCTTCCACCTTCCACAACCTTCCAGTAGTTTCCATCTATTAATAGGTAGAATATTCCAGAACCATTAGTCAGCCCCTGTAAATACAATATATAAGGAGGCCATTCTGCCTCTGAAAGAATAACATATCATCATATTCTACCCATCTTCTGCACACCAGTGTGACTAGAGTGACATACAGTGTCATCCTCTATCTCAGTAACTGTTGATTACCAGTTCAAGGATCTTTTACAGTTGTGTAACTGTACTTGATTGCACTCGAAGTAGTGATATTCCTGCTTTGGGCGTGAGTGTAGTATCTGCCTCACGTGACTACAAATCTACAGGGTGAGATTGTCTGTCGATAGTCCTGCCATTAGTGCTCTTGTTTAAGTAACTAGTGTGTACTGCCTTTGCAGAGCATTAGAAGCTTGAACTCGTGTGAAGCAGTTGCTAGACTACTTCACACATTGCTGTTACCCGCTTCTGAGTGCCACTGGTTGGACGGTTGGATTCATCCACCTACTTCCTTTAGCCTCTAAGTGCATTCCCCTCTTTTTGGAATATCTGGACCCCTAAGCGTCCGTGAACTCTAGACTCTGGAAGTCTTATTCATTTCTTGCTGCTAAGAAACATATTACCTTTCTGCGTATAGTCTGCATTGACCAATACAAAGGATTGTAACCAAAGTACAAACATTAAATCGTTTCTGGAGTTGTGCTGCAGCAGGGTTTGATATTCTTCTCAGCTGTTCATTCACGGAATTGTGGTGATTTAGAGTTTGCCCTAACACCATAATTTTGCGGGTTCCAAAACAGAGAATGCTGGGCATTCTCACAAAGACATTGGACCTGGGCCAATGTGACACCAGGTGGGGTCACCCTGGGAACAGTAATAACCACCACTTATGAGGTGTCACACTCAGTGGCAGTAAGCTGCCCACAAGGAGATGTCACAGCCAGGGGCCAGATGGTTGGAATGGATGCTCCATGCACAGACGATGGCATTGAATGCCTCAAAGGCTTCTGTGGCAAAGAGAAGTGCTGGCCCAAAGCATTGGACATGCTCAGGGAGGTGCAAGAGCAAGTGGAATTTGGACTTATTGAACCATTGAGTGGTCCACTGTGCAGTCATGGCCAGGAAGTGGTCCACTGCTCCACTTAGTGTAGACTGTCAAATGCAGCTGATGGGTCAGTGAAAGCATTGGGAAGGCAGGCAAGGAAGATATGCTATATGAGCATCCAGGTCATGGATGCTTGTGGTCCAGACCAGGGGAATAAGTGCCCCAAGGGCAGCCCATGCACCAATGATCTTGGGCTCCAGAAGGTCATAGAATACAAAGATCCTGACCTCAGCAATAGCATGGAAATTGCAACTGACTGTATGGGAACTGGTTTTCCCCAATAAAGATCTTGTTTACTGTCCCAAGGCCACTTTATTAGCCTGGTCCCCTCAGAGTCAGTCCAACAGTGGTGTGATAATAGAATAGACACTTCGTTGACTGTGGGCACCATCTCTGGTTTAGTTCTGTAGGGGGCCTGCTCATAGCCCACCTGTCTGTTTTATGGACAACACTCATGACATTTGACCTCAAATCAGATAGGACTACCTGCTGAATTTAAGCATATCAATAAGTGGAGGAAAAGAAACTAATGAGGACTCCCCTAGTAATGGCAAGTGCAGCAGGAAGAGCTCAAATTTGTAATCTGGTGGCCTTTGGCCATCTGAGTTGTAGTCTGGAGAAGCATTTTCTGTGTCAGTCCATGTACAAGTCCCTTGGAACAGGGTGTTGTAGAGGGTGAGAATCCCATCTTTGACATGGACTGCCAATGCTTTGCAATGTGCTCTCAAAGAGTCAAGTTATTTGGGAATGCAGCTCAAAATGGGTGATAAATTCCATCTAAAGCTAAATATTGGCAAAAGACCAATAGTGAACAAGTACCATGAGGGAAAAGGTCAAGGCATACTGGATCAATTGGATACAATTGATCCTATCGATGGCATTACTCGCATGGTGTGAGTAGTCATAGTCAATAATAGAGATACAGACCCAGAGAAGTCTGTACTTGCCAAGGCGGGCATTAAGGTATTGCCTCCTGAGCAATACACAGGAGATGCAGATCTTGAAGAGTTTGAGATCTTTGTAGCAGGCATGCTACAATGGCTGAAGATGAATAACCTTCTCAGGCCATCAAGTACAAAGTTTCAGCTATTGTACTTAGGCATTCACCTTGAAGGCAAGGCCCAGGAATGGTTCTACAGGAATGTAGAACACTACAACAGGGCAGTCCAAGACTGGACCCTGGAAACTGCAATCCAAGGATTGCAGTGTAGATTCCTACACACCCTGATGCATCATCATGCGTCAAATATATTTGACTCAGTAATACAGGGTCAAAGGACCGTTCACAAATTAATGAACAATCTAGATAGGTATGTGGGCTGCATGATAATGCCGCCAGACACATACATGTACAGGAAGAGGTTTGTAACTGCAATGTGTGAACCTCTGAGACAAGAAGTCCCCAAGAAGGGCTTCAATGCTGAGTTTAGCAGTATTGGGTGTGTGAGGGCTATGCTGAATGACAAGGCCACAACAACAAGATACTCAATAAGTGAGAGCCGATAAGAGATAATGCCAGCTGGTACAGTGGATATCCTCAGTCTATACACTTGTCACTGATAAATACATGGGACTCACCTGGTACAGTGGATATCCTCAGAGATCAAGCTGAGGAAACCATGCTGCACCGGGCAAGGTCCTTATACTAGATGACACAAGGAATAGGGGAACCAAGATAGGGGAACAATAGGGGAGAGATAGGAGAGCGCACCCTAACAGGCTGTGCTGATAGGGGCAATAAGAAAGGCACTAAAAATAGAAACTGAGTCATATGAACCCTGACAGGGCAGTTGTATGAAACTGCTCAAATGATAGAGGAAGCAATGTGATACCACCATGGTATGCAACACCCAAGAGAATGTGACTAATGTGTCCTCCTCAACCCATAGACCAGTAGTCAATAGAACTACTGGTATGATGAATACAGGGAGTCGACCCACGCCCCATGGATGTGTATATAGCTCCCAACACACACTCACAACAAGTGAGTGTGTCAAGGTTGGAACCCTGTAATGGAAGCTCTGGGTCCAATTCCAACAATTACCCCTTTAAGGGTAATTATCAATCAACGCCACCAGCACATGCAAGTGGTGATTGATTGAACAACATTACCAGTAACATTGTGTGCTATGAATGTGGCCAGACAGGTCACATGTGACCCAGCTGCCCCAAACTAAAGGGCAATGTAAGGTCAGCTGTGATCCAAAAGGATGTGTCCTCACACATAGTGGAGGGCATTGTAGATGGATTCTCCCCAATAGAGGGAGAACATGAAGAAGCAATGGATGATCCCAAGGACCATCTAGACAAAAAATTGCCAGCTATAGAAGTAGCAGACAAATGGGATGACCAAGATGATGCCCCTGAAAAGGAAGCTATGCCAATGTATCACAATATGAATTCCACCAAAACACACCTATGCAGTGTGTTTCTGTAGTGCAACAAGATTCCCAACAAGCAGAGAATGACAACAGCTGCATATAGCTGCTGTCAGCGTCGACAGATCAGCCAAACCTATGTATAATCATAGGAGCCAACAGAAGTTGACAGTGCAACCCAATAGGCCATGCATAAATAATAAAACAATCTCCAGGTATTGGGAGATTGGTGGAACCCTTGCTCACTGTCTATTAGACAGTGGGAGTGAGGGGATAATGATATCCCCTGAATTCACACACGTGACAGGTATGAAAACCTTTGCGCTAGAGCAACCCATCACACTGCAATTAGCATGCATTGGGAGCAGGAGTACCATAAATTATGGTACTCACACTACCATAAAGTTTGATAGTTGAGACATTGAAGAATACTTCGATGTCACCAACATTGAGTATTACAATGTAATACTCGGCACCCCATTTCTACAAAAGCTAGGAATATGCCTGGACTTTAATGGCCCAGGCCAAATCATGATGGGAACTGAAGAAGTCCCCACCAATGGAGAGCATAATACTGATGCTCTTCATACCCTGTCATGGGGTATAAACTCAATATTAAGAAAGAGTGTTGGTGTGAATAAATGACGCCAAGGGGGTAACTCTAAACACAAGCTACCCACAATGCAGTCCTTCCCAAAAGAAGGACTAGACTCAGTAAAGGACCCCCCAATGGAGGATCCAAATAAGAGCACAAGGCGAATAGCTTCATCTCATGAAGGATCAACTGCCTACATCAGATCCCTCAGTCGAGGGATCAATGGAAAGAAAAGTACGCTGACCTATTTGGCAGCATACCCTTGGAACTTCCCCCATTTAGGGAAATTAACCACAAGATTAATCTCATGGATCCTGACAAGCAAATACATTATCACTTGCCTAAGTGTCCAGAATACTACTGAGCAGAACTTTCAGAATGCTATGCATTCCCAAGAAAAATGGGAAGCTCTGCACTGTATTTGACTTGTGCGAACAGAATGATAATATGGTGAAGGATGTAATGCCCTTCCCCAATCAGGACAACATCAGACACAATGTTGCCCACTGTACATATCAATCTAAACTCAATATGTCTGAGGCATATGAACAGATACATGTCAGACTGATGGATATACCCAAGATGGCATTTGCAACCGTCTTGGGGACATTCATCAGTCAAGTCATGCAGCAAGGGGACTGCAATGCCCCCTCAACATTTCAGTGGCTCATGACCACCATCTTCTGAGAATATATTGGAAGATTCATCCATGTATATCTGGACAACATATTTGTGTACTCTTGTACTATACAAGAGCATGAACACCACCTAGAGATGGTGTTCACTGAGCTCAGGAAAGCACATATGTTCCTGAGCAAGGATAAGATCAATCTATACTCAATGAGTATGGATTGCCTTGGTCACCTAATAGATTCTGCTGAAGTATGGGCCCACAATGAGACCCAAGCAGTCATTGATGGGACTTCATCGCTCTCCACTCTTGAAGAGTTCATTAGACAAGTGGAGAATGCCTTTGGAGACCCTGATCACTCTCGAACAGCACAAACAAGGTTACATGATCTCAAGATGACAGCTGGCATGCATGCAGATGCTGATAAAATGCAGCAAATACAAGAATGGAGATGACCTAGGTCATACCACAAATCCAACGTTTTCTTGGACTAGTGCAGTATCTGGCACACTATGCCAGACATAACTGCATACACAACCCCTTTATTGGGTTGTGCTCATAATAATCATCCATTCTTATGGATGCCACTGCTGGAGAAATGCTTTGAAAGCATCAAGCTCCTAGCATGTAGGGCTCCAATATTGAAGCCCATCAATGTCAATAACCCTGATACTATTTGGGTTATTACTGATGGCTCCAAGACTGGAGTCGGAGCCATCTATGGACAAGGAAAAGATTGGCAGACCTGTTGGCCTGCTGGATTCCTATCCAAGAAATTTAGTGCTGCACAACAGCACTATAAGACCCACAAGCACAAGAAAAGTGTTAATGAGTGTCTTAGTTCACACCATTGCACAGAACTCAACCAAGTATATTGGTTGTGCAATGTGTTGTACAGTGTGGTAGTTAACTAAGTTCTCTCTACTACATGTGGACCCACACATGTACTTGGGTCCACTGGCTTACATAATAACTATACATATGCACCCTATGGGTGCATATATCTACCAAGAAGACAGCATTCCTTAATGGAATGCTGCATACATTAATTATGACTATATAACTACATACTATAGTAAGTAAGTACCCTGGGTACTTACAGTGCAGCATTGCCCCATTGGACCTTCAGAGCTAGCTGCTGGAAACTCACAACATATTTTGTGATCTTGTGATTTTCCTTCATCTGAAGTCAATCGAGTTCATTCTCAGCATCGGCCTTGGGGTTGAAAGGACCAAAATTGGTCTGGAGTTCAGAGATGAAGTCAGAGTAGTCCTCTGACCATATTAGGTCATTGGAGTTGTCCATGAGCACTGGCTTGAAGTAGTCCAGTGCAGTGCCCTTGAGATAGGACATGGCAAAGGTGACCTTCACCCAATTGGATGTAAATGCATCAGGGCAGTCACAGAAGTTCAACTGGCATTGCACCAGGAACGGTTGGAGTTTGCACAGATTGGAGCCGTTGAAAGGGTCAGGTTCCCAGACCTTGGTCTGGGACTTAGGAGCTTGTGGGGTATGGATGCTGCTGGCAAGCAGGGAGATAGCTTGCACCAGATTTGGGGAGGCCAGAGTATCATCCTCTTTGTTGACAGCCTCTATATGGCCCATCAGTTCTTCAACAACCTCAGGGATGGTGTCAATGCTGGGAGTGAGCACCTTGATGGTTTGTGCACATTTTGGAATTGGCAGTGGATTGTGGCATTGGAGTAGAAGTGAGTGTGTTACGCACTAGGTCCAATTGGGGGTTGGAGATTGGGTTGGAGATTGGGTTGGAGTTCGGGTTGGAGGTTGGGTCAGAGGTTGGGTCGGAGTCAGAGCACGTTGTGGGGGTCGGGATGGACTTGGCTTCAGCTTATGTGCTGCGCCCTCACTAATACTGGTGTCCGAGATTTTGGAGACGGAGTACAACTTAGAGAGTTAGGATCAGACTTAGGAACTAGGTGTGATTCGATATTCGAACTGGGGAATGAAGTCCCCAGTTGGGCAACTTAAATACATATTTGAAATCTAATAATAATTACTCCGGTGATGGGTCTCCGAGGCCGACAGCCTTATGTGAGCTTGTCTGAGTCCGACGGGGACGGATGTCCAGGTTCCTATGGTGATGGTGATGCATCAATCGGAACCGGAGACAGATGGGTGGAATCGGCGGTGACAATCGGACAGGTAAATGGAGACGTAGCGGTTTCCAAATGGAGTATAGATTTCATGTGCGTGGGGATCTGAGTGGACCGGACAGGGATCTGGGCGTTAATGAATATAGTCATAACAGTATCTCCCCATTTAAGGCCGAGCCCCTGAGGCCTCATGTCCGTGGATTGAATAGGTGAGATGATTGGGCGCGGTCGGAGTATGCTGGGGGTCTGGAGATGTATAAAAGGAGGGGCATGATTGAGGTCTTATCCTCAACGATGTCAAACCCTTTGGCAAGCATGAGTGTGGCCGAGCTTGAGCAGTTGCTCTTGGCCTGACAGAAGGAAGAGGAGGAGGAGCGGAAACGGAAAGAGGAGGAGGAAGCAGAATGGAAACAGAAAGAGGAGGAGGAAGCGGAACGGAGACAGAAGGAGGAGGAGAAGGCGGAGCAGAGATGGAAGGAGGAGGAGGAGGCAGAACGGAGACGGAAGGAGGAGGAAGAGCAGAGGCGGAAAGAGGTGGCGAAGACGGAACGGAGAAGGAAAGAGGAGGAAGCGAAGGCCAAGAGGGCCCACATGGTGAAGGAACTTGCGGCAGCGATGGAGGCCACAAGACTGAAGGAAGTGGAGGAGCAGGCACATGAGTTGGAAGCCACCATGGAGGTAGAGGAGGAGGTAACCGGGGCAGGGGTGACCAGTCCAGGAAGTCTGAGTGTGCCAATATGGACAGGGACCCCCGAGGTCGCCATCATCTCTGTTACACGGATGGAGACGACTTGTTCGAAGACTGTCACTGTGGAGGACTCGCTGTTACATCCGCAGGCACGGCCATTATTTGAGTTGGGTGCAGCTGAGGAAGATGATGCGGCAGAGATGGAGAGGGCGGAGGTGGAGGTGGATCCTGATGCCAATATGGAGCTTGATGCAAATGCAGAGCCTGAGGTGGGTGTGGATGTTGGGATGGATGCGGAGCCGGATCCAACATCAAATTCTTACGAGGAGATGGCTTGGGTAGCTGTGGTTGAGGCTCGCAAAAGAGCGGAGCTCTATGCCACGACCACTAAGAAGAATCTCGGTGTCACAGTCTTTTCATTGAAGGCGTACCCGAGTGCTGATACAGAGAAGTGAGAGGTGGACCGGAGGGTCATATGGTGCAAGGCGGAGAGTCGTGTGTTGGCGACCCATAAGAAGGAGCTGCGTGTCGCGAGGTCGGCGATCCAGCTTCGCAAGCGCGAGATGGAGAAGGCAGCGGCAGAACAGCAGGACAAGGAGGAGGAGAGGGAATGCTTGGAGGCCGCAGCAAGAAGGGGTGGACCACCCAAGGCTCTGGCTCCAATGGAGCCATTTGGCGGACCCGGCATAACTTGTGACTTATGTCGTGATGCAGGTGTGGAGTGCGTGTGGCCTACCAGCCCAACTCGCTGACTTCGGTCCTGCAATCATTGTCAGGGTCAGAAAGGAGGGTGTAGGATCGATGGGAAGTTCGATCCCCAGAGTCAGAGCGTCAAGCCCCGACTAGTGGTACAAGGAGGGGCAGAGAAAGAATCAGAAGGTCATCTGACCAAAAAGTGGCAGACAGAGACAGGTGCTGTGGCAGCTGGGGGTAGCGGTGTTGGATCAGAAGGGGCGACGACCAGTGCAGGTATGGGGCGCATCTTGGCACCCAATAGTACCATGGGCCAGCTTATCTGGCTGGTTAACCTGCAGTCAGAGCACCTTCGGCGGACGGAGGGGTTGCTAGTGGACTTGGTGAAGATGATGAAACAGAAGGAGGTTCTGGAGGGTCAGCAGACGGCTGAGTTACATCGATTGCGGAAGTTCATGGCCCCTTTGGATGAGGATTCGGACATGGGAGATGAGAAGGATTGGGTGTCGGATGTAGAGAGTGATGAGGAGTCAGAGACGGCGTCGGAGACAGAGCCTGAGGTAGATAAGGGAAGGGGAAACGCGATGTATAAAAGTAAAAATGAGAATGATTATAAATTTTGGAGCGGAGAAAAATGAGGCAGAGTGATTCCTGCAGAGCTTTTGGGCAGGCATGTAATTTCCCTTGACTTGTAATAAAATGATGATGTGAAATAATAGAATTAGCTTTAGTAATTGAACTTAAAGATTCATAAGGGGGCCAGGTTTGTCTGGATAAGCGGAGTGAAAGTCAGAGATGGATTTGGATGCATGATCGAGTTCGGACACAGAGATCCATGAGGATTCTTCATCAGTGCCTTTGTATCCAGCCCATTTGACTAAGTACTGGAGCTTGCACTTGTATCAACGGTCGATCTTTGAGTCCAGGATCTCAGAGATCTCATATTCATTGTCTCCTTCGATGATGATCGGGGGAGGTGGAGGGTGAAGGACCTGCTGCCCGCGTGAGCAATGACCTCATAAGGACCTAAGTATTTCTCAGAGAGTTTCTTCGATGGACGGGTGGTCTGGAAGTGTTCGGCCTTAACAAATACTTTGTCTCCAATTTGCAGGTCCGGAGCCGGAATGTGGCATCGGTCGGCAGAGACTTGATATTGTTTCTGGGCATCGGAGATGGTCTCTCAGAGATGTTGGTGTAGTTGATCGAGGTTGGTTACAAATTGGCGGGCTTTGGTGGAGGCAAGTTCTTTCTCAGGGTGGACGGAGATGTTTGGATGGTAGCCTTTATTAGCAAAGAACGGAGAGACGCCAGTAGTCGCGTTCGGCGCATTGTTGTATGCAAACTCTGCTATTGGAAGTAGGTCAGCCCAGTTGTCTTGTTGATAGTTACAATAGATTTGGAGATATTGTTCCAGGGACTGATTCATTCGTTCTGTTTGTCCATCTCCTTCAGGGTGGTATCCAGAGGTGAAATGAAGCTTCATGTCAAGAGCCTTTCCTAATGTGCGGAAGAAGGAGGAGATGAACTCCGAGCCCTGATCGGACATGACATGCGATGGGACTCCATGTTTAGAGAATACGTGGAGAACGAACAACTTAGCTAGTGAGGCGGAGGTGATGGTGTCATGCGTCGGAATGAATAGTGACTGTTTAGTGAACCTGTCGACAATCACAAGTATGGTGTCATATCCGAGCAATGGGGGGAGCTTCTCTATGAAATCCATGGAGATGGAGTTCCATGGTTGCTCTGGGATTGGAAGTTGCTTAAGCGTTCTGTAGGGTTTGTGCCTTTGCGATTTTGAGCGCATACATGTGGTGCAGGAGTTACAGTAGTGTTGAATGTATTCCCGCATTTTTGGCCATACATAGTCTCGTCAGATTAATCCTTGTGTGCGATTTTGCCCAAAATGGCCGGAGATTGGGTGATCATGATAATACTGCAAAACTTGGAGTCGGAGGCCGTTGGCATCAGGGATGTATATCCGGTTGTTGTGTCGGAGGTGTCCTTCGGGGTCAAGTGACCATTTCGGATTGGAAGGGTTGTCCAAGTGTTTAACTGCAACAGGATCAGATCGGAGAGATGAGCAGATGTCGGAGCAGAGTTGGTCGATGTCCATAATGGTGACAGCTCGGAGAGTGGGAGTCATGAGGGTGGATGCTTGTAGGGATGATGCCAGCTGCTCGTTAGTGAACACAGGACGAAAGTTGTGTGGGTTTACAGTGGCATAGTCGCTATTTCCCTCTTTAGGGTAGACGTCCCAGCATCTAGTTAACGCGTTGGGCTTTGCTCTGAGTCGACCAGGACAGAAACGGATAATGAGATTGAACTGAGATAGGTACTCAGACCATCGGACCTGTCTCCAGGTGAGTAGTTTCATTGTGGAGAAGTATTCCAAGTTCTTGTGGTCCGTTATGATGTCCACCAGATCGGAGGGACCTTCAAGGTAGTGTCTCCATATCTGGAAGGCTTCATATATGGCAAGGAGCTCTTTGTCATGGATGTCATAGTTCAGTTCGGGGGGCGTAAATGTACATGAGTGAAAAGTGATCAGGTGGACTTGTCCGTCATCCGGAGAGATAATGGACAGGATCGCAGCAAGTGCATAGTCAGAGGCATCAGTCTCTAATAAAATAGGAACGTCTGGAACCCAATGAGTCAGTATCGGAGCGGAAGTAAAGGCCTTCTTCAAGGTCTCAAAGCTCTGTCTATATTCATCAGTGAAATTCCATTGGGTACCCTTCCTAGTAAGTCAGGTGAGCAGAACAGTGATATCGGAGTAGCCATGAATGAAGCGGCGGTAGAAGTTGGCGAACCCTAGGAAGGACTGTACGTCCTTGACTTTCCGGGGTTCCGGCCATTCCTGTATGGCTTTGATTTTGTCATCAGACATTGTCAATCCTGCCGGGGAGAGGATATAGCCTAGGTATTCAACCAAGTCGGAGTGGAATTCGCATTTGTCAGTGCGGGTGAAGAGGCCATGTTTTCAGAGACGTCGGAGTACCTCTCAGACATGTGTCCGATGTTCTTCTTCGTTGTCCGAATATACCAGAATGTCGTCTAAGTAAACAAGGATGGTCACATTGAGGAGGTCGGCGAAGGTATCATTCATGAACCTCTGGAAGGCGGCTGGCACATTGGTTAGTCCGAAGGGCATGACGCACCACTCAAAAGATCCATATCGTGTGCGGAAGGTCGTTTTCCATTTGTCGCCTTCTCGGATGTGGACTAGATGGTAGGCATGTCGGAGATCTATTTTGGAATAGATCTTAGCCTTTCGAGGACTCTTGAGTAGGTCCGCGGTGTGGGGTATCGGGTATTGGTCTTTCTTGGTGATCTTGTTGAGTCCATGGAAGTTGACGCATAGACGGAGTGATCCGTCTTTTTTGCGGACAAATAGGACCAGAGCTCCATGAGGAGATAGGGATGGGCTGATGAAGCCCATGGCCAAGTTCTCATCTATGAATGTTCAGAGAGCCAGTAGCTCTTTTTGGGATAGCAAGTAGATAGGACCAAGCAGAGGGGTGGAGTTGTCATCCAGTTCAATCTTGAGATCGTATGGTCCGTGTTCCGCTAGGGAGTCGGCTTTAGACTTGCTGAACACATCGGCGAACTCATGATACTCCTTGGGAACCATAGAGAGGTCCAGTGGAGTTGATCGGGCAGAACAAGCAGCGAGGAATATCGGATCGGAGAGGTGGACCTGGAATGTGTGAGAACCATCCAGTTTGCTTAGTCTGGTGAAGACCATAGCGTCCACCATCAATATAAACGGAGGGGTAGACGGAATATCTATTGGAGCAGAGTCAGCAGAGGCGGAAGATAATTTCGCACCTATAGTTGCTGGTGATGTCGGGGATGACACAGCCTGTGCTGGAGAACGGAATGTGATATGGCCCAATGCCCAGTCAATCAACGGATTGTAGTGGGTGAGCCAGTTATGTCTGAGAACCACAGAACAGCTGGAGTCAAGTGGAGTAACATAGAATGTAAGGGTCTGGATTTCTCCGACAGAAAAACAGGTAGACAGATCTATAGCTCATGAAATAACAGCATTAGTAGTGCCATCAAATCAAATAATCGGAGTGGTATTGGAGTTATGGTGTATGTATGGAGTTTATGTAAATCGGAAAAAGAGGAATCGAGGAAACAGTGAGTAGAACCGGAGTCAATTAACACTTGAATAGCGGTGTCGGGAATGGAGTCGGAGTGGACGAGGAGGGTAAGGGAGTCGGAGTGGACGAGGAGGGTAAGGGAGTCGGAGTGGACGAGGAGGGTAAGGGAGTCGGAGTGGGAAAGAGCGGATGCATTCAGGTGGACCTCGTTTGTCATACAGGGAGTACCAACGCAGCCCTCAGCCTGTACGGAGGCTATAGGACTGCTTACTATTTTTTTGGGTCCGTCATGGCGTTGGTGGCACGGCCCTTTGCCTTTGCTGCAGACGAGGTTGCCTTGTTGCAATCCTTGGCTTGGTGACCAGGCTTTCCGCAGAACAGACAGAGGTTGTTGTCCATGCAGCGCTGGCGTTCCTGCTGGGTGAGTTTTCCGTCCTTCCCCAGCTTGGTGGAGAGGTCCAGAGTACCCTTGCGAGCTCCAGAGTTATTGCTGGTGCCGGAGTTGTTCTGACCGGAAGCGGAAGCGGCAGCGTTACCAGTGTTTGACTTCTGGCCTGAGTTGGCGGTGGCCCGCTTATCGGACCCCTTGTTGGACTTTGGGGTCTTGTCCGATGATTTGTCCAATTTGTTGTTAGCCAAGTTTTCGCAGGAGACCTCGGATTGATGTTCCCAATAATGGGTGTCGATGGATTGGGCGAGCTTGCGGAGGGTAGCCAAAGTATCTGGCTTACCGATGCATGATATCTCGTCCTTGATGCGGGATGGGAGTCCAACGTAAAATTGGTGTCGGAGTGCGGCGTCACCCCATTGGACTTTCGGAGCTAGCTGCTGGAAACTCACAATGTATTTTGCGATTTTGTGATTTTCCTTCATCCGAAGTCAATTGAGTTCGTTCTTGGCATCGGCCTCAGGGTTATAAGGACCAAAATTGGTCCAAAGGAAGGAGATGAAGTCGGAGTAGTCCTCTGACCATATTGGGTCATCGGAGTCGTCCATGAGTGCTGGCTCAAAGTAGTCCAGTGCGGTGCCCTTGAGATAGGACATGGCAAAGGTGACCTTCACCTGATCGGATGTGAATGTGTCAGGGCAGTCGCGGAAATTCAACCGGCGTTGCACCAAGAACGGCTGGAGCTTTCGTGGATCGGAGCCATCGAAGGGGTCGGGTTCTCGGACCTTGGTCCAGGACTTAGGGGCTTGTGGGTTACGGAGATGGCTTGCGCCAGATTTGGAGAGGGCGGGGTGTCGTCTTCTTCATTGACGGCCTCTATGCGGTCCATCGGTTCTTCGACGACCTCGGGGATGGTGTCGATGCTGGGAGGGGGCACCTCAACGGTTCGTGCATGTTCAGAATTGGCAGTGGATCGTGGCATTGGTAGGAGTGAGTATGGCAGTTCGAATATACTGTTACGCACTAGGTCCGATTGGGGGTCGGAGATTGGGTCAGAGTTCAGGTTGGAGTTCGGGTTGGAGGTTGGGTTGGAGGTTGGGTTGGAGTTGGAACATGTCGTGGGTCAGGACAGACTTGGCTTCAGCTTATGTGCTGCGCCCTCACTAATACCGGTGTCTGAGATTTTGGAGACGGAGTACAACTTAGAGAGTTAGGATCAGACTTAGGAACTAGGCGTGATTCAATATTCGAACTGGGGAATGAAGTCCCCAGTTGGGCAACTTAAATACATATTTGAAATCTAATAATAATTACTCCAGTGATGGGTCTCCGAGGCCAACAGCCTTACGTGAGCTTGTCCGAGTCCGACGGGGACGGATGTCTGGGTTCCTATGGTGATGGTGATGCATCAATCAGAACCGGAGACGGATGGGCGGAATTGGCAGTGACAATTGGACAGGTAGATGGAGATGTGGCGGTTTCCAAATGGAGTATAGATTTCATGTGCACAGGGATCTGAGTGGATCGGATGGGGATCTGGGTGTTAATGAATATAGTCATAACAGTATGGAAGTTTGAATATACTGTTATGCACTGGGTCTGATTGGGGGTTGGAACTTGGATTGGAGTCAGGGTTGGAGTCAGCATGGGGATCAGGGTGCATCATGGAACAGACTTGCTTCAGCTTATGTGCTGCACCCTCACTAATACATGTGTCTGAGATTTCAGAGATGGAGTATGACTTTAGATGGTTCAGATCAGACTTAGGAGCTATGTTATGACTATATTCATTAGCAACCAGATCCCCATCCGATCCACTCAGATCCCCGCGCATATGAAATCTATACTCCATTTGGAAACCGCCACATCTCCATCTACCTGTCCGATTGTCACCGCCGATTCCGCCCATCCGTCTCCGGTTCCGATTGATGCATCAGCATCACCATAGGAACCCAGACATCCGTCCCTGTCAGACTCAGACATACTCATGTAAGGCTGTCGGCCTCGGAGACCCATCACTGGAGTAATCATTATTAGATTTCAAATATGTATTTAAGTTGCCCAACTGGGGACTTCATTCCCCAGTTTGAATATCAAATCACGCCTAGTTCCTAAGTCTGATCCTAACTCTCTAAGTTGTACTCCGTCTCCAAAATCTCAGACACCGGTATTAGTGAGGGCGCAGCACATAAGCTGAAGCCAAGTCCGTTCCAACCCCCACGACGTGCTCCGACTCCAACCCAACCTCCAACCCAACCTCCAACCCAATCTCTGACCCCCAATCGGACCTAGTGCATAACAAGCTAGGCATGATTCAATATTCAAACTGGGGAATGAAGTCCCCAGTTGTACAACTTAAATACATATTTGAAATCTAATAATAGTTACTCCAGTGATGGGTCTCCAAGGCCGGTGGCCTTACATGAATATGTCCAAGTCCAACAGGATGGATGTCTGGGTTCCTATGGTGATGCTGATGCATCAATTGGAACTGGAGGCAGATGAGAGAGAGATCAACAGTGATGATCAGACAGACTAATGGAGATGAGAGAGTTTCCAAATGGAGTATAGATTTCATGTGCATGGGGATCTGGGCATTAATGTGAGGGCGACGCTGATGACGAGGCCACAACAACAAGATACTCAATAAGTGAGAGCCGATAAGAAATAATGCCAGCTGGTACAGCGGATATCCTCAGTCTATACAGCTGTTTCTGATAAATACATGGGACTTACCTGGTACAGCGGATATCCTCAGAGATCAAGCTGAGGGGATCACACTGCACCAAGGCGAGTCTTTATACTAAATGATGGAGACGGATAGGAGAACCAAGATAGGGGAGGAAAGATAGGGGAAGTGATAGGGGCAATGAAATAGGGGAGACGCACCCTGACAGGCTGCGCTGATAGGGGTGTCAAGAGAAAATACTAAAAATAGAATATGACTTATTTGAACCCTGACATCACCTCCCTCTTAATGCATGTCGTCTCGATATGCACTATCGTCCCATCCATCTCAAGAGAGACACACCCTGAAGCACTCTGCAAGGTCCCTTCTCACTCTCTGCCAAAGTAGAGCCCATGACGAGTGTTGATGGTGACTCTTCTCTGCCTTGGGGTAAAGTGGGATGGTGAACTCTCCAGGGGATATGGGATTGTTCGTGCTGAAAACTGCCCCAAGTATCATCTCCCCTCCCTCATAGGTGACTTTACCGGCGAGCCCTTGGAAGGCATATGGTATGTCATAGTTGCCAATGAATAGAGGGTCCCCGATGTAGTATGTCTGGCGTCTGGATGGATTACGATGCCAGAAGGGGAAATGAACTTGTGGAGGTGGAGATGGGAGGTTATAATCCTCTACAGCACGTGCAGTATCCCTTGAGTCAACTGACCAAGTGATTGAGGGGTAGGAACGGAGTGAGCGTAGAGGGGTGGATTCAGACTGGTAAGGCATGGTGGGTTGGGTAGTGAACGATGATGGTTTTACTGAGGAAGGGGAAGTGGATTCACTGGCTTATATACAGTTAGTGGAATTTCGGCATGGATGAATTTGGTGAGCGCTAAGCTTCACTGTGCCTATTCTGCGGCTCTGAAATGTGTCCAATACCACGTGTTGGGTTCCTGCCAGCTGTCCAATCAAAGAGGACCTGTTTGGGAGGTTCTGTGAAGTTCTCAAAGCGTCTGAATGGAAGAGCCGCATAGGTGGCTGCCGAAATACGCCTTGGGGCTTCAGGATTTTCCCGATGGAAGTCTGCAATGCGCCTTCTAGCCCCACTGGCATCCTTAGCTGGGATCCAGAGGTCGTCAGCAGCTCCATAGCCCTTCCAACGCACCAGGTATTCCAGTCTTCCTCGGAAAACTCTGCTGTCAAGGATCTTCTCAACTTCGTATTCCTGTACTCCATCTCGAATGACTGGAGGTGGTGGAGGAGATGACTGGCGTTCAGGGATGGGATCCTTTTCATAAGGACGGAGTAAGACAACAGAGAACACTGGATGAGTGCGGCCAAAGATTGGGGGAAGTCGTAGGCCATAGGCATTTCGTGAGACCACCTTATTAATCACATACGGTCCTAACCATTTGTGATCAAGTTTCTTGGTTGGACGGGTGGTGGTGATATTTTGTGCATTGAGCCAGACCTTGTCACCAAGTTTGTATACTGGGGCTGCTTGCCGATGGGCATCATAGAATCGTGCCATATCATCTGCTGCCTTTTCCAGGGTGG
The DNA here is from genome assembly GCA_025174535.1 of Cantharellus purpuraceus. Taxonomy (NCBI): domain Eukaryota; kingdom Fungi; phylum Basidiomycota; class Agaricomycetes; order Cantharellales; family Hydnaceae; genus Cantharellus; species Cantharellus purpuraceus. The sequence goes on from JALBUN010000049.1 coordinate 1,638,477, forward strand.
AGCGAGCCTCAGTGGTGGCTGTCTCCATACGCTCAGTGAATTCTTCCAGTGCTTCAAGTCGTGTCTCTCAGATTGGCTCTAGCCCAAGCCTTGGGTGTTGGCCTGTATCAAGCATGAAGGGGGTTGATTGCGTGGAGGAGTGGATGCGGTTGTTGTATGTGAATTCGGCAAGAGGAACCCACTCAATCCAGTCATCCTGGCGCTGATTGACGAAAAGCCTCAAGTATTGTTCAATTTCTTGATTGACCCTTTCCATCTGACCATCGGTTTGTGGATGATATGCTGTGGATGCTGCAACCTTGATCCCCAAAAGCTTATTGAGCTCGCGCATAAATTGAGAGACAAACTGGGTGCCATGGTCACTGATGATCTCCTCAGGAAGGCCGTGGTGTTTCCACACATGGTCTCGGAAAAGTCGTGCAACTCCTATGGAGTTGATGTCAGAGGTGGTAGGGATAACATGTGCTCGTTTGGAAAGACGGTCCACAACGACAAGGAGTGCATCATAGCCATGGCTGATGGGTAGTTCTACAATAAGGTCAACAGATATCACTTGCCACCTCCGATCTGGGACACGATTAGGCAGGAGTTTACCCATAGGAGGAGCAGGGAAAGTTTTTGTCCGATTGCAGAGGTCACATCCCTTGACATATTTGGCAATGTATCGTCCAAATCCAGGCCACCAGTAGCTGCAGGATACAAGTTCTGTTGTTCTCCAGCGACCAGGGTGACCTGTAATGTGAGTATCGTGGTGTGCCCTTACAATGTCATGGCGCAATTTTGGGTCAAGAGGGACATATACCTTGCCACGATAGAGGATGAGTCCATTCTCCTCGGTCCATTCCTGTCCTCGTAAATTCCGAGAGGGACCAAGTTCCTTAAGAGCCTTTACAACCTTTTCATCTCTGTTGGTGCAGTTCCGCACACGTTCCAGGAATATGTCTCCTTCTCCTGTGATCATTTGAGCTTCTGGCCCTGGATAGGTGGATGTCGCATCGATGTGGAACAGCTCAGGGCCAAGAAGAATCTGGTTCTGGTTATCTTCCTCCCCCCGCTTATGATCTACACGTCGTGAGAGGGCATCAGGTTTGGCTGAATGTCGTCCAGGACGGTGGATCAGTTCAAAGTCAAAACGAGAAAGGTATAGTGACCAGCGAGCTTGTCGACGATTGAGATTTTGAGCTGTACGGAAATATGTGAGGTTTTGATGGTCGTTAAGGATTTCAATCTTGTATTTGGTCCCTTCCAAGATGTGGCGCCATTCTTCTAGTCCACGGATGACTGAGAGCAATTCCTTATCATGGATGGCATAGTTGCGCTCTGCATCTGAAAGGCTCTTGGATACAAAACCTACCGGCCTCCATTTCTCATCATCACAGAGTTGAGATAGAACAGCACCTGTTGCATATGCTGAAGCATCTGTCTCTAGTCGAAAATGCTTGGTTTGATCTGGGAGGACAAGGATTGGAGTTGATGTGACAAGCTGCTTGAGTTTATCAAAGGCTTCTTGTTCTGGGCCATCAGGTATCCAAGACCACTGTGTATCTGCCTTTGTTAACCGATTCAGAGGCTTTGCGATATGTGAGAAGTCCTCAATGAAGCGACGATAGAAATTGATGAAACCCAGGAAGGATTTGACTTCTGTCACATTGCGCGGTGTGGGCCAGTCCCTGACTCCAGCCACCTTAACTGGGTCCATAGCTACCTGTCCCTGTGAGAGAATCAATCCAAGATAATCTACCTTCTGTTGCGAGAAAAGGCATTTCTCTGGTTTGAGGTACAGGTGGTTGGCCTGAAGAATTTCAAGGACAGATTGCACGATCGTGTGGTGTTGTTCTAGGGATTCAGTGAAAATGAGGATGTCGTCCATGAACACTACCATAGTGCCATCGTCAATGAGCTCCTTGAAAATGCCATTCATCATCGTCTGAAAGGTTGCTGGGCTGTTTGTGAGACCAAAGAACATGACCAGGGGTTCAAATAGACCACGATTGGTTCGAAAGGCTGCCTTCCACTCATCGCCCTCTTTAATACGCACATTGTTATATCCCCATCGGATGTCAAGCTTGGTAAAGTACTTGGCATTGGCTGCGGCAATTTTATTCATGATGTCTGGTACCAGGGGTAGTGGGTAGGCGTTCTTGATTGTGATATCATTCAGCTTGCGGTAGTCTTGCACAAAACGAAGATTACCGTCCTTCTTCTTCACAAAAAAGACAGGGGATGCCATGGGTGACTTGGAAGGACGTATACGATGATTCCGTAGGTTCTCCTCAAGGAATGCATCCAACTCCTTCTGCTCATTTGGGGACATTGGATAGACCTTTGTGCTGAAGGGTTGTGCTCCTGGAGTGAGTTCAATAGCGTGGTCCCACAGTTTTCGAGGTGGAAGTTGGTCAAAGGACTCCTTTGCAAAAACATCCTTAAATCCCCAGTACGCCTTTGGGACAATCTCCTCAAAGGTTTTGACTGGAGTAGATTCTGCAGCCTTCTGTGCGAGCTGTTGAGAAACTGTTGAACCAGCATAGATATTCTCCAAGTCTTCTTCTACAAAGATAACAAATGTTCGGTCTCCCTCGTATTGGGGTTGCCCATGTGAGTTCTTGCCATTTGAAGGAGTTGTACCAAGCGAATGCTCTTTGTGTTCTGGTACTTCTCCACATGAATCAGGGCAGCGAGTCATCTGTACCTTTCCTGTACGCCAGTCTACCTCTGGGTTGTGCTTCACAAGCCAGGTGTGCCCAACAATTATGCCAAAGGTTCCCAGGCTTGTGACTGAAAATGTGGCACGTTCGGTATGGGTCCCATATGTGCAGATGAGATCGACTTCTTCCTTGATTGAACCTGCTTCATTTGGGGTCCCATCAATGTTATAAACAGGTATGGCACGTGGTAGAGGGCGTGTTCGAAGTTTCTCTGCTTTGACATATTCTGCATCAATGAACATTCCTGTAGCACCACTATCGAGGAGTGCATCCACGGCTAGAGGGTATCCAGTGTCTACTGAGTGGATTTTCATGGGAATTCTTGTACATCGACGGATGTCTGCAGATCGAAGGTAGAGACGAGGAGGGTCATCATGTTTAGCTGGAAGTTGAGAAGGGTTTTCAGGCATGGCTGTTTTGGTTTCAGTCTGATGGACAAGGGAGTGTGTGTGTAACATATCGCTTGTGAGCCCTACAGTACATGATTCAAGAACTGAAAACCGGTTTGTCAGGCAGGGCATGCTCTTCACTGCTGACTGGCCTGAAAATCCTGCTTCTCCTCTTGCTTTGGAATTACTGCCTTCTGCACTTCTTCCTTGGCCTTCAGTGCAGCTGCTACTGACTCTGATATCATGCCTGCAATTGCTGTTTGTGTGAGATCAGCTCGGATACGTTCCTTGCGTGGTTCAGGGCATGCTGGGGATATATGGCCACGCTTTCCACAGTTATAGCACGTCCAAGTCAATGCGATGGCGGTTGGAGTCAATATCCATAGGTGCAGCACCATTAGAGGTTGCCAAGGTAGTTGGTACAGAGATGACGGGAGTGCTGTGAGGGCGGGATGGGGTAGAGTGGGCAGGAGTGAGGGAAGTCTGAGCACGTCTCACTTCTAGAAGACGATGGTGGTTGCGGTCAATTTGACAGGCCGCTTCCTTCCATGCCTTGAGATCGGATGGGAGGGATGGCTGTGCATGGATCTTGTCAAGAATCATTGCAGGGAGCCCTCGGGCATAGGCATCTTCCAGTGCTGCATCATTAAACCCAGTCCTTCCTGCTAGTATCTCAAACTGTGCCATGTATTCATCCGCTGACATGCCAGGTGTCATCCTAAGATCGTGTAGCTTTGTTCGTGCTGTTTGAGAGCGGTCAGGGTCCCCAAAAGTGTTCTCCACTTGCTTAATGAATTCCTCCAAGGTGGAGTGCGGTGAGGTCCTGTCAATGACTGCCTGTGTCTCATTGTGCGCCCATACTTCAGCAGAACCTCCTGTCATAAAAGAGAGGGCATAGAGGATCTTGGTCCGCTCATCTGGGAAAGATGTAGGCTGGACTGCAATGGCAAGCCTGATAGAGCGAATGAAACCTTCCATCTCTGCACGATCTCCATTGAATTTGGCTGGTTCAGCTGCCCTTATTGGGCGAACGGATGACGATGTAGAAGAAGGTGTGGGAAATGAGGTGGTCTGAGAGATGGTCTGTGCTGCAGCGATGGCGGCAGCAGTGGCAGCATCTGCTAGGTTGTTCTGGACATTTGCGAACTGGCTTTGGAGGTGCTGGTTCTGGAGTTGCAGCTGCTGGAGCTGCTGCGCCTGGGTGTTGAACAACGCTCGCAGAAAGCCACCACTTTCACCTAGAGTGTCCCAATAGGCTTCAGGGAGCTGATCGGTCATGGTATTGGTGAAGTAGTTAATAGGGAAAGTGTTATGAGGTGTGGGGTCGTCTTATGAGCTTGATCTTCTGTGAGGGCAACGCTGATGACGAGGCCACAACAACAAGATACTCAATAAGTGAGAGCCGATAAGAAATAATGCCAGCTGGTACAGCGGATATCCTCAGTCTATACAGCTGTTTCTGATAAATACATGGGACTTACCTGGTACAGCGGATATCCTCAGAGATCAAGCTGAGGGGATCACACTGCACCAAGGCGAGTCTTTATACTAAATGATGGAGACGGATAGGAGAACCAAGATAGGGGAGGAAAGATAGGGGAAGTGATAGGGGCAATGAAATAGGGGAGACGCACCCTGACAGGCTGCGCTGATAGGGGTGTCAAGAGAAAATACTAAAAATAGAATATGACTTATTTGAACCCTGACAATTAATGAATATAGTCATAACAGGATACCATGACAACATTGGGGATGACTGAGAGTTGCCCCCCTCCAGAGCCATATGATTAGGATGATCATTTAGACATGGGTTCATCTGAACAGCTCCATAAGGAGCTGTATGAATGATTAGTGAATGAGGTCACATGTCATTCAAGAAGGGGAGGGTGTACATAAGTACCCTGGGTACTTACTTATGTAGTATAGATATTATCTGTATATATCTACAGCATTCCACTAGGGAATGCTGTCACCTTGGTAGATATATGCACCCTATGGGTGCATATATAGTTATTACATAATCTGTGGACCCAAGTATACATGTGGGTCTACATGTAGAAAAAAAAGAAACTTAGAAATTACCACACTGTACAGCACATTAGGGTGACCCCAATTCACCAAGTGAACAACTCACCAGATCAGCATCTAGACACATCCACTGGAGGTGTTTCTATTGTCCCCACCGCAACCAGCACATCAGTCATACTATTCAGAAGTAATTGAGAAGGGGTTGTACAAGTACCTCATGTATGGTTCATGACTGGCATACTCACTAGCACGTAGCCTTGCCATACACTAGGGTCTAGACCGCAATATATCCCTCGAAGTGGATAGTGATTGCGCGTAAGAACGCTAGGCCATCAAGGTGCAATAATCCCTTTAATGACCGATGGGCTGATTGAGCATCTTGAAACCGCCGCATGCGTAGTGGTACACGGGTGAACACATGGCTGCATATCTCCCAATAGAGATATGCATGTATATGCTACCCTTCAAAAAACCAAGCTGGCCTAGGCTAATGAATTTACCGGCGATCCAGGGTTAGTTCTGGGAAACCTCACCGAAGGGAGTGAGGAAATCAACAGACACGAACGATCCTGCACAGTGAACTTGAACTCGAAGGATCTGGCCATGGTTAACATTGTAACATCGTCCAAGCGCCATCTCCAGTGGTGTGCAAGGAGAACAAAAGCATGAAATGGAAGTCGAGCATGTGAAACCGAGAGATGCTGGGGATTGTGACTTGCATGGGTGCCCAAATGCCTAGTAATACTAGAGATCCAATAAAGAAACAAGGGAAGTTACGGAAATACATATTCAGCCCTAAGCAGTCCGCCGACAATCTGACCGTATCCCTGGAAGCCGATACATCCTTAAAAAACGTTAGTTTCCAATGTCTTGGCAGGTAAACCGACTTCCTGAGCTCGATACATCATGGTATTTTTAATTCCCGACATATTACACTAAGGTAACATCCACATACGTCTGAAGTGATTTCCTGTTGGGACGGAGAAGATGGGCCGGCATAACTTCTATTGTCCTGAAGTCCCTCGAATCTCATCTCAATGACAGATTGATGGCTGTAGGATTCTCTGCTAAATATAAAGGTCTCGATCGAGCCACTGGCCCCCAGAAATTGGAAATGGCGAGACGAATGCGGCTCGGTCTGCATGACTGTGAAACATGTTGCAGACTTTAGGAGAACGTATAGCTCAGATGTCGTTCATCCCCTCATCAGGCTTTGGGAGAAGCTTCTACAGGTGAAGTTAGGAAAATACTGCGAAGCTCGCCGGCGGAGTTTCATCGGTGTATCTGTATTTCCTTTTTTCAAAAGGATGCTCGCGGCTTGGGTGCTAATTTACACCCCCACAATATTTAACAAATACTAGCAAAAAACCGGGTCGAGGGCCTCTTCTACACATACAGATAGACATTCTCGCTGATTCAACAGGGACATAGGGGCAGTGGTGATACACAGAACTTTAGAGACCGCTCTCTTTCACAACATCCTCCACACTTTGTACAAAGATGTCCACTATCTTCTCAATCTGATCATATATACCATACTCAGCAAAATACGTGGGACATCAAATATATTGCATACCTCTTCCCGGGTGACATTGTAGGCAGGAGACAACATGCAATGATCACCGCTTTTGCCATCAATGGTCGCACCCCCTGTTAGGCCCATAATGACCAGGCCATTATCCAAACAACGTGCTTGAACGATCATTGCGAACTTCTGCGTCGTAAATTTCTCCTCTGGCACGGCAAACTCAATGCCGTACCACAGACCCCCGCCACGAACGTCGAAAACATATGGCGCGGCCGGACTGTTCGGGGATAGAAGTCGTGATGTGAGGAGTGAGAATAAATGGGCCCCCTGCTTGAGGTTGTTCTCTAACAAGTTTTCGTTGCGAATTACGGATTGAACAGCTAAAGAAGCCGCACATGCCATAGGATGCGCCTAGATCGAAGCATGTCAAGAGTCAAGTACGTGATGAAACGTAGGGCCCACTTGGTAGGTATGGCCATGCTGCCAATATCCGTTCCGGTCCCTAATCCCGCTGGCAACGCGGGGGCTGATTAGCACAGCCCCGATAGAAGCATATCTGTCAGAACGGAATGATGAATGGTGTTTGTAGAATGAAGGAAATGGAAAGTTTGGTACCCCCCGCCCAGTCCCTTCGCTACGGCTTGGATGTCAGGGCTCGCACCGTCTCCAAAGCTCTCCCATGCGTGTGTAGTTCCCATCCCTGTTGGGCACCACTCAGAAACAAATCCGGAGATAGCCGGTTGACTCATACTAACGTCCCATACCACACATGACTTCATCCAAAATGAACAGTGCACCATGCTTCTGCGTTACCTCCTTCATAGCTTTAAAGTACCCCTTCGGAGCCGTGACCACGCCGGACGTCGCTCCTACCACGGTCTCCGCGACAACTTTGCATCAAAAAGTCCCGCGGTTGCAAATACATTACGTTCAACTGGAAATGGGAAATCGTGTGTAGAGACTTACAACCAATTACCGTATCAGACCCAAGTTCGGTGAACTTGTCATCGAGCTCCTTGGCGAGCCGGGCTACGTATTCGTCTTCGATCTCCCCTTCCTTCTGGAAGCGCTTTGCGTATGCGGGGGAGACGTGGTGGAAGTGCACGTGGTCCAGGATAGCTTCGTAGGGAGCCCGTCGTGCTGGGTTGGAAGCAACGCTGAGGGTGCCGATGGTGTTGCCGTGGTAGGAGAGGTGTCGCGCGATGAAATTGGAACGCTGTGGTTGTCCAGTGTGTTGGAAGTACTTCAGAGAAATAGGTATATTTAAATTTTCTTGACATGGTCATCGTATATGTACCTGACGTCCAAGCTTTAGAGCGGCTTCCATAGCCTCTGAACCTGATAAGAGAATCAAAATTGAGGATAAGGCTTGGAAATATATAGAAAAAGCTAAAACCTCCAGAAACATATCCACACAATTCAAAGGCACCTTTTCCTGAGACGACAAGCTCCGCTGCAAGCTGCTCTGCCGGCTCGTTAGATAATTGCATATTGTATACATCTGTTCCGCTTATTTTTCAGAAGTCGTTACATATTGTCGCAAGTCACAAACAGGCTAGTTTCGCCGTCTGGTCCTGAACGGCCTTGATCACTTCGGGGTGTGCATTTCCAATGCATGCAACTGCTGCCCCGCCCACAGCATCGATGACCGTTCTGCCGTCCTCGAGGACAATATAAATGCCTGAAATCGTACACGATATATCAATCGATGGACTCATCGTCAAAGAAAGCTCTCTACAGACCATGGCCAGATACAGCTACAGGGGGTCTGCAGGGTGTTCTGTGCAAGATAGACGTAATCCGAGGCTGCTGCTGCCCGTTCTCCTTCGTTCCTATCGTAATGCCGTCCTTCATCGTGAATGGTGCTAGTACAAATGAGAAGAAGCTTTAATTTCGACGTACTTAGCAATTACCCTTTCAAAGTTCGGCACGGATACCGAATTCGGTCTCCGATGAGATGCAGTCACATTGGTGTCGCGCGATGGCTGCATAAATGGTGCCGTGCGGATGTTGGATTGCTTACGAGGGCATTTCTTAGACTTTTCAACAGATTGATCGCTATAACTACCAGTGACATCTCCATTTTCTGAATTTATGTTATTACTAGAAGCACACGATTCAATTATGATTTATGACTATTCTTATGTTGTATACGTTTGTCGCGCTTAAGTTAGACTGCTTGTCGTGATTCTGTGCTCTATTCCGACCGCTGAAACTGAGGAAAGCAAGATTTGGCCGCTAGAGACAACAGGGCACTTATAGGAAAGACATGGCCAACACCATAATGTCATTTGTTTTGCATTTCCGAGATGTCGATGGAGCAGGTAGAGAATGCAGTCAGTGCAGACAACTATCCTGGTTTACTTAGAGTAATAGGGACTTTGTAACTTATGGATTAGAATCTAGCTTGCACTGTGATCGGAATGATGCCCCAGCTGATTTCCCTATGTCAGGGTGCACTATTTCAATAGCTCCGAATGATGCCAGTCATGGTAAGGGTCCTATGGGAGTGATAAGACCATACACGTCCACATGAATAAAGTTAGTCGCGGCGCCAAACTGAAATGCTACTTCACTGTGACATTGATGTCTTCATGTCAACCCGCATAGATAGGGTAATTGTAGGTGGTTCGCGTGACAATTACGGTCGTCCAGTCAAGTGGTTGTGTCAAGCTGAAGACATGAAGCCCTCGACGTGAAGGAGCATCACTTCTTCCATCATCACAACTTGCTGAGACCAATCCTTATGTGATTAGTTCAAATCCGTATTCTGTGGGGGTTTCAAGTTGCTCCCTTCAATGGTCCGGCAGATGGATTGTAGAAAGCGCCAGGCATTTTTGCCTTTGAATGATGTCAGATGCTAAAATCCTAACATAGCCTTTCGCCAATACATGCTCGTGCGTTCTTAAAAAAGACGGATTCAGTTCACTGGCAGGTTAAGGACTAGGACAGTGTGCCGACGTAATTAGCTCAGATTGATTGCACAGTTCGCCATCTCCTGGCTCAGCGGACATGCACCATAGTGAGCAGGTGAGACAGGGAAGTCTGTAGAAGAAGAGGGGAATGCCGTGAAGACTTACTATTGGTCCCAGCGATTAACTGCCAAAAACGGCCTCAGGGACGCTTGCTCTCACGATCCTGGTCCTGAATATATTTGATCCCTGAGCCACCACGGGAGCCCACGAATGTGTTAGCCCCATCTGTGGTAATTTCGAGGCCCTAGGTCCAACAACGGCTGATCCTTGTCCAATATTAGGACAATTCTTCCCGCCATGACCCGGGAGACCGGCATCTGGTACGTCGATCACGTTCCACTTAAAAAATTAGTGTTACCAAGACTGGGAGGTTATTATCAATTCCACAGGGCCATTCAAGGAAAACTCAGAAGACATATGGAATTCCATGGTCCGGGATCCGAATGGAGAAGACTTGGCTATCGGCTCAACTTACCTATTGACACACCAGATGCCATCTCACTGGAAAATAAGAGCTGGTATAAGATGGGCTGCATCTTCCGGCAATTAACGCCTCGTGTTTGCTTCTCGTCCCGCCTCAAGGCCGTTGATCTTGCACTTATACATCATGCCTTTCCGAGGGTCGTCGATAGTTTCAGACACAGATACCACAGCCATCGATGGTGACTCCCCTCACCAAGCATATCGGGGAGACAAGGTCAAACATAGGCGAACGTCGAGGGGTGAGCAATTTTCTCGACATGGACGTTCATAACATTATGACCGACGTTCTCGGTCAGCTTGTGATCAATGTAGAAAGACCAAAAGCAGGTGCGACCATTCCGGCACCAGCTCCGTCCCGTGTCGCAGCTGTCTTCTGTCTGGTTTTGGTGGGTGCTAATTGTTCACCCCAACATGCGCATCGTTTTATGATTCTTGCCCTCGTAGACTGCACCTTTTTCGGTGATTGCGACCATTGACATCGCTCTATACCATCGAGAGCTAACCCTGGTCAGCAGAACCCAGCCAAAAACGAGGCCCCCCGAAAGGGTAGGTCGCCGTATGCTGTCGTTTTGCCTTGTTCCTGATCAAACGTTACCAATAGATACCTGAGCGCACTGGAGAGTCGCCTCCATGAAGCTGAGGCTCTGCTTGGCGTGATCATCTCGTCTAACGACATGCGTGCTAAGACACTGGTTTTTGACCTGGCAAAGGATTCGCTGGCCAACACCATCATCAAACGTGTAACTCACAGTGTCTTTGGCCCCATCGGAAGGGAAACTCTTCGCGTTCGTGGTGCTGGCGGCTCCAGCAGTGAATCCCAAGGTGGTCCAACCAACTTTCGACGTCCCACGGATTCTCGCCGGCAACAAATGAATAGTCGGGAAGTTGCTATGATGGGCGATGATGGTCGGTCCCTTGGAACAATAGCGGATTTCTCACTCACTGGAAAATTATAGGCAATCTCGTCTTTACGACCCCCAGCAACACTTGGCAGGATTATCTTAGCGACCGTTTGGAAACGGAGGCAACTTATACCTGTGATACCTTCTCTAATATGCCTACGGTTACTTTTCATCATATGGTCGAAAGTGCGGACAGTCGCGGAGAACCCTCCGTCAGCAAGGATGGTTCAGAACCGAGCAGTGGGTCAACCTCGTGTACCTGTTCGGTGCTCCTCACGCTCACATGATGACCCCATGGCAGCTGCTTCGTCAGAAGACGGCATGTCTTCGAGCCACTCCAGCTTTTCGAGACATACGAGCGACGGTAACATGGGATCGACACTCTCCGGCATACCCTCAGATCAATGGACTTCATCTTCTGATCCTGTTTTTGAGGAGCAAGATCAGAACCAATTCTCGAACTCTCTCTGTCTGGAAGGTACATACACTGATGGGCGACACACAATATCCGAAAATTATCCAAAGGATACCAATAACAATTCAGAAAATTACCTGACGTCTGACGGCCATACCATTGCAAGGAACTTAACATCGGCAACACAACAGGGTGGCTGGACAGGCATGCTCAGTACTGAAAGCCACCACTCCTCTAGATTGTTTGGTCAAGCACAGTTTGTAGACTCTGGAATTGACCTCAATAACATGGTGAGCATTCGATCCCAACTATGCAGCCGCGATATACCATAGTTGACGACAGTGTCTAGGAGTAGGCCAATTTGTCCATCAGATTCTGATGCACGGACTCTGTAGTGAAACTGCATTCCTTGTAAAACTGTATTAGACGAAAGTATTGTGAACTTAATTTGCTTCGAAGATAATTCTGTAATTCCTTGACACGAAATAAACATGTTCGGAAACAAGTATTTCGGGAGCAAGATGCAGTGAGTCTCGAAAGCTATAAATTTTCTCCTGATGCATCATTATAATACCCGTTGGGGGCAGAATTATGAAGCAAGAAATATTCGGGAGGAGACGGCGGAGTGTCAAAGCAAAAACATCATGCTATTCAAAGTTCCATGCTGTGCACATTGTTCCTCATTCCCATCGATGTTACACAGTCACACTATGATTTAGGGCCAATGTCATAAGCACCGGCATGTGTACATGCCACCCGCGGACTGTGCCATGATTGATTAAGTTCCACCCACTCGGCATAAGCAACCGCATTTAACTGACTCAAAAGGAACGCCTACTCATGGTAAAACTTTAAATTGTGCAGTCAAAGACGTATTCTGAGACGCAGAACCGATTGAAGTTATTCAACTCTCGACTCAGATGTATGATTACATCAAACAATACGACCACAGTGTATCTCCCTCTTGTTTATTTTTACAGTGAACTATTCTTCGGAGACATGACCTCAGGACGTATTCCCTGGTCTACCCTTGAATTTTGCTACTCAACAATTCAAATTGATGATCCGAAAACGACTAGAACTTGGAAAGCCCTTGATGAGCTCAAGCTCTCCTGTGGAGTCTGTCTAGAGTCCTCCCGGGGGAAAATAGGATCTTCACAGCAAGAGGGCTCACTCGCCGCAAGAGTAAAGCCAGAGGATCGACATTTCCCGAACAGGGGAATGATGTTTCTGGGGACAAGTCGCAATACCGCCTCAAGCTCCGAATACATGTTGACTAATTCCACAGACGAAGCGCCGAATGACCCCCTCTACGATTTAACCCATCAGTTGGCGAGATCACTGACTCGCAAAACACCGGCATCGACATGACGTGAAGATACTGCTACATACAAGAGCAGTGCAATGCTTCCTCTGCCACATGGAATATACTTAAATTAATAAATTGCCGATATCCCGCTGTGCTAGATGCCATCTGATGTCATTTGATTCATTTATCACCTTCTAATAAGGGACAGCGTCAGATCTAGATTGCCCGGTTTGCACGGACGCCCTAAGCCTGTCCAATCGTAATCCTGTGCCTCTACTAGCGGCGCGCATCATACTTCTACTACCGCGTCAGAATAACTTCCCGGCTTGAGCTAGATCCTCTCCCTGCTGCTGTTTGGCACCTTATGATGACTGGTGCATTGAATGGTGTATCCCCAAACAATCCCATTGTCCTCAAACCCGAGCATTTGGCTGGTTTTCTCAACCCCCTCGTGATCCTCTCCTCCAGGACTCGTGAGACCTGAGTGAAGCGGTGGAATTTTCACAGCCGCACCCCGTCCGATGAATTTCAACCAATTTATTCCCTTTCACAACAGCTCTTCTCATGTGTTGGATTGATGGTCGATACGCATGTTTTCCTTCCGTTTGACCCTTGTGTCATTGGAGCATCCTCCTCTCTTCTCACTATACTCAGACGTTGCCCTCAATAAATTACTGAGCATCCTAGTTCACCGATCCATTCCCTTTCCATCACCACCATATTCGTCATCTTTACAGTCCCGACCCCCGCAAGGTATGAGTGTGAAAGGTCGATGGAAGATCCCTTTAAACCCGGGAGTTATCTCCGCCTATCACATTGATCCCCGCGTACAGATTGGCGTGCGACGTCCGTTTGGCGTGTGTAACAGAAAGGCCACGTGGAGGATCCAACAGTACACTGTGACGAAGGAATAGAGTGCTCGGAGTAAAAAGACCTAAAATCCTTGTGCTTTCTACAATGTAGCCTGCTCTCGATAGCACAGCCCGGCAGCCACGAAGTTTCGATAGATTCAGCTCCTTACTTTGACTGGCTCGCTTGGAGCAGTCACCCCTCGAAACACAGGACGTGTTTTATACCGTGTTGATATCTTAAGAATAAGTATATGTTGCTATTAAATATTAGCAAACTGAATTGAAAGTATTTGGCGCAGAATTCAGTTGTTAATATTTGATTAACTCTTTAATAGCTCTCAAAGCAAGAACAACCCACTTCATATGCAGCTACCGGTGATCTATCGGATGACCGCTCGGAACCCTGTTTTTAGTACATCTGCCAGTTGAGATACCGACGGCTGCGGAAGGGGCTTGAGTTCTTTATCGCGATCGGATTTGAACGAAAGATGGAGTCACAATGCACTTCTGTCAATGAATTGATTGAAGTCTAGCACCTTCACAAACTCGTGGACAGCTGACACCGAGCTCGTGGACACGATGTCTCGTGGGAATAGCTGGAGAATTGTCCTCGTGGTATTGAGATCGGCGGGTCTCGACGTTTGTTTCAAAATTTGACCACGCCCAAAGTTGACTGATGCAGTCGTTAACATAGAACACATGCATGAATCCCATCTTTGTACTCACCTGACAAGAAGGTGAGAAATATGCAAGAGTCTAGCTGGCTGCAGTGTGTATAAATTATTTCGCTCCTAATGAAGGTGCCTCTAAAGGGCTCTCGAGCCTAAGAGCACAACTAGTCACGGAGCATCTCGGAGGAGAGACAACTAGTGACAGCATTATGAATAGAATGGCCACCCTACCTGCCAAGGTGGCGAGACATGCGAAGGGGACGAGACCTGCACCCCTGACAAGACAGGCGGAAGCATTATAATATAGATCTGGCTTCCTGTCCGGAGATATTGCGGTTTTAGTCGGGTAGACTTGTATTTAGTTCCACTTGGCTATTGAAAGAAAATTTAATTCTGTGAACCTATAGAATCATAAAGGAGTGTCAAATATCCATGGTACGGTCTGAATATATCCAAGTGGTTTCAAAATGGACTTGACACGTTTATGTTGTTTGATCGCTGTTTTTAGCTCCTGTATAGCCACGAAAGTAGCACGATATCCAAGGGAAACAAACCGGCAGGTGATCGTCTCGTGTAGCACTTTGCCGCTCACGACACAAGGTATTCTATCAGAACTGGAGTACATCAATGACATATTCATTAAAGAGAAGCAAAGGAACCATGAAACAGAAAAGGGACATACCCTCATAGAATGCCATTGACAGGATAGAGTTTCCGGTAACCAGTGCGAATCAAGTCTTAGAAATACGGCAAGTTTTGAGAAGGGTATCCTGTTATATTACTGTAATAATTGGAAGCATGGAAGAACAATGACAGGAATTCTTCCGAGAAATATTGTATGTCGCCACACACGGACTTTCCCAGAGACCTGCGTGGGGATCAATTTTATCTTTGGCACGAAACCAAGGAGAGCTTCTAATACTGGGCATCTGATGCTTTAGGGAGTAAGCTTACTCGGGCGGGGTGTACAAGGCTCACGTGTCATGAGCCTCTCCATAAATTTCCAGGTGAGAATTGATAGATCTGCTCGTATGAAAGGGCCTTTGTTGTATAGCGTTCTATCTTATTTTCGCTGTTTAAAATATTTTTGGGCAATATTTACTCTTTAGAATGAAGATGGTTAGGAACATCTGACCCTAGTCAAGTCAAACAACGAGAGTGACGTACTATGCCAAATATGGAGCCTTTCTTGAGCTAGGATAGCATTCTATACTTTCAGATCGGACATTGAGAATCTTTTGAACTGACGAAAGAAGCGTTTGTCCATTTAAAATTCTCGGTGACAGCCCCGATTCGACCTGAACTTCCTTCGCAAGGTGAAGACTTAGCTCACTTTCTCCGCCGGCTCTTGCAGAATGAACGTTTCTAGGTAGAAATGGGGCTAGCCTGCACCTTTCGTTCGACATAGATGCTACCATAAGACGAGTGGACGCCTAGATGCTTGGTAAGTAAGAACAGAAGCGTTCGAATGCATCCCAATTGTGTTTGCATTATTCGAGTTTGCCGTCTCTTGTACAGTACCTGGAAAAACTCATCACGGCGGGCCTCAACTTGGCCTTCAAGTGGTCTTGAACTCGAAGGCTCGACGTGTAGGTCTAGCAGTCGGGTACGATTGTAATGGTTGTCGAAGAGGGCATTACCTATGTTATTAGGACGACGACTACCTTTATGCGGCAAGGCTGAGGTATATGCCGCGGGTCAAAGGTTGGCTCATTCAAGGTCAGTTGTGACACTCAAGACTCGTCCCTGTGACGACTCTGTGTAATGTAAGATATGCACGACCTATTATTGTCACTTCGTATAACATTTCGGTCATCGCTACGTCGCGTCTGTCTCCGTATATCACAAGGCTGTCTCGACTTTAAGTAGCTCCTCCCGTACTGAACCAAATTTTACAATTTAACACTTGCCTGAAAGCTATACATCCCAGCATTGCAGGAAAATTGACCAAACAGTGAGACCTGCAGTGTGTTTGCCGGAATTAATCTTTTTTATTGCTAGTGGTATGTACTTGCATGGTCAACAACATTTCTCCGCAATCACTCAGCATCTAAGGACACATGGAAACGATGTACAATGGCTTTGACCCCTGCCCCTACCCTCCCGTCCATCCGTCCATTTTCTAGGTCAATCTTCTGGCCGTGTGCACACTTAGGAGTGAATTCAGGTTAAACTCATGGATATATTCTATACATCCTGATTTTCTCCGTAATAGCCTAACAATTGCTGGAGGTTAGGGATGATGTAAGTGAGAAGAGAGAGGGTGCTGGGAGGGGTGATGATGGGTTGGGTGGAGGAGGGGGGGATGAGTAGGGGGTAGGAGTGGGTGCATTGGGTATAGGGAGATGGGTTGAGATTGGGGCGGTGGGTGGTGGAGGGTGGCGAGAGGTGCGGCATCTTTTGTGTTGATTTGGCATGAAGGGAGGAGGGGTCGCATGGCAGGGGTAGGGTGTCATGGGCAGGACACATGTCCGTTAGGGATAGATAGATAGAAATTGTGGGGGAGCGGGGGTTCATGTAAATGGTAAGTATTTTTCCTCTTTCCATCGCCTCCTGCTAAAATGCCTTGGTGATCTAAGTTGTTGCTCCAGGGCCTATCTGGCATTATGGGTGTTGTGCTTTGGCCTACATTATGTGCTCACATTACTTCTATGATAGTGCAACTACTATGACTGACAAGAGCAAATAGGGATTTGGCGCCACAACTCCAATGCCGGCCTGGTCAACCTATAAAAGTAGCCACAAGCTTCGTTTCCCTAGCATCCTCTGATTTGAGCTACATGAAGTACGCTAGGGTTCAATTGCTATTTCACGAACTCATTCAGATTTATCTAGTGAACAAGTCCTGAATCCAATGGTGGTGTAGCGATTGCATAGTCCGTGTGATGAAATTGTCTCAATTCTGGATATGAACCTTGTTATTCAAATTGAAATCTTGACACAAGAGTGTTTAACCGCAGGAATGTGCTACCTTAGGAGTGGACACAATTTGACGAGTCAGATAAACTGCCTTCTACCGTCGATCGATAACAAGGGCTTCCCATACCCTCTTCTCCGTCCTGAGAACAAGCTGCCTGTGACCTATTTCAAAAAGTCTAGTCGTCTGACAAATAAAACTGGATTTCGATAATTAGTGTGTACGCCTGTGGGTGCTACAGGTGGAGTGAGTACATAACACATTGAACACAACGCTCGTCTTGCGTATGCCATTGGGGGTAGGCTGAGCAATGCCTTTGCATTCTCTTTGCACATTACCCGATGACCTTCTCCTAGACGGTATATTCCGTCACCTGGAACCTCGCCAGCTCGTCAGACTTCGTCTTGTGCGTCACCTTTCCCCTAACTGCTCTCCCAAGCTTATCGTAATTTAGACTTGTGTCCGTCTCCGCGCCCTTACCTACCTTCGTTCAGTATGGCACCACGCTCTCGAGAAACTTCGGCGTGATCAACAGCTTCCCCTACCCTATCCATCACGTCTACTGTCCACTCTTACTGCTCACGAGCTGGAGGACACCGTCGTCAAAATGCTCCGTCTTGATAGCGGACTAACGAAAACGAGAGCCAAGCCTGCGCTCATACGCACATTCAACATTCAGGGTGGGCAAACACCGAAGTTCTCTTGCATGCATCTTCTTGCGGGTGGTGAATGGCTCTTGACTGCTCACCTGGAGGAAGTTATGTGTTGGGATCTTGCCAGTCCTGATCCATGTTCAGCTGGGGTCTACAAGCTTGCGCCTGTATCGATCTCTGGCAAGGATCAAGGGTACAAGGACATCTGTGTGCGTAACCTTCAAGCACAGCTTCACGCTGAAGGTGACGAGGCAATTGTTGCTGCCTACATGTCTTATGACGGCCATCTGTGAGTGTTTCTCAGTTTAACCATACAGACTGTCCCCGTAAATGAAGTGTGGTGGGGCTCCCATGTGCGATGATGAACGAGAATTGGATAATTCCACACCAGCTACAGATCGTTCATTTTACGACCAAGTGCGGGGAGCGCTAGTGGGTTGGAGGTCACCTTCCCTTGCACAGTGCCAGTCATCTGTTCACGCATGCAAAATAAACCGGAAAAGTTCACCTCGAGACTGACATCTTCTTACAGCTCCAACGTATGGAACGACAAAGTTGCCGTGTGGCGCATCACAGGTCTGTCGCGTAAGGCTAGACTTGAGTCTACTTTCATTACGTCACTTTGCTTTCCTGACTATGCGCCGGAGTATGGCATGTCCGACCTGAACGGGGACTGCGTCGCCTTCCTAGGTCGTGAACACGAGACTCCTATCATCAGTATCAATAAGTGGCGTACGGAGGATATAGATGAAGATGGTCTGGCCAAGCGGCGCTTAGGAAATGAAGAGGAATACGATCAGGCCAAGTTTCGTCCAGACTTTTCACCAGTAATACCAGTGTGTTCACTCTAATCATATACGCTTGTACGGAACTGATGCATTATCCACAGGATTCGGATCCATTGCGTGTTCAAGGTATCAAACTTGTTCCACCTCACGTACTTGTTGTCGCCGGACCCGTGGTAGCACTATTTCCTATCCCGCCATTTGAGCGCGTAAAGCACCTGTGCAGTGATGCGCCGCGGATTCGTGCACATCAAATTCACCGTTTCGATGTTCGCGCGCACACTCTTATGGGCGAGTTTGTTGGCGTGGCACAAAGTCCTGCAATAACGCCTTCCCCTCATTCGGTCTCTCCCCCGCAGCCTATCACCTTCCTCACCTCTCGCACACGTATTACGATTTATCCAGCAACTACGTGTGAAGGCAAAGAGGTTTCGTATGTGCTGCCACCCACCATTTCACGTCTCCGTGCCTGGACGCACCGGACCTCCAAGCCAGCCATTGTGGGACCCAGCGGGACCCGCGGTGTGTGGATTCAGCGTCCGACCGGGGTTAAAGCGCGGCTGATCGCCTGGACGGCTGCGAGGTGTGCAGCTCCATCCAATGAATCAGAACAGGAGAAAGAGGGGTGTGGACTCAAACGTCAAGATGTTACACAGACGGAAGAAACCAATGGGGCGGTTCTAACAGGTTTGGATGCCGACCTGGCGGCACAAGCGGCAGAGTCTGGGCGGTGGCCAATTCATGGCACTATCGTGGAGACGATTATGCAAGGCTGGAATGGTCTCCCGCGTGGGCGAGCTCGCAAGGTGGATCTTTACCCAGTCAGAGTCGAGGATGTTAAGAAAGTGGCGTTCGATGAGGGAACCGGTCGGACGTGCCTCGGTATGCGAAACGGTGAGGTGCACGTCTTGGATTTTGCCTAAGAAGGAGCTATGCATTGTTGGTGCTGGGGGTTGAGATTTTCATATATGGTTTGGGCTGAAGAGTGGAGGAAACGTCTGACGCGCATTTGCTACCCATGAATCATGTTTTGTGTAATATTAGAATTCACATCGCACGCATCTCGCATTCATTTTTCCCATGATATTTCCGAATTCACGAGTAGTTTATTGGGCATCTCTAAACTCGAAAAAAAATTCGGAAAGAAACTGACAGTTTCAATTACTAAACGTTCAACGTTTAATGAGTGCATGTTGGGAGACGACCAGTTACGTACTCGGATCACGTGATTCGTCTTCCTTAACGGGATGTTTATTTTCCCAGCAAGTTTGCTACATGACATTCTCTCATGCCGAACCCACGCTCATAATGCATGGTCCTCGTTAGGAGTATGCTAGGCAATTTCCTTAGAAACGCAAAACATTTTACACGATGACGTATCAGCTGCTGTCAGCTTTGCGTCAGCCCGTATCTTTTCGCCAATTACCACCCCCATGTCTATGAAAGCAGTTGTCTACAAAAAGGCATTCGAAGTATGTTACCCAGAGAATGCTGAACGACCATGTCGTTGAACAGGTCTCTCATGTATAGGTTGCCATCGAAGAAGTGAAACGGCCAAAGATTGAACATCCAGACGATGTAGTTGTACGTGTGTCGTGGAATGATGTGAGAGGTTATTGATATGGCTTTGCAATGGTTAGGTCTGGATTACTACGTCGGTGAGTCGCGTCGGGTGAAGGTGCAAATTGTCACTGACATCCACACTAGGCCATCTGCGGTTCCGTAAGATGCTTCTTTATGAAAACCCTTTGAAATTTCTTCGTGACTTTGTATGGTGGTATGCAGGACCTTCACATGTATGAAGGGCGCACCAGCGCTCAGTCTGGGATTGTCTTTGGGCATGAAAACATGTTAGTCTATTCGTCTTTCCTAACACCGTTCGGTTGAAAATGTTGTGTGGGAATTTCAGGGGTATCGTAGAAGAAGTAGGCTCTGCAGTGAAATTGCTGAAGCCCGGTGATCGCGTGGTTATGCCATTCAACGTCGCCTGTGGGAGGTGCAGGAACTGCGAACAAAGCAAGACCGCGTGAGTCCTCTTGAAACCAGGCCGCTTGACCATGCTGACCGAGTAATCATAATTTCATCTGGATAGTTTCTGTACCGAAGTCAATCCCGGCTTTGCTGGTGGTGCCTATGGATATGTATCAATGGGAGCATATCCAGGTCTGTCCTTGACGGATCTTTGGGCATATTCCTAATTGTTTGGGCAGGCGGTCAAGCCCAGTATATTCGCGTTCCATTTGCTGACTTGTGAGTGCTTTCCCACCATTCAGGTTATACATCTGTTGCTAAAATCTCTGATGGTTTAGTAATGCCGTCAGTGAATCTTTTTATATGCGGTGACCCAGACTTATCTTGCACTTTGGAATCTCTGTTCGCATATAGCTGAAGCTCCCCCCAGGACGTGAGCATGAAGCCGACTTTATTTGTCTTGCTGATATCTTCCCCACGGTGCGTTTCTACGGCGCCTTCATTCGAATGAACTATCCTTACTTTGATGCGTATTTTATTGCCTCTGTGTTACAGGGGTGGCATGGTGTTAGCCTGTCTGGATTTACTACTGGGGAGACGATTGCGGTGTTTGGTGCCGGCCCAGTGGTAACTATGCAAGTATGATCAGTCTTCGGTTCTGATTCATAATCCAAGGGTTTGATGGCTGCCTACTCTGCTGTATTGAGGGGGGCGAGCGCTGTATACGTGGTCGATCGTGTGAAGGAACGCTTAGACAAGGCAAAGGCTATTGGGTGCGTGATCCTGCTCCTGCATATAAAGTGCCTCATAAGCTGATGTTGATCTATGGAAATAGTGCCATTCCTATCGATTTCTCAAAAGGAGGTATTTAAAATCATGGGTCTAATAGAGAGTTGCTGAGTGCCAATGATTATAGATGCGGTCAAGCAAATTATTGAAAAGAATGGCGGGGAAGTCGATCGTGCCGTGGATGCCGTTGGTACGATCCTTGATTGCATGTTCTATGTCTGTGTAGTCCCTGATATCGCATGATACAGGCTACCAGGCGGTCCAGGACGATGGGAAGAGAGAACAGCCTAATGCTATTTTAACCAGTCTTATCAAAGTCCTCAGGCCCAGTCCGTCCTTATTTGGTGACATAATCTTGTACTGAACGTCAACTTCATCTGAAAGCCGGAGGAATGGGAATTCCCGGACTATAGTAAGGAAACCCCCTATATTTTCACAAAAACATAGCATTAATCAGCCCACATGATATTGCTTGATTCATATAGTGTACCATCTGACCCCGGGGCACCTGACCAGGACAGTGCAAAAGGAATGATCACGTAAGTCACAGATCTTTGAACTTGCTTGCTGTCATGTAACATTCGGCACAAGCCTTCCGTTTGGGTCTTTGTTCGAGAAAGGACTCACTCTTGGAACGGGGCAGTGCAATGTCAAAACGTACAACCGTTACCTTCGTGATCTCATCATCAGCGGACGCGCCAAACCCAGCTTCGTCGTTTCTCACGAAATTGGGCTCGGCGATGCCCCGAAAGCGTACAAAAAGGTGTGTGAACACGTTTATGACATGGCGTTGCAACGGATATTGACCTTGAGGTAGTTCGATGATCGTGTTGAAGGCTATACCAAGTACGTATGCAACCCTTTGTACACCTCAAGTTTCTATTTTGAGCGATAACCTTCATCACAGAGTCTTGATCCACCCGAACGGTTGGTGAAGGAACATCTCGAGTACATCTTCCAAACGTGTGTATTTGTAAACAACCCAGAATATAAGCCAAGTCCTCACAACGAAAAATGGACCATAACCTTGCGTCTAGTCTTACAATCAGCGAAAGGAACTGCGTCATATTTTTTTAACTCATTACCGTCTGTTCATGAAGTTGTCTGAACTTTCTGGATGCGTATCCGGATGCTGGCTTGATGTCATAATCGCTGTCTCTGTGTCAGTCGGTTACATCGTGTTTCGTACATGGGATGTGGCTCTCATCTTTGACATTATGACAGCCATATTACGCTTGAAAGTATTCGTGGATGCTCTCAACACGTGTACACGCAGCCTTCTCATTCGAATGGATGCATCTAACGCTGTCTTGCTTCCACTCCGGCTATACCCTCCAGTTCCATGAAAGTGAGTCTTATTTATGAGACGCCCTGGCTCCTCGTGTGACTGAAGAAGGTTCGGACGTAGTAATGTGTGTAGGACATGAATTACGGAGACACACTGCTCCTAGCCCTGATCTCCTACAGTCGACAAACTCTTTCCAAAAGCGAGTCATCTGGAAGTAGGTGAAGCTCGGACCATGACTCTCAGCTCCTGAAACAACACCTGACCCCTGCATTGCCTCAGATTCCGAGCGATATCCTCACGCTAACCTCGTTAGTGACTACAGTCAACGTACGTGTTCCTTGACGCCACATTCCGTTCCTAGTCTTCAAATGGAAGGTCATCACATCCCTGTCCAACCTCCCCTGCCAGCCAAGCTACCTTAGTCAGTCCACAGTCCAGAGCCCATCTAGCTAGCGACTATCGATGATCGCGACTAAAGTAGAGGAGGCCTATGGAAACCTTTTGTTTGTGTTGCCACGCTCGTTTCATTAATGGCAACAACTACCCTCGGATTCCGTCACCGCACTTGACCGTGGCTTTTTTTGGGTGGGGGCCATTCACCATTTCCGCTTGCATCCTCCGTTAATTGATGGCTGAGATGTAAGTTGGAGGACCAGTCTGCACAGCATTCGATAATACAATAGGTACCCATGGTTCATGGAATGGTCGCGATTGACGGCGGGTTTGGAGGCAAGGATCTCATCGAGATCTCTGGTGTTGGCTTGTCACGCTGCAATTTCGTATGCGCTATTTTGTGGGTTCGACGGCACCGACCAGGAGCTCCATCCCTGATTTTTCACATTGGGTCTCTGAGATCAAGTTACAGGCTGTGAGTTGTCAAGAACGTCCCAGCGTTGCATACTTCAATAAAATAATACTTTTTTTTTCCCTTCAATTGCGCTGTGTTTTCAGAGCTTAATGGTCGCCATTTCATACTGTTACGTCAATACCTAGCATGTGATTCAGGTCAGAACGTGGGGCTTATGGGTCTAGGCTTCAGGTCACCACACCTCAGAGATGTTCGTCATGTTGCGCTGACTTGGTGTCCGGGAATGCAACATGGGAAATTCGGCTTCATGCCTTGGCACGCAGCGTCACCCTGTGGGTCCAAACCACTAAACACGTGAAGCACTACGTGGGTGAAAGACACGCACGAGTCATGGATGACGTTGTACATTGGTTATAGTTCTCGCTTATATGAGCGTTTGGCAACATGTTTTAAGCATACGCAGAGCGCCAGTACCTCAGAACAAGATAGGACAAATCAGGACCAGCTCTGAATTCAGGCCTGAATTCAATTTGACACGAGGCTGCGCTAACGAAAGAAGGGTCTCTGGCGCATCTCGGCCTCCTCAAGGCTTCGAAAACTAACTCCATGTGCGAAGTTTATGAGAATTTGGAAGGGGAGCAGCCAAGTAAATCACCCCTTCTTCCAAGCGCGAGCCCCTGAAGAATGGTGGTCGAATATCTTCGTGATCGCCGTGCCTATTACAGGATGGCAATCGATCACTGTGTTGGTCTCATTTCTTACCACTACAGAAATCCCCCGGGTTGAATTTTTATGAGTGCCGTGTAGCTTTCCCGGTTATATTCGTTGCATTCGTTATTTTCAGGACCGCGAACTTGTGATGGGGTAACATAGAGGGACCTCTTCATTCCAAGCCTCCCCGTATATTTTCAGTAAAAACTCACAAAATAAAAATGACCCAGAAATATGAAGTGCATACGCTACTCTTGCACTGGATTGACACAAATTCGGTGCTGCTTCAAAGGGTGATGGTGCCAAATGTCATCCACATTCCAATCGTGTCCGCTCCATTCAAAGGAAAGATCATACCTAGAAATAGTCACCTTTTAGTGCAAATTGGACCCTCCTTCTATGTGGGCGTTCACCATTGCATCGAGAGACTTGGCTGGCAGCTACCGGAGAGGTAAAATATTCTATCTCCGAATCTCCGATATAGAGCCAGTTGATCAATCATATATTCTCCCGTCAGCGCTCGGTCTTATGAAGAACCTTCCAGTTACCACGAGCCGAAGATCGCTCGTTTATCGGAGGCTGGCCTGGAATATCCCATGACTTAATACTGAGACTGTTGAAAGATATAGGGAGGAACTGTGCAGGGAACGTGGAACACCTATATGTAGCCAAGAACTGATTGTTCACATCCAGGTAATGAATTCGATACGACATTTAAGGAATAGACCTATCTTCAATTATTCATGTTCCGTCTGTCGCGTTTTTAAGACCTCCCCTGACTCTGGCTTCCTCGCCGCATCCTGGTATTATGGACTTAGATGGATTCAAAGCTGACGCTTCTTCCCCTCAAATACCCTTTGGAGATGAGAAACTAGATTATCGTAGGAGACGACGCAACAGAATGAGGGCCTCTTGCTTAAACTGCTATGCCTCGAAGCGTAAGGTGTGTATTCTTCACCACTATCTCCAGGCCATGATCTTACGACAAGCTAGTGCGACAAGAGAAGGCCTTGTGGACGCTGTGTGAGACTGGGAACCGTGAGCTCCATGTAGTATATTCTACGTGCACCAGCTCATCGAACCACTAGACAGGCCTTTGCATTTACGAAGTTGAAGACGCCGGGACCTCGTCCATGTAGTTCATTCATATTATTCTTGGGGCGCAGCTCTGCTTTATTGACGAAATAATTCTTAGGAATGCAGCGGATATCAACGAACTGAAGCGTCTCAGGCACCGGATCGCCGAGCTTGAGTCGGTTATACGAGAACTGAAGAACAATCCTCACCCCCGATGGACTACTCCCGGAGGCGTGGAGCATGATCTTAGTTTCTTTGACTCGTATCGCAAGTCAACTCAGCAGGAAAGTGTGCCAGAATTTCATTCACGCTCCGGAAATTCCGTTCGTGAAGTGGCATCTACAAGTTTTATGGTCAAGGCGGAGGAGTCTACCTCGTGTGCTCCGGAGGTCGAGGTGTCAGCAAATGGATCAACTCATGGTGTCCCTTGTGGCTCATCACAAGCACCTCCACCTTATTCTTTCCGACCTGCTACCCCAGCTACTTTCGACACTTTCTCGACTACCCGGATGTCGCGAATGGCAACGCCAGACGACACTGTCTTTGGGCGTAACTACCCCGCAGCAGAATCGTCTGATTATACGTCATCACTCCGCGGTCAACAGTGTTCAGACAATGACCCTAGGTTTAATGGTGTCGATGTAACCATGCCAACGTCATTTTCGCTGTCACACATTTCTCAGCCTTCCGACAAAAGTACGAATACATGCAACTGCCTCAAAGCTCCAACGGCGTTCGGACCCCTCGTTCATCTTGGCATTGCCCTTCGAAAATCACGTGAGGCGCTAGAACATCTTCATTCCCTCTCTTCAAACTGTGTGCTGTATTGTCGCATTACGACCCTCGAGCAACATATCTTGTGCGTTCGCCTGATTTTAAGTGGAACTCTAGTGCTGATGTTAAAAAACGTCCTGCAGCTCTGTCCCTCCGCAGAAGCATGATTTCAAGCCCAACCAGTCTCCCGTTCCCTGCATAAACAACTGCTCCCCGGGAGCCCATCTGACCACAGTTTCTCACTCCCATTATAAGTCTAAGGATGCACACGAATACCCACTGCCACATGACCTCCATCAGTCGATGCCTACACGTTCGTCCACTCATCAGGATCCTCATATGTTTCCACATAGTCCGGAACCCTTCGCTTACATGTCAGACATGTCGGCTTGTAGCTCTCTCCACAGACAATGATGCACGTCATCTTCACAAGAAGTTCACCGCATACACGCTGATAGTACATGGTATTTCTTATCCTGAGATAGCTAGCCTAAAACGATTTGCTTAATTACAAACCTAGCTGCTCTCCTGCTCCAGCGATAGGATTCGTGATGACAGCCTCAGTACGAAGACGCGAGGTGGATTATATCCCGACGGCAGCACACAAAGCACTAGTCCCGCTCAATGGGATATTGTATACTAGTTAGTCACAATCAGCTACTGCTCAAAATCCATGCCTTCAAAAACCACGGACGTCCTCGTAACGATCTCGCGGTGCAAACTGTCTAGGAACACCGGCAATGGCAAGGAGAGCGTGGATAGCAACTTTGGGCATGAAAGAAGTGATGCCGGAAAGTACTCATATCTTTTAGCCTATCTACACGCCCATCCGTTCGAGATCTATCTTCGGAGTCTGATCATGTGGGTGTATAACATTGGACGGGGGCTGTTTGATCATCACGAACACCATTTACTATTAGGTCACTTAGACCCGCGGGAGTAACACGCGAGTAAATCCAGTGTTGCATTAGTCTATATGAAGGTCATTCTCTCATCGACCCCTAGCGCAAAATGTCCGATGGCCATGGCAGTGAGAGAATCAGCGACATGACTCATTGCTTTGATCTAGCCCCACATGTTCACATGATTTCACCGCCTTCCGCCTTCTCCCCTATATATATATAGCCTACGGTCGGGGGGCCGACCAGATCGAATGTCGTTAGCCGCTCAACGGATTCTCTGTTTACCCTATGGCCACTCTACAGAGTGGAGCGAACAAAGTTACCGCTTTTCGACAATGTCGAATCAAACTGCAAGATTGATGTGAAATTCGGTGTGGGGATCAGACTCTCGCTCTATAGGTCGCGAATACCACCCCACACACAAGCTTGATCGGTTGCGCTTCTGCGCAAGTCGTAATGTAAAAACAAGCATTCACAACGCACAATTACGGCGTAAGACCAATTCAATGATAACACATTGTATTCAGGGATTGGGTTAGATTGGATGATTCAGAAGGCACGAGCATACTCGGAACTGTTGTATTTTCCTGTATATCAAGCGCTATTCCTTTATTAGCCTTTCCGCTTGCAAACCGTAAACAGCTTGACTCCGTGACCCATTTCTATATCGGAAGGTTTGGAGAGGAACGCGTGAGTCGGACATGTCTCCTTGGCACTGTCGCCCTAAGGAACGGTACCATCAGCTTGGCAGCAAGCACCCACTGGTAGACTGGTAGTTGGTGCCTGCTTATAGCTGTTATAGCGGGTTGATAAATGGTCCATAAACATATCATGGCTTGTACTCAGATGTGGCTGCATGGCCGGGGATGCCCTCTTTGCCTCCATGCGAAGAACGAAGTAGATGATCACATGCCGAAACAGCATGGAGCATACAAAGAGAAAAGCTTCAGCACGTGAGTGGTCGCAGAGACCAGATTATACATAGACGATACCGATATGATCAGAAAGCGCTTTCTGTTGTGTCGGAACGCTCGTGCCAGCCTGTGAACGATCTGCGATGCATGTTACATCTGGCTCACGACCCTGGAGAACCCACAACAGAAATGAGAATGCAAAAGAATTCGCATCGATCAAGGAATGGGATTGTAGTCTTGGTGTCTTTGATAAGGACGACTAAATGTATTCACCTACTTCTTACACAATGGCAAGTCTTTTCTATGGAGCTGTTCTTGGTCAGATTTTGACATTTGGCGCTGAAATTGTTGTAGTGCATGAAAATAGATGATCACATGAATATCCGTTTTCTATGGCGTTATCAAAAACAATGTGATTGAGATATGGACCAAGAAGCATCACGACAAGAGTGAGAAACCCTATCATATTGAAATGCCAAGGGACTCAACTGCATGGAGATATGTCAGGATATCGCCTACTAGATCAGCATGATACTGAGGCTTCAACATAAATTGCATGCTGTGAATAATTAGCATCCCGGATCAGGAATCAGAATTAGTGCAGATGTTCTGTCCTCATTCAGGCAGGCTCCACAGTAGACAGGTAAAATATACGATAAAAAGAAAAGGTAGGATTTGTGAGTGAATCTGTTGACGTTCTTTTCAGGAGGGCCTAACGTGGCGAGTTGCGTTGAAACAATCCGTATTACGTAATCTTCAAAGAACAGAGCGGTGTTTGAATCCACACTTAGACCATGCCACCATGAATCCAAGATCTGGTTGTTTTAAAATACGACAGGCATCTTTTCATCAAGAAGACAAACGACTGCACATGATGCACATCCTGATTGGGATTGCTTTATGAGCAATTAGTTCGCTAATCCTCTGCTAACCCGGAGCGCAGCGCAGCAACATTCATCTGAATCTAACTGTTGTCACTTGACGGGCATTTTTTCATCTCCACACTCTCCAGCAACATGATGCCCATTATTCAGGCTACCACTTTATCTCGCTTGATCTCATGGCCCAAGAGTTACCAAACATACAGTGCTATTAAAACCACCCTCCGCAGGCAGTAGTGTTCCTCTTCATTCTCAAAAATTAATGTGCACCCTTGTAGATCACAGCATGTTCTGGTCCGCGCCTCAAGGTACCTTGCCGATATTGCAAACTTCTCTACATTGTCAAGGTATGAATTCAGGGCAGCTAATACAGCCTTGGCTACATCGCTTGATACCCTTCCCAGCCCCTGCCTCGTTGGGCACGCGGAGACACGGATGTTGCCTCGATAATCCTGGTAACAAGAAGCACCGAGCCCAGCTGAAACGACTTCCGGCCATCCAACTGGATTCTAGGCGTAGTCGTAATAAATTGGGCTACTGCTTCCGGGTCGTTCAAATTAGCACTTATCTTGCCACAGCGCCGATGGCTTGCACTACCTATTGTGGAATCCCCAATCATACTCTGGCGCTTGGTGCAAATCTTTCGGAAGCATTCCATTTTTTTTTTTGTCGAAATGCCTCCGGAATGCTGCCTAGGATTCTGTGGCCGTTGAGTCTGAGTTTTTGATCTGGCGGTTGAAGACTGCTGTGTCCACGTGAAGCTCTCGTCACGACTGGCTTGTTGGCATGCTGGTCGCGGAGAACACACATCGGCTCATTGAGCCACCAAGTTCGAAGACCTGTGAGGGGAGGGGTGTATGGATGTCACGCGATACATGCAGGTTCCCTGATAAGCATTTTATCACGACAAGACGGCATCACTGTTTCAAGCGGCGTTTGAAACTGGCTCAACGGTAGTCCCCCCTCTGAGCACAACGCGGTACATACATACTTGATTGGTTCAGATCTCCATTTTTCAACATGCCGTCTATCCTCATCACTGGCGGAAATGGTCGCACGGCACGACACTTGATAGAAACTCTTTTGAGCCATCCGGATTGTCCAAATCTTCATGTTCTCGTTCGACCTGGCGGTGCCGAATCACTCAAAGAGGCTTTTCCCCTTCTAATACAAGCCCCTCATTCCATCATCATCGCTGAATACATGGATGAAGCAACGCTGACACCTGCGTTTCGTAACGTCTCTATGGTGGTTCACAATGGACCCAGTGTCCACCAGAACGAAGCTGTGAGATGTTGACCTTCTTTTACTTGCACCTCTGGACGGGAGTGCTCAGTGCATTGTTCTGATGTATAAAGGCCATGGCGGTATCAGTCATTGATGCAGCCAAGAGTGCGGGAGTCGACCACTTTTTGCTATGCAGTGTTCTACATCCCATGCGAACTAAGCTTGTCACCCACACTCTTAAATTGCAGTGAGTTGGTTGAGCCTGGAGCACCCCAGGCGAAGAGCATCTAATCTGGATGCTTTAGAGTCGAGGAGTACCTCGTTGAATCTCGTATGAATTATACCATCGTCCAGGTACGCCTGTACTATCACTGGTGAATATTGGCGATCGTAAGGATGTTTGCAGCCCACCCACTACATGCAGAACGTGTCCCTAGGACATGTAATGCGCACTGGCAAGATACCTTTGGGCTATTCCCAATCGATTCAGCAAGGATTCATTGACCTACGTGACTTCTGCGATGTTCTCCGGGATATCATTCTGGACCCCCAACGTCATAACTTGGCAACGTACGAGCTCGTGAGCGAGAACCTGACTTACACGGATGTGGCGAAGATTCTGCAGGATGTCTTGCAGCGGAATGTTGAGTGTGAACTCATTCCACTGAAAAACTACATTGCAATGTTGAAGGAAGGAAGGGTAATTCAGAATGAATATGCTGAGGATGCGATGGAGAGGATCATGATCTATCACAACCGATGGTACGCCACTCTCCCTAACTGTAAGCCACATGACTCACGCCTTGCAACAGGGGATTGACAGGTAATGCAAACGTGTTGCGATGGTTGCTTGGACGTGAGCCCAAGACATGGCGGCAATACGCAACGGAGATGTTTCGGGCTACGTGATAGGTGGCAGATAAATTTCGTGCGTTCACAATGAGTATACTTGAGTGTGTGATACCGATGTAATGGTGTCTAACAGTTGAGTCTGTATTAATAGTCATTGGAAAGTACTTGGATGCTTATATTCAAAAGTCAACACTGCATCCTGAGATAGAACAACGCAGAACTCCCTACCGAGTGAGGATTATTTTCGCCGAGGCAAGTCTCTCTTTGGCTTAAAAGAGCCTGTTTTCTGCCGCTTCCTACTAGGTGCTTTTATAGTCTCTTTGTCCTCCTCGCCCTCCCCTTTTTCACTTTCGTCAGGTGTGTTTGCCTCTACCTTATCCCTCCGTGTAGTTCGAGACGTTTGGGGAAGCTTCTCTTTAATGGGGTCCCAGTCAAATTTTCGGAACTTCCTTCGACAGGCATTGGTGCCTGCCTCGTTGTATTCATCCCGCGTGACAGTCAGCGCATGGTAATCATTCGAGTTGGCGAAAGCGTGTGCAGCCTTCCACGATTGAGTGATCGGCCTAACCATGATAGAACAAGATCACTCGTGCAGAGACCGCGTATCGCTCAATTGCAATACTCACTCTTTTGATTCGTAAACGCCAACATCATACTCCACGGGTGATAAAGCTCGCAACTCGCGGCGCCTGTTGGATGGTCTGTGAAGTGAAGTGGACAAATGGAAACGAGGGGACGTACAGCCTAGCGCCGAATCCCTCGAATTTAACATTTCCGCCGATTAAACCTATATTAGCCCAGAACATGCCTTGCAAGTCCTGGGGAAGAGAAGATATAGAATCATAGATAGCCTGGGGCAATCCAGATTGGTCAAGGCCTATGCTACGTGTATCAGCATTGGCATGCATTGTAGAGCGCAAGAAACGCCAACCGATGTCACTTGGGTTGAAAATTAACTCAGGAACAGTGAATCGCTCATTTGACATGTACAGTATCTGGTCGGAGTCGGAGGCGGGTGGAGTATCGTAGGTCACTTTATCATCCCCCGGCATATGAAACTTTGTTACTTCATCAGGAGGCAATCCTTGTCCTCGCTGTGATTTCGGGTCTTGATCTAGATCCATAGCATTGTTGCTGATTGTGGGAGCCACAGTGGGCATGGGCTGGCCACGGACGTATCCATGACGGTTCCTGGAAAAATCCGGAAGTACGTACTCAAGGGTGATACCATTCGCAGTTCCACTCAATCTATGGGATAAATCAGCACCCAAAGACGTGAAAGCTGAGACAAGTTGAGTATTCCCACCGACATCGCTCCAGATCGCTAGAAAAGGATGACGACACATAGCAGCATTTTTCTTTGACATCATTGACAATATGTATTTGATCAAGCATGTTCCATTGGCGGAAAGAAACAAGAGTGGAAAGGTGGTTTGTAAGGAGCTTTCCACCTATGTCTATCCTGAAAAGCAGTCAACACCAAGGACATATCGAGGTGATTAATTGAAGGTGAAGTTTACCTGCGGACACCGTCCCAAAGGATAGAGCCTCGCATAATCGGTATGACATGTGTGAAACTGAAACCTGAGTCCACGATGAGGGAGCACTCTGGGTATTGAAGAGTCGGTGACAGGTCGTCGGGCGAGAAAAGCGACCCATACGGCGCAAGAGAAGCCGCTATACGATAAAGATGAGAACCAATTGCACAAACAGTCTTATTTCGTGAATGTTACAAACCAGGGCACCGCATGTAGCTAGAGAACTCATACTCTTCGAACGCAAGTTGGTCATACTTCTCTTGAATACTGTGAAAGTTGAACGGGGGTTCTGTCACTAAGAAAGAAGTTGATCGAAAGTCGAGCTTTCAAATTGTGGCTTGGTCCGCAGTCCATGGAATAAAGAGAAGCAGATACATACCGAGAACATTTCAGAGCCAAACAAGTTATCCCACACGGCCTTCTGTATATCCCAGTCTGTTAGATATCCCTGAGTCAAGAATAATCAAAAGAGAGTAACGGATCCTAAGAATTGTTGCACACTCTTTCAAACGACAAGCGATAGTTTAAGGATGCATAATCTCGACACTTTTCGAACTCATGCCCAATATACAAAGCTTTGTCGCCTTTCGAACGAATCGCGGCATTGTATATTTTCCTGATGAGTAAGGAAGTCGGCTAGAATCAGAAGATAAATTCATCCATTTCAAATATCTTGACGGACATTGGATTCGAATCGGCGAAGGTAGACAATCCCGCCTTGATCGTGTGCGCGCCATTGTCCAGGACTACCACGGAAAGTGCGTTGGGTGGCATGAATGATCCAGTGTCCAAAGAGATAGCTTTATGGTCAGCGCATATCAAACTTGAATGTTCAGCAGAGTACAGGATTTCGGTGTCGTAGTACTTGGCTTTGAGACACAGCTTGACAGACTGACACTCACGTAATAAGAGTTTCTTCACGTGACGTAACACTTGATCCAACTACCACTCTGGTGAATATCCCCTGCTGTCTTGTTTTCTAATCTTTCTCAACCTCCTTCCTCATATGCCTATATAGCACACTGGGCTTCTCCCCAGACTCTGGAATCCTTATAGATAGCAAAGTACATCCAGAAAGCAAACAAACCAAGTGCGCATGCTCTTTATATCTGGAACTACGTTATGTCGATGTAGCCACCACACCTCATGTTCTAAGCTTTTCTGGGATCACTTACTGTATGCTTAAGCGTCCGAGCATACTCTATCGAGTACAAGAATGTGGAAAGATATCACTGAACCATGGAGGTCTGTGCCAGTATGGTGACGTGGTAGACAAAGCATGAGTATCTTTATCCAACTCTAGAAGGCCTACCTAAATATTGGCCTATCTCCATTTAAGTCGTGAGATACACATTACTGACACCAGGACAATCTTCCACGATGAGCCGCTCTATCGTTAACGGATGGATTTTACCTCTCTGCTTGATCAACGTCTGAATCATAGCCAACCACTCCGTCTTGATTGTGCATTCGGTAAGGATCATGCTACGCAGACATGGAAATGGGCGAGATGCCGCTTCCATGTCCAATCTCAGTATGCCCAGTGGGATATCTCCTATTTGATGACATCTTAGTTCCTCCATTCCATGCAGATACGGGGAACATCGCTGCAAGATGTTGATGTCGATGTCGGGACGATCCCATACAACCCTGGTTACCCGAGGTGAACAAATCTCGTGTAGGCAGCGCAAGCAGTCGACAAAGAGGTCCTCGTAGCCGCTCCGGTCAAAATCCATGTGGGGCATAGCCACCACGTCCTCTGTCTCGTTTAAGTGGGACCCTCGAACCAGGCGAAGTGTCCGCAGCTTAGGTGCATGAAGGTACTTCAGGATAAGGCAGGTTTCCAGGCCGTCTCCAATGGTTAGCGATGTCAAAGACGGAAGAGAAACCGTCTGGGGATCGCGATCGTCCTCTCTCCCCAAAGCGTGGCACTCAAGGGATATGAGGCCAGTGCAGGCCAAAATCATATCAAGGACCGCATCCATCCAGAGTGGGAATGCATAATCAATGTAAGAGTTTGCGCCGATTGATAGGTGTGTGATATGGCCAGCAATACCGGCTAGAGACTCATGAAAATGCAGCCCACCTACTCCAGACAACGACAGAGAAGATAAGCATGAGCTCCTCTGAAGTATCTGGGCTATCCATCTCATATCAAGGTCCATCTCCTGCACGCCCACGATTTGGAATGTTTCCATACGTTCGAGTGGCGGGAGCGATGACAAAAGGGGGTTTTCGGCGTTCAAACTCAGGTGCATGATGGAAACAGACTTGATTCGATGGGCCTTGTCCTCCAACCACGCTACGATACTTCCGATATCAGTATGCTCCGAGTATCGAATGACGAGGCTAATGGATAATCCTCCTGCCCTTTCTGCCCATGCAGAAGCCCGACTCAGTCTAGTCTCCTTGCTCCTTAACTCGATCTTGGTCCATAATCCGCAGTAGTCCAATGCGATCTGACGCCAGTGGCGACAAACATGCGATATAGTTGTTGGTGCTCCGGCGTCTAGTCCTCTGCTCTCCAAGAAGACCCGACAGAGAATTTCGTAGGGTAGGCAGGGTATGACTCGTAATAAGGTGGTGCGGCCTTGTTGAACGCCAGTTTCCGCGCCCGATGTCTTTTTCAACCGTTCAAGGAGTGCCTCATCCTGATCATATTCCCCATCGGAATTTGGATAGCGCGATAGGCCATGCATGGATGGCATACGGCCGTTGTATTGGCAATGGTGACCGGGAGATAACGACGTCACTAATGGGTGTGGTAGTAAGTCAAGGAGGGTCGGAATCCATCTTCGATGAGGCGGCACCACCTTCGTGCCGCGGGGTAAAACGTAGGCACGTGTTCGGCCAACGCCGCAGTACTCCCACACCACTACCTGCATCAGCGCCAAAGGGTTTCTGTTAAAATTATAGTTGGGAGACACTGAGAGCCACCCTGAAGCGCCCCTTCATTCAGCGCTCTATTCTTTCATTGCCAAAGTCACCCCTTAATTCGATGTCTTCAGCCGTGAGCTGACTATTATGCACTCCTCAACCCAGAAATTCGATAACACGCTCCCTCCAGGGTATAACAGTCACGCCAAATCTTCGTGGGATCACCCGATCATGCGGTTTCTGACATTCCACTGTCCCGTGCCCGTGGTGCCCATACGGTGCAAGGGTTCCAGTGGTTTGTTTGCAATCAACGTCAGGACAATCATTTATATGAGCTGCGTCTATTTTAAGACGCCTCGGTCTTGTGGTCGACTTTCCTAAGCTTTCATGGCGCGCTTCTGCTTCTTCTTTTTCCCTTTTGGAAAGGAGATACGGAACACTTCAAGATTTACTAAATGGCAACAAGCACCAGAATCGAGCGAACTTCAAGTGGTTCCGATGAATGCCGGTTTACACCGTTCAAGCCATGATCGATGGGTTTGATGGGGACGGTCTCAAAAACATGTGTTTTTTTGGAGATATTTAGACTCAAATTTTGACATTAGGAATGAAATTCGTTCTGCACTGTTTGACGACAATGAACGCGACATAGTAGCCCGGATCACGTGACCCTAAGTTGATTCGGACAAAAGATTTGTCCGTGCTATCTAGAGGAGGCACGTGATCAGTTCCACAGCACCATGTCAATATTATCCGCTCGCCCACTTCTCATGTTATCCACTCGCTCACTTCTCATGTTATCCACTCGCCCATTTCTTATCCTACTTTACCACACCCCACTCATTGTTCAGTCTACATCCACTCCATTAGGATAAATATGTCCAGTACTTAGCTCTGTTCTTCACCTCGCCAATTCTCACCTCCACACTCGATAGGCAGATTACTCGTCCCTCCTCTCATCTCGCCGATTCTCATCTCCGCACTCGATAGTCACGCACGACACCGAGTTGCTTAATTTTTTGCACCCACCCTTCCACATTCCCACATCATTTCTTCCATTTCTTATACCTTGTTCCCTTCATGTATTCGCCTCCACCGGCTTGAGCACGGCCCGGGCTTTTGTCCGGCCGAGCAAAAAGAGGTTTGGCGACAATGAACGCGACATAGTAGTCAGGATCACGTGACCCTAAGTGCTTGATGATGTCCGGAGAAGCGACGCACGTTGGTTCGGTTTGATACATAAGAGAAGCATGTGTGCCGGCAACGATGGTTGTCTTCCTTTCGACTGTTGCTGTTGCAATGCTAACCCTGAAGCAATTTGTATTGGCTTTTGCTTCGCTGGGATCATCCGTGGCCCAGCTGTCGTTTGGTCCCTCGACTTTTACGGCTCCTGGCGCCTTTCCAACATCAGCGTACTCGCATTATTTCAACTCTCCTACTGCTACGAGTGCGCAAGTACAACCCGTCATCTCGGATGCGGTGCTGGTTGGTTGCTCTTGTCGTTCACGTCAAGTATGTCTGTGGACTGACACTCAAAAATCATAGCACAAAGAGTATCCTGCCTCGTTGACAAATCCAAAAACGATCCCTGTGAATAACACTGACCCCCACCCGCTCCCACCGAAGGCTAGCAGTTCCCGTCTTCTTGAAAGCGCTTTCGAGCAAGTGGTGAGCATCAACGCAAACCCGGTCTTTGGTGCGTGAAAGCAAAATTAATTATAACATTGCACTCACATGATGACATTCAGCGAACTCAACCTGCGCTAAATGCATTGCTTCGCTTGAAGTCGTCAAGTTTATCGCGCTTGCCTCCCCGGAGCTGGTCCCCACCTTAGCTATCAGGCTATGCAACCAGTTTAAGCTCTCTGTGCGTTCCAGAAGGTCATTAGTGAGCAGCTATTATTCATCGTCGTGTGATTTAGAGCACGTGTGAGGCGATGTACACAGTCCACGGCCTTGGCTCAGTTATCACTCAGGTCGTTGCAAATGCTGATGTCGGGGGTTACGACGGCCAAGTACTCTCTCGTGGGTTGGGGATTTGCAATCTCTTACCTAGTTTCATAGCTTTTTTGTCAGAATTTCTTCTCTGCTTGCCCCCTCCCCCCAACGCCTTCATTGAATCTCAGTGGTTGGTTCAAAAGTCCCAAACCCAACCCGTTGCCTGCTGGGAAGAAACCGAGTGGACAGAGGCTCAAAGTTCTGCATCTTAGCGACTTCCATCTGGATCCACGTGCGTCAGAGTGTTATACACTGTTTTAAGAGGC
Organism: Cantharellus purpuraceus; assembly: GCA_025174535.1. Classification (NCBI taxonomy): domain Eukaryota; kingdom Fungi; phylum Basidiomycota; class Agaricomycetes; order Cantharellales; family Hydnaceae; genus Cantharellus; species Cantharellus purpuraceus. The sequence continues at coordinate 1,675,961 of JALBUN010000049.1, forward strand.
TGATATGGATTATGTTGGAATCAAGGATACGCCACTGGATCTGAGGGGAATTGCACGAGTGGACTTTGCTGCAGAGAAAACAATCCGAACCGGGCATTCCCTAATGCGCCTTCCCTCCCCGCACCGCGGTTTGGCACCTATCGATGGTGCGTGCTACATTATGAACCGATTGGCAACAATCCTGAAGGCTTTAACCTAGTGATACGCCCTACGCTCTGGGACTCTCTGCAGTTCAAGCGATCCCTGTCTTGACTGGTACTAAAGACACAGGATTTGCTTTCACAGTATACACTGGCGACCTCGTCAGTCACGACCCTGACAACCAGTTGTCACGGTGAGTTGTCCACGTTTACATAATATATTGGCCTCCTACTCACAATTTTTCAGTGATTACATAGAGTACACTGAGGTTTGTGAGCTACACATCTGGACAATCCTGCAAACTCAACGAGAGACAGACTGTATTGTATGACCTCTTCAGACAGTTCCTGGGTACCGGTCCAGTATACGCAGCGTTGGGTAATCACGACTCATACAATCAGTGAGTATCCAGTATATCTAGGCCTCAGGATCTAATGCAGTATCTTCAGGGCCCAGGATGCACCCCATTCCCTAGGCGGCGAACTTGCATCCCAATTTAGCTGGTTCTTTGTTTCAAGCACTCCTATATTTGCATTCTCACCTCCGCTTCACCCAGGAATTACGATCATGTCGCTGGCTTGTGGGCTCACGAGAAGTGGTTGCCACAGGGTGCAGTGCAGCAAGCCAAGGCACACTATGGCGCCTACAGTGTTAAACGCCAAGATGGACTGAGAGTTATCACTTTAAACACCGACCTTTGTTCGTGATGTTCCTTTTCGCCCAAGGCTTATCTGAACTTGACTACTACATCTGATTCCATTATGCAGGGTACCGTGCCAATTACTTCAACTATATTAATCTCACGAATGCGGACAACTCTGGGATGTTGCGGTTTTTGACTGATGAGTTGCACGATGCCGAAGATGCTGGTGACCGTGGTATGCACGTTCTGTATAGCAGTGACTCGTCATAAAACATCTCACAAATGTCGGTAGTGTGGATAGTGGGTCACGTCTTATCTGGATGGTCAGTTTTTCATCATTGATTACGTGTTATCGGAAACACATATTACATGTTAGGGACGGAACCAACCCCCTGGAGAGCCCAACGAATTTATGTCAGTGAAGCTGCTCATATCGTTGATTTGTCCCTAATATTTGAATTTAGTCTACCAAATGTGAGTGTCGTTAATTGCAGACTAGCATTTTCGTAATCTATGTCAGCGTCGATCGGTTCACGCCTCACGTCATAGCCAACATATTTTTCGGGCATACACATGAAGACCAGTTCTCAGTACGTCTAGTGGCAGCTTCTAAGCATGGTCGTTGATGAAGTGCATTGAACCTTTCCAGATTTTCTACTCGAACAACGCGACAAACATCAGTGCTGAGACTGCTGGTGCCGTGTCTTGGGTATGTAATTTATATTAATCGTACTTATGCAATCGCTTGACACATCCTGAGCATAGATCGGACCCAGCATCACTCCGCTCACAAATCTGAACTCTGGATTTAGGTGAATGACCTTCGCCAGTCATTTGGGTCTGTTATATTGAAGCATCTCTCTTAATTAGGGTTTACGAGGTAGATTCTGCGGTGCGTGCTTGTAAGAAATAACAGGGACAACCATATCTTGACGTCATCACTATGCTCCAGACATTTGACGTACTGGATGCACACACGTATGTCCATAGTCTTTCACATAATATCAGCCTTCTCATGAAAATGCTATACAGATGGTCCAGTGATGTCGCAACATATCCATCTCTGGATTCCCAAATAGCAAATGGGCCGACTTTCTCGTTCGAATACTCCACTCGCGAAGCATATGGGTCAAGTGTTGCTGGTTGGGGTGCTACCGATCCTCTCAATGCGACGTGGTGGCATCATGTTACTGAAGGTTCGTTTTGGACTTTCGAAGCAGTCAAACACTAAACACTTCACAGCCATGCTCGCTAATTCGTCTTTAATCTCGGCGTTCACGACGTTCCAGGGCAAGCGATCAGCGTTGTCCCCAGCGTGCAACACGACCGCGTGCATCAACGCAAAGGTATGCTACATGCGCAGTGGCTCGTCGAGCATTGCGAAACAAAACTGCGTTACCGGATTCGGATCGGTGCAGTGAGTGACTCACAAGGCATCAATGTTGTGACCTTTGTACAACAAGCCATGTATGTCTATATGCGCAGAACAGCACAGAGATCATGCGCTTCTTCGAGACCAATGCTCCTATTATGCAGGAGCTTATGAGTGACGCGATAAGCTTCTCATAGAGACATTCTAACGCTCATAAATTATCATTCCATACATCCCAAGAAATCTGATGACCGCATCCACTTGGGTGGCCAGACCAATCGTCTTCGCCATCAGCGAAATCTTCTCCCCGTGATCCAGCGAAACACAGAATCGGGGGTTCAAGAGTATCCAATTTCCCCCACGGGTCATCATCATTGGACCCTTTCATTTCTACGAGACCTGTATGTATAGCAACATCCTCGCTCACTTGGTCTCGGGAACCGGCGTGAAACCGATACACTTTCACGCCATTTGATTGGCTTTGTTGGAGTCGTGGCCAGATGGAGCGCAGCTGCGCGACACCTTCCACCCATCCCCTTATAAAATCAGTGCGTGCGCTAGCTTCACGGATCCTTACTTCTTCGGCACTATGTTGCCCTAAGGAAAGGGGAAGGCTAATACACAAGGACACTAAGCGTGGAGGTGATGGACAAATTCTGAATTTGGTTGTCTTCTGAGGACCGCCTGGGTGTGGTGATGGGAGCGGTGCTGAAGGTACCACCAGGGTGGGACGGTCTCGGAGTGATATTGTTGCCGTCGCCATGCCTCTTCTACCCGGCCTAGGACGTTGATCTTGAGCATTCCCAGGAAGGGGCCCATCCGTACCGTCTGAGTTGTCATTATCGGTCATTGTGGCTTCGACCTGCGTCAATGACTTGAGAGTCTTTTCATGGTCGCGGGATCGCTTTACACCGGCCAGCACGCAAGTTCTCCCAAGCATCTCCCAGTTTCTGGCAATGCCGTCGCAGAGTCCGGTGTGATCGAGTAGGAGGTGTGGTAATTGTCCGCACCCAACGAAATTTAGCAGCGATTCAAGCTCACTGAAGTTGCGAATAGCAGAGGTAGACAAATCGAGAACGGTGGCATTGGGGAATGGATATTTGACTGTTTTCTCGGGTTTAGAGACTATGAATCTCACGAGTTGGCGGGAAGGGATACGAAGCCGAATGTGTGAGGCCTTCTGCGTCGCCGGGGATAGACTTAATGAAGTCAAAGGGGCGAGGGAAAAAAATACAATTGGTTGGGCAAATGAAGCATGCATCCCCGCTGGCGGCGGGGGTAGAGGGTCCTGAATGACTGAAAGGCGAGTGAGGGAAATACTCGGGGGCCAGCCTGAAATTAGATCAAATATGGAGTCAAAATATGAACCCTTGAGAAATTGGTAGTATGTGGCTGTTTTCACGCTGACAGCATATTGTCAAAGGATGTGATCAAAAGTAGAGAGGTTGCTTACTAAGGTCTAAATCGAAGGTTTAGCAAGTTCAGCGAGGACGCTGGTTCCTTAAACATGTCCTGTAGATGCTCTGGTGTGAAAAAAGGGCCTATCCTAAGGCTCAAGTGCTCTAAGACTGGCAGGAGAGCGAGGACATTCAATAGAATATCTGCATCCACCTGCCAGATTAGAACGCTGAACCGCTTGACCCAGGTGGATTCATCAGTTATGGCATCATTCCTAAGGCTCTCGAGTTTTTGAGGGGGGTATTTTAGTCTTCTATACAGCTGAGGGAGCTGTTGCTGACGGGACAATGAAATATGTTCGAACAAAGGGCGTATAGGAACGGGAGCAAAGGGGATGGCTCGACTGAGACTTAAAGTAGAAATCTGGAGATGTGAAGGTGGTACATGAGAAAGAATCGCAAGGTACAATTCTGGCGGCAGCGTTGCCAGCGACATGGCCTCCGACCTCGAGGTCAAGAGAATTCCGTCACGCTAGCTAGATTAGGAAAGTAGCTAGGCGCTCAAGCCACCTCCGTTTGCAACTGTAGTACATGATGAAAGGAACCGAATTATGCCTTGCACGACCCTCAATTTGGAGGGCTGAAGATAATATCCAACTATCCAGATGAGTAGTGATTGGATGAGGTGAGACTTTGACGTATAATCTCATCATGTTCAATTGAAATCATTGGAGGATTCATCAGAGGATGCCATGGGATCATCCAAGGACCGGAATGTCCTTGCTAGCAAGGCTATGCGTACATCCCTTGTTTGTTGCGGGTATGTTAGTGTTTCAAAGAGACTTCTAGTTCTAAATTACAGTTCGTTTAGTTGCCGCGTTGTACTCTTGTCAATGTCACAAGACTTTTATCTGTGGAAATCAAATTTCTGCGCAAATTTGTTGGAGAAATAGAGCGTTGCTGATTGCGCGTGTATAAGGAGTGCTTGCAAGCATAACATGCCATACAAGTTGAGCGCTTGTTGAACAGGAACCAATCATGACATAATATTTCGCCACTGACTGGATCAGTAGTTAATGCAAGGCATATTATTGTCTCTTGAAATATATTATTTGTCTCCGCGTAATACCCACCCGTCTCCCTGGATAGCGCCCCGGTCTCCACTTTAAGTCATCCCTCTACTGCTTCAACAAACCCAACCGAGGGCTCATTCAAAAGCTACCAACGAGCAGCGTCTGGCAAAATTGTCCGTTTGCTCACTGCGTCGATGGTCCTCGCGCTATGCCCCAATCATCGTCGGGGCCAATAAAGTCAACAGTGCTGTATACTCGCTCTTCTCGTACTGCTCCACAAACTCAAACTAGTGTTCATTCCAAAGGTATGTACAAGTTGGTTTCAGAAAGATTGTCCGCTCATTCACCGCATAGATGGTTCTCGCGTTATTCCCAATCACCGTGGGGGGGCAATCAGGTCGACGTCAGTGTCGCATCTGACAAGATATCAACCAATAGAGAGCAATATTTATGTATCTAACGTTTGTATCTGCATACATGATGCAATTCATTCAGATGGTGAGTAGCTACTTGCGCGGTCTCAACCGTCGCGGTTCCATCTCTTGAGGTAACTGAAGCTCTGCAAGCCTACGCTTTCTTCCCGTTCTCTGCCTTCCCTTGTCTTTTCCGACATCGTGGCTGATTGGTGTGTTTATCATAGCATCTTCAACTGGGATTGATGGTCGAGGAACGCAAATGCTCGCCACCCATCCGTGCCCTTAACAATCCGGATGAGCGGGAGTTCGGACGATGTTGGTTTGTTGTTGGCTTCCTCTTCAGATTTTGATCCTAGAAAAGATACTGCTTTGATATATGATTGCATTCTAAAGGCTTTACCTGCAGTTTGGGTGATGGTGAGCATATGTGCACTTCCTGCAAAGCATCATGATGGTCTCCATCGCCTAGCATATTGGGAGTTTGTTTCTGTACCAAGTTCAGTGCTGCACAACAGCACTATAAGACTCACAAGCATGAGACCATATGTTTTGGAACCTGCAAAATTATGGTGTTAGGGCAAACTCTAAATCACCACAATTCTGTGAAATGAACAGCTGAGAAGAATATCAAATTACTGCAGCACAACTCCAGAAACAATTTAACATTTGTACTTTGGTTACTGTTTTGGAACCCACAAAATTATGGTGTTAGGGCAAACTCTAAATCACCACAATTCCGTGAATGAACAGCTGAGAAGAATATCAAACCCTGCTGCAGCACAACTCCAGAAATGATTTAACATTTGTACTTTGGTTACAATCCTTTGTATTGGTCAATGCAGACTATACGCAGAAAGGTAATATGTTTCTTAGCAGCAAGAAATGAATAAGACTTCCAGAGTCTAGAGTTCACGGACGCTTAGGGGTCCAGATATTCCGAAAAGATGGGAATGCACTTAGAGGCTAAAGGAAGTAGGTGGATGAATCCAACTGTCCAACCAGTGGCACTCAGAAGCGGGTATGTCAGGGTTCAAATAAGTCATATTCTATTTTTAGTATTTTCTCTTGACACCCCTATCAGCGCAGCCTGTCAGGGTGCATCTCCCCTATTTCATTGCCCCTATCACTTCCCCTATCTTTCCTCCCCTATCTTGGTTCTCCTATCCGTCTCCATCATTTAGTATAAAGACTCGCCTTGGTGCAGTGTGATCCCCTCAGCTTGATCTCTGAGGATATCCGCTGTACCAGGTAAGTCCCATGTATTTATCAGAAACAGCTGTATAGACTGAGGATATCCGCTGTACCAGCTGGCATTATTTCTTATCGGCTCTCACTTATTGAGTATCTTGTTGTTGTGGCCTCGTCATCAGCGTCGCCCTCACAGGGTAACAGCGATGTGTGAAGTAGTCTAGCAACTGCTTCACACGAGTTCAAGCTTCTAATGCTCTGCAAAGGCAGTACACACTAGTAACTTAAACAAGAGCACTAATGGCAGGACTATCAACAGACAATCTCACCCTGTAGATTCGTAGTCATGTGAGGCAGATACTACACTCACGCCCAAAGCAGGAATATCACTACTTTGAGTGCAATCAAGTACAGTTACACAACTGTAAAAGATCCTTGAACTGGTAATCAACAGTTACTGAGATAGAGGATGACACTGTATGTCACTCTAGTCACACTGGTGTGCAGAAGATGGGTAGAATGTGATGATATGTTATTCTTTCAGAGGCAGAATGGCCTCCTTATATATTGTATTTACAGGGGCTGACTAATGGTTCTGGAATATTCTACCTATTAATAGATGGAAACTACTGGAAGGTTGTGGAAGGTGGAAGAAAGGGGTAGAATATTCCAAGCCAATCACCTGATTTGATCACCCATCAGCTGATCTGATCCCTGAACTAGGCACTGATCAGGCAAAAAGAAGGGTGTCCACCCTGTTTTCTGCACTGGTTTGCACAGCCATGGATAGCCACATCTCAGGTGATGATCTCCATGGAAAATAGTGCCCTGAGAGGCTGTGGTTGTTAAGTTAGAGAATATTTATTGATCAGAGACATCTGAGCTTGAATTCAGGCCAAATGCCTGGTCCAAAAGGGGAGAGCCGGCTGTGTGAAGGTTTGTGGGTGCCTATGGGTCCACAACTGTAGCACAGCAGAAATAAATGATTCTGAGCTGAGTTCTGCATGGAATATTCCTGAAAAAATATGGAAAAATAGAGAATATTTGAATAAGTCCATTCCAGGTACAAGCATCAAATATATGCTGATATTTAGGAATGGAAAAGCAAAGTATAGCACATTGGTGCTGCATAAATGGAATTTGATAGGGAAAAGGTGGTTCCCATACAGGTAGGCCACACACACTCCACGCCCGCATCACGACACAAGTCGCAAGTTATGCCGGGCTCACCGAATGGCTCCGCTGGAGCCAGAGCCTTGGGTGGTCTGCCCCTTCTCACTGCGGCCTCCAAGTGTTCCCTCTCCTCCTCCTTGTCCTGCTGTTCTGCTGCCGCCTTCTCCATCTCACGCTTGCAAAGCTGGATTGCCGACCTAGTGACATGCAGCTCCTTCTTATGGGTTGCCAACATGCGACTCTCCGCCTTGCACCATATGACCCTCCAATCTGCCTCCCGCTTCTCTGTATCAGCACTCGGGTATGCCTTCAATGAAAAGACCGTGACATTGAGGTTCTTCTTGGTGGTAGCAGCATAGAGCTCCGCTCTTTTGTGAGCCTCAACCGTGGCTACCCAAGCCATCTCCTCGTAACAATTTGAAGTCAGATCCGGCTCCACATCTGTCCCAACATCCACACCCGCCTCGGGCTCTGCATTTGCATTGAGCTCCATATTGGCATCAGGATCCACCTCCACCTCTGCCCTCTCTGCCTCCACTGCTTCATCTTCCTCAGCCACACCCAACCCAAATAATGGCCGTGCCCATGGACATAACGGCAAGTCCACCACAGTGACAGTTGTCAGACAAGTTGTCTCCATCCGTGTAATGGAGATGATGGTGACCTCGGGGGTCCCTGTTCGTATAGGCACACTTGGACTTCCTGGGCTGGTCGCCCCTGCCCTGGTCTCCTCCTCCTCTACCTCCATGGCAGCTTCTAGCTCATGCGCCTGCTCCTCCACTTCCTTCAGTCTTGCAGCCTCCATCGTGGCCACAAGTTCCTTGACCCTGTGGGCTCTCTCAGCCTTCACTTCCTCCTCTTTCCTTCTCTGTTCTGTCTCCACCGCCTCTTTCCACCTCTGCTCCTCCTCCTCCTTCCGTCTCCATTCTGCCTCCTCCTCCTCCTTCCATCTCCGTTCTGCTTCCTCCTCCTCTTTCCGTCTCCACTCCTCTTCCTCTTCCTTCTGTCGGGCCAAGAGCAACTGCTCAAGCTTGGCCATGCTCATGCTTGCCAAAGGGTTTGACATTGTTGAGGATAAGACCTCAATCATGCCCCTCCTTTTGTATGTCTCCAGACCCCCAGTATAACTCTGACTGCACCCAACCGTCTCACCTATTCAATCCACGGACATGAGGCCTCAGGGGCTCAGCCTTAAATGGAGAGATACTGTTATGACTATATTCATTAACATCCAGATCCCCATCCGATCCACTCAGATCCCCGCGCGTATGAAATCTATACTCCATTTGGAAACCACCACATCTCCATCTACCTGTCTGATTGTCACCGCCGATTCCACCCATCTGATTGATGCATCAGCATCACCATAGGAACCCAGACATCCATCCCCATCGGACTTGGACATACTCATGTAAGGCCTTCAGCCTCGGAGACCCATCACCAGAGTAATTATTATTAGATTTCAAAATATGTATTTAAGTTGCCTGACTGGGGACTTCATTCCCCAGTTTGAATATTGAATCATGCCTAGTTCCTAAGTCCGATCCTAACTCTCTAAGTCGTACTCCATCTCCGAAATCTTGGACACCAGTATTAGTGAGGGCGCAGCACATAAGCTGAAGCCAAGTCTGTTCCGACCCCCACAACATACTCTGACTCCGACAAAACCTCCGACCCAATCTCCAACCCCCAATCAGACCTAGTGCGTAACAGAGATGAACATAACTGTTTATATGAATATAATAGGAATGTATGTATTAATATAATTGGTATTATATAGAATATTTAGATATATAAATACCAGGTGGGGATTAAAGATAGTTCAAATTATTGTATAAGACGCTTGTTCGGAATCATGTCAGTATACAATATTCTGATGTATAGGAGATATACATCAGGATTTCAATGATACATAAAGCCAGGGAGTTACAATTTGGATATCTTAAAAGATTTCGGATGTGTGAAATTTTCATAAATATAAACATATATTCTATATTTTAATAAACTTTAAAAGATAAGATATTTGGTTGAGATGAACATAATTATTTACATGGATATAATAGGAATGTATATATGAATATAATTGGTATTATATAGGGTATTTAGATATACAAATACCAGGTGGGGATTAAAGATAGTTCAAATTATGTTACAAGTATTGTATAAGAAAGAATCAATGATATTTGGATGTTCCTTCAAGAGAGTTGCCACCACTAAATGGGGAAAAAACAATTATTTTTGAGAATTATGCCAAAATATCACAATATGTTTTAATCTAGTATATTGTGTAAAATTTGAGAATCATGTTGAAATATGAAAATAAGTTTGAATTGAAGTGTATTGTATAAAATTTGAGGAAAATAGGTTGTACATACGTATTTGTTGTATTTCTGAATAAGCGTCTAAGAAAGAATCAATGATATTTGGATGTTCCCTCAACAGAGTTGCCACCACTAAATGGGGAAAAAGAGAATTATTTTTGAAATTTTTATTTTTATTTTTATTTAGTATATTGTGTAAAATTTGAGAATCATGTTGAAAATAAGTTTTAATCTAAGTGTATTGTGTAAAATTTGAGGAAAATAGGTTGTATATACATATTTGATGTATTTCTGAACAAGCATCTTTTGGGAGTGGCTTTTTGGAGCCACATCCATATATCCACATTGGATAAATTCATGGTACCTTCTGACTCCTGTCAGATGGCTGGGGGCACCCCATGTGGATTTACTTGCCACCCCTGTATTAGGGCAAGTGCCTCCCGGCATAGACAGTAGAGTAATGATAAGACTCATATTATTGGCACAAGCCAGCAGAGTCATTCTCTTAATAACTCTGCACATTGGCATCATTTGCTCAGCAAATGGTGTGGCCAATGCCTTCTTGTGCATTGATATGAACTCAGGAGTGCCCATATTGCACATGTTGAACCAGTCTGCCCTAATAGGGACAGACTTGCCTAGGGGTCAAGGCAAGTGGCCTGTGACCATCCTGGGAGGATCAGCTGTGGTCAAGAACCATGGTGCCCATTTGGGGAATGATTTCCCCATATTGGCATGCTTGAGTGTAAGTACCCAAGGTACTTACTTACTATAGTATATAAGTATAATTGATATATGCAGCATTCCCTTAAGGAATGTTGTCCTCTTGGTAGATATATGCACCCATAGGGTGCATATGTATAGTTATTATGTAAGCCAGTGGACCCAGTACATGTGTGGGTCTACTTATAGTAGATAGAACTTAGCTAAAAACCACACTGTACAACACATCACCCAACCAATATACTTGGTTGAGTTCTGTGTAACAGTGTGAACTAAGGCACAACTTACATCTTTTTGAACTTCCAAAGGAAGAATCAAGTGATTCTTCCTCATTATTGAAGTTTTCTAGTCAATACTAGAAAACCGGCTGTTGCTGGTGTACCAACCCCTCCAGTCGCTCATATAAGTGAGCAACTAGTAGACTAACTTAGTTAGTCTACAAAGATAGGAGAAAGAAAGGAGTCATCATAATGATGACTCACAGTAGAGTGAGTTGTGCTGGCAGCACCCAGGACATCATAAGTGATGAATGGTGGTGTGTAGCCAGCAGCAGAAGCTCCCATGAAGGAGAGCTAGACCCTAGAGAAGTCATAGGGACTTCTTGTAAGGAGGACTCTAGAAGAGAGTCACCACGGTTGCGAGACCACACAGATGATTGCACAATAGATTGTCTGTCAAACAAGAACCCCTCATTGAGTGATTCTCTGATTAGAGAAGAAAGGAGGAGACAGTCATCAACTGTCTCCAACATTCCTAAAGGAAAGGAATGTGCTCAATATATGAGCACAAGTAGAAGTAGCAATACTTCTACTAGGGAATCGCGCAGCATGGAGTGGTGTGAAACCCACAGGTCAATCGTGAGATTGACCAAACAACTCATGTGTAATCAACATGAGATGAAGAGCATTAGCAAAGCTAGTGCTCAGGCAGCCAAGATGGCAGCCAAATCAGGGCATTCTGCCACTACTATGGGGCAGCAAATTGCAGAGCTAGGAATGATGTTAAAATTGCTCCAAGAGAACTCTGCAATGCAAGTTGCATTGCCAAAGATCAGATTCTTGACCAGAGAGTCTGGATCTCCCTGGGGTGAGAGGATCCAACTGAATGATTGGTTGGACAGAGGAAATGAAATTCCCCCAATGGAGAGAATCAGAGATCCTGTGAGGCAAGGATTACCAATCCAGATTGAAGAGGAAACCCCTCAATCTATGGCAAAGGAGCTTGATCAAGAGATCGAGCTATGGAAACAATGAGAAGTTGAGGCTTCTCATAAACACAGATTAGCCCTTGAATGGAAGGCTAAACATGCAGAGCAGGAGCTTGGCCAGCTGTTTAGAGAGCAGCAGCCCCAGCAAGAGCTCAATGTGGCTGTTGATTTAAACCGACAGTCACGACATGCGCTGAACAGTTATCAGCGCATACAAGCGGTGGGCCTTTCAGGAGACACCTGCCATGAGCAATGAGATACCCAATGGGTACCTCAAGAAGATGTTCCCCATAACAGGGAACAATCAGCACAATTGACCCTAGAAGGTCAAGGCATACCGGATCAATTGGATACAATTGATCCTATCAATGACATTACTCGCATGGTGTGAGTAGCCATAGTTAATAATAGAGATACAGACCCAGAGAAGTCTGTACTTGCCAAGATGGGCATTAAAGTATCACCTGAGCAATATGCAGGAGGTGTGGATCTCAAAGAGTTCAAGATCTTTGTGGCAGGTATGCTACAATGGCTGAAGATGAATAATCTTCTAGGGCCATCAAGTACAAAGTTTCAACTATTGTACTTAGGCACTCACCTTAAAGGCAAGGCCCAGGAATGGTTCTACAGAAATGTAGAACACTATGACAGGGCAGTCCAAGACTGGACCCTGGAAACTGCAATCCAAGGATTGCAGCGTAGATTCCTACACACCCTGATGCATCATCATGCATCAAATGAATTTGACTCTGTAACACAGGGTCAAAGGACCATTCACAAATTAATGAACAATCTAGATAAGTATGCAGGCTGCATGATAATGCTGCCAGATGCATACACATACAGGAAGAGGTTTGTAACCACAATGCATGAACCTCTGAGACAAGAAGTCCTCAAGAAGGGCTTCAATGCCAAGTTTAGCAGTATCGAGCAGTTGTATGAAACTGCTTGAATGATAGAGGAAGTGATGCGATACCACCATGGTATGTGACACCTGGAGAATGCAACTAATGTGTCCTCCACAACCCATAGACCAGTAGTCAATAGAACTACTGGTATGACAAATGCAGGGAGTCGACCCATGCCCCATGGACGTGTATATATGGCTCCCAATACACACTCATGACAAGCAAGTGTGTCAAGGCTGGAACCCTGTAGTGGAGGTTCAATTCCAGCAATTACTCCTTTAAGGGTAATTATCAATTGAAGCCACCAGCACATGCAAGTGGTGATTGATTGAACAATGTTACCAGTAACATTGTGTGCTATGAATGTGGCCAGATAGGACACATGTAACCCAGTTGCCCCAAACTAAAGGGCAATGTAAGGTTGGCTGTGGTCTGAAAGGACATGTCCTCACCAGGATAATGTAGACAGGTTCTCCCTGATAGAGGGAGAACATGAAGAAGTGATGGATGATCCCAAGGACCATCTAGAGGAAAAAAACACCAGCTATAGAAGTAGCTGATGAATGGAATGAGGAGATTGCCCCATACAAATGGGACAACCAAGATGATGCCCCCAAAGAAGAGGCTACACCAATGTATTGCTCTAATGTGATATGAATTTGACCCAATGATTGAATTCCACCAAAACACACCTATGCAGTGCGTTTCTGTAGTGCAACAAGATTCCTGACAAGCAGGGAATCACAACAGCTGCATATAGCTGCTGTCAGTGTCGACAGATTGGCCAAACCTATGTATAATCATAGGAGCTGACAGAAGTCAACGGCGTGACCTGATAGGCTATGCATAAATAATAAAACAATCTCCAGGTATTGGGAGATTGGTGAAACACTTGTTCACTGTCTATTAGACAGTGGGAGTGAGGGGATAATGATATCCCCTGAATTCACAGGTGTGACAGGTATGAAAACCTTTGCACTAGAGCAACCCATTGCACTGCAATTAGCATGTGTTGGGAGCAGGAGTACCATAAAGTTTGGTAGTCAAGACATTGAAGAATACTTAGATGTCACTAATGTTGAGTATTATGATGTAATACTTGGTACCCCATTCCTATGAAAGCTAGGAATATGCCTGGACTTCAATGGCCCAGGCTGAATCATGATGGGAACTGAAGAAGTCCCCACTAATGAAGAGCATAATACCAATGCTCTCCATACCCCATTATGGGGTACAAACTCAATATGAAGAAGGAGTATTGGCATGAATAAATGATGCTGGGGGGGTAATTCTAAACATGAGCTACCCACAATGCAGTCCTTCCCAAAAGAAGGACTAGACTCAGTAAAGGACCCCTCAATGGAGGATCCAAACAAGAGCATGAGATGAATAGCTTCATCTCATGGAGGATCAACTGCCTACATGGCTGATCAGATCCCTCAGCTGAGGGATCAATGGAAAGAAAAGTATATACCCTTAGAACTTCCCCCATTTAGGGAAGTTAACCATGAGATTAATCTTGTGGATCCTGACAAGCAAATACATTATCACTTGCCTAAGTGCCCAGAACACTACCGAGCAGAACTCTCAGAGAAAGTTCTGCAATACACCACTGCTAAGTGGTGGGTATCAGCTACAGCCTGTTTTGGAACTGTGAACTTCAACCTAAACTGTGGTGTTAATCACAATCTAAGTTTAGCCCAAGGATGTATGACCTTTCAAGGCTAGCAATAAGCTTGAAACTATTTTAAGACTCCGGTGAACAAACACAATCAATGCCGCCACAGGAAGTGAAGCAATAGAGATTTTTATGCTTGTCACATGTAGTTCACGCTTTACTGCTGATGCAATGTAAAGTCAAGATTGACAGGTGTTCAAGGGTTCAGATACTTCAAAGGGGGAAGTAACCCAGTGCCTTAGGACCATGGGTTGAGTGGATTAAAGCCAACAATAATCCCTTCAATGTAAAAAGATAGATACACACTTGAACACTTCCTTCTGAACAAGCATATTCACTGTATGTGTCTTATCTGTGATAGAATTAACAGTCAAGGGATAATAATCTCATCTCAAAGAGGTGAGTTAATAGACTGTGGTGTTGATTTATTGAAATGCCCACAATTGAACCAACTGATCAATAGTAAAGTACATATTAACCTGACTAACCTCAGAGTCTCAATTAAACATGCAGTATTCTTGACCAACCAATAGCCCAGTATGTATTAACCTGACTAACCTCAGAGTCTCAATTAAATGTGCAAGGTTCTTGATTATAACCAATTGCCTGATATGTGATAATTTGACTAATCTCAGAGTCTCAATTACATGTGTAAGGTTCTTGATCAATGAATAACAATTAATACACTTCAAGTTACTGCTCTGAGTGGGCTTGTAGTGTGTTAATTACTAATCAGTTACTCCATATTAACCTCTTCTCCAAGTTTGATTAATATTAGAGCCTGCTGCACTTGTAATATAATAGCTTCTGGCTTCTCCAAGAGTCAATCAAAGCTAATATACCTTAAGAGTAGCTGATATGAGTGTGCTGCTTATGTGATGATTACTCAATGCTTGAGTAGACACTGCTGTGTGTGTGTGGTAAAAAGATATTCTTTATTGCACTGCTGTTGCAGCCCTTTTTATATACATGGGCTATCTAGCTTATGTAACTAATTAGAGAATATTCCTGAGGCTTAGGGAAGCCCCTAGAAGGAAGGAGAAGGCCAGAGAACCTTGTGGAAGGTCCAGGAAGGTGTCAGAACCTTCTGTGGCTGCTTTTGGCTGAAGTGCATGAACTCTGCTGCTTATGTAATATGTGCATCATTTGCTCATGCACAAGTGCTTTTCAAGGTCACATGACATATTATATCAGCAACTGACCCATTGTGTATACTTGTGGGCTCAAATACACAAAAATGCAAAATATAAGTACATTCATTGGAACATTTGAAATACCTTTGAACTACTAAATAATAGTCCTTATTTGAAGTAGTTTAGAACTTCATATACCCCAACACAGCCTGACAGGCTGTACCAATGCTATGCATTCCCAAGAAAAATGGGAAGCTCCGTTGACTTGGGCAAACAGAATGATAATACGGTGAAGGATGTAACGCCCTTCCCTGATCAGGACAACATGAGACATGATGTTGCCCACTGTACATATTGATCTAAACTCAATATGTCTGAGGCATACGAACAGATACACATCAGGCCAATGGATATACCCAAGATGGCATTTGTGACCGTCTTGTGGACATTTGTCAGTCAAGTCATGCAGCAAGGGGACTGTAATGCTCCCTCAACATTTCAGTAGCTCATGACTGCCATCTTCTGAGAATATATCAGAAGATTTGTCCATGTATATCTGGATGACATATTTGTGTACTCTTGTACTATATGAGAGCACAAACACCACCTAGAGATGGTGTTCACCGAGCTCAGGAAAGCACATATGTTCCTGAGCAAAGATAAGATCAATCTATACTCAACAAGTATGGATTGCCTTGGTCACCTAATAGATGACCAAGGTGTGCATGCAGACACTGACAAAATGCAGCAAATATGAGAGTGGAGATGACCTAGGTTGTACCACAAAGTCCAACGTTTTCTTGGACTAGTGCAGTATCTGGTGCACTATATGCCAGATATAACTGCATACACAACCCCTTTATTGGGTTGTGCTCATAATAGTTGTCCATTCTTATGGATGCCACTGCTGGAAAAATGCTTTGAAAGCATTAAGCTCCTAGCATGTAGAGCTCCAATATTGAAGCCCATTGATGTCAATAACCCCAATACTATTTGGGTTATTACTGATGGCTCCAAGACTGGAGTCAGAGCCATCTATGGACAAGGAAAAGGTTGGCAGACCTGTTGGCCTGCCAGATTCCTATCCAAGAAATTTGGTGCTGCACAACAGCACTATAAGACTCACGAGCATGAGACTATAGCCATGCTTAAAGCCCTAATGAAATGGGAAGATAAGCTACTAGGACAAAAGTTCATCCTAGTAATCAACCACAAGGGCCTCGAATACTTCGAGACCCAAAAGAACCTGTCTCCTAGACAGATTAGGTGGTGGGAGTTCTTATCCTGTTTCAACTTTACTACCCTGCATGTAGACAGGGTAGAGAACAAAGTAGCAGACTGTCTGTCATGCTACTATGCTGATGACTCCCCAACAGAGAGTCATCCCAACTACATCTACATGAGCACAGACGTACATCTTGACCCTGAAGGAGAACTGCTCCCTATGGAATGATTCATTGAGACCAGGACAGCAGCAGTCACCCAAAGGTGGCTGCTTGAGAAAAAAGAGAACAGAGTGCTGGAAGCTGAAGCACTCAATGTTCAAACAGAATCATTGAACAATGATTTTAAGTCCTCTAAAGAAACAGAGGACATTGGAGTGATGTCATCAGATGATGACAGAACACCTCAGGATTCCGATGGGATCAACCTTGTGCAGATTGTATGAGGTGCATATAGAAAGGTTACTGTCCTTTCTAAGGTGCTGGAAGCACCTAAAGAGCATGCACAATTTGGCATGCATGATGGTCTATGTTTTGGAACCTGCAAAATTATGGTGTTAGGGCAAACTCTAAATCACCACAATTCCATGAATGAACAGCTGAGAAGAATATCAAATCCTACTGCAGCACAACTCCAGAAACAATTTAATGTTTGTACTTTGGTTACAATCTGTTGTAATGGTCAATGCAGACGATACACAGGAAGGTAATACGTTTCTTAGCAGTAGGGAATGAATAAGACTTCCAGAGTCTAGAGTTCATGGACACTTAGGGGTCCAGATATTCCAAAAAGAGGGGAATGCACTTAGAGGCTAGAGGAAGTAGGTGGATGAATCCAACCGTCCAACCAGTGACACTCTGAAGCAGGTAACAGCGATGTGTGAAGTAGTCTAGCAACTGCTTCACACGAGTTCAAGATCCTAATGCTCTGCAAAGGCAGTACACACTAGTAACTTAAACAAAGAGCACTAAGACGCTTGTTCAGAAATACAACAAATACGTATATACAACCTATTTTCCTCAAATTTTATACAATACACTTCAATTCAAACTTATTTTCATATTTCAACATGATTCTCAAATTTTACACAATATACTAGATTAAAACATATTTTGATATTTTGGCATAATTCTCAAAAATAATTGTTTTTTCCCCATTTAGTGGTGGCAACTCTCTTGAAGGAACATCCAAATATCATTGATTCTTTCTTATACAATACTTGTAACATAATTTGAACTATCTTTAATCCCCACCTGGTATTTGTATATCTAAATACCCTATATAATACCAATTATATTAATACAGACATTCCTATTATATCCATGTAAATGATTATGTTCATCTCAACCAAATATCTCATCTTTTAAAGTTTATTAAAATATAGAATATATGTTTATATTTATGAAAATTTCACACATCCGAAATCTTTTAAGATATCCAAATTGTAACTCCCTGGCTTTATGTATCATTGAAATCCTGATGTATATCTCCTATACATCAGAATATTGTATACTGACATGATTCCGAACAAGCGTCTAATGGCAGGACTATTGACAGACAATCTCACCCTGTAGATTCATAGTCACGCGAGGTAGATACTACACTCATGCCCAAAGCAGGACAATCACTACTTCGAGTGCAATCGAATACAGTTACACAACTGTAAGCGACCCTTGAACTGGACAATCAACAGTTACTGAGATATAGAGGATGACACTGTATGTCACTCTAGTCACACTGATGTGCAAATGATGGGGTAGAAATGGTTATTTATTCAGAGGCAGAATGGGCTCCTTTTATATTGTATTTACAGGAGCTGACTAATACTACTGGAAACTTCTACCTATTAATAGATGGAAACTACTGGAAGCTAGTGGAATATGTGAGAAGGAGGTGGAAGTTTCCTAGCCAATGAGCTGCTTGGATTTGCTCTGACTCATGGCATGAGTCATGGATGGAGTCATAGTGTGACTCAGAGCAGGAGTCATAGTATGAGTAATCACAGGAGTCATGGTATGAGTCATGGAAGGAGTCATAGCATGAGTCATGGCAGGAGTCATTGCATGAGTCACCATTACTCAAATAACTCGGTCAATACTTCGTTTCCCAGGCTGATTAGCACAGCTATGGGTAGGCATGGCTTCTATTGAACTCTCCACTGAAAATGGAGGCAGGAGGTGCAGTGGTTGCGAAGATATTGAGCATTTACTGGCAGTGGTGACCAGATTGAGTCAGAGATTGAAATGAGTCATGTGATCGACAATGAGTCAGTTGTCCGGGTGACTCCGGCTGACTTTGAGGCTGCTGACATCTGCGAAGGTTTGTGGGTCCATGTGGGTCCCAAAACTTCGCCCAGCAGAACAATAAGTTTGTAGACTCATTTCTGCATGGAAAATTCCCAAAAAAATATGAAAAAATAGAGAATATTTGAATGGCCCTGAATCAAGAGAAAGCAGCAGATATATGCTGATATTTTAAGGCCATGAAGCGAAATTGTACAGTTTCGGGACTTTAAACAAGATCTTTTTAAGGGAAAACCAGTTCCCATACACCGACTCAGGTTACATCGTGTCAGGCAAAGGGACCAAATACTCTTGGAACAGGATACCATATGGAGACGGATCACTAAGACAATAAGGAGTATTTGTTGTGGATGCTGACTGAAGTCCTCATGTGACTCAGGGTCAATTTACCTTCGGAGCCGTAGGGAAGATGGTATTGGTGGATGTTTCTATTGTTCTTTTATATGACTCACCCCCGTTTCATCTTTTAATTCATTCATACACGACTTACTCATCCTTGTTCTATTTTTGGTTCTTTTATTACTCATCACCCCCTATTCTTACAAAGATTACCCCTATCTGTCGTTTCATTTCTCCATGATTTCCCCCTTTAGTAGTTCAACTTCACACGCTTCGTCAGCTGGCTTGATCAGCATTTCTTGCATCATATCGCATCATTTGCTCCTCATATTGTGTCATTGTGCCCTGGGGATTTGTATATAAAAGGGCGCTAGTTTTTGCCTTTGGAATCAATCAACAAGTTTTCAGCCAACGCTCTAAAGTCAAAGTCCACACTCTAAGTCTACACTCTACGCTCTACATCACAATCCATCATCTCTACACTGAGGTAAAACACCTTGGTTCAACGATCAGATTTCCCTCCGCCACCGAGAGGTTGCTTCTCCTGAAACCAGCTTTCGCATACCTCCCAACCGGGCTCCGCATTGTCATCCAGTCACAGAGCACGATCAGCCATTGGGACCGACCTTTAGCTCCCATCCCCATCCAACCACAGAGCACTATCCCACTTCCCTGTTACTTACCCCTTGCCCTGATTGATCTTTGGAGTGCTGAACAACTGCGTTACACACCGTCTGTTTGCTAGGACCGTTGCGCACAGGCTTATAGGATCTATTCCATAAGCAAACCGACAGTGAAGTGCCAAATGAATACAGACAGTACGAAGAAACTCATAGGGCTTCTTCATGGCTTGCCAGTACCAGAACGGCCCTGGCAATTGATAGGTATGGACTTTATGGGTCCATTACCAAAATTGAATGACTATGACTGCCTACTGGTAGTCATAGATCACCTCACATTGCAGGTACATATGATACCTATGGATACACATGTGTCAGCAAAAGGAGTAGCATGGCTATTCCTTAAAGAAGTTGTACACCTTCACAGTGTACCAGACTTGATCATGTCTGATTGAGATTTGAAATTTGCATCTATCTTTTGGCATGAACTACAGTGGATAATGGGAGTGAAACTCCTCATGTCCACAGCGTTCCATCCACAAATGGATGGAGTGACGGAACGAGTGAATCGTTCCATTGGCCAAATACTTTGTACAGTTGTATGAAGTGATCAGAAAGATTGGGCACATAAGTGTCCAATGGTGGAGTTCACACTAAACTCCAACATAAGCTCAACAATGGGGTTTACTCCATTTGAGCTTAACTACAGGTATATGCCTATTCTAGGCATGCCCATGAACAATGACACCAAGTTCAAGGGTGTCAAATGATTTGCACAGCAGGCTCAAATGAACCTGCTAGTGGTGCATGATGCAATTATAGAAAGTCATGTCATTCAGACTTTTCATGCTAATAAGAAACATCAGGAAGGTTCAACCTTCCAGGGAGGTGACAAAGTCTACCTTTCAACAAAAAACTTGACTCTACCTAAGGGTAGAACCAGCAAACTAGTGCCCAAGTATATTGGGCCCTATAAAGTAATTGAAGCTCATAATAAAGCTTTGACAGTGACACTAGAACTGCCACCAGAACTGACTAGTAGGTGCATTATGCCTATGTTCCATGTCAGTCTCATTTGATCATATGTGCCAAATGATGAGATGAGATTCCCAAAACAGGAAGCAAAGTCACTTTATGACTTTAGGAACAATGATGAGCAAGAGTGGCTCATTGATGAAATCATCACTCATTGATGGATAAGTGATAAAGAACTTGAATTTCAAGTTCTATGGATGTTGGGAGATGTCACCTGGGAACCTTACACATTGTGTAAGGACCTAGAAGCTCTAGATGATTATTTAGAGCTTCAAGGGGTGACCCAAGCATGAGAACCACCTCATAGATGGTAGTTCTCAGAGAGATGGGGCCCCAAAGGTGTTGCAACATCTTATTGTGAAAACTACAATAAAATTTACAAAAATAACTTGGACCTGTTTGTGCAAGTCCAAGAACTCAAAGGACTTCTCAACAATAAGAAGTCTAAAGTAACTTGTCTCAGAGATGAGTTAAAAACACTGAAGGAGGCTGCAGATAGAGCACCTCCTACATTCAAAACCAAACTCACAACAGTGTGCTTGGCCCTAGTAGCATTGCTATTGTGTGCTATGGCAGGCAAATCATTGCCTGCCATTATGCCATCACAACCCATGGCTTCATTGTCATGGGAAACAATCGACCTCACCAAGAGGACAATCTCCCAAGCAAACTGCCTCAGATCAACCCTTGAGGGTTCAAGGGTCAAGATTGGGATGACACCGACCCAATCCAGGAGGGATACAACCACAATCATGGTCTCCTCCTGGCTAGCATTCCCAAGGGTGCTAAGCAACCAGGCAAACTCAAAGAGTTTGCCCTATCTGAAATTGAAGCTGAGATTGATCAGCTTTGAAAGGAATACATGGCTGGTGATGCCAGCTGTACCTTAAAAGACCCAGCATTGAAGACACTGGAAGAAGCCCAGCGTACAAATTATTGCAAATGCTGGGATGATTTCAGGCATGCTCTCAAGCATGCCAATGTGGGGAAATCATTCCCCAAATGGGTACCATGGTTCATGACTGTGGCTGACCCCCCAGAGCAGTCACTGGCCACCTGCTGAAACCCCTGGGCAAGTCTGCCCCTATCAGAGCAACATCTGCAATACGGACACTCCAGAGTTCGTATTGCTCCATAAAAAGGCATTGGCCACACTGTTTTCAGAACAGACTATACCAATGCACAGAGTAATCAAGAGAATGACTCTGCTGGCTCACGCTGATAATGTGAGTCTTATCATCACTCTACCAACCATGCTAGTAGACACTTGCCCTCATACAGGGGTGGCAAGTAAACCCTAATGGGGTCTCCCTGGCCATCTGACAGGAGTTGGATGGCATCATGAACTTGTCTGATGTGGACATATGGATGTGGCTGCAAAAGGCCACTCCTAAGAAGGGTTCTTCTGCGTTCAAGAAGAACCTCTGGACTATGTTCCAGAATCCTGGCCACTGAGAATTATTGACCAGTGGCCAAAATTTCTCAACAACTCTTGGTGACACCTTTCACACTTCAGTCACTGGAGTGTATGATTGGTGTATGGGAACTGGTTTTCCCTAAAAAGATCTTGTTTATGGTCCTGAAATTGTATATTTTCGCCTTTTGGCCTTAAAATATCAGCATATACATGCTGCTTTCTCTTGATTTAGGGTCATTCAAATATTCTCTATTTTTTCATATTTTTTTTGGGAATTTTCCATGCAGAAATGGGTTCACAAATTTATTGTCCTGCTGGGCAAAGTTTTGAAACCCACATGGACCCACAAAACTTTGCAGATGTCAGCAGCTTCAAAGTCAGCAGAGTCACCTGATCTACTGACTCATTTTTGATCACATGACTCATTCCAATCTCCGACCCAATCTGGTCACCACTGCCAGTAAATCCTCAATATCTTGGCAACCACAGCTCCTCCTGACTCCATGTTTGGTGGAGAGTTCAATAGAAGCTGTGCCTACCCATAGCTGTGCTGATAAGCCCAGGAAATGGAGTATTGCCTGAGTTATTTGAGTAATGGTGACTCATGCTCTGACTCCTGCCATGACTCATCTATAATACAAAAGGCCTCAGTGGGTTGTGGGCGCATTGCTTATCTAAATCTTATGTAAGGCTTATCTAATTTGTGCCAGCCAGCCGTTCACCTGCTGTCCAGTCATGTGACAAGTCGCGTGAGGTTGCTGAGTGCGTGCTTGCTAATCGAAAATTTTCATTCGCTTTCTACCCCTGACCTCCATAAGCTCGCTCGCCGTCCACAATCGGTTGCTGATAGCTGTCGCTCTACTAGCTCTTGCAGTCTGTCGCCGTCTACTAGCTCTTGCTGTCTGTCGCCGTCTACTGGCTCTTGCTCTCTTTTGCTGTCTATACTGGCTCTTGCTGTCTTTTGCTGTCTACTAGCCCTTGCTGTTGGTTGCTGTCCACAATCTGACGCTGTCCGGTGTTGCTGATAGCTGTCGCTCTCTCTTGCTGTCTGTCGCTGTCTACAATCTGACGCTCTCCGGTATATTTTCACTTGATGATACTAGCTTTTGCTGTCTGTCGCTGTCTACAATCTGATGCTGTCCGGTTTATTTTAACTTGATGACTTGACTGCTATAACTAGCTAGCCATTACCCAGCACTCGCGTCCGCACCCGCACTTGCGCCCCCCCCAGCCCTTATACTCGCACTCGCGCCTCCTCCAGCCCACACTCGCATCCGCACCCGCACTGACGCCCCCTCCAGCCCCACTCGCGTTCGCGCTGCACCCGCACTCGCGCCCCCTCCAGCCCGCACTCGCGTTCAATGCCGCACCCGTACTCGCATTCGCACTCGCACCCGCATCCCCTCCAGCCCGCATTCGCACCCGCACTAGCGCCCCCCCTCCAGCCCAAACTTGCATCCGCACCCACACTCGCGCCTTCTCCAGCCCAGACACGCGTCCGCACCCGCACTGACGCCCCCTCCAACCCTCACTCGCGTTTGCACTGCACCCGCACTCGCGCCCCCTCCCGCCTGCACTCGCGTCCGACTCGCGCCTCCGCACTCGCACTCGCTCCCCCTCCAGCCTCCCGTCCGCACTCGCATTCGCACTCGCGCCCGCACCCCCTCCAGCCCATACTCGCATTCGCCTCGCATCCGCACCCGTCGCGCCGCCTCCAGCCTCCACTCGCGCTTCCTCCAGCCCGCACTCGCGTCCGCACCCGCACTGACACCTCCTCCAGTCCCACTCGCGTTCGCGCTGCACTCGCATTCGCGCCCCCTTCAGCCCCCACTCGCGTTCACGCCGCACCCGCACTGGCGCCCCCTCCAGCCTACACTCGCGTCCGCACTCGCAATTCGCACTCGCACCCGCACCCCCTCTAGCGCGCACTCACGTCTTACTTGCACTCGCGCCCTCTCCAGCTCACACTCGCGCCCCCCGCACCCGCACTTGCGCCACCTCTAGCCCGCACTCACGTCCGCACTCGCGCCCCCTCCAGCCCGCATGCGTGCCCGCTGACGTGCACCGTGTTGTCCCCACCACCCAGTCTGTCCCCCACGCCCCGCCAGCCATCCACCCCGGCTCAGGTGGCGACGACGCATACGGTGTACCCCCCGACGACTACCGGCGCCGTGACGACAGCCCACACCACTCGCGCCTGTACACTAGCGCCCGCACTCGCACCTGCCGTACTTGCCCCTGCCAACATGTATTTAGTGAAAAAAATAGTTTAATTCTTTGTTATTACTTTACTTTTTTGAGCAAAGAGTTATTCAGAGATTAATGACATTTAATTAAGTTGACAAACGCTAAGGACAAATGGAAAATAAAAATGACATGAGAGAGATTTGAACCTCCAACCAAATAAAAAATATATGCAGCTGACCACTGGTCCAAAACACATAATCCAGCTGCTCTGCATCATGCTATATATTATAGTACTGCCAAAGGAATATGTATGGACAGACCAGAGGAGGGTTTGATGTGGTGTATCTGAGTGCATCAAAAGATATACACATCCAAAATCACATGTACACATCCAAATCAACACATACATATCCATGGTGACCTCCTGAACCCAATATATGATGTGTGCATATATGCATTTCTAATCCACATGTAAAAGCACTATCCATCCCGTGCATAAAAGCACTATCCATCCCGTGCGTAAAAGCATTTTTTAATGCACTAAAACCATTTCTAATGCATGCATATAAGATCTACTTGGGTCCTTCCGAAGGAAGGGGTACTCTGCTAGTAGAAACGAGCATGGTGGGTTGTGGGCGCAATGCTTATCTAATTTGCGCCAGCCTCCCGTTCACCTGCTGTCCGGTCATGTGACAAGTCGCGTGAGGTTGGTGAGTGCGCGCTTGCAAAAATTTTCATTCGCTTTCTATCTCCAACCCTCACAATTGCTGTCCGCAATCGGTCGCTGCCATCGCTGTTGCTCTCTGCTGCTCTCTGCCGTCGCTCTCTGCTGTTGTTCTCTGTTGTCGCTTTCTGTTGCTATCGCTGTCTACAAGCCGCTCTATCTGTCGCTGTTGCTGTATATATCTGTCGCTGTCGCTACGAGCTGTAGCTGACCACTGGCTCGCTGTACCCCCTCAAGCCCGCACTCGCACTCGCGCCCCCTCCAGCTCACACTCGGGCCTCCTCCAGCCCACTCGCGTTCGCGCCGCACCTGCACTCGCGCCCCCTCCAGCCTACATTCACGTCCGCACTCGCATTCGCACTCACGCCCCTCCAGCCCACACTCGCGTCCGCACTCGCGCCGCTTCCAGCCCATACTCGCATTTGACTCACATCCGCACCCGCCGCGCCGCCTCCAGCCCCCACTCGCGTCCGCACTCGCACCACCTCGAGCCCACACTCGCATTTGACTTGCATCCGCACCCGCCGCGCCGCCTCCAGCCTCCATTCGCGTCCGTACTCACGCTCGCACCTGCACTCACGCCGCCTCGAGCCCACACCCGCATTCGACTCACATCCGCACCCGCCACGCCGCCTCCAGCCCACACTCGCGCCCTCCAGCCCTCACTCACGCCCCCGCACTCGCGCCCCCTCCAGCCCACACTCGCGCCTGCACCCCTCCAGTCCGCATGCGCACTCGCACTTGCCCTCCTCCAGCCCACACTTGCGCCCGCGCCCCCTCCAGTCCGCGTGCGCACCCGCACTCGCGCCCCCTTCAGCCCGCACTTGCGTCCAACTCGCATTCACGCCCTCCACACGTGGCTGCTGAGTTTGGTGAGTGAGTGCCTGCTGATTTTTTTGGTTTGTTTTTAGCCATTGCCAACGTCTCTGCACTACCACCCCCCGTACAAGCCCGCCTTGCATCGCAGCTTCGCGTGCACATTATGCAAGGTATAGTGACAACATTGACCTATGTGTTGCTTCTGCTAACTATATGAGTGCAGAACCACTGTCTATTGGATTCGGCTTGCCCCTTCCGCTGCAGACATGCCCCCGAAATAGATACATGCATCCCCGAAAAGTCATGAACTCCCACTTTCACGCGCTGGATCATTCACCACCTCTTCCAGCATGGTGACCTTTCCACCACCTCAATGTCATCGACTGCGCGCTTCCCGCCATGTCTCGCGTGCCTTCTATCTGGAACATGACCCTGTCCAAGATTGTTGACGAGGCACCGTACATGACCGTTGATATGCCCATGTTGCTCAGCTGCAAGCGCGTGCGATCTACAAGACGGCAACCTTTGAGTGCACTGTGGTCCATTGAGACGGACGATAAGGCATGCGGCGGTAACCACATGAGGTACAAGATGGTGCCCAGTGTGAATCACTTGGTAAGTTTTTGACAAGCAACTGCACGTATGCCAACTCTGCGTATATCTCCATGTTTGCATTCGACTTCGATTCTAAAGAGTTGAGCTAATCCTAATGGACAGGTTCACACCTCGTGCCCCCGCACCCGCACTCACGCCCCCTCCAGCCCACATTCGCGTCCGCACTCACACTCGCACTTGCGCCTGCACCCCTCCAGCCTGCATGCGTGTGATGGAGATGATGGTGACCTTGGGGGTCCCTGTCCGTATTGGCACACTCAGACTTCCTGGGTGGCTGGTTCCCCCCCCTGTAGATTCATAGTCATGTGAGGCAGATACTACACTCACGCCCAAAGCAGGAATATCACTACTTTGAGTGCAATCAAGTACAGTTACACAACTGTAAAAGATCCTTGAACTGGTAATCAACAGTTACTGAGATAGAGGATGACACTGTATGTCACTCTAGTCACACTGGTGTGCAGAAGATGGGTAGAATAGGTTGAATATTTTTCTATTTCAGAGGCAGAATGACCTCCTTATATATTGTATTTACAGGAGCTGACTAATGGTTCTGGAATATTCTACCTATTAATAGATGGAAACTACTGGAAGGTTGTAGAAAGTGGAAGAAAGGGGTAGAATATTCCTAGCCAATCACATGTTCTGATCACAGCACTAACACTGATCAGGAGCTGAATAATGGTTCTGGAATGTTCTATCTAATAATAGAAGGAAACAGCTAGAATGTTATGGAAAGGGGTAGAATATTCCAAGGCAATCACCTGATCTGATCCCTGAACTAGGCACTGATCAGGCAAAAAGAAGGGTGTCGACCCTGTTTTCTGCACTGGTTTGCACAGCCATGGATAGCCACATCAGGTCATGATCTCCACAGAAAATAGTGCCCTGAGAGGCTGTGGTTGTCAAGTTAGAGAGTATATATTGATCAGAAACATCTGAGCTTGAATTCAGGCCGAATGCCTGGTCCAAAGGTGGAGAGCCAGCTGTGCGAATGTTTGTGGGCACCTATGGGTCCACAACTGTAGCACAGCAGAAATAAATCATTCTGGGCCAAGTTCTGCATGGAATATTCCTGAAAAAAAATATGGAAAAATAGAGAATATTTGAATAAGTCCATTCCAGGTACAAGCACCAAATATATGCTGATATTTAGGAATGGAAAAGCAAAGTATAGCACATTGGTGCTGCATAAATAGGATTTGATAGGGAAAAGGTGGTTCCCATACAGTGCCAAGTGTTTGGAGATTCTCTTGGCCTTTGTAGTGAGTGCTGCATCTACACTTGATTCTGGAGACACAGTGACACTATAAGCCTGCTCATAGAATGCCACTTTGGCATGCAGTATGTATAAATTCCCTTCTGCATGTGCCATTCCAACTAACCATCCACTTGTATTATAGATGCAGCAGGTGACTTGAAGGCCATTATGAGTCAGGCTGGAAACCGATTTCCTTGGATTTCTGGTACATGCAAGACCTTCTGTATGATTGCAGAAAACTGGCAACCTCCTAGATCCATGGTAAGAGCTATGTGGCCCTCTCCTATAGCAAGAATGTAACAATCATCACCTAGCCATACTTTTTGTGGTGGATTTAGCCTTTGGTACATAGTAAACCATTCTCAATGTGAGCTCATTGGTGCTGATGCACTGGAGTCAATGATCCATTTGAATAGCATCTCCTTTCAAGCTGCAAGCTCATCTGCCACAAACAGCTGTATAGGGGAATCATTTCTTGGCTCGGTTATTGCAATTTTGGCCACTGCATCGGTCTTTGGTTTGTCCATGGCTTTCTCCTCCTTTGCTTCAGCCTTAGACTTATTGCATTCACCTGCATGATGTTTTTTGCAGTTCTTGCACTTCTTCTTGCAAGCTTTCTTCTTTTCCTTTGATGCATCCTTTCCAGATTTGGCAGTGGAGCGGAACTTGGCCAGGAAGGTGGCTTGAGCTGCTGCTTCTTTCCATCTAGACTCCTCAGATAGAATCTTTGCTATGACATCTTCTGTAGTCTGACTGTCCTGCAACATGAGTATAGTCTGCAGTGTGGAGTAGGAGGATGGTAGGGAAAGAATAATGGCTATAGCAACAAGGTTGTCATTTATCACATTCTTGAGTGCAGTAAGGGTGTGTGCTGTATGCCACATCTTGTTGATCTGTGGCTCAAGTGGTTCAGTATCCACTAGGCTGCTCCTGAATAATTCACCAATAAGGTAAGCAACCTTCTGCATGCCTTTCCCTTCATAGCAAGCACTGAGCTTCTCCCAGATGGCCTGTGCAGTGTCAAGGCCAATGACACCATTTAGGGGCTCATCCTTTAGAGTCAGAGTAATCTGTGCTCTAGTGTCCCGTATTTTCATTTGGTCAGGCTCCTTTCCTTCAACAGCATTCCAAAGGCCTTGGAGTTCATGTACAGTCTGGACTTGATACTTCCAGGCTTGGTAATTTGCACTGTCATCTTCAAGATATGGAACATCATATAAGCAAGCCGCTAGTCTGTCGGTAGAAGGAGCTTGAGGGGTAGTAGTAGCCATAGTTGGAGCTTATCAAAATTTTGGTTGTATTCATTTAGGCAACGGGGCCCATAACCTATAGAAGGTCAATGCAGCGAAAGCTAGTATAAACTCAGTCTCATGTTAAATGAGTGACTATTATTCTGACAAACCTAGTATAAACTACATACTGTGTCAGCTACTTGTTAAATATAAAGTAGAAGAAATCCTACCTCAGTCTTGTGTTAAATGAGTGACTGAGATACTAAACTACACAAGCAAAACTTATATATGTTCAGTAATGTGCCCCTATCAGCAACTCGGTCAATGAAGATCTGTAGTCACATTTGTGGACCATAGTGGATCCCAAGAGATGCCCTGTTCTATTCAACAAACTCATGTGAAGCAGTTGTAGACTACTTCACACATCACTGTTACCTGCTTCAGAGTGTCACTGGTTGGACGATCAGATTCATCCACCTACTTCCGCCTCTGAGTGCATTCCCCTCATTTTGGAATATCTGGACCCCTAAGCATCCATGAACTCTAGACTCTGGAAGTCTTATTCATTTCTTGCTGCTAAGAAATGTATTACTTTTCTGCATATAGTCTGGATTGACCAATACAAGGGATTGTAATCAAAGTACAAACATTAAATTGTTTCTGGAGTTGTGCTGCAGCAGGATTTGATATTCTTCTCAGCTGTTCATTTCACAGAATTGTGGTGATTTAGAGTTTGCCCTAACACCATAATTTTGCAGGTTCCAAAACATAAGTCCTACTCTGTCTCCAAAATCTCAGATGCCAGTATTAGTGAGGGTGCAGCACATAAGCTGAAGCCAAGTCCATTCTGATCACCACTCCAACTCCAACTCCAACCCAATTCTGACCTCAACCTCCAACATTGTATGGCTTAAATACATATTTGAAATCTAATAATAATTACTCCAGTGATGGGTCTCTGAGGCCCATGGCCTTATGTGAGTGATGTCTGAGTCCAACAGGGATGGATGTCTGGGTTCCTATGGTGATGCTGATGCACCAATTCAGAACCAGAGACAGATGGGTGGAAACAGCAATGATGGTCAGATGGACTAATGGAGATGTGACAGTTTGCAAATTGAGTATAGACTTCATATGCTCAGGGATCTGGATGGATCAGATGGGGACCTGGGCATTAATGAATATGGTTGTAACATATCTCCAGGATGTCCAAACCATGCAATCTTCACAGCATCAGTAGCATGTGCCTTGTATGAGTTATAATCATTGTACTGTGTTATTTATCTTGTATTTACAAAGGATTTTTGATGCTATAGAGTCCAGAAACTCACTTGAGCCACAAACCAATGGGGGACTTGGGTCATCAGTATGTTGCCAAGGTTTTGCCAAAGACAGGCAAGACACTTGACAGGATCCAAAAGAAGAGGCTGAGAGTGCCATGAGTCTATGTTGTAGTCAATGGAAGGGACTCCGTGGTCTAATGCCAGTATATTCAAGTATGCCTGTTGTCCAGGAGTGATCACAGGTGCTGGTGGAATTGGAGGATCGCCGTGTGATTCTGGTGATAGGAAACAGTTGGAGATTGAATGGGGCCTCTCATCAACATCAAACACGCGTAGGCTTTCATTATGAGCTTGACGTCCACGAACATAATGTTCTTGGCTGGTCTGCCAGGTCGTCGTTTGATTGGCAACATGTGAGAGTATGTGTAACCACAGCGAGAGGAATGTAACAGGGAGCAACACAGAATACCGTGTAGAACAAAAAGACATCTCTTGTGTAGTCAGTGGCACCGGCTCAGCGGGAGTGGAGATAATGGTAGCGAGGTTGTCCGCTGGCGGAGGGAATGTGGTCAGGTTATCTGCCGCGGCACTCAGGAGAGTGCTTGAAAGAAAAATTCATGTTGATAAAACTTGCATATATATCCTGCTAACAATTTTCTTGTGAACTACTCGAAGAGACGATGAAAATGAGCCAATCCGCGTATTTTTCGGTGAGGATATGCGCCTGCGACTAAAAGTAGAGACAGATATGTTATCCGAGGGAGATATAAACGCTATCCGAGGGAGACATAAACGCGATCCACAGGAGACAAAAAGGACAATCGCGTGGAGACAGACACGTCATCATCGGAGACACAAATGCAATTGTGGGAGACATTATTCATTTTTGCGTAGTTAATTGCGGATGCCCCGTCTCTTCCCTTTCGTTCAATAAAGCTATCCTAATGAAATGCCTTAGCGGGGGGGGCATGCAATACGCATCACCAAGCACCACGACGCACGCACGTGCTTAGCTTGATCATGACAGGGTTCTGTTGTAGTCTAATTTACATGTTCAGTTGGTTGATTAGAATGACTGCTCATAGCAGAATTCATGGAGAATATCAGGAAATGACACCCATATTACTGTAAGTGGTGGAACCATAAGCTGATGGATGTTATTTAATGATCGCACTAGGTGGCATCGCTGGCAGCTTCCGCATGTCGGAAGCGTTGCATCTATACAGGAGCATTGCACGCGGTAAGTGTGGCATTTTCCAGCTGGCGGACAGTCAGGGTGACAGGTACAACCCTGTATTCCAAAGCGTAATAATTTGCATGCCTAAACTGGATGGCGACCTGTGGACCGGATCCATTTTACAGAAGGGAAGGTGTTTTGTAAATTGCCTTAGAAATGAGAAATCCGAAGCTGCAGCATTGCATACAGGGTGAAATGGTTCTATGCTTAGGTTGGTACGTTTTGTGCTACATGGTTGCCGTTCACATCTATAGGGCAATCAGAAACATTGCGTCCCACCCTCGCTGATCACACGCGATTGTGGTCTATTGAAGCCTTCTCAACCCCATCACATTCCTTTTTCACCTTAAAAGCATTTATCGAGGCTGTGGAGACAAGCATGGGGCTGCATATTCAGCTGTTAGATGTGAGTTGATATAATTTTAACTGCTCAAACAACGTCTCTGAAGTTACTTGTTAAATAAAGATCACCATCCCTTTCCTCGTGTACGCCTGCGTCGGTGGTTTCATCGTCTTCTTCACTATGATATCCTTACTCGTCAAGGAAAGGGTATGTTGGTTTTCCAATCATTTTTGTTTCTCTTGTTGTCGACGTTTCCAGTTGTACATTGGAGAATCAGTTCTCGCGACTACATTTGGTATCATAATCGGACCATTCGGCTTGAATATATTCAATCCACGATCTTGGAATACAGATGTGAACGGAGTGACTTTAGAACTAATGCGTCTCACGTTGGCGACTGGCGTCTTTGCAATTGGTGCCGACCTACCACCAGCCTACCTCGGGAATCATTGGAAGGATCTGGCTGTCATGGTTGTGCCAACAATGGCAATCGGTTGGGTGGTCTCCGCTGGATTTATGTTTTGGCTCTTCCCTGGGTTAAGCGCGGTCTCCGCACTTTGTATCTCGGCCTGCTTGACCCCGACTGATCCCGTATGTTCTGCATTGAAATGGTAGACTGATCCTTCACATCCATCCCAGATCTTATCCGTTGCCATTCTGTCAGGCACCTTCGCCACGAATAATGTCCCAGAGACAATTCGTAGACGTGAGTTGCCCCATTATTGTGCTAAATGAATTTATAAAGAGAAGGTTTCAAAAGTAATCGCCGCGGAATCTGCCGCCAATGATGGCATGGCCTATCCTTTTCTCAGGTTGCCAACTAAAATCCCTCCTCTTTATTTTTTCTTACTTCCTGTCCAAAGCATTGCGTTGTATTTGACATTAGATTCCTCCAAGCGCTCTGCTGTCGGACAGTGGTTCCTGGTGGGCTGGATATGTTAGTCTCAGATAAGCTTAAGTCTTTCCTGACGGCAATACTCTCCTCACACAGATGAGGTGATATTCGGCGTAGTACTAGGGGCATCGATCGGGCTAGGTTTCTGCCAAGTGATGAAGTATTCCCTTAGAAAGCGGTTCATCAATAAAGAATCTTACGTGGCGCAGTACGTTGCACTAGTCCTTTTGACTATCGGGACCATGGGCCTCCTAGGCACAGATGATCTCCTTGCAGCCTTCGCAGCCGGTGCGTGTCCCTATTCCGACCAGCAGAGTGCTTCAGTTTATGCATGGATTTTCAGGCACTGCTGTTGCTTGGGATGGACACTTCAAAACCCAGACTGAGAATACGATTTTCTTCACGGTTCTAGATCTTGTACTCAACTGCGCCGCGTTTATTTATATTGGCGCCTGGCTGCCATTTAGGTCGTTCAATTCTCCAGAGGTACGCAGCACCAGTCTTAAGGTTCACGTTCAATATTAACTGCCGATAGCTTAACATATCTTTCTGGCGCCTTCTGATACTTTTTGTGGCTCTCCTCGCGTTCCGTCGTATCCCGCCTTTGCTTCTGCTATATAAGTGGATAGCCGGATTCACAAGCTGGAAAGAAGCATTTTTTGCTGGTCATTTTGGTTTGTTATTCATGCTGTCATGTGATTCTTTATTCTTACTTCTGCCACCAGGACCTATGGGTACGTCATTGGTTCCAACGTGTTCTCCACTGCCATGGCAAATAACGGCCCAATTGGACAGGTGTAGGGGCCATATATATAGCCACTCTCGCAATGTCCAGACTCCCAGAGCCCCAAAACCCTTATCTAGATCAACAGGAGCTCCTTGCTGCCAGCCTGTACCCGATTGTATCTTTTGTCGTCTTGGGGTCGATTCTTATCCGTAAGTCCCTGGTCGCCTATGTGGCTTTAGCATGTGATAATTCCGCCATCATCTAAGATGGTCTCTCCATCCCCGTTTATGCGCTTGGAGCGTACCTCATTTCGTTCTTCGGGAGATGGCCTTCGAGTCGCTCTCGAACTCCAGTTGAACGGGAAGTCCAGTTTCAAACGGTGGCAAAGCCAGAAGGACGATCTGATACAGACGATGATCTTATGGAGCAAGGAACTCCAACCGAGGTGGATGGTAATTCTGCTTGTGCAATAGGAACACGAGTCCGATAATAGGGTCATCTTATAAACTGACGGTATGTCCATCTTTGTATAATATACTGCGGCTTTTGATCCGTTCTGTGGCGAAGAATCGTGCATCTCGTGACATACTTCGAACTGGTTATAGGAGAAAGACACTCGTGACAGCATTTAGGAGGGAAGAACCCTGTCGATACAGACAGAGTTGGCAGGGTCCGCGACCGTGCCAGCAGTCGCCCAGGCACAGGTTGTCCATAGCAGGATGATACACCTGCCTATCCTTCGTAGCACTATATATGATCCGTGAATACGCATGGGACGGCACTGACTTATTCGCCCATAATTGATTGAATGAATACCGACCCGGATATTCTTGATATTAGGCTTTATGCGCCAACATCTACGACGAGAAGTGCATTGCAGAGTTCTCACATATATATTATGCCTTTAGTGGAACGAATGCCGCCTGTGATAGCCCAGGAATTTGGACTGAAAAGCGGGCAATCCTTAACCGAGTGGCTGAAGACTGCTGAGTATCAAAAATGAAGCGTAGTCTGAATTCTTGAAGTGAGCCACCTCCGCGGTTCTCTTAAGCTTGCTTCTTGCTATTGTTCCTCATGATCATCTCAGCCGTTTCGAGTAGCGTATAATATATTCGGCACCAAATATGCGGCTTCGGTGACTTCTGGACCGGTCGTTTCGCATTCCTTGGCCATAAGCAGACTGTCAATTCTCAAGAGCATCACTGATGTTGGATCAAACCGTCTCAGCCTGTCATGACGTGGCTCAATCTTATTTTCTTTTGAAAGATAAGCGCGGCATTGGGATGACGACATTGGTGGAGACCGTGGGACTACCCCTGCAATATCACTAGTGACTAGAGCTGACCAGACAACGGGAGAGTGCTAACGAGAACACAAAAGACTGTGTGTGCAACCATGATAATAGGCCTATTACTTATTGAATGAACTACTCATCTCTACATCTCAGGTCGATAGTATACATAGCGCCGACTTTCCGGCTGCTACAGAGACGCTGAATCTATATCGTTGAACCGCCCGGGTTTGGAAGCGCTGTGAGGAAGCGCTTAGTGGGTGTGTTCACGGTACGCATTATTAAGAGGAAACGTTGCATTACCGCTGGGCTTCTTCAGGCATTTAAACCCGGCAGCCTCTGACGGAACAATAACAATTTGGCAAGCGCTGTGGACATAGATTTAGTAACCAGACGTATTGGCGCTCAGCGTGACCGAGGGCACGACGCGTGCTAAATAGGTGGCCTACATAGTAGCCGATGACGCAGATGCCTGGTCATGTCCCGCAGTTCACCACACCGGTACGACGCACAAAACGTCAAGTGTAAGCCAGAGGCATTGCCACGACTTCATGAGGTTCTAGGTGGTGAGTGGCACTCGGTACGGAAGTTCAAGTTTCCACATTCATGCGTCATTGATGCATTAGACATGCTTGAACATCCTCCTCCAAAGCCTTTACGCGACTACGGTAGCTATGATAGCTCCAGTCTCATATCTTCGCCATTCGCGTCAAGCTCGAGTCCTCGTATTACTTCAAACTCTGTGTGTGCATGTTGTTGCTGTCTGGTTAGGCATTGTTTGACTTGGACGTGGATTATAGGCCAATCGGCTGCCTCCAATACAAACTCCTATGTCACCTAAAGCAAAGCATTACCCAACTCCCTCACTGCATTTACGTTCTACACGGGGTGATTATAGCGAGCACCCTACGCAGATCGGAACCCTTCGTGGAGAACCAGACCGTCACCAAAACGCTCACCAATCGCAAGGCACAGCCAGCCATTCATACGACGTTTTTCACTTGACTTCTCAGCAGGAACTAGCTCACAAACGATCCTCTATGAAAGACGATCACTGTGACGTTGCAAAGGAAATTGCAATATCTAGTTCCAGCGGTAAGTATTTGTGTTCGGAATGTGGAAGACGCTTCCAAAAAAATAGTACATTGAAGGTTGGCTTCTCTTTGCATCTACCAAGCCATGCCACTGAAGGTTGGTTGATCTGAAACAGAACCATCTGACCACTCATAGTGGCGAGAGACGTACGTGACCACCTTCCTCCAAAACCGAAGAGGATTGATTTATAGTGTCTCGTGGTTCTCGACTAGCCTACGAATGCCCTGACTGTCGCAAGACATTCAGTGTGTCCTCCAATATGAGACGACATTTGGAACGTGTCCATAGGTCGGGAGGAACGCCCGGGAAATAGCGCGAATATTATTTTATGGACATGCTGTAGATATGGTTCAAGCACAGAGACTATCCAGCCAATCAATCAGCAACCACACTGCACACTGAAAACTAAATCATGTGGTGCCTCTTACCCTTTCCCTAGCCGTCAGTTCTGGAGGGAGTATGTAGGTTTAGCGTGGCCGGATCATCAGATGTCTGCTGAAATCACCGAGATGGAGGTGGATATCCCAAACTGAGTCCAAATATGCAATTATCTATAGAGCAACGGGATGATGGTTTACCCTTTTGGTCCCATCATGAGCAAATCCGTCCGTCAGGGATGGGGGGATGCGTCAGCTACCCATGTGAGGTACTCCGATATTTCAAAGGGAAACTTTGATTGTTTAGGCATCCAGGACTGGTTGCGGCGACTATATAATGTGACTCTGATGCAGGTGTTGTTTAGTTTCTGCTCCCCTGAGGACGATAACGCATTCCGTCGTCAGTTAATGAGCTTTGTCTTGGAGAGGGTGTTGGAGTATCGAGGCCGAGGAACACGGAAGCATAGTTGAGGTACCACACAGTTCAACAGGCGCAAATACATAGGCATAGCGGTCGAGTACGGCGATACTCATTTTATTTTGCCCACCTGACTTGATAGTATATAAGTTCAATATCATTCTATCGGACACTTCAGTTGATTGCTCCCCGCACAACTGAAGTGTACGTTCCATTTCATTCTCACATGTCTAACTACATTAACCATGAGCTCTGTAGTTATATATCTAGGTAGCTACTGAATCTATAGTTGATTGGTCCCCGCACAACTGAAGTTTATATATCTAGTCCCTCTTCACGTCCATATCCTCCAGAGGGGATTTCATAATAACCTGAAGGAACAATATGATAGGACAGGATTGGGCTGTGAAAAAATTTTGGTACTGTGCGTAGGTACGTGATTGCTGTACATGCAAGGGATAGATACACTCGCTTACTGTAGCGTTGCTGATTTGTGAAGCAACACTCGATGGACCAATGAAATTGCCATCACCGGAACACCCGAGACGCCCTCAGAGCTAACGAGAATATATGAAACTTCAGGCATCAGCATAAGCACCCTGAGTGGGAAGTTTTTTCCTTTCCGGTATTAGTTTGTGGCCGGACTTTCGTCCAATAAGAACTGCTGGCACCTAGAAGCAGTCACGTAGTCACGGCGTACTGTACTAAAGGATGGATATGTTCGCTTGTGTACCGTTGAAGATTCGGGAAGTAAAACACTAGCCGCATTAACAGGGACGAAGACGACATTAGGACCTTTGGGACTGGAAGGGCAGGCGTCCAGAGCCCGCCTGACTCAGAGGCTTTAACCTCATACGCACGTCTGTGCAAGGGGCCGCGTTCGTATGGCTTCAGGGTCAGAGTCGACCTCCCAGTTCCCATGATAATGCACAGACAGGGTAGAGGTTAGTCCGGTGTCAACACTGCATAAGATTTCTACGCTTAGGGTAGTCCACCGCGCCAATGTTTTCGGCAATCAGCCCATCCTGAGTCAATAGTCAGTCGGACATTTTGGAGGGGATTCGGGCATGTCCGATCTGTCTCCGAACGAATTCGCCATCAGCATTTTTCACCAGCTTCCGGGGTGCGTTCAACAACATGGCAATTGCCTAGGGTTACACGCACCGATCCGTCGGAACTGGATGCCACCTCACACGAACGTGTTAACCGGCTGAAGGGAGACTTCGTTTTAAAAACAACGGCAGGCTATTATTAACTTGCAGAGCATCGTCTTTCGCCAAAAAAGGGTCACAGATGAGAGGCTGATGATCACAAATTCCTAGTACGATGCGGATAGGATCCTGTGACGAATACAAATCAAGTGAGAGGGCAAGCGGCGAGGGTTGCCAGCCCTCGCCGCTTGCAGTGTTTCTACAGGGACTGGACGGATACCAGACCGAGATCTGCGAAGGTATTGACGCTAATACGAATGAGTTCTCGTACCATTCCGTGCCGCCTCAGCTCAAACTTGAAGCTTGAAACCTGGGGCCGAGGAATGGGCTTTTGGTAAGGGGTGTATTGCAACTGCTGGGTGGACTCCGAGTTGTGTCTCGAGAAAACTTTATTTTATACATGGAATCACCGGGACTTCAGTGTCCAGGTGAGTGCACTCTGATGAGCGAGATCAAGGCGGCATATCCTGCTTCGTAACGCTGTTGGCTGTGGAATTAAATCCCTAAGACCTTAGAAGTCAGTGGCCACGGTGTATAGTTATTGATATTCCTGACTCAGAAGCTTCGCTTCAAATCGCTATCCCGCATGGATCAGGTATTATAGATACTTGTAAGATATAGTCTGCCGATTTTTTTGCTAACATTGGTCAGAGCTATAATCTGACCTGCAGGCTAGGGCCGAGTTCCTGGAGTACTTCTCACGCCTCAGATGGTAAACGTTCACCAGCGCTTGGCTCAAATAAAGTCTTTTACAGCTGTTCACTGTTGGTAAATCTCCTAGAAATGACCTAATTTAATACTTACCATTTCAACCTATTAGAGTAAATGGTTCCATCCACTAGTTCTGCGGGTGGATCTGCAACCTCCAATAGGTCTTCGGACCAATTCAAAGCAGTAGGTCATCTCCTCGACTTTCCAAGAGACATGTTCAAATGTGAATTGAAGTTGAAGGCCATATGCGTACCTCTTCTGGCTAATTCTTTGCTCAGTCCAGATGGGACCCCGCGGGCTTCCAGATTACTGTCTCAGCTTAGTTCCTTGCTCCACGACATCCTCCAAACAAAAGTGGCCATATCGCCATCAACGATCGAATACGTATTCTTCCCAATTTCTCATATCCTACAACGCAATCCCGTCTCTACGATACCAGATGTCATTATGGAGAAGCTCATGACTGTCATTGCTGCCCTCTTCGAACAGTGGTGGTGGTCTTGCCAGATTGAAATATGGGAGCAAATGTTGATGCTTTCTGCTGCAATTTTCAGTGGGGTTGATGCTAGCTCTGATCCGAAAGGAAAAAAGAAAGACCGAGACGACGAAACAAAGCGAGCCACCGCTCAATGTCTATGGACCCTGTTGCGCCATCATCGTGTGCCGCACAAGGACGTTCCACCAATTGATAGGACAGGGTCAGATGCTGAGCAACGGTTTTCAACGTTACAAAGTCGAGGTCGAGCGCCAAAGTTGCTACCCATTCTCGGGCAAACATTGACATCGTTACTGGAAACATCACGATCGTCTAATCGCAGATTACAAGAAGTCTCCCTGCAACTTATACATGTCCTAATTACGGATTACTTGCCAGAGGCGTTCGTTCCATCTATCCTACCTGGTGTTTCCAGTGCAATGGCCAAAGTGGCTGTTGGTCGACGGGAAGACAAAGGATGGTCCAGGGGTGACACTGTCGAGCGGGCGCTGGTAGTCATGCAAGCCACTATAGTGGCGGCTATCGGGGATGAGATTTGCGAGGCAGAAGGAGCTCTACGACTGGTAACTCAGCTAGAAGACCTTGGACAAGCTTTCGAGGCAGATGGCCAGCCACGCCCTATGGCATCGGTTCACCCATCAGGATCGTCGCCGTATCTTACACCACGTACATCGGTATGGTTAGCAGCTAGTGCGTCGCAGCTTCACATGGTCATCAACACACTTTCCCCGCTACTATCCCACCCCAACCCCGTCGCTCTTCTCTCACTCTCCCAATTGTCGTTCGTGCTTCTCTCTAGCGCAACTCGAACTCTTCCAGACACGCAGCCGCTCCTCCTGTCTTTCCTGCTTTCACTTTCCATTAATCATTCCCCGGAAGTTGCCGCTTCATCTCATGCCCATCTTCTCACCTTACTTTTACCTCCATCCACGGCTCGCTTCACACACTTGCAGATACTCTCCCAGTTAACCCGAGATAACCTCGTTTCTCTCCCACGTCTCCTACCGTCACATAGCGACGCCAAGGTTGAGCACCTAGCCCTACAGGTATCTGCTGCTTGTCAGCTCTCTGAGTCGGTCCATGCTGTGTCCGATGGTGTTGGTATACTCCTGGGCCCAACAGGTGGCATCGAAAAGTGGGGTTGGAGCCTCCTCTCGATGCTGGAGTTCATTGTCCCGCCACTCTTCGTTTCAACCGTACAGCCTCCACAAGCATTATTAGAAAGCAGCAGTTCCGAAAGCACAACCTCGTACTCTTTTCCGGAAGTAAACATGAAGCACGTCTCATCACAGTCTACTCGTGCAGCTCTGGATGGCATGTTTCGCGCACTGGGCGCAGCTGCAGGAAAGGAATGTCTATTTGCTGTCGAGTGGTTTGTAGGTGTAGCAAGACAAGGGAGAACTGCAAGAGAGGTTGGGGCCCTGTGGTGTGCCGGAAGGCTCCTAGAGGGTTTTTCCCGTACATCTGTGGAGAGTACTGATACGCTTTCTAAGATTGTCCCAAAAGGGGCTGAGAAGGTATCAAGATGGATCGCGAAAGTTATCGCTGAATTCTGGGACGAGGACGAGAGCGAGGACTCTGTAAGGCACAATGTTCCACCGATGGACATCTCAGAGAGTGACGCTCGCCTCCCCGTGGAGTACGTGAAAGGCCTCAACCCACTCGTTACCCGATTCGATTTGAACGGACACCACAAGCCGACCCAATCCTCACTTCAGTCTCAACGAATACTCCACAAGGTGCTCTCTCTCCAACTCCTTTCCATTACGGCTGGTATTCTGCAAAGCCGATTTATGAGTCTTCTGCTTCATACGCTCTACCCCGTGCTACACTCGCTCGTATCGCAAAGCGCCTATGTGTCTTCGACAGCCTTGGCCGCTTTGCATTATATCACTTCTGCCACTGCCTATGCAAGCCCATCAAACCTGCTACTTGCCAACTTTGACTATGCTTTAGATGGTGTAGCACGTCGTCTGGATCGGCGGCAACTAGATCCGGAGGCGACGAAAGTCCTTGTCATACTTGTGCGTCTTGTGGGGAAGGACATCGTCTCACGCGCAGGAGATGTCGTGGAGGCTTGTTTCGACAGACTTGACGAGTTTCATGGTTATGCTTCGCTGGTAGAAGGACTAATTGAGGTCTTGGCCGAGGTCGTCAAAGTTGTGGAAGCAAACCACGAGGAAGGCAAAAGCACCGTTGATAGGGACCACCTCAGCTCAGGAGCCCCGGAAGATCATCTGCAGTCTTTTATTGAATCGTATCAGCGCAGGAATGACCCAATCGAAAAGGATGCAGAAAACTATGGCCCTGCTCCGCGAGAATATTGGGGAAACTTATCAAGAAAAGGGAAGGAGAAGGAGACAGACGAGGACGAGAGCAAACCAGCTGTTCCCGCCACCGATGTCACCAATGAAGCTCCAACGCCAACCCAAGCACTTACGCAACAGATTGTTTCGCACTCGATCTTCTTCCTTACACACCCATCACCGCTCATTCGCACCCGTATCTTGGGTCTACTGGACACAGCGTGTCCGATTCTTTCTGAGTCAACGTTGTTACCCTCAATACACACTGCCTGGCCATATGTTCTTAATCGCATGGGAGATGCCGAGCCTTATGTTGTGAACGCTGCAGTATCTCTTATTGCATCGCTTGCCGAAAACGTTGGAGAATTCATGACGACCCGTATATGGAACGACGTGTGGCCCCGGTTCAGGGTCATGCTCTCTCAACTTGAGGACGCTGACGCTCACAGTGCACTTGCTCGGCGAGGGTATGGTGCTGTAGGTACCGAAAGCGCCTACTCCCATTCGCATCGGCTTTACAAGTCGCTCCTGCGCACGATGCGAGCGGTCGTGAAGGGTGTACAGTTGAGGAGTGATGTGCTGTGGGAACTGTTGATGGCATTCCGGCGATTCCTCCACATTGAAGCACATCCAGAGCTTCAGCAATGCGCTAGGGAGGTTTACATCACGCTCATGGAGGAGAATGGGGATCTCGTTTGGCTAATGCTCTCCGCGACTATGGGTAAAGATATTGTCGGCATCACTGACACACAGATGCATCCTGTGGTATTTTTGAGGGAACAGAAATGGGATATCGAAGCAAATGCGCGGGTCATACTTGGGAAAGAGTGAGAACACAAAAAGCAGTGGGAAGAACGGTGTCACGAATGTCACGGTACGAGCCTGAATTATCGCGGAGAGTGCTGTCTAAGAATAACGCCAGCTTGGCTGAATAGAGCTGCGGATTGATCATCTCTAGATTGATAAATTAATATCAGCCGGGCACGTAGAGAAACCATACGAACACTTTGTAGCTTTGATTATATACCACCGCCCTCACACCAGTCTGGACAATCTTGATGGCACAGCCAAGACATGGACATCTGTAACCATCACCAGCAGTGAACAAGATTGCGGGGATGATTTTCATGCAGGCAACTCACGTATTGCAATATAACACCGCACCGGCGCCTACCCTCTCTCTCCCAGCTTCCAGAAGCGCGTTCTCCTCTGCATGCAAACAGAGACAGCTGTCCAGGGCTTCCCCAGACCGCCCACCACTGTTGCATCTTGGACAGCCACCCTCGTTGCAATTGCGTACATTACGAGGGGTCCCATTATACCTGCAACGACATCGAATGAAAAAACTCTCGAAAGAGAATGCAACGAACAGACCCAGTTGCGACAATACGATTGTCACGCACGAGGATGGCCCCGACACGACGCTTCATACAGTTTGATCGCTGAGAAGCCAACTCGGCCAGTGTCTAGGCCGAAAATCGTTAGGAGAAACTTCGTACTAATGGATGCATGTAGCCGTGGCGGCGCACCATGAAATATGTATCCCAACGTGGTCGGAGTCGATCTGGATCAGTGAGATTCAGCTTGACCAGATGATCATGAAGATCAGCCAGGTGCTGATAGGCATTTAGGACTTGTACGTTCGCGAGACAAAATAACGCGCGTAACGAAGAGTGTTCTGTCCCATCAACGCTTGTGTCGAGGTTTGTCTGACACCCATAAAGCAATGCATCGTGGTCGCCCACAAATTCTTGGAGAGTAAGGTTTGGAGCGGCTCGGCTGAGATACTGAACATGAGCGCTATGCGGCGAAGAGCCATCCTCTAGTTGCATCTCACTCGGTTAACCTTCGAAATCGTGTGAGCAATGGCGCGTCGACGGAGACTAACAGAAAGAAAGGCCGCTGATTGAATTGCTTTATGAGCTGGGGTGTATCCAGATCACACGTGACGAAAGATTCCCGCCAATGTTTAGTCACGTAGTCCAGAAGGTCATCTGGAGTGTCAAAGTATATCGATGGAAATAAAGCCTTTTCCGGC
This sequence comes from Cantharellus purpuraceus, assembly GCA_025174535.1. NCBI lineage: Eukaryota > Fungi > Basidiomycota > Agaricomycetes > Cantharellales > Hydnaceae > Cantharellus > Cantharellus purpuraceus. Next base: position 1,719,538 of record JALBUN010000049.1, read on the forward strand.
TTTATGAAATCAGTCGCATTTTTGTCGATTTCACCACGTTGTAGGTCCGGTGAAGGCAGCGGTTTGCGATGAGAGACCTGTCACGAAGTGAATGCAGAGTCATTACATGATATAATACGATGGGCCCTATCCAGGCCATGAAGCAAAGGTTGTATTACCTTGTCGAATTTGTCTCTCCTTAGTTGGATGGGTTGAAATTGGTGTCTCGACACGAGATATTGCTGCACCGACGACTTGCCAGAGGCACGCGTACCGATGATGGAGATGAACATGCAACCAGTGAGAGCAAAAAACAAGGATGCAGCAGCAAAGAAGGCGACACAATTAAAAGATTCCAACGCCAATAACGCGTACACATCCCACTACAGGCGTCTACATGTACATCCGATCCCCAGATTACCCAACTTTCGACCCGGAAGCATTTTCAGGCCGTGGCAGTGGTGTGTCGCTTCAGGGCATGGTCGGCCGCGGTTCCGGCGAAACCTATGCTCGACCTCCCACTCCACACCTGTAAATGATTTCTATGTGTGCCTGTACTTTGCCAGACTTTACCGAATAAAAATACAACTCGTGGGTAAACCTTGGCAAATATTGTATTTCCCAAAGATTTAGACAATCAGTACATCGCATCATGCAACCAGGAGCCAGCTCACTCGACATGGTCATATCTATAAGGTAAACGGGCTGAGCACGCACCCAGCATGCATATTAGGTCTTGATGCTATATGTCCAACAGTCAGACCCCCCGACTAAAGAAACGCTGCCCTCATGAGATGGGGCCTCAACTCGACAGGGGTTTCAATGATGCACGCTCCCTGGGAGGAATCTGGCTTGCAGTGGCAGTGTTCGTGCCCAGCCTCATATACGGACGTCGCTGATATAAATGGAGAATGCAGTCAGGTCGTTCCGTCACCTCCCATAAGTCGCTGACAGTATGCCATTCTTCAAGAGCAAAGAAGCGCCTGTTCTCACTGAAGAGCATATTGAAAATGCCAGCCGCCCCCGAGGGCTTGACCCGCAGGGGACTAGGCCTACTTCTCAGGCTAGGGCTGCGGCAGAAGCAACCCTAGTAAATCCCTTTGCTAACATGACGACGGATGAGTTAGCGCAAGCCGGCGAGAGATTCGCAGAAGAAAAGGGAATGAGGTATCTTAAAGAGCAGTTCAAAACCGCGGCCCAGCTTGCTCGTATTGCCATTTCTGAGGACCCTAGAGGGTTCGAAGAACTGGACATCCCAGAAGGGGACAAGCTGATATTGCACAGAGAACTGGACCATAGGTGGAGCCAACCAGGAGAGCTGTATTTCTTGGTCATGATGTGTTCTGTCGCGGCTGCTGTACAGGGGGTGAGCTATCGTTCTATCAAAATGTCTTCCTCTTGTTGACCGATATGACCAGATGGATGAAACTGTGACAAACGGAGCCCAGCTTTACTACCCCTCTCAATTTGGGATTAAAAATGATCAGTGGAAGATTGGATTAGTGAACTCAGCCCCATATGTAAGTGGAAACATCGGTATAAGCATAATGCACTTGACCCAGTGTGGAGCCAGTTATGCTGTGCAGTGTTTTCGTGTTGGGTACGACAAACATATCTATTCATCGAATATTCCATTTGTTAACTTTCTTGATCAGGTCACAGATCCTCTCAATTATTACTTCGGCCGTCGAGGCACCATATGTATCACAGCCGTGATCAGTTTCCTCAGTTGTTTCTTGCAGAGCTTCACGAACTCGTGGAAACAGCTCTTCGTGAGTCTGACTCACATTCTGCGTTATAACATCCACGAACCTATTTGCAGGTCGCTCGCTTCTTCTTAGGGTTAGGCATCGGCCCAAAGAGCACTACAGTACCTGTTTACACAGCCGAATGTGCCCCTGCACCCATCAGAGGTGCACTGGTGATGATGTGGTCAGTAACAAAATAATCTGTGTGATCAACTTCCGCCTCATGTGTCAATAGGCAGATGTGGACTGCTTTTGGGATCATGCTGGGTCTTCTTGCCGACTTAGCACTGCACAGTGTCTTCACAGAGCGTGTTCCAGGCCTTCAATGGCGGTTGATGCTTGGAAGTGTGCGTGCTATTCCCCTACATTTTTTTCCCATGTGTACTGCGTATTCCTTGTTGACTTGCAGCGCTCATGCAGGCTGGCTTACCTGCGTTACTCGTCATAACTCAGGTGTACCTTTGCCCGGAGTCCGTGAGTTTGCGACATTCATTTTAATATCATCAATCGACGTTACTCAAATAAAATTGACGTTTAGCCTCGTTGGCTAGTCGAGAAGGGAAGGTATCATGATGCTTTGAAGTCTCTCACGAGGTTACGAAACTCCCCCCTTCAAGCGGCACGAGATCTTTTCTGTTTGCTGTCTTTTTTATCTCTTGGTTCCTGCCCATGCTTAACCACACTCTTATTGTAGACATCAAAGCGCTTCTCGACGCAGAAGTTGGATTGAAAAATACTGGGCACAATCGTTTTTTGGAATTGTTCACTGTGCCAAGAAACAGACGTGCCGCCGTGGCATCCTTCGTTGTCATGTTTATGTGAGTCTTCTGACCTATCATACAAGTGTCAACAGTTCTCATTGTACATTCGTCACCAGGCAACAATTCTGTGGTATGTACTTCATACGGAACCTCTTGGAAGCTGACAAACTGCGACACGACTTTTCAAAAGGCATCAACGGCATTGCATATTACTCCTCCATAATTTTCACAAACTCAGGACTCAACCCGATTCCAGCTCTATGTGCATCTCTTGGATTTGGTGCTAGTAAGTGTGAACCAGAACGAACAGTCCACATATGAAATTGTCAATTCATTAGTTAACTTTGTGTTCGCCTTGCCTGCTATATGGACCATCGATACATTTGGGCGCCGCAACCTCCTTTTGATAACATTCCCTTTAATGAGCCTTTTCCTCTTTCTCACTATGTCTTCCTAGTAAGTCTTCTTAATTATCCTACTGCTGCACCCGTCTTACAAGAATTAATGTTTATAGTTGGATACAAGATCACACTGCACATTCTGCAAGTGGGTTCCCATCTGGTATAAACTGGTTTCTTCGGTGCTGATTGTTCGCGAAGCTATGATCCTCTTCACATACTTGTTTTCCATGAGCTATTCACGCAAGTTTTCATTTTATTATGCATGGCAGGAGTCTAATGCTCGATCGTCTACAGCTGGAGAGGGTCCAATTCCATTCACTGTCAGAATCCAACCTTTCCTGTGTCTGCTGCCTTGTACTCATGGATTCACCTTTCCTTTCTGCAGTACTCAGCAGAGGCTTTTCCGCTATATATCAGAAGCATCGGCATGAGCTTTGCCACTGCCAGCACGTGGTTTTTGTATGTGATTTTTGCCCTTGCTTGGCGCGCATTGATAACCTCATCTTCGTTACCTCAAAGTAACTTCTTGAACGCTTTGATTTTTCCCACATTATTCCAGGTGTTCCAACCTCAAGGTGTCTTTGGGTGGTTCACAGCTTGGAAGTCAGTCTAGACACCCAATGTTTGAATGAGGAGCTCGGATACTAATTTTTGCATTTCGACAGCTTCATCGGAATATGGCTTATATTTTTCCTCGTTCCAGAAACTAAGGCACTCTCGCTGGAAGGTAATCATCTAGACTTGTCTTGTTACGAGAATGATAGCTGACGATTACGTGAACACGAGCCAGAACTTGACTCAGGTGAGAAAACTTGTGTAGAAACTTCATGACGCATAAATTTATCCATCACCACCTCGACAGTGTTCAGTGTCCGCACACAAGATCACGCACGGTATCAGCTGCGCCAGGGGATACTTCATTTCCGCCGCTATATTCTTCGTCAGGACGTAGAACTTCTTGGGCCGTTGTACAAGCACCAGAATTCCCAGGAAAAGCTAAATGATCTGTGACTTCCCATTTTGTCAAGTTGGCCGGGGTGGAGTAAGGAAAAATGTTAACTTCGGGCTGTTAGGTAGTGCCCTAGCGTGTGTAATGTATATGCGGCACTGCAGCTTTCTCGGGGACTTTTAGTGTACTGCTTTTTAGTGTGCTGCTATGGACCGATGATAAAAAGACAGTGTCAAATTTGATCAGGTCAAATCATTCAACTTACGCGTAAACCCTTGGAATCTGATATAATATCCATCAGGGCATCGACTCACGTCTACTCATGATCATGCTACTCTTTACTTCTTGGGAATGGCGGTACCATGCATTGACAGCTCTAGGTACGGATCTTCCCTCTCATTTGTTGTCCTGACATACACGGCAGAGGTTTGATTCATATTTTTATCAATCAATAGCGGTTAGCGCTCGTTGCGCCTCCAGATCCTTTCTACTCTCCGCGCTCAACGTCAAGACCTGAGTTAGTCAGCTTTAAAACAAGTTTCTGAAAAAGCACATGTGGTCTCTTGCCGCACCCTGTCCTGGGATATAATGATACTCGGACTGCTGTTCGAATAGAGGTCCTCGAGTAAAATACATTACTAGTTAGATGGTCCACCATGTCAATCACCGATATCATCTATTGTAAGCCGAACCTGCCTCCCGCATACTGAGGGAAAAGTTACATTATGACACATTCTTTTCCCTTCCCTTCCCCACCGTCTGCTGATGTCCCTTCTCGTCTTAAAACAGCCCCAGGCCCGCCTGGTGCTGGTAGTGGTCCATGTTGAGACGCCTTGAGACGTTGGGTGGCCCGCTTATCGCCAAGATCTGCTGCACGCTTGTACCATTGAATAGCACTTGCACAGACAGACAGTCATTCAGGTGGCTTGCAAAAACCGCACGGGCAGAGAAAAGAGGCTTACTCTTGCATGCTGGGTGGCGTGCCAATACCAACCTCATAGAAATACCCTACGGCATACATGGCTTTTGCAAGTCCAGCTTCGGCAGCCTTCTTAGCCCACAAAAACGCCTCTGTGTCTGACTGTGGTAGTACGCCCGGCGAACCGACAAGGTACCAGGCCGTCAGAGCGAAGCATGCGTCGCGGTGGTTTTGCTGCGCAGCGATGTTCTACACGAGATGGTGAGCGATTGTCACTCATTCGCGCAGGAGGGCTCACGTAGTAGTGAATGGAGAGTGCAGGATCCTGGGGACAGCCCATCTTGCCATACTCGTAGCACTCGCCAAGCCGATACGCACTTGGTGCATTTCCCAGCTCGCTGGCCTGAGCCAGGAGCTCCGCAGCGTATTCATAATCTACAAATACTACATTGTCGATACCTCGCTCATGCAGGAGGGCCAACTCATGAAGTGCATGAGGAAATTCTGCGGTGGCATGCTCGGCTGAGCGCTTCAACCACTTGACACCTTCCCGGGGGCTCTTTGATAGGCCGAGCTCGCCGTTGAGCTCTGCAACCCCAAGACGGTACATGGCACCAGGATGGAGGGCAGCCGCTGCTTTGCGATAGAACTGGACGGCCTTTGCACTCTCACGGCGGCACCCCCACCCGTTCTCGCAGCATGTGCCAGCACGATAAGCGGCATCTGGATGGCCGTGCTTGGCAGCAAGAACGAAGAGTGGGTAGGCACGGTCAAAGTCTTGCTTGTTCTTGACGGTGCCAAGACCATTGGCGTAGCAGTCAGCGAGGAAGTATTGCGAGGCGGCGTGTCCACGGTCCGCTAGGCGTTTGAGAAGACTAGTGGCCTCGCGGATGAGATCATCACGCTTCTCGAGGGCCTTTTCGACCTCCATCACATTTCCTTTTGTCTGCACGGGAATTGGGAGAGATTTTGATGCGTCGATCATAAAGACTGCGAACTCAAATTGAATCTCTGGATCCTGGGTCTTCTTGGCGTTGGCGCGGTAGAGTTCGAGGGTGCGCTCATGTGAGAGAAGAGCCGCCTGGTTTCCTGGTCGCAAATGCGAGTGGTCTAGGAGTGGGCCGGTAGGAGAAGGGGGTCGCTCGGTTGGGTTGCGGTGGGGCGATGGTTGCCGGTGAGAAGATTGCTGATAGAAAGACTGTCGTCCATGTTCAGGATCCTCCTCTGGGTAGTACTGTGTTTGACGAGGATCACCGTATTGCGACGGTACTTGCTGGCGAGGGCCACCATACTGGGAGTCGCCATACTGCGAGCGATGATTAGCATACTGAGACGCTTCGTCTAGGGGAGCATAGCGAGGATCATTATAAGAAGACTGTCTAAGTTCTTGTTGTTGATAATCTTGAGGATATCGAGGAATAGAATGTGAAGATTGCATCAAGGAGGGGGCGAGGATGCCGCTGATGACGTAACCACTCCCTTTTCAAGTCCAAAAAAAAATCATATGTTGCTTCAACCTTGCTCCAATCTCATGACCACAAATTTAGACTTCCACAACCTTCGGCTTAGCAGCTATCGAATCGCTCCTGAATTGCTATCACAGTCATAATCTGTTGCTCCTCAGTTATTTCCCCTTTTCTTTCTAACCTATAGTATTCCACATGATAACTATGGGATTTGAAAAAAATCGTTGCTACTCAGGATTCATCCGCGATCTACACCTGACTCGGAGAGAGTGGAAAAGAGAAGAAAGTGTAAAGTATACTACATAGAGTACGCTCACTTCATGACTCAGTACTGAAATATGCATAAGGACGGAATGTTTCATATTGCAACCGGTACCTTCAGCGTAGCTTCAATTTCCTTCATCCTGTGTTTTTTGATGCCTTGGCTTCATCTGTCAGACTACTCGCCTCACGCTTTCAGATAAAAGTACAGTGCTGCATAGCCGACATACAATACTAGTACAAAACCAAGTGAGGGAGCAGTTGGTCCGTCTGCACCTACCATAGGTTATTCCAATTATTATCACCCATGATTCAGCATAGGATTAGCTGTGCGCAGTCTCAGACTCCCGCCCTCACTTTCCATCGACGTTCTAACGGCAGAAGAGTCCCAAAACTGTGTAGGCTCAGGCTGTGGCGCGGGCCCCTTAAGCAACAGCAGACCTATGCAAGAGATACCCATGATCGAGTGTTAAGCATGCCGCTAGGTGGAGAACGCACCTGACCGTGTATACAATAAAAGAGCGGCGTTCACAAGCCCGCTTAGGCCAAAGATTGACGTACTGAAAAACGTCCCAGCCGAGGGAATCACTTGGTTACGGAATTCCATCCAACGGCAGATCGAATCTGGAAGGACCAAGATGACGTATGATATGGGGTATCTACAAGTTCATGCTTCAGCCATCAGCGGATGAATGGGAGGGCGGAACTACGAACAGAAGCATGAAAAACGCCTCCTTCGGTGGCTTGTGCCGATCACCTCTGATGCTCAACTCATCATCATCAGGACTTTTTGGCATTGACTGTGTTGAAAACCGAAATTTCCACCGTCGATCTTCGTCGATCTCAATATGCCCGCTGAGACACAAGTAGAGTGGGATATAAAGGATGAGAGAGATGATGGCGGATATCCACATCCAGATGTACTCCCCCGCCAACTGCTCCCCCAGGTGCCTTGTTCCAATCCAGCACCCTATGGCAACGCTGAGTCAGGAATGAGGCGGCAGACAGTGTTTCGCTTACAATATCTGGAGCCACTGTTAGCAATCTCTCTGGGTAAAGGGCAATTCCGCTCACGGTACCGGCGTAATATATCTATCATCTCCATTTCTCAGAGTTGCGGCGCCAATAACCGCGAACAGAATTACATATGACCATATTGCTGCTACAATATAGAGTGAAACTACAACCGCACCCGGCTCCCGCCTGAAAAATATGATAATGAAAGTGTGTACTGCGATCGCCTAGAAAACTGACTATTGGCAACAGACAACGAAAAAAAGTGAGAGTGAGGAAGCGAACCAGAGTTCCTAGAGCAACGCCAGTCTCTCCGATTTGCTGTATCACACCTACATCCACAGGTATCATTAATACTGATTACAAAGTAATTGAGACCATGCCTTGAACTGTGCAATAAGTCCCGCATTGTACAATGCCATCATGGAGCCACTTGATGTGGAGGATTTTGCCTATCCCTTGAAGAAGATCCGAAGCTAGAAGAGAGCACTGGATAACCGGCGTTCATAACCTATCAATCAACTGTGGATCATGACGCGCCATACCATATATACTTCCAGAGGGGATCGGAAAAACTTCATCTTGCCATAAGGTGTGTGTCGGGAGGTGCATATTATATTTTTCTATTCTTCAATGAAGACTTTCTTATGCTCCGATCATTCTGGGTATGCTTACAATGACCACGCCGAACAGTGTCAGGACTGCTACTGCAGAGACAAATCCTACGATGGTGGCAACCTGCAAGAGACCGAGAAGATTAATTGGCTGTGAGGAACCTCCGAAGGCAAATCAAGAGACACACCGTCAATCCCATCGACTGACCACGTGTCAGGAATGTTAGACATGGCTGTTGAGAGGGGAGTGGACACTCGGGGTAAGAGACCATTGCGTGTCGTATGATCGCTCTCACCAGCAGTTTCTTTTGTATGTTTCTATAGGGATGGGGAGGCGAAGGCTGTACGAGATCTATGGTCTGCCAGCCATAGCTGCTGTTGTTATCGAGTTAGAGAATCTGGAGAGTGACTGAGGTCCAAGATGGCGATGCAAGCTTCTCAGTACAATATTCCCATTGGGTGCAATGGGATTCAGAAAGCATGGCCAGGAACGATGCACTTGGCACCGCCTCCGATGAAGCGTGGGTGGCTATGGCAATCTAGGCTCCAATGCATGCCTGAGACATGGTATAAAATAGCACCAAGACGCCGGTACTTGGAGGGACTCCACTAGAGATTGAGCATACTTTCGACAAGTACTTCTTTCAATAATCCTCAGTGTCAATGAAATGTAAAGATAACGGAAGCCAAATGCGTTTGATCAAGTTCGGGTTTGCAGCACTCTACCAACATCAAGAAAACGGTAATTCAATTGGAGTAAACGTTGATTCTGTGGCTAATATGTTGTTCCGCCATTATTTATCCAAAACTCCAACTAAGTTACAGTAAACCGGTTCTCGAAGATCTTCCGCGGGCTGCACACATGCCTCCATGAGTCGACTCTCGCGCACGCTGTCATGTAAGTGCTTAGGATGGTACTTATAATCGAATATTCACTATTGGCGCAGACCCGGTTCCTCATGCAGCGACCATGCACAGAGACTGAAAGGTCCGTGTTGTGGTGTGGAGCACAGCCTCTTCCGAATGGTCCACCATGATGCGGCGGTCATGCTGTGTGGATCTAATGCATAGGGATGAGAGTGCTAATGAAGCCCAAGTTAGGCAGCAACCAGCAGTTCATTTAACTAACGATTCATGGTGTTTCAAAAAAAATGAGTGTCCAAATTCAGCAAATACAAGGTGCAGACGATGTGTTCTGAAGTTGTTGCCCTTTTATAAACAACGATACAAGTAGCGCAATAAATAAGGAAATTCCGTGCGCACACCTACCGCTCTGATCCGATACTCATATCACCCTGCAGTGCAGGTTTGATCTTCCTGTCTACCCCTGGCAGGGGAATCGAACCAAACATGGCGAGCAGTACCGTCTTCGAGGGCTGCATCACCCAATAAGGGCTGATCCAATTAATACAGGAACTCGGGCTTCGAAAAGGTGCCTAGGTCATACGGATTCGGAAGATTTAAATCACCACGTCTTCTCATCATCGGACATGCCATTCCTGGACACATAGCCTTGCAATGCTTTCTTTCGCTGTGCTTCACAACTAGTCCTATACACCTATGAATAAACCTCAGGAGCGGGACAAGTAAACAAATCAAGCCCAGGTATGGACGACATGTACATGCCTGAGCGTAATGATAAATGCTGGAATGCCGATAAGACAGTGAGAAAAGTCACAACACAGAGGGCATAAAATTAACTCAGTAAAAAGGTATAGAATGATGCAAATGAATGAAACGTCAAGCGAGATATAGAAATAAAGTCCTGGGCGTGAAATTATGACGCGGTACTACTTGCGAACGCGCCTTGCGATCCGCTCAAACTTACTATAGGCAACGGCAACGGCTTCTCCCTGTCCGCACGCTCCCTCTCCTTATCCTTCCGACCAAATATTCCCGCCAAGGGGATCGCCGTCAGACTCATCTTCCTGGGCGCACGCCTCGGCTTGGCGCCTGCCGTACTCGGCCGTTCTGGCGTCGCCATTGTGGGTGACAAGGGAGGGTTCTGCGAAATCCGGCGCGTGCGCGAGGGTGGTATGGGTGGGATAGGGACCGGAGGGATAGAGGACACGGGTGCGGGTGCGGGTAAGGGAGGGATGGGGTCAGGTGGATGGGAAACTGGCATCGGTACAGTAGGGGATGGTAGGGATGATGGTGAGGTCGCCGGTCGTGATGGCGGTTTGGAGGAGGATGCGGTAGGGGGTGAGAGGCTATCAGATGGGAAGGAGCTGGGTGGAGGGAGTGGTGGTAATGGTGGTACTGGTGGCAAGGGGGACGATGAGGAAGAAGCTGACGGAGCAATAACCGAGGATTGTGCGATAGACGATACAGACGACCTGGATGGTGCCGGTCGAGGTGATCGAGTATCTGACTCCTCGTCCGTAGCAATGGACTTCCTTTCCGAGGACGATGCTTCCAAGCCTAGCGTAGCACGCCCGGGAGGTGTGCCACCAGCATCCAATGCTGAGGGTGGCAATGGAGGTACAGCGACAGGGATTGTTGGCATCGATCGCTTATCTCTCTTGTCCTTCCTTCGAGAGGCGGAAAACCATTTCCCTCCGGGTCCGACATCCTTATCTTTATCTTTATCCTTCTCCTTCCCTTTCAATGACCTTGTGTGTGTCAGAGGCGACCCAAGTATCGTCCACGAAACAGGCGGAGCGTCCCCATCCACTTTCCGATCGCCTTCCGGCGTTCTCTGGTCTGAATTCGAGCTTGAGGCTTGCCGTTTCTCTCGCTCCTTCTCACTACTTCCAGTCATCTTGACTGACTGAGAATGTCGCAACGTGCGCCCTAGCGAGACGCCTGAGAAAAATCCGGCGCTGCTATTGCCGTTCGGCGTAGCTGTCGTGGTGGGGGGGATGGATGGAGTGACCGTCGGCACCGCACTGGGAATCTCATGCTCAGGCTCCACCACTTTGGGAATATCTACCTTGAGCGGGCTTGGCGGTATCGTTATAGACACGGACGCCACAGGGTCACTATCTGCCTCTGCAGCAGCCTCAGCTTCAGCTTGGCCATCAGGGATAGCATTCTCCTCAGTATCGATCCCGAAACTCGCTAAATCCAGATCCACAGCCTGGTAAAAGAGGACGTATCCTGCGCCACCAGGTGACTCCCCGAAATATTTCGGGATGTCACCTTCTCGGATGGGCTCGACACTATCATCATCAAATAACAACCAGGTTCCATGTGCTCTGATAATGGCGATATAGTGGCCATGATGAGGACCCCTGGGGGATATCAAAATGAGTATACGCTAAGCTAGAGAAAAACAAGCAACTTGCCCTCCTATGTGAACGACGATGGCAAACAACTGATATAATCGATCCGGGTCTGGCGCGTCATCTACGGTATTGAAAAGACGCAGCTCAAAGGGGAAGGCGACCCGGTAGGAAAGTTTGATGTACTTTTGCACTTCCTCTTGGTATTTAAAACGTTTCAAATGAAGCGCGAGTACGTTTGGAAGTTTCTTGATTTTCATGCTAGACCGTATCAGTAGGAATTGCCATACTAACGCTGGGAAAATATCCTACCGCTTCTCAGCCTCCTGTAGACCCCCACAGCTATCGCAAAAGAACTTGTTCTTTTGAGATAACATCTCAGACGCACTGAATTGACGGAGGCAGGCTGTGACAGACGAATTCTGTTCTATGTCTATGGAGAGATCAAGGAAGCTTTCGTCGCGGGAGGAGACGGTCTCGCAGGTGAGGCAACGAGTTTCACTTGTGAGCGTGCCTTCAAATAAGGAGTGGACAAAGGTCTTATTAGGCTGCGGAGGGCTCTGGGATTCCGAAGAATTAGATTGCGATGATGGAGAGGTAGTGGACGTTGAGGCAGAGGGTGATGAGTCGATGAAGTTAGACACTATTCCAAGTTTAGCTAGCCAAAGGTGGCGAACAGTTAATTATAGACGAACGATCATCCCCGCCCATATCCGGATTCTTCTTCATCTGCGCCTCCAAGTCCTCCACAATCTTGTTTAGCAGGAACCCTAAAAACTCGTGAGCGTCTTGATGCATTGTGCTTCGATACAGCTCGTTCTCCTTCTTGAGTTTATTGATGAAGGATGTCGGAGAGACTGTGCCCTTATCTGCAGGGTTTAATGCGATGTGCAGGAAGAGAGATCGCAGGGCCGAAAAGAGGGTTGGAGGGGTGGCTGGGATGGGTGGTCCTGGACCAGCAGCCACTGAATTAGGCTGTCCAGTATTTCCATTGATAGGCGGATCATCTATCGACTTTCCTCCATCAATAGCAGAGTCGCGCCGTCGGAACTTGAGACCCGGTGGGCGTGAGGGTGGGGAGACGACGGGCTGGGACGCCGGGGAAGGAGCCAGGAGCATGGATCGTATTGGCGGGTTAGACTTGTCCGGCGAATCGCACACAAGCTCGCGGAAGGGTTGACAAAAGTAGAGGGCCTGCAAGACTGAATTGGCATAGCTGGTCAAACAATGAGTTGCGCTGCGCAGCTGCATGGGGGGGCCCGGGACTCACCAAGTGTTGCCAAACTAGATGGAGAAGCAGCAGTCAGGATGCATGGCCATATATGACCAGACGTATACTCACATTTTCCAGGCCAAATTGCTTGTAATCAGCATGGTTCATATGCTTGACGCCGCCAGCCTTTGGTCCATGGGGAGAGTTGGAGGAAGTCTGATGGGATGTGCCAACGCCCATCCATCTGAACAACTCCATGGTAGCTGTAGCCGCCTCCTCGAGCTCACTCTGCAAGGTGGAGAAACGAAAGTTGGGTTCGTGGCGGCACAAGGAAAGACTATCGGAGTCGGAACCTCCAGGCGCTTACCTGTTCCACACATAGCAACGGCGTCTAGAAACACCCCTCTGGATGGCGCTACACCTGCGAGGCGCAGTGAGGACGCACGTAGTATGTTGTTCACTTTTCTATATAACACTATTGCTGCCTGCTCATTTCTTACAACGAGACTCTGTAGACCCTGCCACTTGCTACCGCCGTGTGGCTCTTATGACATCGGCACAAGTGATCCTGATCAGTTCCTGGTCCCTTAATCTTTCCGAAATTCCATTTCGAGCAGTCCAGCTAAGTTCAACTGGGTTCAAGCTTTCGTTTGTTCGAAGCACTCTTCCCACATGATTTTGGACCCGGCCTTCCCGGAGTGGACAGGTGAGCGGTAATGCAAGCCAGCAGGTACATACTTACACTGATATCCTCCACGCCTTATCAAACTTTACGTGCTCGACAGGTCCTCGTGAGACTCGAGTCGATCGGCATCGGTGACCAATGTCTTTTCTCCCGGTGGAACGTTATCACGCAAGCGGTCTTTTTTTGGTAACCACTCTCTTTCCGCCTAACCACCCATCAGTGCTTCTTGATTTGAGTCTTTCACAGAAGAGCTCTATCCTACGTCCCCCTCGTGAATTTCAAAGTGCTTCCCTCCGATATTGTCAGGCGAAGGTTGACTCTCTTTCTATCATTCAAAGACACGCAGACCGCCAAACGTTACTTCTGTCCCGTGACCAGACTTGTAGCACGTGGCTTAACCATCTGCGGGCGAAGTCGACCATACCTCGATACTAACTTTAGCTCAACCATAACCGTAGTCGAACGGCCATACCCACTTAGCTGTGTGTGGGCAACTGATCCATCCGTACACGCTAGCTGTAAAGGTACTGTCTGATCCTATCCACGGTTGCAGCTTCATCGCTTTTGAGGAAAAAAGGGTTAAATTCACTAAATGAATCAGGCCACCTGCCTGGTCATTGCACACTTGGAAGCAGTTGTCTTGAGTCAAACATGTCTTTCGAACAAACCCTCATTTCTGGTTGCCTATGTATGCATTGTCTCCGCGGAGCGGTCATGACTGAGACACAACTCGAGGTTGCACTGGAACTATATGCTATTGTGAGCACCACTGCAAGACATATTCTAGAAACGATCACAACCACGTATATCCTCTAACGAGTTTAGCTTCACACCAATCATGCACGTGGCACGCTTATGATGCTTAGATCATATCGATACTAGGGGCTCCGTAATCGGCGATCTGGTTAAGCAAGTTCAATGGCCATCGGATGCGATTGCACCGATTTTCAAAAGTTATTCGCATTACATTCCTCAAGGGGAGTCGGAGAATGTGTCCAAAGAATATAGTGGTGGAGTAGAGTATATGAAATCTATAAAGCACATAACAGCGACCCCGGGCTCCATGCGCGTCAAATACGCATGCCAGGGTCTACTTCGTGTCGTACCCCTCTGGGTTTTTTGACTGCCAGTTCCATAAATCACGGCACATCACCTCCAGAGTTTGAGGTGCGCTGAACCCAAGTTCCTTCTCCGCCAGCGCAGGGTCTGCCGTCAAGTCCGGCACATCACCCAACCTGTCCCAAAACGCAAAGTCACCATTTCATATCACAGCCCATCTGCACTGCGTTCGGGATAAACCTACCGCCTGCCAATGACCTCCGTCTTGAACATTACGCCAGTGGCTTTACGCATCGCCTCCACAATTTCAAAGACGCTCTGACCCCGGCCTTTGCCAAGGTTGAACGCCCTAAACTTGCCCTGCTTTGCGCCAAGCGCAGCAAAGACGTCATGTCTCTGAGCTGCGGCTGATGTCTTGAGCGCCGGAGAGGCGTCTAGCGCTGGTATAGACGACCAAGAACCTTTGTCGATGGAACCGGGCTCGAGCGCGTCCAATGCGAGCAGATGCCCAGCGGCAAGGTCCATGACATGCAAATAATCTCTCACACAGGTGCCATCCCTGTACCATGAATTAGTACACACGCAACGGCCGATTTCTGCAGCATACCTCGTAGGGTAGTCGTTCGCGAAGACTTTGAGCACCGTGTCTTTGACTCGGCCTATGGCCATTTGCGAGAGCAACGGCAGGAGATTACCAGGGCGGCCGCGGGGGTCTTCTCCTATCAGACCCGAGGGATGTGCACCAGCAGGACTGCGGAGGAATGAGTACCCTGACGGAAGTTATAATGAAGGGTCGCACTTGAAGTACCGTAAAGAAATGGCTCTCCATCTGTCGGGTTGTGCTGTGAACGTGTTAGCTCCTCATGCACATGCCCATGGTTCAACATAACATACATAGACAGAGGTCGTAAAGAACACTCTCAGACACGATTTTGGTCCGGCCGTAACAGCTCTCCGCTTTCAAGGGGCTTGTCTCGGGGATAGGAATGTGCGGCGGGATGCCGTATACAGTGGCAGAAGACGAGTAGACGAAGCGGGTGCAGTCATACTTGTCCATGATCTGAAGCAATGACACTGTAGCAGCGACGTTGTTTTGGTAATAGACCAATGGGATCTCTCCTGACTCCCCGACAGCTTTGTACGCCTATGACCGACGCGTTATTACGAGTTTGAGTGCTTCATAAACAATTACCACTCACTGCAACATGGATGACCCCCCATATACCACCTTTTCCGTAACACTCAAACACCCTAGTCACATCCTCCACGTTGGTAAGGTCTCCATGGTGCACATCTACCTGCGCGCTGTCTTTGAGCTGTGCAGATGCGTCTACTGGCAAAGCGTCCAATGCAATTCTCGACACGCGTGAAAGCGCAAGGGGATGCGAGTTGTGGTTGTTGTCAATGGAGATGACCTTGAACCGACGTGTCAACAGCAGGGTGAGGACAATGTGTGAGCCTACGCTGACCGTCAGGCAAGGATGAATCGTGACACAGGCATTCTACTACACACCAATATAGCCAGCGCCACCTGTCACAAGTACAGGCTGCCCAACAGAGGTCAGATGAGGTGCAAGTAAATTTTTTCGACTCACACGCAAGGGTTCTTGTGCGAGCATGGTCAGGCCGGGTAGCGATCGTGATAAGAAAAGAGAGGAAACTGTTGTAGCCTATTAAGCATTGTCGCAGACGAATAATTAGAGACATGGACACGTTGCAGCACATCTACTCACGACCGTGCAGGGTTCCTAGTGCGATTATTTTGATTTGTTCGTGTTTCTTCTTCTCTTAACGGTCCGTTTGCGCCATACGCGCGCGCGCTCATACGCGGCGGTCACGGTGGATCAACTAGCAGCGCCAAAAGTTAGCAGCCACCAACCCGAAACACCTGGTCAATTATACTTGCAAAAGTGGTGATCACAATGGCGCCAGCAAGCCCCTCTGCAGCGAGTACGACCCCCGGGCCGTCACTCCCAGGTGAAATTATCCTTCAGATTCTGGAAGCCGGCTATTACAACCACAAATTTCGCCCAGATCGCTGCTATTTGAACAGCTGTTCTCAGGTGTGTCGGTTGTGGGCTGCGCAAGCCCAGCCAATGCTGTTTCGACATGTCGAGGTCCGGCGGCCATCCAGCTTGGCAGGTCTAATACAGACTCTCACGCTCCCCACCCACAGAAGAAAGGCATTAAAAGAAACTGTCCTGTGGTTAAGGATATGGATTGGCTTTAGCGATTCAGTATCGAGACCAGCAGCCCTCTCATCCCTGCTCGCCATATGCCCCAACCTATACGGGCTATCCGTGACCTTTCGCGACATGTGGACACTTCCCGAAGACCTCCTAATTCTCCCTCTAAACATAATGGCCTTGGAGTGTTGCGATTGGGAATGCCGGCTCGGTCCTCAGGTTGCTCGCGTTCTCATTCGCAGCGGATGGCATTCTCTTCGTATTCTTATTTTACGTGGCCATGCCCCTCTCGATGAAATCTCCCCCCATCTCGTCGAACTTAGGGTCGAAGGCGCCTGCGACTTTTTTGCCTTTTTACATGACTCATGGGCAAATCGACGGCCACGCGTCAATTTACGCATCCTAGAGGCGACAAACTTTATAAGATTTGACCCTCTCGTAGGCATCTCTCAGCACTCTTTGGAATCGGTTCAGCTGTCAGGATGTCTTTCCCCTGCGGGATTGAAAGACTGCATGCGACTCCGAGAGTTCAGAATTGAGACCCCCATTTCTCGAGAGCTCTTCCTGGCACTTCGAGACTTACCTTTGGAACACTTGGCATATGTATTAGTACCAACCTGGAGTCCGGACGACTTTTCACGAGAGTGTATTTCCTCGCTACAAAAGCTTCGCGTGGTGTCCTGTCTAACTTCCATCCGTCCCTGGGACATGAGAATGACCAAGTACATCGATGACCTGGAGCACATTTGCGACAGAAAGCAAGTGAGGCTGGACTGTTACACGACTCTTGCGTGTTTCCGTGCGCTCACAGTATGATCGAAGCCGTCCGTCGCATTCACATACTAATACGCATTTCAGAGAGGGGCCCCCGTCTCAGCCGATACTTTTCCTCGTCAACTCGTCGTTCCAAATTATTCACGACTGCGACTTCAAAGCTAACTGGGCAGTACATCCCTAAAAAGGATTCGGTTCGTAGCAGTAAAAGTCGTGGCATCATTGCGCAGTCTGATGACCATATAGCTGCCATCAGGAGTGGATCAGTGGCTCTGACATCAGTAATCAGACGTGAGAAATAGCTAGGATTGGATGATGACTAGTACCGTAAGTCTTGTACACAAACTTCACTGGAGCGTAATAGTGACAAACACTCAGGCCTTGTTTGGGTTGAAGATATTTGGCCTGCGGCCAAGACTCGCCGTGTCTACACCTCCTTAATACATGACGTGCCGCTTGCATGCAGCTCAAAGTGTACATTCAATTTGAACTCGCCACCGACCTGATGCAACTTGCCCGGGCACAAGGACTCCACGAAACATGGAGATAATGTATCTATATAATGTATCTATATATTAACGGTTGGTTGTGCTTTAGAACTTATATACCTAGCATAGATGGTTAGCGTGAGCATTTCGGAAATTCATTGCACTTGCTTGATCACTGGTATAATTTAACTCTTTGAGAATGCCGCCAAGTTCACCCTGCTTTGCTCCGTCCTTCTTACCGGCCACTGCGGCTACTTGGCCAGGAGGGCCTAAGGGAAGAGGCGCCCGGTCAGGACGAAACTGTCAGCATGACAATCACACATACCGCATATGAAGATCTTCATTTTCTCTCCAAGAATCGGAGAGGCGACGTGCTGTTTGACTAGTTCCTTGGTAACGTAGCCTGTTGCGCCTACATAGATATAGTTCAGGCATGTACAGTATGGTTCATTAAAAGGCGCACCCTTCCAGTTTTTATCAGACTTGTCGATAACATAGACCACATCGAAAGTGTCTGGATACTTCCTTCTGAGCTCGTCGAACTGTTCTCGCAGAAGAATGTCCTTCTCCGACACATTAGCGAATATCAACTTGAATTTTGTCTTGTTGGTCTTGTCAGGGAGAGCATAATTCAAAATTTGATACAACGGTGTGCTTGAAAAACAGCATTATGAGAGGAATTGCTATAGAGGGCGTGTCAACTCACATCCCGCTTCCCCCACCAATCAGGGCGACCTCGTCGAACTCGTTGACTGCCATAGACGTGAATGCTTAGCTATTGAAAGAACAAAATTTATAACCTTTGAAAGGAAATTTGGTAATGGGTCCCTTAATGGCAAGAGTATCGCCCTCTGTCAATGAATGAATGTGCTTTGATGCATTACCAGCATCGTATTTCTTGATGAGGAAATGCAATTCCCCAGGGAGATCCGGATGGGAAGTAGGTGTATACGGTCGTATGATAGGCCTTCCCTTCGCATCCTTGAGTGCCTCAGGGTCCGACGCCTTGACAATTACACACGACGCGACAGGGAGCAACGATGCCTGACCATCTGGCAGATCGAAAATGAACCTAGACCACGACACACAGGAGCTCCAGGCGTATCAAGAGGCAGTACCGTATAAACCTACGTGGAGCTATTGTGATTATATGGTATAACCTTCTTCAGTCGGAAATTCAGAAATTGCTCCGGGTCCAACGGGCTCTTTTCCTGCTTTCGCTTCGTGACAGTTGATAAGCCTGCACCAGAATTGAGCACATGGTAATAGTAGTAATAACCGCCAGCCCCCGCAGCTCCAGCTCCAGCGAGATACAAAGGAAGCTTAGATTTTGAAGTGGCAGCTGTTTCTGTAGAATAGCGCCGAGACACGCTCAACTATCAAAGCCGAGCATGTCAACATTACCAGAGAAATGCCTGCAGTGTCAGGCCGTCTTAACTCACCAATGATCGCGTTACAGAGGTACGCAGCATGGACATTTGGGGGAGGCCGGATAGAATGGCCATTATTACAAATACATTCAGTGAACGTGTACCTAGAAGCACACATGCACACACGCGCGCATACAGAATTGGGAGAAATAGGATACATATGTAGTATGTATGTATGCTGAGAATGTCACGGAAATGCATGGTATGGAGCAATGAAGCATAATGCAGGAAATCAAGACGAACAAATCTCTACATAGTCCCATTCTCAGGCGCCAGGAATCGTCTCAATGTCGGCTCGTTTCACGGTGTGCACCATATCCATCCCTTTGCGAGCAAAAACAAGCTGTGTGAATGAATGTCAGTTCCAAGTCATGCCAGGAACAGAACAAGTCACGAACAAGGTATGGGTTGGCAGTTGAGCCGGTTGTATCAGCCAACACCTCATCCTTCCGAACGTGCGTCACTTCAGAGTCGTTGTACTTGAACCATGTGTCAGGCTTGTCTGGCAAACATCGAGAATAAAAGAAGTAATGGCCCCAGGATGCCGAAGACCCCCGGTGGACAAAGACAGACGTCAGCTCGTACTCTGCTCGCTTTTCGTCACACCAGATAGCCTCCAGATCCTCTTTGAGACGGGCTGCCTTTGCCCTGAGATCTGATAATTCAGTCTGTAGTGCCTCGTGCTCAGAGTCAAGATGCTGGAGCAACTCCTCATCTACACCAGAGAATGTCGCCACATCTTGGTTTGACAAGAAGTCGAATGTGCGTGACAAACTATCCGTGAATGGGGCACCCTAAGATAAAACACAATCAGCTGTTGCACCTTCACGACACATTCAGGGACCAAATTACTTTGTCACGGGTGAGCGCATGTATTCGATCTCGGCATACGTGTAACTCTGACTGCACAGACTTGGACATTGCGCGCTTTGCCGGATCTGCAATATCCAGGAAACGATCCACATACAAGGTTTCGCCAAAACGGACGTAAGCATGTGACTTGTACGGCTGAAGCGTGTCACGATTAAACTGCACTCGCTGTAATCGTGTGTTAGTAGAACCATAATCGTTGTAACCATCGTACACACCTGCAACTGTATCTGAAGTATTGGGGGCAAGTCTACCAAAGAAACCTCCATCCTTGCTTTCTTGCCCTGGAACTCGACAGTGTCGTCAAAGTACCCACTCAGACCGTCATAAATGTCGAAGCTCTCTTCTGATACGTTGACAGGCAGATGGGAAAACATATCCTCTTTTTCATGAATGGAATACCCACGACCGTCGAGTTCCACTTGCAACGGATGGATAGTTTGTCGAATCGTCCCATAGAATAACCTGCCAGGAAGCATTGTCAAGATTATTCACCCAAGGATAGAGAAGAATTGTCTTCACCGTTTTACTACACTTATTTTATTTTTGTCCGTGCCTGCCATGTCGTCGAAGCGAAGTAATGCAGTCTCGATTTGGAACATGCAGTTGTCCATACATTCAGCAACATCATGTTGCTTGCCTGTTGAAGTCTTAGGTTATAACGATATAACTTCCAACGCAAAGAAACATACCGAACATCATAACCGACTCCGAATGGACTTCTTGCTTGCGTCGGGGAGGAAGAGGTGGTGGTTTATTTTCCTTCTCCTCCGACGCCACCATATCAATATCCTTGCTCGCTGACGCCGTCTCGCCTCCGTCCACTTTAGACTCAGATGTATTACTCCAATTACGTCGGTGTTCACTTGTAGTCGCGCTTGCAGAGGCTGGCTGGGATATCATGACAAACCCCTCTCGGTCCTGCTCAACACTGGTATCGACATCCATCGATGGTACCGATCGTGCTCTACGTTGTCTCTTGCCCAGAACAGACGGTGATGGGGACATCGCAGCCGATGCTGGCGGTGACACAGATGCTGGTGGTGGAGCGGGCTGGAGTGCCGGTCCAATTGGTACAGGCTCATCAACTAAAGTTGCATCGGTACTAGCTGATGAATCGGTCCCAATGTCGTTGCGACCATGCTCGTCTTCCTCCTCGTCTTTCGAAGTCACCAGAGCGAGCTTAGCTAGCTCAAGATCGGGGGTAACGGCAGGTGTATCGGAGTATTCAAGCTCCCAAAAAAGATTACCCAGTGCTGCTACGACTATATGAATCGCTGTCAGCCCACCTAAGGCTCCGATTTTCGAAAGAGACACGAACATTTCCTAGAGCGTATGATCTCCTTCCTCGTGACAAGTCGGCCGCCTACACGATGGCGTTTGAGATCATCGTCACTCAATTTCACGTCATCGACCAAGTTCTCAAGCGTTAAGGATTCTCGCAGGTCTCTGATGGTGTAGAAATACTAAATGGCGAGATTAACGTACTGGAAACTGGGTGGAAAATTAAAACACGCACTTGGAGCAAGGAATTCAAATAACAGGTGTTCCCAAGTTGGTTAAGACCCCGCGGCCATTCAGGGTGGGCAGTCTGCACTGCTTCCCCAGCTATAACACATGGACAAGTTAACAACCCAAGTATCGTCACAAGTACATCACGCACGATCTTCTCCCGTCTCCAAGAATGTCCGTAAACGAGCGCTATCTGTCCACTGTGCAATCACAGCCAACGCGTCTTGCATCCGTTCTGAATGGGAAGGCTGATCTTCAACCTGATGATCACAAAAGGCGTCAATCAGGTTCAAAATGGCATTGAAGGTAACCCACCCGCATTTTATAGACCGCAATGAGCATCCCTTCTTCAACGGTTGACGGCACTTCTAAAGTCTGATACGCTCTCTCAGGGGTCATTGCTGCTTTGGTGTCTTGCGCTTTCTGCTTCAAAAACCGACTCCCCCGCGCTTCCGCAATAATATTCAGGGCTTGGGTCAAATCTTTACGCCGAGCAGCTCCTCCATCCTGATCTTTCCACGCGCGCGTCATGGCATCACTCCATGCGTGGAACACAAACTCGTCCTCGGACTCATTGAGGTCAACCTTGAGTGCATTAGATCGCCCAAAGCCAAGCATCAACGAAGCGTTTGCATAATCTGACGGGATCCACCGTCCACGATTGGACTCATTCGCGAGGAGCGTGTCCAGCTCTACAGAGAAAGAGGGAGCTGCAACACGCATAACCATGGCTAGATTGGTGAGATCGTTTAGATAATTGACTGTCCGTGTTGGATCACAACGACACTGCGCCCGATAAGCAAACTCAAGTAAACCTGCGCTAATCAGGCACGCCATTACAGAACACGTTTAGAGATGAGACGCACGTTGAGAGTAAGCCATTGGCGTAAGACCCAGTCGCTCCACCGAATCCAAAGGATAGGGGTACTCGTGAGGAAAACCAGGAAATGGTTGCCTGACGACTGTCACTGAATTAGACAAAACAAACGGAAAAGACTCGGACTGGGTTCTTACTCTGGTTGGGATGTGCTCCAATATCTTGCTGATATTGTCCCCGCGCATTTTCAATAGTGATCCAGGGCTTTGGTTGAATCGTGGACTTGTTGCTCGGGGCTGAGAGTAATCAGGCACAAGTCAACACCTGATCCAAGCACAAACTCACGAAATCGCCTCCGGTAGTCTTGTAACCATGCCCCTAACTCAGCCCATGCCCTGAGGAGGCGTCGGCGATCGTCATTGGACTTGAGAGCAGGAGGTGCAATCGTTGCCTTTGCGGAGCGAAGCGTGGGTGAAACGGGTTCAGGATCCACGACAGTAAATCCCAAACACTGATATATGTGAAGTCTACCGGATGTTGTAAGTAAAAAGTAGCTGTAACTGATCATGACGTACGCAGCATGTGACAGGCCAACTTTGTTGACAAATGATTTTCCTGGGCCAATGGGCACCGCACGCGTTTCATTCTTCCACAAGAGATTCTCTAGGATTCTGTAGGTGTGTTAAGAGCCTGTATGCAACAATGCCGATTTTCCGTACTTCATGGTGGTATCCAAGGCAATGATAGCAGCGTCAGACCCCGACTGGCCGGGGATTGGATTTTCGGCACGTTCGTGCACAAGTTCTTCGAGATGTCGTGCGGGGATAACGCCAGGAATCAAGTCCGAGCACACAACATAAACAGAGCACTGGCAACACACGTACAAATCAAGTAAAACACCCTCACTATCTCCCCCAGTAGCTGTCGTGAGCTCAATCCCTTCCATTTTGTCCTCAGTTTCCAGAATGGACTGGACTTGTGTCGAGGGAAGGGTCTCGTGTTCCGACTTCTCCCAGAAGGAATAGTCAAAGGGAGGGTTTAATGAATGCGATGATACAGAGGCCGGATAGCAATGGAAATGGTGCGTAAGGTTTGCTTGGCTGAAGGAATTTTCATCCGTCTCATCAAGACATGAGCTGGTCAACTTGCGTCGGGATTGGTGAGGGAATAGTATGCCGGGGTGAACCTCTTGAAATGAAGCAGCTAGAGGTGGTAACTCGCTAGTAGAACGCCGCAGAAAAAGTATCCATCCATTCTCTTTGCGGCAATAAAGTGCGTTAGGATGTGGTACAGCTTCGTGGACCTCTTCATAGGTGGGAACATGAAATGGATGTTGAGACGAAGTGGAAGGGGACAACGACTGAAGGGAAGGTGTAATTTCAGGCGGATTGACGGTGACGGTAAAAAGGGAATGGTCGGAGTCGTGAAGCTTCTCGGCGAGAAGAGTTGGGAGTATTCCAGGACCCGGACGTGCAGCACGCAGTCGCACATCAGGATCCCACCAGTTAAACTCTTCCGTGACATTACACCCATCAATATTTATGCCACTCGACGACTCTTGCGCACTTGCTATCCAATCTCCAGAGGCACCTGGTCCCCAACCATTGAGATTGAGGCTATTGAAAGGAGGTGAACGGTCAGGAACAGACATAACCCGGTCTAGCCCTTCAGAGGAAACAAGTTCTGGTAGGTCATCGTCCCGTACATCCACCTCCTGTACAAGTTCGGGAGAGCGCCATTTCGCATCGCTGAGGGTTGAGACAAAGGGGGATGCCTCATAGGGAGGGGGAGACGATGGTTCCGATTCAACTGGCTGAAAAGAAGGTATGTAATGGTAGCCAGTATGAGCAGAACCTGGCGTCTGCTTTGGCCGAGGTGGTGGAAGTGGTGCGTCACCATAGAAGTTTGTGAGAGGGACTGTAGGAGCAGTGCCTGTCTGCGAAGCATCTGGAGATGGAGAAGTGTTGGGAGTCGGAAGAGCGCGTCTCTTGATGGTAGACTGTCGGTCATTATCCATCATCTAGCGACGTCATTCAAATAAAGGATGGGCTCGGCGAAAAGTGAAAAACGAATGTGCTTACAAGAAGAAAAAGGCAAGAAGCAACTCTAATCGCATAAATGCGTGTAGGTGCTTAAACGAAACTTGGTTAAACGCAGCCCGTTGCTGCAGTGGCGGCAGTCCAAAGAAAGTCGGAGTCGGAGTATCAAGTGTAACTATCTCCAATAATCGCCATACGTAACGTTGGCTGCAGTATATCACCGCCAAGAGACTCAGAGTCATGAAGTGCAATGCAAAGCTACAATATTTCAGCCATAGTACTATCGTGGGCCCTGGCAGCAAACTTCGTCGTAGCAGAGATAGACATCCTCGTCGCTGAAAGGTTTGAACTACTTTGACAGTAAGGTCGTTAATAGATCTACGAACGATTCCTATGCTTTCTGCTACCATGGCTGGCAGTCATCTGTTCGAGCTCTCCTCATGCAACGAAGCACTTCTTCCTCGCGGACGCTTGACATTGGATTAAGAACAAACGTGCACACGCGGTTTCAATGGCGGACCGACTCAGCCCACGCATGTTATATATGTACGCACATGTGCATTATACTTGTTATCTTACACAGTCTACTATCGGAGCACGATGACGATAGGGGTCAGCCTAGAACGCAGACTCGAGCTGGACGTCGCATCTTGTGGCCATGTATAAGTTTGCAAACTTATGGCTTACGGTGAGCAAACTGTCTCAACAGATAATCCCAAATTCTACCAAAATCTCAAATCCCAAGGCACCCATGAATGTGATTAAGCTACTGGGAACGGGACATCGGCAGTCTATATTCGCCACTGGACAGGACCGTTCCTAACCTGTATATCATGCTACCAGCGTATATTCTCACTACAGTTGGACGGGGATGCCACTTTGGCACCTAGCCTGCGCTCTGCTCATACTGAATACTCGCTAGTGCGCACTGGCATCCGGCCGTGGCGACATGAAGCTCGAAGTCCTCACAGACAGATGTGAACTGAATAACCGCACGTATTATTTCCGATCTTCTTTGAACTGCCTTGACATATCTCACCGGCGCTTGAAGGACGCTCCTGGGGATGACTCATTATCGGTGTGCCTCTACCCTTCTCATCACATCTTTGTTGATGTAACTTGCAGCCTCGCAATACGTATACGGAGAAAATGTGTGTACGTGCTGATGGCTATCCCACTTTTCTTATCATTTGCACAGCCTATCCTACACTGCGGTGAGCTAGAGTGCAGGGAATTAGAACGTATGAATATGATGTATATCAAAAGATCACTCTTACATGAAACGTGTAGGAGTATATGAGATTGTGTCAAAATCAGTTGTTTGTTTGTTAGGCACTCTCGGGGCTGTCTCTGCGTCCGTATGCCTCTGTACCCAACTAAAGTCTCAGGAAAAACATAAGTATGTGCAACCTTCTCGAGCGGGAGACTATATCAGTCACCATCTTTCAACCGTCTTCGTACACCAGACAGAAGGCTACTGCAGCGATCGTAGACAGTGCAACAGTCTCATCCGGACTTGATCTATAACATCCCTAAATATGCAGCTGGTGTAGGAACATATGAGGAGTATATCCAAGTGATGTTTGATAAAAATCACCTATGCGTCTTGAGACTCACTGATATTCTGTGGATTGGAACCGTTCTCTCTCGTTCCATCTTCTGCCTGGGTCTCATCCTAAGAACAAATACAATTATCAGTACACCCTTCTTTGATGGACATCGTTATAACTCGCCTCCAACCGCTCAAGCAACCCTTCTAGATTCTCAAGAAGCTTGTCAAGCTTACTTTCAACCCCCTGTGCAACACCGTCCGCCGCGTCCAGCTGCTTCAGAAGCTCAAAAATATTTTCGTCTGCTCCTTCCTCAGTTGGCCTAGAAGACGAGATAACTTGCTGGAGAAAAGCTACTTCGCTGACCGTGCTAGTAAGCGTCTCAGAAGACGTAGAATCTCGCAACTGGTCTGCATCATTGGCACGAGAGGAAGACTCCTCTGATACCTGTTGCGACGACATGCCAGACTTGGCCAGCTTAGCCCCGCGGCAAACCCCGGGCGTCTCTTTCGCTTTCACTACTGTGAGTAGCCTACACCCTGAACCTGCAACGAGACTTCTCATAGTCAGCTTAGGTGACGCTGGAGTTTGTAGACTTTTACGCCTTGTTCTGCATTCCTCGCGATGCGCCTCCCTTGGACATAAAGCAGGCTTACCACCGTATTCTACTTGCCACACATCCAGACAAGCAAAGGCGTGAGGACGCTTCGTCACCTCTTGATGCCGGGCTTCTCCAAGAGGCATACACGACACTGTCTAATCATACGTCGCGCCAGGCGTACGATGCATCTCTTGCAGCACACGAGGCGCGCTTGACATCTCACCCACGGCCAGCCCAAGTGGTCTCTCTTGAAAAGTTCACTCTGGCAATTAATGTCGCAGCTAATGCTGCCGTTGATGTTAATGATATCGAGCGTTGGACATACCCATGTCGGTGTGGCGGCACATACTGCATAGATACTCAACAGCTGGAAGATGATCAACATATGATCGGTTGCGACTCGTGTTCAGAGGTGATTTGGGTGGGATACGAGGCAGAATCCGAAGACGCTAGTGGTGATCAGAGTTAGGTGCGAGCACCCATCTTACGGATCCATGCATTCGACTTTACTCTCGAATGTCTACTTATCATTAACAAGTGACTAGTCTCATTCATAGCGAACTTGACTTTTAGTGCCAAAAGTATACCTAATGGCGTGTGTGAGAGGTTACTATGAAGATGCTACATTGACAAGTTGTGCGGGAAGATTTGAACAGGTATGATGAACGACGAGATTCAAAAGAACAGGTTACACTCAGCCATTATGCTGAAGGCTATCAAACGCGGAGAAGAGGTGAGGGGGCGAGGGGGCCAACTGAATTGGGCTACGCTTGGCGTTATTCGCAAAGGGTGAGCGGCAGGGAATGAAGTGATGCAAACAAATGAGACAAAGACGCATGTCCGGGTCGTAGCCATAGGATTACTTGTTCAAAGTCTCACCGCCATCCTCAGGCCCTGCCAGTGCACCTTCAGGAATGACACTCAGGTCCGCGCCGGTATCGCTGACTTGATGAAAATCTACACAATGAGTGTTTAATCGCACGTCTGATTATGTATATAAACGACGCGCCTAGGATTTCCGAATACATCATGACTTTCCAGGTATCCACGGGGAGATCAGCGTCATTGAAACTCCAGTCAAACTTTTCGTTTGCCACCGGTTCGTCGCTTGGGTCGTGATATGGCGAAACATACTCATCTGCAAGACACTGGGTTGCCGTTATGCGCTTGCGAGGGTCAAATACAAGCATCTTCTCCAGTAAATTGAGTGCTAGAAGCACAGTAGACAGGTCAGTAACGATTGCCACACGTCGAAAGAAACGACAAACCGGCTTGATCAGTGCACCGTAGTTTTTCACTGAAGGGAACGCGTTCACGCTTCGGAAGACTTTGCACAAACCTGAGCGTCTAAATATGGGTTAATAAGTCCTCCTTTGGAGAGTGAAAGAGCACGAGATCTACATTTTCACTGCATATTGTCTGAATGACGTCGTCTGGCGGAGTCCCGAGGAGCTCAGTAATGATTGAGAATTGGTTGACGTCTGGCCAATGCGAGGTCGAATAAAACAGTCTCATGGAAAACACAGATTACGAACGGTCTTTGCCAGGAAACAGTGGCTTGCCCTCCAACATTTCCGCGAATATGCACCCAGTGCTCCAAATGTCCACTACGTCACGTATAAACCTTTGGTCATAATCACAGCAATGAGCTCACCTGCTACATCGTATTTTTGCCATGTGAGCATGATCTCAGGAGCCCGGTAGTAGCGCGTTGAAACGTAACCGGTCATCTGTGGATCTTGAATCCGCGCCAGGCCAAAATCACAGATCTAGATACAGTGTCCTTGAAGAACAGATACAATATATACGTGATATACGCACCTTTAGATCGCAGTTCTCGTTGACTAAAATGTTGCTAGGTTTCTGTTTCTTTGTTAGCACTTCTTCTATGTCATCGAAGTTCTTTCGCACCAAATCTCGATGTACCACACCAGCGGAATGTACATATTTCAATCCTCGCTACAGAGCACGATCAGCTTCGTGAAAAATTTGCTCCATGAAACACGTCACCAGTATTTGGTACAGAAAGTACTGAATGAACTGCTTCTCCAATGGTCGCGAAGTCAATAATCGGTGGAGGTCCGTTCCCAAAAGCTCCGTCACAAAGTATCTAGAGGAACCATGTCAGACAGTAAACACCAACATTTAAGAAGACCCACATATCTTCCAGCGGCGAAATGAAGACGTCGCTCAGACTGATAATCTACCCAATTATAATGACTCAATTCCGAGATAAAGTGCGATTATGAAATACTAGTAGAACCTACATTTTCATGGGTGATGTGTTTGAGCAACTTCAACTCCCTGTATGTTCTCTTGCTTAGAACGGGCGTCGAGAATGGTTTCATGATCTTCTTTATTGCCACGGACGCTCCTGTTAATTGATCTTTGGCAGAACTAGACCGGTGTCTCAGCAATTCGGTGGCACGAAGAATTGAAAAACCAATGCATACCATACGAGTCCAAACGCGCCTGGGAAGTGATACTCAGAATAAAAGTATGCTATACGTACCATATTTACCTACCCATGCCAACGGGTTGGAGGTCTACGTATCGAGTTGTGACCTTTGCGGATGTTGAGCGCCGCAGCTTCCATATGCCTATGACATCCATCCAACCATCAAGACTCACCTCAAAAGAGGTTCCGAATATGCTGAGCTTAACAAATGACATTGTGGTAGAGGTATATGGCGCCGTTATCGCGATCCCCCTCTGCACAACTGAATGGTACAGGTACGTAAGAAAAAAGAGGTGCGGCAAAAGGCAAGAGACGCGCCAGGCTCGCCGAAACGTTTCGAAGTCCTGCAGAATTCTCGCACAACACGTTTCTGCTTTATATCAGCATCATTATCGTACAATTAAGGTGGGTGACTTGCCTGAGCTTGTCGTGACTGCCAAAGACGGATGTACAGTTACGTAAGGGTCTTTAGTCCCCGCGGAGGGCAGTACAGTCGTGTTGCGCCATACTGTCACCTCTGTTTTGATGATAGCACTTCATTTTTCAGGGTTTAATTCATAGCAAGACAAAGTCAAGTTTGAAATAATGCCCAGACGATGTAGTCCCGATGCCTCATCATTGCGAAGATAATAACTATATGCACACTGAGGACAACGTGTATGACATATGCAACACGTTCAGAAAAGCGAGTGCGTAAATATAGCCCTACTACAGCCACTACAAAAACAATCTGATTACGGTCACGGGGAAAACTTTACCAAAAACGTAGTGACGCTAGTTCAGTCTCGTCAACGAGCCGACGATGAACAACGTTGCTGGTTAAGGAGGACCACTATGTTACAAACTAGGTCAGACTAGAGTTTTGGTGGGGGATTGAAAAACAGGCTTACCCCATTGCCAATAAATACAGCCGCTCGTCTGCCAATATCCATATCAACCGCCATTGCCACTGCAGTCTGTTCAGCGTCGAGCGAAAGGTCATCACTGGACACGACTGTCGACCACCCTGCAGCTGATAATCGTGCCTTTATGCCGTCAAGCCAATCCTTTCTGGCATTGGTCATGATATAAAGCGTGCGTAGAGTATTTCCTTGAGAGGCCGGATCAGCCTCCCAGTCTAATTTCGACTCTGTGATCTTCGTGAGTATTTGCTCTTCATTTGGAAAGCAACGTTTCATATAGAGTGCAGTGTTCTCTGGCGTATTCGTTCCCCAACCTCCCCCAGGCGGGGGCTCGAACCTGTCGGGTATGTGAGGAAGTAGGTTCCATCCGTAGAATGTACTGCTCCATTTAGAAAGATGTTCGCATGCACCAGCATAGTCCCCCCTACGCAAATGAACTGCCATTAGTCCTGCGTATGGGTTTGTGTAGGAAACGTTTGAGAAAGGGAAAAATAGGTGCTCGTTCCTCTCGATTGCAGAATTCACGAGCGGGGAGGTGCGGAGGAGTTTCGAAACAGGTGAGTTGAAAAAATCTTGCCACAATGGCAGGATCTTGGGAGTACTTATTACCCTGAATTTTCATAATTAAAGAAGGATGCGACAGAGAATGCGGGAATGAGACGCACCATAGATCAAACGTCTGAGGAAATCCGTCATTTTCTCCGGGGACCACATCGACGCATCGTTTTGATGATTCATTTAACAACTTGAGCCAGTGATCCATGGTAGATTTACCGTCCGCATCCCTGATGGGGTCCTTTGCCACATTCGTTTTGATAATTTCTGTATCTTCGGGAGGGCAGACCATCTTGAACCAATCCGCGCTCACTGAGCGCGGCGTATCGTCTCCTTCTTCCCAGTTTCCACCGGCAGTAGGCCCGGAAATCAGAGCATTTATGGGTGTCCGCGGTTGAATGCCCTCTGGAAGGTTAATTGGGTAGTGATCGATGTTCCAGATATATTCCTGAAACACGTAGGCGCGCTTCGCTCGCCATGCTAGGTGACTGCACAGTATTCTGGAGTTTGCAAGTGCGAGGAAGTGTGAGGGAAGATGTAAGAATTAGACTAGTGTTAATTGCGCACATCTCACTGAACACATTGTTCCAACCCAACCCTTGAATCTGATTCGAGAACTTAACGTAACGACCGTTCTTCCCCTCGGGATATGGTAAGGATAAATTGTGTTGTGGTAGATCACTCTCTAGCTGAATTATCCTGTTGTATGTGGGGAGGCGAGTCCTTGGGTCTCTTCCTAGCGGGTTATTTTGTTTTATGGCCCTCCAAATTGTGCGTAAATCGGAATGCAAGGAAGAGAAGATGACTAGAGTGGACACTGAAAAAAAGATGATGGCGACGACAATAATATGGTTTTTTCGGTGGCAAGAACTAGGGGTGAGGATATGCATTGGTTCAACAAGCATTGCAAGGGGACACATACCTTAAGGTCTATGGTGTCATGTCGTAGTTTCTATTCGTAATGCAGGAATCTGGTATTCATAATGCCATGTTTTCTTGATTTCATCGGATCAAGGAATTCCCTGGCAGAGAATGAACAATTACGCATAAGAGTTCTGATTTGCCTATTTTGAACATGGGGAAGGTTTCCATCTCTGTATATCCATAAATTTCAGTACACTTTCTCAAAAAGTGGCTTACATACTGGAAGACTGATCTAGAGTCTTTGATCTATAATCTGGGTATGAAATCTACTGGTTGAACTCCGACTGTTGCCGATCGACAGACTACTAGTATCCAGGCCTGCCATTGTTTCGTTGGGTGTTGTGTCAATCACAGCAACTTGGAAGGCAACGTCCTCAGAGCATCATTCATAGCACCTCACTCGTGGCACCTCCACTAGCTGATGTAACACATCTCCCGCAACATCAATGGTAACATCGTTGATCATCAACTTCATTGCTTCATAAGATCAAACAAGTTGCATAGTCGCGGCCAACTCCTGACTCTTATCAGAATTTGAAATGCCTAGAGTGACGTGGTCCTGTCTCCACAGCCGCAGTAGCCGCACTAGCTGGGGTTGCGTGAGCGTGAGCTACCGATTGGGAATCAGAGGCTGCTATCGCAGGTGGAGTTCCCGAGCATGCGCTGACTAAAGATGAGTGAGCAAAGAAGTCCATGAAAGGACTGGCGTAGTAGGCATACTTGCGCTCCATTCTCCCATGGGATTACTTGAAGGGGTACTCGATGCGAAGAACTTAGCTTGCCAAATATAACTGAAAGAGAATGTGAACGAATACATCAGCGAAAGTAAAAGCAGAGATTTCCGACTGACCCGTTAAAGCTTACTTTACTGCCACCTTGATAGTTTGTTCCGGATACGAATGCTGGGGCTGAGCATGGGGGAAATGTGAAGCCGGTGCCACCATCAGCAACAAGTGCATTCTTGATTGCCTGAATAATTTGAGGCAGATGAGTTTGAAGCCACGACTTGTTAATCAAATCCAGCAAAACACTCACCAAATCATATCGGCTGTTGACTATGCATAGATGCATTATGTTCTAATTCTTTGCTACAAAAACGCAACTGGTTGCATACCGAAAGCTTGACTAGCATCCCACAACATCACACCTAGTGCATGTCAACGAACAGATGCAGTGTGCAGAAAACAGATGATTTACCTCCAAAGCTTGGGAATGAATTTCGCATATGTTTCGCAATGCTCTGCAGTGTGGCTATGGGCTGGAAGCCTCCTCCAGCGGCTGTCGACGACGCAGGCGCTCCAATGAAGATTTTGGCATTCTTGTTAATCGACGTGTTTCGAGCCCAGTTATCCCTAGTGTAGAAGTCGGCTTAAGGTTCCCAAATTGGCAAAGAAAGGACACACCAAAGTCCGAAATTCCAATCCTTCAGCGGGAGGTGGATAAGTTTCAGAGAGGCTGACAGTATGAAATGAACGCACAGATGCTGTATTGAAATTCTGAAGACCGCACACATTATTGTCTGGAAAGGCGGAAAGTGATAAGAAGACACCCTGACTTATAAACAATGGAGATAGAGAATCACAGAATTGGACAAATACTGCATCAAAGAATGCGGCGTCGAGAACAGGACCAAGAGATTGGTCCGGGAAAGGGCATTGGGGAGCCGCCGCTGTTTCGGGAACGAGAGTGTTAGCATCCCAGAAATAGTGAAACAGGACTGACTCATGTAGTACCTAAGTAGAGATCAACCTTGAGCACAAGACAGCGTATAAGTTTGTGAACTTACTTCTTGCTTGCGCCCTTGAAGTGGGTCTGCAGTTGATTGACAAAAGCAGCATACCCAGTGGTGCCGCCGCCTTCAATGTCCAGATCAACACTGTGACACGAATGTTTCAATACGTAGGAGCGTCAATAGAGGCAAAATAATGACCCGTCCAGCACGGCTGAACCAAACGGTCTGGTCGAACTCGATCCTCCTAGGAATAGATTCCAAATCTATCAAATGAAATAGCACAAAGTTCAAACACAGTCAGAATGAAAATTGCACGTTGTCCTCACCTGATCAGCAAAACTTGTCGCTTGCGCATCAGACTGAAAGCCAACACCCCCGCCCGCGCCTCCCACGCTGATAGTGACGGCCTTGCCTTTGCTCTGACACAAGGCGATATCAGCCGCCAAAGATGAACAGTTTGGAAGTTCTGAGCCATTGAACGTCGCATTATCCACATTGTTGCAAGTATTAGCCAAGTTCATCCCAGGCAACCCATCCGTTCCAAAAAAGGTGTTCACAAAGGCCACGGGAAAGAAATCCACAGCATTATCGGCACAATAAAAGCTTAGTCTCTTCTGGAAGTTTGCCGGGTCATTTGAATGAGTCGCGCCATATGAGTCCTACGGGGCATAAGACCCTAAGTTGCATCAAATGTCAGTGCTTTCGAGTAGACGTACTTGACCCCAGTATACTGCAACCTATGTCACATTTTTAAATGGAAGAGCTAGTAAATGAGTCGGTCACTTACATTATCAAATCTGCTAAGGTCGACAGCGGCAGTCGGCCCAGCAAGGCTCAAAAGACTAGCCATGGAGAGGGATAGGAGAGAAGCGAGAGCCATGACGGTGAACGAGACGCCAAATGCCTTGAACCAGCTACCCATCACAGTCAGGCCAGTTTAATAGCTTCGAGGAGGACCGAAGAGGTCATTCACCAAGGGATTTTCGGCTGTACCACCTGCTCAACGGCAGCTACTTACTCGTGGCCATCACTTCAACGTGATTCACGTCCCGGTGTCTGAGCGTAACGCGTGTGTAGAGAGACACGTTTCAAACTCGAGTATTTTGAGTATTTGAGTCGCATGCAAAGGTTTGGACCCCATTGACGTGGCAGCCTAGTAGTGATTATTGGAAACACAACCTAGATAGAGGTTGTCTCAGGCTTCAAGACAACCTTGTGGTCGACAGATTTAGAAATGGTTGTCATATGCTACTAGTTGCTGCTAGGAGCAGAAGTACTTTTAGAAGATCGAATAACGCTGAGAGACGCTGATGACGCACCCTGCCACATGGTCGAATTCTGAGAATCTCAGCTAAGTGTACCGCTTATGACTATCCCTGAAAACAGAAGAACAACTAGTCAGCTTAAAATTCAATTACGTGAAGAGGTCATAAGAAGTAATTACGATTTAACACTCGACGTTATCCTGTTCTTACGTCACCTTGTGATCACTACACTGCAGATCTAATATATCTCCCCGGTCCGTGATGAGTACTACTTCATGGAACGGACATTCTTTATGACTGCTTGTGGAATTTGATGCAACCCTGCATCTTCAGGCAGCTATATGCACGTCATGGACTAGGTGACGAGCACTGAATCCGCGTGCCAAGCGTGGCGCAAGCGAGACAAGTGAGTTAGATCCAATACATCAGGAAGCACTTGGGTCATCTGATAAGCTCAAATATCTACGTCTGTCGTCAGTATAACCCAGTCAAACTCAAATCGGTGCTGGGTAGTCGAGTGTCCCCTTTTCTGTATTTATATTTTGCATCTACATCCTGACAGCCAAGGCCCTCCAGTCTTTGGTAGAAGCTACGTATATTTCCATGAGTGAGTCATGGTGTCATCACTGACAGTGAGTGGAGGTTGGAAGGTTTTCCCTATGACAGGCTCTTCACGTCCTCAGAACAGGTTGTATTTATTGGTATTGCCATAAGACCGACAGCATGATTAACGTCTTATGCAGGAAATAATTGTATAGCTATGCCCAAACGAGTGGTATATGGGTACAACATTATTGGGTAAGGGCGGCACAATGAATGACGGGTGAGTATACAACTCATGGGTCGCACTGATAGCAAAGGCTGAGAATCCGATTTAAATGTGGGGAAGATAGCTCATTTGCATGATCCCCTTCAACATGTCGGATGAAATCCGACATTTGTACTCCAAAGACATGGAATCAAAGGTTCCATGCGCCGAGGAACACCCCAATGACAACAGTGAAGAGACCGGCATCTGATCTGAGGGAGGTTGCGTCTGCCCGGAAAGCGGCGCTAGACCTAAAAAGGACATTAGTATGCAATACACACTTAATCGTCGAGACTCACTTTGTCGCGGATGCTCCAGTGGCCGTTCCAGTACCGGTGGCATTGCCTGGATCGGCAGTCAAACGTCAGACAAGACAGTTGAACACTGGAGCTCAAAATAAATTCCACCGCGACGTACTTGCTGTGTTTGTTAAGCTGTCTACTACGCTCGATGCAACAGATTCCCCTGCTGATTCTGCGGCGCTCGCGGCGGCAGACGTCGCATAACTCACGGCTGCCGAGGTGGCAGAGCCCACTAGCCCACCAGCTACACTCCCCGTCGCAGAAGTTGCAGCACTCGCTGCAGCAGAGGTAGCTGAGGCAGCTGCAGAGGAGGCAGCAGATCCGGCTGCAGCAAACGAATGAGTATCTCTCTGGATTCATGCCTTAACCATATATGGAAAGAGCGTACCATCTGAGGTAAGTTTCCCGACCACGCTGCCGACTGAAATTATCTTTCAGTTTCATACAAGCCCTGGGAGCTTGGGGAGACTCACATTGGGCGCTCACGAGCGGGGAGGCAAAGAGAAGAGCTGACACAATGAAGGCGCAGCGGACCATTATGCTTGAGGCAGTTGTGTGTTTTTTTTTAGAAAAGAAAGAGGTTCAAACGAAGGGACGAAAAACCGGTTTGCGAGAGGGCGGGAAAGGAGTCTTGGGGTAACGTGGGTTCCAGCCCACTACTTATCTATCCGCCCCACTATATCGAAGTTGACACGGCCAGATCTATCAATTTTACTACAGTCGAGTCTCACGCGAAGATCTGACATTCTCCTGATCATCATTACTTCACGACGCCCATTATTGAAGCGAAGAAGTTAGAGCCAGAGCCAGTAGTATTCGTCGGCATGGTAACTTGACGGGTACTCATGGGTTGGTTTGTCGATCACTCGGCTGAACTGTCACTTTGAACCGAGGTGATTTACGCGATCCTGACTCTAATAGTTGCCTAATTAGGTCATGGTTTCTGCAACATTTGTTGATGTCGATGCCTCAGAGGTTCAGAAAATCAATACAATGGGAGGGAAACCCCGCCAGTTTGATGGTGGGATCCCGACGATAGACTGCTACCGCACCCAAGTAGGCACCAGCGCCTAGATCGTCATCTACAACCACATAAATACTACTGCACAATTGACAGTCTCCTGAGTTACGGTCCTCTTTGGCCGTATAGTCGCTTCTACGAATGGCTCACTCTCACAAACTAGGTCCGGTACAACATCTTACTATTTTACCAAGGCGGTATTTTTGGCCAGAGCCTCCGAGTCTGTGTTGCGATTCCAAGGAGAGGAAGGTACGATAGGGCACAACAGGGCGACCAACTTACGGAAGATGAAATCTATCGAAACACGTCTACCGACATGGCCTCCTGGGGATCCACTTGAACTTGTCAACGCTTCGTTCGGTAACTTGGACGCTCTCACGTGACTGTCACTATATGTCACAGTCATCTGGACCTCCACCTCGTATAACTGACCCTTCCTACAGGGCTAGGGAGTCGCGTTTGCAATTTTCACCTTCATACGCTCTTGTGGGCGTATATCGTCTTTCCCATGATCCAAATCTATACAAACCCATTTGGGACAAGGTCAGACATGGGACTCGGCGGGGTGCATTGGTTGGACTCGGCTGGGTATGCAGGCATCCGCTGGAGCTCACAATTATTATAACATCACGTTAGACTGTCTTGACATTCGACTTGCAACGAGCTTTTGTGCGGTACTTTCTGATCAAGTGCGTCATCTTTCCGCCTGGGTTTGAAAGGTTGGTTTGTAGACGGTATTCGTAGTTCATCAAGAGTAACTGGTCTGTCTCATGAGACCATATTTGGATATAAGATCCCATTGGATATAGCTACTTGTGCGTTGTCAGGATGGCCTTTTTCAATGCCGCACTTGCAATTGATACTTAGCTGAAACACAGTTGCTACCGTCATTTTCTTGTCGACCCAAGCGGAAATGATTCTAATGTTCTTTCTATCCCGCAACCTTCGTGTTGCAAGGGAGCGGGCTTGGGATCAGACCGTCAAGTCTCGTGGAAAGGGTCCTGAGTTCTGGGGACCCTACATAGAAGAATGGCAGACGCCTCCTCAAGTAAATGAGGACGAAAGCTGGTGGTGTAAATGGATCACCAATGGATTTACCCGATTTGTTATCAAAAAAGGTAGGGGTATGGCTTTTACGCACATTATCCTATTTTCTGACGTGATTTGGCACTAGTTTTACTGGCCCCTCTGAGCATGTATCCATTTGTGGGCATCATTGTATCGTCATGGCTGAAGGCGATCGGCACTGCTCGGTATCTTCACAAGCCCTATTTTTCAGCGAAAAAGATGACACCACACCAAATTGCAGTGTTCATGGAAGAAAGGAAATGGGATTATCAAGGTTTACTTTTTCCCATCGGCCTGCGTTCTCGTATTGATATATAACTACTTAGCCTTTGGATTTGTTGCCGCTCTCCTTGAGGGCCTTCCTGTAATTGGACTGGCATTCAGTATCAGTAACCGGATTGGTGCTGCAATGTGGGCCCACGACCTCGAGAAGCGTCAGCATCTCTTCGCATCGGGGGAGCTGCAGCCACTTCCCCCTCGTTCCCCTCAAGTGCACCAAACCGAGACTATGGAGCTTCACCCCCAAGAGAGGTGATTTAGGCACTAATCAACAAAGCGTCAGTGGGGACAGTAATGAATAGACTAGCAAAGGAGCGTAGCAAGCTCAAGTAGGGATGGCATGTGGCCGGGGAGATGAAGAAACTTCGTGATCACCTTGATGTCATAGTATCATGTAAAACACCATGCGGACATAGCAGAAGTGAAGATTCGTCTTAGATATTGTAGTAGAAGATCCAAATACAGATCATTTGATCAAGCACAGAGCTGGCAGCCTGACTGGGAGCAGTATCCGCACAGCATCAGTGGCAGAACGGACCGTTCCTACTTCCATTTTGTTCTGGTGTTTTCAGTGTGTGGGAACCCCCCTTTTCACATCTATCCACGATTCCTTTGTCTTTTACAGACATAACACATGTAACTTAGCCACCTTTGCTTTCACCAACATGAGTCCGAGTGGTGGTTGAAGATTTGTGTGGAGTTTATTGTCTTCGAGAATTTCGAACTCAGATCTTCGGAACTTCTACTTCACTGGGCTCCACTTCACTTGGTTCAATGCTGGTACTATACCGGAGAGACCTTTCAATACCAAAATCTACTGATAATCGATATGGCACCCTCTAAAAGCACAAGATCTGCCGCTTCATCCAGAAAATCCAAATCAAAGCTCAACACTTCCACATTGGACTCGTTCACTTCTGGTTCAAAAGATTTATTGTCGAAGAACAGGCAGCTATTCTCATATGATTCGACAGACAAGGATATCAAACCTTCAAAATCAGTGCGGAAGCGTTTGTGTAACTTATCATCTACTCATGGCTGATGTAACGAGACAGCTCGTCAAGCCACCAAGTTTCCAACTTCGCGGGAATGGCAAAGAAAAACTTCCTGCCTCATATGAAACTGCAGATAATGAAGGAGTTGCTGAAGGTATTCAAAATCAACCTGGGATTGATCCTATGAGGTTTACCTAATTCTTCCCCAGCGGATCGTCTCTGGGTGGATGCATATGCACCTGAGACGGAGGTGATGGTTTATGATTTTTTTTGATTATAAAATTTATTGGTTTTATTTCAGGTGGAGCTAGCCGTTCATAAGAAAAAGGTAGATGACGTACGTCGTTGGCTCATCGAGGCATTCGATGGTGGTCCAACAGGCACCTTAAGGAAGTATCGGGTAAGAAGATTCCTCTTTTTAAACAGTGAATTTATCATGACGTAAATCATAGAGAATATTGGCCTTGACCGGGAATGCTGGCACTGGCAAGACGGCAACATTGCAGGTGTTAGCGCGTGAGATGAACTTCGACATTTTGGAATGGCGAAACGCGTCTGATGAAAGTTACTTATGGAATGGAGATGATGACTACGGTATATCCCCACCATGCACTATGTCTTTCTTGATAACTGAGTAAACACCCTGGAGAGCGTGAATCACTCACCAAGAAATTTCAAACTTTCCTCACCCGCGCCTCATCATGTCGTCCACTCCCCCTCATGTCTGGCTCAACACCTTCAATACTCTCTGCTTCGCGTCAGATCATACTTCTCGAGGACCTCCCAAATATTCTCCACGCAGGCACTGCTGACGCCTTTCATGCGTCACTCCAAGACTATATTGCCTCCCCTCCAAGCATGCCGATTGTTGTGATAATTTCTGACGCTGGGGCACGAGGGGAAGATCCAGATAATGACACAGTGGGTGGTTCGGCTTGGGGACAATGGAAAAAACAAACGATCGATGTCCGGAGCGTTATACCACATGTCATCTTCAACTCCCCCTATTTCCGAGAGATTCAGTATGCCTTTCCTCCCCCTTCCTCCAGGGTTTTCATTCATTGTCTCCATGCGTTTCGTTTCCAGATTCAATCCTATCGCCTCAACCATTATGTTGAAAGCACTGACCGCTCTCCTTGCAAAGCACTTTTCAACATCTAAGCTCGTTAGATCAAATAAGCCGACCAAGGATATCTTGGAGCTCATAGTCGAGTCCTCTCATGGTGACATTCGGAGTGCGATCATGGGTTTGCAGTTTGCATGTATAAGCAGTCTTCCAAAGGGAAGCAAACGTGACAACATGCGGCGTGTGTAGGTGTATCGATAAATGTCATCCATATCCGCTGACGTGAGACTGCTATGAATTTTAGGCTGGAGGCGTCGACCAGACGGGAGCAAAGTCTGGCGTTGTTTCACATGTTAGGTAAAGTATTGTACAACAAAAGCAAGTATTTTCTTCTGCGGTGCGGTGCAATAACACTAGAGTTACTAATCAGCAACATTAATACTATAACAGGAAAAGGTGATCCACGAGGACCCTCCGCTCCCGTGAAAGAACGTGAAAGGGAACAGGAAATTGATAGCAAAATTCGCGACCCCACACCCTTGCCGGCTCATCTTGAGAAGCAATCTAGAAGAAGTAGCCGCGTAGACGTGAATGTAAGTTAAATTCCGGACTTGGAAGCGAGTCATCTTCCAAGACCCATGGTTTAACACCTATAGATGTTATATGCAGACTCGCCAGTCGACACGTCTTTATTTGCGTTATACCTTCATCACAACTATACACAGTATTGCAATGAGGTGGACGAGTGCGATGGAGTTTGTGATTGGCTCAGCTGGATAGATGCTAGTGGGCCTATATTGGTTCGGCATATCATTTCAAGTTCTAGTTTGGATACCTGACCATGGGATGCCTTGATTGTTCACAGTGGCAAGCACAGCAGAACCCTCATCAGTTCCATATCCTCACTCTTGGGACTCTACATTCCCTACCGTCTCCTGTTCCTCGACGTTCGCAGAGGATGTTCAAGCCAGAGTTTTTCGACATACTCAAGAGAACCCGAGAGTCAGAAGGGTGTATTGCAGATACTGAGGAGTGGCTCAACCGCGCCATCACTCTTGATGCTGAAGGCGGCAGGAGGTGGGGAAAGGACGAGGTTGTGCTGGAGCTTGGGAGTATCTTGAAGGCATTAGATGCCTGCGGCCCAAGTGTGTTGTGTCTATTGTGCACTCACCGTTTCTAAGCTCCAAACAGATGCACCACCTCGGAACCACTGTAAGTTCACTACGCTATCATTTGTGCATCCGGCAAGATTGTCTACCAATTCACAACGAATGCAACAACTTGGGGAAAGTGAAGAAGCAACTGAAGAGCTTTTAATTACGGAGGTCGGGGGGCCTACTCGTGCGTGGCATAGTTTATCAGAGGATCAGGAGGAAGGCACAGGTGGATGGTTAGAGACCGATGATATCGGTGATTTTTGAGCGATATGAAGTAACCTGGCACCTTCTCTACCGTCGAAATACAAATGTCATGACAGATTCCTGATTGCTTGGCTGTGCTCACCTGTTCGAGTTTTCACCTGACTGTAGAGGGTATAGATTGCTCGCAGGCGTTGAAGCAGATGGGCAAGGGCGTTCCGGCACTGCGCGAGTCGGGTGGAAGAGCCCTTGGTGAAATGATCAAAGGAGACGTGGGTACGTTCAACGCCAATACATATATGGAAGTCATGCGCGTGGTTCGTAACTTATACTTCAACTCAATGGTAGCAGTTAACCGTGTGCAAGGTTTGATATAAACCACAATCCAGCTACACTCTGAATAGGAAACTAATGTGCACACTTCTTCCTAGCCTAGCTTCCCCTGAGGTATTGTGTGCGCAGAGAGGATCTCAAAGCCCCTACGCACGATCTTTGGATGACAACTACTGTATTGCGAAGGTCATGGGTAGCAACAAGATAGACCCATATCGTGTATTGCTCCGCTCGTGCGCAGAATAGGATGTCGGAGGATAAGAAGGAATTCACAGGCGATTGTTCAATAGAAACTAATCGAGATCTTTTCTACCGGGCTCGAATTACAAATGTCGTGGCACAAATCGTTTGTTCGGCAGGTATGCACTCACCCATCAACCGGTTCTCAAAGAATTAGGTGCACACTGCTGTCAGTAGTGTCCTTTGTTATTATTACAGCGGGTTGCATTACGTAAGGCCAGCGCCTGTTTGAAGCGTGAGCGAGGCCTCAAACTTGCGAACGCAGTATCTCGCTCACTTCTCAACAGAATGACACAAGATTGAGTTGACATAGTCTCTAATGTATTATCTAGTGTTTCATGTAAAAAAAATTGACAGAAACACACCTCAATAAAACTTGCATTTTTGCGTCTATGCATACACTTCTGAACATGTTTGTGCAGGATTTATCACATCAGGGTAAATTTTAAGTCATTCAATATGCCCTTATACATGTAATTTAGTGCACAATGCAGTTACAAAGACCAAAGTCTTCGTGGAAGGGCCAGGGGCTTTTGACAAGCATAGGCAATTGACCGTGAGAAAGCCTGTAAAATTTGTGCCTTGTTCACCACCCCAGCACAATCCATGGGTAACAAGCGGTCTACTTCAGCACTGCGGAAGAATGCTGCTGCTAAAAAGAAAAAGCAACCCTCAGCAACAGAAATATCTGACAGTCATGGATCAAGTTTGATGGAAGCAGCAGGAGCCAACAAGGACACTTCAGCATGCCAAGGGTGTGGAATGCGAGTCAAAAAACCATCATGCAAGCTTATCGACAATGCTACAGAAGAGTTCCCTTCAGACATCAGTGAGCTTGTCGTAGGGTCCACAACTGATCAGAAGCACAATGCCGACTTTGTCCCTGAGGCGGCTCCGTCTGACCAGGATTCAAGCTCTGATGAAGCAATTGTCATCAATGACAATTCTATTTTATCTTCAGAAGATGAAGAACTGGCTTCTGTGGATGTATCCTCAAAAATAGCAACAGGTACATTCTATCATTATTCTCATAACTTTGTTTTCATACCATCACTCTAGATCTTGCCCTTTTTGTACCAACCGGTCATTCAAAAGGGTCCAAGCATGTGACAATGCCAATAGATACTGGCTTTACAGAGGCTTTGGAAATAATACACGAGGCTGTTGGCTGCAACAACATAGTAAAGAAACCATTGCTAAAGTATTGGATGGCAAAGACTGGATGAAAAGCAATCACCCTTGAAAGTTCTGAGGATTGGGATGGGATGGTTCAGCATGCAAAGCATCTCTTACTGTCTCAGAAAGACAAAACATTGGTGATTGGCAAGATAGATATTGAATCGGAGGCATGTTTCTTCTATTATCAAGTAACTATTTCTAAAAATTTCTCTAGTATCTTGACGCTATTTGGAATAGGCTTCTTGGTTATAAAGGAAGTCATACTTCCACCAATGGCCACCATAGTGTAAAGGGCAGATGTGGCAGCTCAAAGAAGGCCTTGAATCTAGATTCCATTGCAGACAATGATGAACCTGCACAAGATGAGATTGCAGCCGAAAAACAGCTGATGGAATCCACAAAGCTGAGAAATCAGCTAACATTGTGTCAAAAATGTGGAAAACACGTCTATTGCAAGGTCAACAGATTTGGTGTGCATGTCTCTTTGAAATCCGCTCAAGTTGTCAGCTGGGCACATGCCATAGTAAGTGAGTTACACTATGCTGTATAGATTCAACTGAGATAGAGAACAGTCAATTGGAACTGTGGGGGTGAACTATGAAAATCCACCATGGAGTACTGTGTTCGAAGAATTCTATACTATCCACAACAAGCTGCAAACCATGGAACAAGCACCTAGAGATCTATGATGCAGCTCCGGAATCCCCTTGCCAATGCTCTTGCGGCGGTCCTAATGGCTGGCTTTCCAATGCTATCAGTCATCCCAAAGACTCATGATGTTGAGCCGGCAAATGTAGCGATCACATGCGAATACCCTGAGGTTGGTGACTTCTTTTCAAAGCTTGCAGTGGACAATCCACGAAGAAATCTTGACTTAGGAGAAAAACTCACCAAGCAAGACTTCTTTTGCATCGATGAGATTGCAGATGAGGATGAAAAGTTTTATCATGCAAGTCCTTATTGCCTTAGTCAGGGAAATGCCAAGTTTGTCATGCGGAGCATCAGAGAGGCGGTTGAGGTAGCTAAACGTTGTGCCAGGAA
The DNA here is from genome assembly GCA_025174535.1 of Cantharellus purpuraceus. NCBI lineage: Eukaryota > Fungi > Basidiomycota > Agaricomycetes > Cantharellales > Hydnaceae > Cantharellus > Cantharellus purpuraceus. The sequence goes on from JALBUN010000049.1 coordinate 1,763,624, forward strand.
CTAAATGGTGTAGTCATTGCTTTGGTATATACATGCTTTCGCTAGTCATTCTCACAACATCATGGTCAAGTTCTGTCAGTGTAGCTGCTTCAATAGCAGCAACTTTTGTTGAGGTAGCCTTGCCCTTGAAAGAGATCAAAGAACTCGAGTTAATAATCGCCATAGTTGGGCCTCAACGCTCTTGACGGGCTCCTGCTCAACCAGCGCGTGGCGAGGAGCGACAGTCTGGGCCATGTGCCCGGGCGCAGCTTTGTCGGGCGCGCCGTAGAGTGTGGCTGGGACGTGAACACGGTGTCCAAGGGGGAGTGGGTCCTCGGCATCACCCAGGTCTGCAAAGTATGCGCTGCACACATTCGTGCCCCACGTTTTATCTCATGTTAGCTTTTAGAGCAGCGCCCTCTCCGAGTTTATCGTGCTCGACCGGCACCGCCTGCACCGGGCCCCGTCACCATCGCCCTCCCTCTCCCTTCTCCAGCTCGCCCTCCTCCCGCTCATGGGCATACCCGCCCACTGCGCCGTGCGCACCCTCTCCCACCTCCCCCCCAGCTCCCGTGCCCTCATCCTCCACGCACACGACGGCGCTGGCCTCCTCGCCACCCAGGCGCTCTCCGCGCTGGGGTGCCGCGTCACAGCACAGGTCCCCTGCATGTGGGGCAGCACGGGCGAGATGTGCGCACGCACCGCCGGCGCAAAGGACGTCTGCTGTGGCGATGCTGTCGAGGTCATCCGAGACGTGAGGGGCGACATGTTCGATGATGTCGTCGATCCCCTGGGTGGCAAGGGCGTCTGGGAGGCATGTCGCAAGGTGTTGAAGACCGCTGGACAGGTGCATGCGCGCGTGTGTCTCTCTCATGGCACGTTTCTGACCCTTGTTGCAGTTTACGACGCTCGTGGGCGACGCGGAAACAGCGTTCCCTACCCCGAATGCGCATTTCAAGAGCAACATGCGCTCGCTGCGCTGCGCCTTTGTCAAGAAGGACCAAAAAAATCAAATTTGAGGGTAGGGAAGCCAGAGACACAGAATGGTGCTGAGGGCAGCACATCGCTCTCTGTGACATCCATCTTTGTGCTAAAGAAGAATCAAGCACATTCAGAGCACCATCTTGGAACAAGCAATGTCTCCGTTTTTGAAGTCGGGCAGTGGTGAAGGCCTTGTTCAGGGTGGATATTTCAGCACATAGGATGTGAGTTACAGATACAATAGAAACGCCAATAGATGGTGAGTAAAGGCAGGACATGCAAAGGAGCCATGAAAACTTAATTATTATCTGATCCTTTGGGGTTTTTGTCCCTAGCAGGCAAAGGAGTATTTGGCTGAGCCAAGGTGATGTGTAGTCAAGGAAAATTCAAAGGCGTTGTGGCCGTCCACCTAGGTGAATTTACACAAGCATACTCAAAGTCATCACGTGATTGGTGGCATCTGTTCATTGTGTTCATTCTTCTCTGTGTAGTTATGCCAGAATTTCGTCAACACTACTCCAAAGGTCTTAAACAACACGTTGTATATCAGTCTTTAACACTAGGGTATAGTACAGCAGAAATTGCAAAGAATCTTGATATATCACCATGTGTAGTCCGACGAACACTCCAACTGTGGCGAGAGATTGGTGATGTTGTACAGGACCCACAAACTTATGCAAAGCAAGGCCAAGCATGTTTATTAGATACAGGCTGTATTGAAGTAAGTCTTGGCTCGGCTGTCTCTTAGCATTGATATTCAAAACTGTCACAAAGTTCACCCTTGCAATGCTGGACTGAAACCCTGATATATATCTCGACAAAATATCAGAGAGATTAAATGATCAGTTAGATGTCTCTGTATCATTGAGTACAATCCAGAGAACCCTGAAACTGCTTGGAATCACATCTAAAAAGGTGTGTTTGTTAGTTTGTATGTTACTGATTCATTGACTTGTTTGGTAATGTTATGCACTAGGTCCGATTGGGGGTCGGAGATTGGGTTGGAGGTCAGGTTGGAGGTTGGGTTGGAGTCGGAGCATGTTGTGGGGGTCAGAACGGACTTGGCTTCAGCTTATGTGCTGCACCCTCACTAATACTGGTGTCTGAGATTTCAGAGACGGAGTACAACTTAGAGAGTTAGGATCAGACTTTAGGAACTAGGCGTGATTTGATATTCAAACTGGGGAATGAAGTCCCCAGTCGGGTAACTTAAATACATATTTTGAAATCTAATAATAATTACTCCGGTGATGGGTCTCCAAGGCCGATGGCCTTACATGAGTATGTCCGAGTCCAATAGGGATGGATGTCCAGGTTCCTATGGTGATGCTGATGCATCAATTGGAACCGGAGACGGATGGGTGGAGTCGGCGGTGACAATCGGACAGGTAGATGGAGACGGTGGTTTCCAAATGGAGTATAGATTTCATATGCGTGGGGATCTGAGTGGATCAGATGGGGATCTGGACATTAATGAATATAGTCATAACAGTATCTCTCCATTTAAGGCCGAGCCCCTGAGGCCTCATGTCCATGGATTGAATAGGTGAGACGGTTGGGTGCAGTCGGAGTTATACTGGGGGTCTGGAGACATATAAAAGGAGGGGCATGATTGAACAATGTCAAACCCTTTGGCAAGCATGAGCATGGCCAATGTTTTGGAACCTGCAAAATTATGGTGTTAGGGCAAACTCTAAATCACCACAATTCCATGAATGAACAGCTGAGAAGAATATCAAACCCTGCTGCAGCACAACTCCAGAAACAATTTAATGTTTGTACTTTGGTTACAATCCTTTGTATTGGTCAATGCAGACTATATGCAGAAAGGTAATATGTTTCTTAGCAGCAAGAAATGAATAAGACTTCCAGAGTCTAGAGTTCATGGACGCTTAGGGGTCCAGATATTCCAAAAAGAGGGGAATGCACTTAGAGGCTAAAGGAAGTAGGTGGATGAATCCAACCGTCCAACCAGTGGCACTCAGAAGCGGGTAACAGCGATGTGTGAAGTAGTCTAGCAACTGCTTCACACAAGTTCAAGCCTCTAATGCTCTGCAAAGGCAGTGCACACTAGTTACTTAAACAAGAGCACTAATGGCAGGACTATCGACAGACAATCTCACCCTGTAGATTTGTAGTCACGTGAGGCAGATACTACACTCATGCCCAAAGCAGGAATATCACTACTTTGAGTGCAATCAAGTACAGTTACACAACTGTAAAAGATCCTTGAACTGGTAATCAACAGTTACTGAGATAGAGGATGACACTGTATGTCACTCTAGTCACACTGGTGTGCAGAAGATGGGTAGATGTGAGGGCAATGCTGATGATGAGGCCACAACAACAAGATACTCAATAAGTGAGAGCCGATAAGAAATAATGCCAGCTGGTACAGCGGATATCCTCAGTCTATACAGCTGTTTCTGATAAATACATGGGACTTACCTGGTACAGCGGATATCCTCAGAGATCAAGCTGAGGGGATCACACTGCACCAAGGCGAGTCTTTATACTAAATGATGGAGACGGATAGGAGAACCAAGATAGGGGAGGAAAGATAGGGGAAGTGATAGGGGCAATGAAATAGGGGAGACGCACCCTGACAGGCTGCGCTGATAGGGGTGTCAAGAGAAAATACTAAAAATAGAATATGACTTATTTGAACCCTGACATCACCTCCCTCTTAATGCATGTCGTCTCGATATGCACTATCGTCCCATCCATCTCAAGAGAGACACACCCTGAAGCACTCTGCAAGGTCCCTTCTCACTCTCTGCCAAAGTAGAGCCCATGATGAGTGTTGATGGTGACTCTTCTCTGCCTTGGGGTAAAGTGGGATGGTGAACTCTCCAGGGGATATGGGATTGTTCGTGCTGAAAACTGCCCCAAGTATCATCTCCCCTCCCTCATAGGTGACTTTACCGGCGAGCCCTTGGAAGGCATATGGTATGTCATAGTTGCCGATGAATAAAGGGTCCCCGATGTAGTATGTCTGGCGTCTGGATGGATTATGATGCCAGAAGGGGAAATGAACTTGTGGAGGTGGAGATGGGAGGTTATAATCCTCTACAGCACGTGCAGTATCCCTTGAGTCAACTGACCAAGTGATTGAGGGGTAGGAATGGATTGAGCGTAGAGGGGTGGATTCAGACTGGTAAGGCATGGTGGGTTGGGTAGTGAACGATGATGGTTTTACTGAGGAAGGGGAAGTGGATTCACTGGCTTATATACAGTTAGTGGAATTTCGGCATGGATGAATTTGGTGAGCGCTAAGCTTCACTGTGCCTATTCTGCGGCTCTGAAATGTGTCCAATACCACGTGTTGGGTTCCTGCCAGCTGTCCAATCAAAGAGGACCTGTTTGGGAGGTTCTGTGAAGTTCTCAAAGCGTCTGAAGGGAAGAGCCGCATAGGTGGCTGCCGAAATACGCCTTGGGGCTTCAGGATTTTCCCGATGGAAGTCTGCAATGCGCCTTCTAGCCCCACTGGCATCCTTAGCTGGGATCCAGAGGTCGTCAGCAGCTCCATAGCCCTTCCAACGCACCAGTCTTCCTTGGAAAACTCTGCTGTCAAGGATCTTCTCAACTTCGTATTCCTGTACTCCATCTCGAATGACTGGAGGTGGTGGAGGAGATGACTGGCGTTCAGGGATGGGATCCTTTTCATAAGGACGGAGTAAGACAACAGAGAACACTGGATGAGTGTGGCCAAAGATTGGGGGAAGTCGTAGGCCATAGGCATTTCATGAGACCACTTTATTAATCACATACGGTCCTAACCATTTGTGATCAAGTTTCTTGGTTGGACGGGTGGTGGTGATATTTTGTGCATTGAGCCAGACCTTGTCACCAAGTTTGTATACTGGGGCTGCTTGCCGATGGGCATCATAGAATCGTGCCATATCATCTGCTGCCTTTTCCAGGGCGGAGCGAGCCTCAGTGGTGGCTGTCTCCATACGCTCAGTGAATTCTTCCAGTGCTTCAAGTCGTGTCTCTCGGATTGGCTCTAGCCCAAGCCTTGGGTGTTGGCCTGTATCAAGCATGAAGGGGGTTGATTGCGTGGAGGAGTGGATGCGGTTGTTGTATGTGAATTCGGCAAGAGGAACCCACTCAATCCAGTCATCCTGGTGCTGATTGACGAAAAGCCTCAAGTATTGTTCAATTTCTTGATTGACCCTTTCCGTCTGACCATTGGTTTGTGGATGATATGCTGTGGATGCTGCAACCTTGATCCCCAAAAGCTTATTGAGCTTGCGCATAAATTGAGAGACAAACTGGGTGCCACAGTCACTGATGATCTCCTCAGGAAGGCCGTGGTGTTTCCACACATGGTCTCGGAAAAGTCGTGCAACTCCTATGGAGTTGATGTCAGAGGTGGTAGGGATAACATGTGCTCGTTTGGAAAGACGGTCCACAACGACAAGGAGTGCATCATAGCCATGGCTGATGGGTAGTTCTACAATAAGGTCAACAGATATCACTTGCCACCTCTGATCTGGGACACGATTAGGCAGGAGTTTACCCATAGGAGGAGCAGGGAAAGTTTTTGTCCGATTGCAGAGGTCACATCCCTTGACGTATTTGGCAATGTATCATCCAAATCCAGGCCACCAGTAGCTGCGGGATACAAGTTCTGTTGTTCTCCAGCGACCAGGGTGACCTGTAATGTGAGTATCGTGGTGTGCCCTTACAATGTCATGGCGCAATTTTGGGTCAAGAGGGACATATACCTTGCCACGATAGAGGACGAGTCCATTCTCCTCGGTCCATTCCTGTCCTCGTAAATTCCGAGAGGGACCAAGTTCCTTAAGAGCCTTTACAACCTTTTCATCTCTGTTGGTGCAGTTCCGCACACGTTCCAGGAATATGTCTCCTTCTCCTGTGATCATTTGAGCTTCTGGCCCTGGATAGGTGGATGTCGCATCGATGTGGAACAGCTCAGGGCCAAGAAGAATCTGGTTCTGGTTATCTTCCTCCCCCCGCTTATGATCTACACGTCGTGAGAGGGCATCAGGTTTGGCTGAATGTCGTCCAGGACGGTGGATCAGTTCAAAGTCAAAACGAGAAAGGTATAGTGACCAGCGAGCTTGTCGACGATTGAGATTCTGAGCTGTATGGAAATATGTGAGGTTTTGATGGTCGTTAAGGATTTCAATCTTGTATTTGGTCCCTTCCAAGATGTGGCGCCATTCTTCTAGTCCACGGATGACTGAGAGCAATTCCTTATCATGGATGGCATAGTTGCGCTCTGCATCTGAAAGGCTCTTGGATACAAAACCTACCGGCCTCCATTTCTCATCGTCACAGAGTTGAGATAGAACAGCACCTGTTGCATATGCTGAAGCATCTGTCTCTAGTCGAAAATGCTTGGTTTGATCTGGGAGGACAAGGATTGGAGTTGACGTGACAAGCTGCTTGAGTTTATCAAAGGCTTCTTATTCTGGGCCATCAGGTATCCAAGACCACTGTGTATCTGCCTTTGTTAACCGATTCAGAGGCTTTGCGATATGTGTGAAGTCCTCAATGAAGCGACGATAGAAATTGATGAAACCCAGGAAGGATTTGACTTCTGTCACATTGTGCGGTGTGGGCCAGTCCCTGACTCCAGCCACCTTAACTGGGTCCATAGCTACCTGTCCCTGTGAGAGAATCAATCCAAGATAATCTACCTTCTGTTGCGAGAAAAGGCATTTCTCTGGTTTGAGGTACAGGTGGTTGGCCTGAAGAATTTCAAGGACAGATTGCACGATCGTGTGGTGTTGTTCTAGGGATTCAGTGAAAATGAGGATGTCGTCCATGAACACTACCATAGTGCCATCGTCAATGAGCTCCTTGAAAATGCCATTCATCATCGTCTGAAAGGTTGCTGGGCTGTTTGTGAGACCAAAGAACATGACCAGGGGTTCAAATAGACCACGATTGGTTCGAAAGGCTGCCTTCCACTCATCACCCTCTTTAATACGCACATTGTTATATCCCCATCGGATGTCAAGCTTGGTAAAGTACTTGGCATTGGCTGCGGCAATTTTATTCATGATGTCTGGTACCAGGGGTAGTGGGTAGGCGTTCTTGATTGTGATATCATTCAGCTTGCGGTAGTCTTGCACAAAACGAAGATTACCGTCCTTCTTCTTCACAAAAAAGACAGGGGATGCCATGGGTGACTTGGAAGGACGTATATGATGATTCCGTAGGTTCTCCTCAAGGAATGCGTCCAACTCCTTCTGCTCATTTGGGGACATTGGATAGACCTTTGTGCTGAAGGGTTGTGCTCCTGGAGTGAGTTCAATAGCGTGGTCCCACAGTTTTCGAGGTGGAAGTTGGTCAAAGGACTCCTTTGCAAAAACATCCTTAAATCCCCAGTACGCCTTTGGGACAATCTCCTCAAAGGTTTTGACTGGAGTAGATTCTGCAGCCTTCTGTGCGAGCTGTTGAGAAACTGTTGAACCAGCATAGATATTCTCCAAGTCTTCTTCTACAAAGATAACAAATGTTCGGTCTCCCTCGTATTGGGGTTGCCTGTGTGAGTTCTTGCCATTTGAAGGAGTTGTACCAAGTGAATGCTCTTTGTGTTCTGGTACTTCTCCACATGAATCAGGGCAGCGAGTCATCTGTACCTTTCCTGTACGCCAGTCTACCTCTGGGTTGTGCTTCACAAGCCAGGTGTGCCCAACAATTATGCCAAAGGTTCCCAGGCTTGTGACTGAAAATGTGGCACGTTCAGTATGGGTCCCATATGTGCAGATGAGATCGACTTCTTCCTTGATTGAACCTGCTTCATTTGGGGTCCCATCAATGTTATAAACAGGTATGGCACGTGGTAGAGGGCGTGTTCAAAGTTTCTCTGCTTTGACATATTCTGCATCAATGAACATTCCTGTAGCACCACTATCGAGGAGTGCATCCACAGCTAGAGGGTATCCAGTGTCTACCGAGTGGATTTTCATGGGAATTCTTGTACATCGACGGATGTCTGCAGATTGAAGGTAGAGACGAGGAGGGTCATCATGTTTAGCTGGAAGTTGAGAAGGGTTTTCAGGCATGGCTGTTTTGGTTTCAGTCTGATGGACAAGGGAGTGTGCGTGTAACATATCGCTTGTGAGCCCTACAGTACATGATTCAAGAACTGAAAACCGGTTTGTCAGGCAGGGCATGCTCTTCACTGCTGACTGGCCTGAAAATCCTGCTTCTCCTCTTGCTTTGGAATTACTGCCTTCTGCCCTTCTTCCTTGGCCTTCAGTGCAGCTGCTACTGACTCTGATATCATGCCTGTAATTGCTGTTTGTGTGAGATCAGCTCGGATACATTCCTTGCGTGGTTCAGGGCATGCTGGGGATATATGGCCACGCTTTCCACAGTTATAGCACGTCCGAGTCTCAATGCGATGGCAGTTGGAGTCAATATCCATAGGTGCAGCACCATTAGAGGTTGCCAAGGTAGTTGGTACAGAGATGACCGGAGTGCTGTGAGGGCGGGATGGGGTAGAGCGGGCAGGAGTGAGGGAAGTCTGAGCACGTCTCACTTCTAGAAGACGATGGTGGTTGCGGTCGATTTGACAGGCCGCTTCCTTCCATGCCTTGAGATCGGATGGGAGGGATGGCTGTGCATGGATCTTGTCAAGAATCATTGCAGGGAGCCCTCGGGCATAGGCATCTTCCAGTGCTGCATCATTAAACCCAGTCCTTCCTGCTAGTATCTCAAACTGTGCCATGTATTCATCCGCTGACATGCCAGGTGTCATCCTAAGATCGTGTAGCTTTGTTCGTGCTGTTCGAGAGCGGTCAGGGTCCCCAAAAGCGTTCTCCACTTGCTTAATGAATTCCTCCAAGGTGGAGAGCGGTGAGGTCCTGTCAATGACTGCCTGTGTCTCATTGTGCGCCCATACTTCAGCAGAACCTCCTGTCATAAAAGAGAGGGCATAGAGGATCTTGGTCCGCTCATCTGGGAAAGATGTAGGCTGGACTGCAATGGCAAGCCTGATAGAGCGAATGAAACCTTCCATCTCTGCACGATCTCCATTGAATTTGGCTGGTTCAGCTGCCCTTATTGGGCGAACGGATGACGATGTAGGAGAAGGTGTGGGAAATGAGGTGGTCTGAGAGATGGTCTGTGCTGCAGCGATGGCGGCAGCAGTGGCAGCATCTGCTAGGTTGTTCTGGACATTGGCGAACTGGCTTTGGAGGTGCTGGTTCTGGAGTTGCAGCTGCTGGAGCTGCTGCGCCTGGGTGTTGAACAACGCTCGCAGAAAGCCACCACTTTCACCTAGAGTGTCCCAATAGGCTTCAGGGAGCTGATCGGTCATGGTATCGGTGAAGTAGTTAATAGGGAAAGTGTTATGAGGTGTGGGGTCGTCTTATGAGCTTGATCTTCTGTGAGGGCAACGCTGATGACGAGGCCACAACAACAAGATACTCAATAAGTGAGAGCCGATAAGAAATAATGCCAGCTGGTACAGCGGATATCCTCAGTCTATACAGCTGTTTCTGATAAATACATGGGACTTACCTGGTACAGCGGATATCCTCAGAGATCAAGCTGAGGGGATCACACTGCACCAAGGCGAGTCTTTATACTAAATGATGGAGACGGATAGGAGAACCAAGATAGGGGAGGAAAGATAGGGGAAGTGATAGGGGCAATGAAATAGGGGAGACGCACCCTGACAGGCTGCGCTGATAGGGGTGTCAAGAGAAAATACTAAAAATAGAATATGACTTATTTGAACCCTGACAGTAGAATATGATGGATATGTTCCTATTTCAGAGGCAGAATGGCCTCCTTATATATTGTATTTACAGGGGCTGACTAATGCTTCTGGAATATTCTACCTATTAATAGATGGAAGCTACTGGAAGGTGGAAGAAAGGGGTAGAATATTCCAAGCCAATCACAGGTTCTGATCACTGGACTAACACTGATCAGGAGCTGAATAATGGTTCTGGAAAGGGGTAGAATATTCCAAGGCAATCACCTGATTTGATCACCCATCACCTGATTTGATCCCTGAACTAGGCACTGATCAGGCAAAAAGAAGGGTGTCCACCCTGTTTTCTGCACTGGTTTGGACAGCCATGGATAGCCACATCTCATGTGATGATCTGCATGGAAAATAGTGCCCTGAGAGGCTGTGGTTGTCAAGTTAGAGAATATTTATTGATCAGAGACACCTGAGCTTGAATTCAGGCCGAATGCCTGGTCCAAAGGTGGATAGCCGGCTGTGGGAAGGTTTGTGGGCGCCTATGGGTCCACAACTGTAGCACAGCAGAAATAAATGATTCTGGGCCGAGTTCTGCATGGAATATTCCTGGAAAAATATGGAAAAATAGAGAATATTTGAATAAGTCCATTCCAGGTACAAGCATCAAATATATGCTGATATTTAGGAATGGAAAAGCAAAGAATAGCACATTGGTGCTGCATAAATGGAATTTGATAGGGAAAAGGTGGTTCCCATACAATGCTGATGCATCAATCGGAACCGGAGACGGATGGGCGGAATCAGCGGTGACAATTGGACAGGTAGATGGAGACATGGCGGTTTCCAAATGGAGTATAGATTTCATATGTGCGGGGATCTGAGTGGATTGGACAGGGATCTGGTCATTTATGAATATAGTCATAACACTATCACTTGAGGGCATATTATATGCACAGATCGTCCATGGCTCCTTCAATGGGAACACCTTCAAGATCTTTCTAAAGGGTTTGCTAGAGTGCATGAATCCTTACCCTGCACCAAACAGTGTTTTGGTAATGGATAACTGTGCAATTCATCTGTCAGGGTTCAAATAAGTCATATTCTATTTTTAGTATTTTCTCTTGACACCCCTATCAGCGCAGCCTGTCAGGGTGCGTCTCCCCTCCCCTATCCTTCCTCCCCTATCTTGGTTCTCCTATCCGTCTCCATCATTTAGTATAAAGACTCGCCTTGGTGCAGTGTGATCCCCTCAGCTTGATCTCTGAGGATATCTGCTGTACCAGGTAAGTCCCATGTATTTATCAGAAACAGCTGTATAGACTGAGGATATCCGCTGTACCAGCTGGCATTATTTCTTATCGGCTCTCACTTATTGAGTATCTTGTTGTTGTGGCCTCGTCATCAGCGTCGCCCTCACATCATCATGTTGATGGCATTCATGAAATGTGCAATGAGCGGTAAAACAGCCTTATCTTTATTTGAATATGTTGCTAATCCTCTTGTAGTAAGCTCATGTACCTACCCCCATATTCCCCTGATTTCAACCTAATTGAGGAATGCTTTTCGCTTCTCAAGGCTTATATTCGCCGACATGGACTTCACTTCCGTGCAGAGATTGAGAGTGGTGAGGAAGCATGTGCCTTTATGTTCCTGTATGAGATGTTGAATATGGTGACTGCACACCATACATGGGGATGGTTTCACCACTCAATGTATGTATAATTAGGACGAAGTGAAGAGTACAATGCAGATACCACGCTTAGTCTATTTTGTCATGTATGTTGAAATATAAGACTTTCTGGGTGTTCTATACACTACTTTAGCTATGTTTCAATAATCTTAAAAGCTAACAGACTGCAGTGATATGTTGAATAATGCAGAAAACAGTTCATAAAAATTTGTATTTCCAGAAAAAGTGAAGTTTACTAAGGAGGTTTTAGAGGAAAAAATCACAAAATAACACTACATTAGGGATTGTAGGTTATGGAACATTTTATTTCATTTTATTTCATTCTGAAATGAGCTAGATACTGCGTTCGCAAGTTTGAGGCCTCGCTCACGCTTCAAACGGGCGCTGGCCTTACGTAATGCAAACCGCTGTAATGTATTTAGCTTCAGCCAGCTCGAGCACGAGTCTGAGTTGTTTCCGCCAGTCGCGCAAGAGAGCGGTGCACCGGTGATGCAATAGACCTCTGCTAGCCCCTCATGCAGCATGTGTCAGTATTGCAAGACACTGATCAGACCTGCAGGTACACACCTGCTGGGGCTCTCCTTCCTTGTCCCGGACGTCATCATACCTGCCTGAAAGTGCCAGGTCAAAGTTTGTAATAACAAATAATTGATTCTGAATTCACGATTACATGTTGGCATATGAAATGAATTTAGACAGCCAGGAGGGAAAAAAGGGGAAGCTTGTCTGAGAGATCCAATGAATTTGACAGTGAAGTCATATTTGACAGTGAGAAGGTCTTGTCCAAGGAAATCGTGATGGAACCGTTAACGTTGGGGCCTCGGTTGAATTGACATGTAATGGGGCTGTCGAGGCTGCCTGAGATATCATCCATCACATTGACGCGACCCCACACCGGGGCAGTAACGTAGAAGTTGCCATTTGCCAACTCATTTGTCGTCAGGTCAATGTCCCCTTCGAGCTGTACAGAATAAAATCGTTTATTGTGCATCAGGAAAAAAGGTGGTTGAACAATGTATGCCACATAGACCTCATATGTCCCTAGTCAACCCCAGATATATTGAGCCAGATAGCCCCGTGATCCCGATCGCTAGCGGAGGATCGCGCTTCATAGCCCCTCATACCACCGGGTCATAGCATTGTAGCCATTACAACAAAGATGAGAAAAGCGACTTCAAATGAGTATATGTTGTCTTTCTTGTCTTGCTGTCAAAGAGGATGACCGGTCTTGGTCTCCTCAAGCTCCTTTTGATGTTTTTCAATCCATTCTGAGAGAGCTGGTAGGCGGGAAACGTGTATATTATGGTCGAAGACACATGTGTGAATACTCACGGTCGAGGCCAGCGCTAGCATCTGATGCGTTCTGGTTAAAGAGATCGAAAACAACTATCACGAGCATTCAAACCAACCTTCTGCGCTTGGGCAGAGTCACTGAATATAGGGATGAGAGTGGAAAGACTACCCTTGTTTTGAGGGAGAGTGAAGGATTTGTTAGGATCCTCTTTTATCATGAGTGAACCGCTAGTCACGGAGATTGGCTGAGGTGGTGAGTCAGTACAGTGTTCAGCCGAATTCAATGTGTATTCTAGTTGAGGTTTACCGCTTCCAGTTCAGTTTGGCGTTGCGCGGGAAACTTTACGGTGTACATAAGTATCTGTTGTCTCAGTCAGACCCGGACGCTCGGAGTGTTCGGAAATACTGCCAGACACTTTCTCTTCCACCGTCGGAACAAATGTCATGACAGAGATTCTTGATTGCTTGGCTGTGCACTCATTCATCAATAACCGGTCCGTAAAGATAGCCTGTCAGTAGGGATGATACCAATCATTTTCCTCACCTGTTCGAGTCTTCGCCTGACTGTAAAGGGTATAGATTATTCACGGGTGTTCTAGCACTGCGCGATTCAGATGGGAGATATGCCCTTGGCAAGGAAAAGTGCGCAGGTTCAACGCATGTTTTTACATATGCGGAAGTGATGCGCGTGGTTTGTAACTAATATTTCGACTCAATGGTAGAAGTCAATCGTGTGCAAGGTTTGATGTAAGTGATTGATAATCCGTTTACACTTAACTTCCCAGGTATTGTTTTATGCAGGGAAGATATCAAAGTGCCTCACGCACGTTCTTTGGATGACAACTACTGTATTGCGAAGGTCATGATGGCAAGAAGATAGTCCCATTGTGTATTGCTCCGCTCGTGCACAGGACAGGATGTCGGAGGATAGAAAGAAGCGCACAGGCGATTATTCAGTAAAGACTGATCGGTGATATCGAAGACTATTAATAACCTGTATGAATAAAGAAGACTCTTTTCTACCCAGTTCGAAATACATATGTCATGGCACAAATCCTTTGTTCGGCGGGTATACACTCACTCATCAGCCGGTCCTCAAAATGAGGTGCACACCGCTGTCAGTAGTGATGACATCACTCATCTGGCCCACCTGAAGGGAATACGTGGCATCTTCAAACGGCCTCTGCATTTGACCTCTTTTGAACCACCCAAGATCACCTCCTTTGTCATGAGAGGAGCAGTCCGAATGCTCTTGGGCCAATTGAGCAAAGTTTGAAGGGTCACCATTGAGCTGGCTTGCGTAGCCGCGCAGAATCTCAACCGCTTCGGATTGGGAGCGTGTGATATTGGGCTGAGATGTCACGATGAGGTCAGAGCAGATGGTATAAATTGAATTAGAGTACCTCTTTCCAGCTTGATGGACGCCTACTGCCTCGATGCTTTACCAGCAAATGGCTCGCACGAACCTGGTCGGTAGAATGGGAGGAAGCTCCAGACGATCCCGAGGCGCTCCTGAGATACTGTGACGCGCCAGGCAGCTGCTGAACCTCACTTTCTGAGAGCTCAGACGGTGGTTCCCAGCGGGATTCGCGGGTCGTTGTATTGTAAAAGTAATGGATCCCGCGGGAGTTGGACATGCGGACCTCCCATGTTGATGACTGGGAAAATATGTACATGGCATTAGTTTATTCAAAGCATGCATGTTCCAGGTGGTCTCACCATGACTGCAGATTGCACGAATGGGGCGGAGTTGAATCGGAGTCGATAGCTCGGTCTACTGCACAACGCTACGCGGGTGTGAGCGAAGCGTCAAGTAGCCGGCGGATGACAGAAGAAAGATGACGAGGTGCAAAAGATTGCCGCAGTTGCAGTCACGTGACTGGATCAGATCCCAAGCAAGAAAGAGATTCGCAGGAGTGCTATTGAATTGCATAACTTATGGCTAATGCTGACAGCACCCTTGCCACATTATTCCATAACGGGAGTCGGGGATTCACACTCTGAATTGAAAACGTTTAGAATATCAGTGCCCATTGTCATTTCTGTGCAACTTGGCGCAGCTAGATGTTAACAGGAAACTGCTCACCGCCTCCTTCCAATCTCCGTGACCGGCTCTCACTTATGATAAAAGAGGGCCGCCCACCCTGGAGATCTCCCATCCTCTCTCCTTTACTCAAAGCTAGGGTACTCCAGATATTTTCTCAACTCACACAGCGTCATAATGGCTCAAGGTCGGTCATTTCTACAAGTGAACTGTCCTTACCAGAGGCTGTTTGTGACTGACCTTGATCCCTCTTCCTCCCTGAATTCTTGTGACTGAAGACCACCAGTGTGCGTCTCGACAGTCCTCTCATATTTCTTGTGATTCACACCTGATGAATCGCATCGATGGTCATGATTTCCAGTGTTCGACAACTTTCTCAATGATCACTATGACTCGAATACCCAGAGCTTCCTCATCCGCAAATCCGACAACATTACTGCAGCTGGACTCGGAGCTGAGGCTGAAGTCACGTCCGGTGGCTCCACGGCCCACCCTATCGACGTTACCTTCCTTAGCATTTTCGAGGTACTGCCCTGTTTGAAGTTTCACCTCAATGATGCTTTGCTGATCCCGGAACAGTTAAAAGGCTCTGTTAATACGAACACCCTTGTCGTCGACTCCACGCTCTTCGTCAACGCTCCTGTGTTGGGCCGCGTCGAAGTTGTTCATCTCGTTGGGAATTTGAAGGATGGCATCAAGCAAGAGGTTGATGTATCTGTTGCCAAAGGGACCGTAGGTATGAACTTGAATGGCAAAGACGTGATGTTCCTTGTGGACCTTGAAGTCAAGTCTGTTAGAAGGATCAGTGACAATGTCAAGCTGTTTACTCTTCCGTAGGTGTTATTTCTATTTCTCTGTAAGCCAGCTACTCAAACCTAGCACCCTCAGATTCTAGATTCTGTTTATTGCATTGTCATGTGATGTAGCCCAGACCAATTGAACATGAATCTTCTTGAACTCAATGCGATAATGCAGATGTGCTTCAACTTAATGTACTTATAGCTTTCCGGATGTAGGGTGAATGTTGGGTCAAGGAGCAAGGCTCCGGCCCGCACCATTTACAATTGACGGCTGCCTGATGTGGGTATGATGCAACAAATACACTCCGTATTGGCCTTCCCGACCCTGCCTGGCTAGTGACACTTGTAAGTGATACCCTTGCACTATACGGTACTTGCCTAGTATAGTGTTGTGCAAAGTGATGAATGGCGGCTGATGGCGGTCCGTGGGTACAATTAACGCGTTATGGTACAAGTTGGGTCCTGTAAAATGTGACATATCACAGCGCGAATTTGAATTATTCATGTTTCCAGAATTGAGAATGTAGTTATGCCCCAAAGAGGTACATTGTTTGGCATCGGGATTCTAACATTGGGGAGCAGAAAAAGAACAAGTAATGTGTCTAGATGTGCTGTGAACGATCAGTCGAATGGCAGGCTCCCTCACGGTAACAGAATAAAACCATTCACGTTTTACCGCATCCCTCGAGGACTTGATTTATAGGCCGCACTTGTTGACTCGACTAGCACGACCCGTATCTTTGGTGCTTGACTCCTAGTTTTGTTGGCAATTGGAGAAGCGCAAAATCAAGGACTGACATAGTGTTTTACTAGTGTCCACGGAAATTTTCTGATAATGTCGAAGAAGGATATGTAGCCTCGTCAGTTGAGTCACACATATTACGAAGAACACACTTCTACTATAATGCATACCGGCCTTGTTAGATTTCCTATCAGACTACGAAGCCAGACCTATACTTCATAAACCTAAATATTCTGATAGTCCATGGAAATGAGCTATGCTGTAGCTGCCACGTCAGCGATTCTCCAGTGAGATAAACGGCCACATGCTTGCATGACTCGAGAGATATTCGCGGACTACATATGAAATTTTGGCAAGAGGATAATGAGAACAAAATAGAAGTGATGACTTCAAGACCTGTTACACCGTCCAGCTCGAGAGGACAATGTGAGGTTCGAGCTGAGTTCGAAATGCAACTCAACCATCAACTACATGTTTGGGCCTTGATTTCTCTGTGATCATCTGATAAGCTTGCATCGATGAGAGAACGACTTAATAACATACTCCAGTGTTGGTTTTGGAGAATTTTCTTGAGCTGGATGAGTTGAGCCATCAATTTTTTAAAGCATCAAGTCGGGGGGAATTTGTAGTTAAGATTTACAGTAGATTTGGGAACTAGGTAGCTGACTCTACCTCTAGAAGTATCATTTAAAACGTTCTGTAAGAATTTTTAACGCCTAACCATGACTCCAACCTAACTCAAAGGCAAAGCTTTTGCCAACTAGTTCCAACTCGAAACAGTGCCAACTGAGTGTGTGTTTCGCTTGAACAGGAAAAAAAGCTCATACTACAGGTCCATTGTTGTTTCAAACTTAAACTCAGATATAACACTGTATCAACTCACTTCTCAAGCCGGTCTCCGTGACTAGCGGCTACCACTTCGCCGACCCAGGATAAAAAGCCCTCTGACCATCCAGTAAGCCCCTCACTACTCTCTGCCATTAAACCGGGCGTAGTTCCATTCAAATTACTGTTTTCGTTTTTTCAACCTACACAAGCACAATATGCGTGATCAAGGTTAGTTATATCACAAACTGTTGCGCATTGATTGACTATATATGATTGACCGCGATAGTGTCAAACAACCCGGTGACAAGTACGCACTTCTATCCTCGCCAAAGACAGCTGGAAAGAGATGGCTGATATCTGTCCTACCTTAGCTGTCGCAATTCCCCAGGTAACGAGGGGATCTGAAACTGCCAGCTTGGACGGTGAGTGATCACCAAATGTCATCAATGTTCGCTGACAATCTGTTCCATGTAATCAGCCCTCGTAAAATGGATTGCAGAACATCAACAGGAGGTTGAGAAGACCAAAATCATCCTCCTTGATCAGAAAAAAGACAACATATACTCGTTCGAAGCCGCTTTTCTCATCTTTGTTGTAAGCCATTGCACTTTGCTCTTGTTACCCTACACAATAGATAACATCCTGTATAGCTCGAAGGGGACATTGACTTGAAGACTAACGACTTGACAAATGGCAACTTCTACGTTACTGCCCCGGTGTGGGGCCGTGTCAACATGATGGATAATATCTCAGGCAACCTTACCGGAGGCATTACATGTGAATTCGAACGAGGCGCCAACATTAAGGGCACCATCACAATTTCCCTGAACAATGACACGAAGAAGCTCACTCTCGAATATAACTCCAATATCAAATTCGTTGGATCCGTCTCAGACAAGCTGGCTCTTTTCCCCCTACCTGCGCACGTATTGTTTCACATCTCATCTTTAAATCAATTTGACATTTCTCACTAGTTTTGCCACGGGGCCGTCCGAAGCTCAAATTGCAGCCGCAAAACCGACCTTCCGTGAGTTTCCGTTCCTACCTTTCTCACATCCTTACTGAGTGTTTCATAGTGACTTGCAATACTTATACTAACGAACACCAGTGTGCGTCTCGACAATCTCCTCATTTTTCTCATGATTCATATTTAACGTTCTGCACCGGAATCACAATTTCCAGTGTTCGACAAGTTCCTCGAAGATCACTATGACCTAGACACACAGAACTTCCTCATAGAATCCTACAAACCTCCTGAAGCTGGAGTCATGGCCGGTGGCTCCAAGGCTTACACTATCAACGTTAGCTTTCTCACCATTTTCGAGGTACTATTCGTTTCTACGATTCATCTTAATGACGGTCTACTAACAAGAGAACAGTTGGAAGGCTCTGTCGAACCGGGCACCCTTACCATAAGTGCCACGCTCTACGTCAGAGTCCCGTTGTGGGGTCGCGTCAAAATCACTTCTATCTCTGGGAGTTTGACGGAAGGCATCAAAATGAGCATTAATGTATTGGTTGCCAGCGGCGACATCGGTGTGAAGTTGGTGAATGGCAAAGAGGTCTGGTTTACTGTGGACCTCAGTGTCAAGTTTGTCGGAAATATTAAGGACGAGATCAAGTTGTTCACTCTTCCGTACGTGCAAATATATGTCTCTGAGCAGCTGAACCACTCATAGCTGACTCCCTGAATGCAGGTTCTAGATGTAAGAATATCCATATGCTCTTCATCTAGACAAAAGCTAACACCACTCTGCTATTTAGTTAACGGTTCGTGGCGAAGCGATAGAGACGAGGTGAAATACTTCTGCGGCTTCCAATGTTACCTACTTAGACCAAATGGACTTCGTTCAATTCATTGCGTTTGTGTGCTCCATACCGTATGTGCGATGAAAAATGCTTGAATGCCGGATTAGTTCAAGCCATTTACTAGTGAGAGCATTCTCAAGGGGACTTGGAGTATTAGCTTTCCCTCCAGTGTCTCTGTTGACAGCTCATTAATCCCTCAGTCCATTCATAGGTCTGTTTAGTCATCGTATCTTAGGGTAGTATGTTTTGAAGGCGGATGTCAAAAACCTAAACTTCCACCGGCGACACAAATGCACAAGTGAGATTATCGGTCACGTCTCGGTCATGACCAAGTCCCACTAAGGTCATCTCGGCTCGCTTGACTCTCATCAACCTTTGATCCTCGTGTGATCTTACCTCGCCAGGACCTTGGTCATCTTCTGACGCTTTGGCCTTGTCGACGGCAGTGTTTTCTGAATTTGGGCGCGATGCCGAGGAATCAAGAATTGATTTACTTTCCTTAAGTAGTATCTACGACAGCTAACAGATCAGCGAGTTAGCTCCAGAGTATACTATTACTACATACCTCTCGTGTGTTGCCTCGTACGCTTCCAAGGTATTTAACGCAAGAGGGAAAGTAGGTATCTGGGACCTGAGTACGAATTCAGGAGGTGGTTTAACAGTGGAAAATAAATTGTCACGCAAGATACACACAGCCTTGTCGTCCCACATATTTCGGACAACCCAGTTCTGCCGAGCCTTGTTAAATTTCCAATCGGGATGGGATGAAATTTGGGCGTGTACGTAAGTGAGTGCTGAAAAAAGAAAAGAAAAGAAATTTAAGTTGACTGGAATGGAGTCAATTAGCGAAGTGATGGGTGTCTAACCTCTGCGTGCCGAGTCAGTTAAATTTGTGTCCTCGTTGGAATCTGGGAATAAGCGATCGCTATCCTGACGGGATGATCTTGATTTCTTGTTTTTAAGCTTTGGCCCAGGGGCTTCGGCTTCGGCATCTGGAAGTATTTCTTTACGCTTTTGTTTCTTTTTGTCGATGTTATCGGGTTCATCTGGATATACTGCGCTTTCTCCATCCGCATGTCTGTGTTTTCTCTTCCGCTTTGATGATTTCTCCGACGCATATACGTCGTCATCTTATTGTAATATAAAATCAGCTCATGCGGGTTTGATGTTTCACGGACGACTAACGGCTCAAATCCTGGGGTAAGTCTGTTGATAACACTTTTGATGTCTTTGTCTTTCGTGCATTCTTAGATGTCGAGGCGTCTTGATGCTGACTTTTCTTATCATGTGTGGCCAAAGCGTTGATGGTAGTTGTTGACGTAGAACTATGATTTTTGGCATCGTTCCCTTTGAAACGCCTATGTGAGATGACAACGGGTTTCCGAGGAACATGCATGCAACATTACCAAGCTCCTCATCAACAGGCACTTGTTTACGTTTCTTGCCCTTTTTAACAAAAGCATTCTCATCCGATTCCATCATCTTTCGCTTTCTCTTCTCTCTTGGTTTAATTTCGGAATCATTGGGGGTACCGAGGGGTGATGATACTTGCTTGGCGCTGGCAGCCAACTGTTGATGAGCATCATGACCATGGGCACGCTCTTTGATATTTTGGTCGTCATCTGTCTCTTCTGCAACAACTTCCGTTAGTTTGCAAGTGCAATATTGTTGTAATAATAAACAAATGAACTTTTCTTTTCTGTCCTATTCTTCTTATGCTTCAGCGTGACCTCCTCTAATATTGCTACAGACTCTTCCGTAGCCAGCTTGCTTTTCTTTTTTTTACGACTTTCGCTATCATTACCACCGTTAACAAGCTTTCGTGAACTCTCGTCTGCCATCCGAGCGTAAGTTGAAAGTTGTGTTGCAGTTGCTCGGCAACTCCCGAGCTCAAACCTTAATTTTTCCTTGTCCGTCCTCATCGACAAGCTCTTTCCACTGCCATGGTCAGTAAAGCACGCTTGGCCGTCATAGATCAATTCGACCTACATACACTCATTGCACACAGGATTCTTCAAAAGCCCCTGTAAAACTCGCAAAAGTCATCAAGGTAAAGCTACGCCTTCATGGTTTCACATGTATTCATTTTGCGTAGGTGCTAGGCCGCACAGGTTCGAGGGGTGGTGTCACTCAAGTCCGTGTCGAATTCATGGATGACTCGTCGCGGTCTATTATCCGAAACGTAAAGGGCCCGGTCAGAGAGTCAGATATCCTGGCTTTGCTCGAGAGTGAGCGCGAAGCACGGTGGGTGTCTTTCTTAGTTCTTTCGTTGGCTACATGATCTGCCTTTTGTTGTGGATGATTTGGTTGCGTTCTTCGCTCATGATAACTGACATACTTTGCCTTCTTCAGCCGTCTCCGCTAAAACCCCGCTTAGCGGGCATATGTTCATGGGGGTGGTTGTTCTACATGTGTGTATTTCAAGCACCTTACCCTGTCCGTTCAGCTGATCATATTTTCATCACTAAGTTTTCTCTCTAGTGCTATACATTCAATAAACCCATGTTTTCATGCGTGACTCTGGTGCACACAATGAATGATACAATGTCAGCGTTCCAAGATGCAGGCATAGAACGGGATTCCCTAGTATTATTTGGAGATATGACACCAGTCTGCACAAGATCCAGACGCCCACTACACAATGCTGCCTTTTCAATACATGTGATTAATCATCATTTATTGCTCTATGTACCAAGGCGAAACTCGACACTATGATGCCGGAGCCTCCGTCACATCAATGACCTGCTTTAATTTTGCCTCGGACAGGATCTCAAACCCAGCCTCCCGAGTCACCTTTAAGTTTGGTATCAGTACACCGGCAGAATTCAAGACAGGACGGACGTACCTGAGCAAGTTGCACATTGTGCTGATCTAGCTTCTCCTCCATCACCTGCTTTAGCACACGCAACGCGAGGCTTTGTGCCTCGGCTAGTGTCATTTGCTGCAAATCATATTAAGCTTTCCCGATATATAGCAACGACGGCAGACATGCCTTATGCCATTTATCTTGCAACTCCGCCTGAGCAGCTTCACTCCCGCTGCCAATGGCCTTGGCTTCATAACGCATAAATGTGCCAGAAGGGTCGGTGTGGTATCTGAGGCACGAACCGTCAATATGAAAGTCTCCAATGTTGATCAAACGTAGTTACAACTGCGGTCCCAGCTCGTCAATTCCTCCAATGAGGAGTGCGACACCAAATGGGCGACTCTAGGGAAAAGAATTGTCAAAAGGGCCAGTAGTGTGGACGACTTAAAGAGCATACCATCATTGCATCTTCATCGTGAACACTTTCACCAAACCGGAGGGCAAGATCGCAAACAGCTTGGGTGACGGACTCAACCTATCCCCAGAGAAACCTTAGCAATAGAGCCCCGTCAAGCAGAAAATCCGTACCTTGATTCGCTCGTCATATGTGAATGCGTGATTTTGTGCCGTTACCCGCGCATGGTCGATCATTGTCCGCGCGTCCGCCGTCAATCCTAGTTACATCACAGAAATAGGATAGAAAATGGCGTGAGATTCCGCAATTCACAGTAATCCCAGCCTACGAATAACAAACTAACCACTCATTGCACATCCCAAATGTGCGTCAATCTCCATAATCTTTTCTATCGAGCTCGACTCCAGCAGCGGCGACTGGACGCGTTTCTCGACGGCAAGTACGACACCTTCTGGAGTGCGAATGCCTACAGTCGTTGAGCCGAGCTGATAGAGTGTGTCGTTTGTGTCAGGCTGGCAGGTGCATCGTTTCATGAACACAAGGCGTACCTTGATAGCTTCGATAGCGTATTCAACTGCATAGAGGACCAGAATCAGCTTCACGCGCATGCCAATATGTCACATGGAAATGTGCCGTTGTACCTTGAAACAATCGACCTTCTGGTGAGAAAGTGTTTACTCCACGATCTAAAGGTAAAGGCAGACGCAAACAGCTTCAACATTAGGAATATACAAGATGAAAATCCATACGGACCATACTCAGAACGCGTAAGGAACATGGTGATGACGATAAGAAGTACAAGATGTCAGAGTGAGTAGCGGTACCAGAGGAATTTGGAGGACTGGACGCGTATGCCTGAACGCGCGTCTAGGGAGGTTACATAAGAATCTCCGACGCGCTGTATCACGTAATCCAACCGTCCCTCCGACAACTGCAAGAACCTCAACATAACCTCCGCATAGAAAGGAAAGCAGATTACGGTTCCTCAATCTCTGGACCTGAATGACCTCCTGATCCGAACTGACTATTATAAGGTGGTCGTCTTTGGCCAGATCATATTCATAGGCGATGACAGTGCTTGAGTACAACACAGGTAACCGAATACCCTAAATGTAAAATAACAATGATCTTGACTCTCAAATACAATGCAATCTAATGGCGAGAAACAAAAACTTAAGGAGAGACAACTACACTTTCTTCTTCTTATACTGCTTCTTCGGTGGGGCTGCCACCGAGGGCGTCGACCGTCGCGACGAGTCCATATCCGTGACGTCGGTGATAGAACGTTTCTAGACGAAACTATCAATATCAGCCCCTTCGCAGACATAAGCATGCCTACCGTGCCACGGGCACCCTTTGCACTCTTCTTTTGCAGATCCTCCTTCAACTTATCCTCATACTCCTTCGAGATCATCCCCAGCAATGTATGGCACCGTCTCGACAATTCCTGCGGTGTACGACTCTTGAAGAACCAGTCAAAACGGAACACTGGA
Source organism: Cantharellus purpuraceus (assembly GCA_025174535.1). Classification (NCBI taxonomy): domain Eukaryota; kingdom Fungi; phylum Basidiomycota; class Agaricomycetes; order Cantharellales; family Hydnaceae; genus Cantharellus; species Cantharellus purpuraceus. The sequence goes on from JALBUN010000049.1 coordinate 1,787,202, forward strand.
AACTCGGTGATGTCCTTCTTGATGCGGTCATACACATCCGGACTCTTCAGCCCGTAGTAGTTCAGTCGGCAAAGCAGGTATCGATCTTCTTCCTCACTATACACCTTCCCTTTTGCCACTGGGTAATTGAGCTCTAGCTCTTGCATAGGGAAGCTGACCGACTTGATCTTATCATCAAGGAGCGCCTCCAGGTTGTCTTGCTTTTCTCGACGTGCCTCGCCCTCCTGGATACGCTGCTCAATCCGCACAAAGTCTACAGAACGATAAGCAGTCCGAATACTGAGAATATCATATTTATCTACCCACCTTCCAATTCATGCCATCGCTTCCAAAACACTTTTGCGTACGCCTTCACATCTTCAGTCGTCTTATTTTGAATCTCTTGAGCTAGAATATCGTATGGTGCATCCCTACAACACAGTGAATAAACAACGTGACACATTATAAAAGTTGTACGAGTCGCACCGCCCATGAGCTTCAATAGCCTTCACAAATTGTTGGAAGTCACGCTTGCTCCAATTGTCAAAGCCGTGCCGGCTAAGTTCCTCCTTACGGGCAATCTCCTCCTCTGTCAGGGGCTCAGCTAGAGATATTACGAGCACGGTGAGTATCCTTGAGTATCTCTTCAGCCACAAGGCGAGGCGGCGTACCATTATCAATAATTGCCTGCTCTGCTACTCGCTCAGCTTCCAGACTCTCAGGCGTATCCTCCTCCGCCTGTGGCTCACGTAAAGGTACTTGAAATTCATGAGCGCGCTGCAAGCAAACTCGTTAACCTGAGAAGAACTATAGCTTCAAACCATCCTACCTTGAACGCGTTCGCCTCACGTTCTTGCAAGTCCTCAAGCTCCGGTGGGTAGAATTGATAGTCTTGGCTGTTAAGAAATTGACTGAGTACGTGACCATAATTGAACATACGAATCCACCAACATCATAACCTGCTTTGGCGGTCGCGGCTGTTTCGGCGCCTTCTCGGTCTTGGGTCCAATACGCATGGCTTCCTTGTAGTAACCATCGATGGAATAGTTCCCTTTTCGCTCACGCTTCGTGGGTTGAAGCCAACCAAAGCCCAATGGCTTGTTCTGCGCACAGCATTGTCAGTTGTAGTTTCGAATGTTAAAACGTAACATAGCTACTTTGCCACCGAACTCTTCGCCCTCCCACTCTTTAACACTGAACTCGGATTTGAAGTTGTTCAGGTCATCGATGTTAAGGCCTGCATATTTGCTGTTGATCTCGGCAGTGCGCTCTTCACCACGGTGAATAATCTCGTCAATGTCGGCATTTACAAGTAGACTGACAATCCACATGAAATGCCAAAGTAAAACGAACACAACAATTCCACGTACTCTTCAGAGGAGTTGACAATCTTCTCAGCGCCGTGATGAATGATGTCAAGAAGTTCTTCCTTGTTTGCAGCTGCTCAACATGTTAATTACTGCCATTTTTTCGCATGGGATGGTTTGACCAACTTTTGTTGATCTGTGTCCGTCCTTGTTGAATGACAAGCTGGTCTAGACGGAGTTTCTGGGCAGCCCGCTCAAGCATACGCTCTTCTACAGAGTTCTGTGATACTGTGAGTTGACGCTCGTGAAGCTCACCACTGCACTCACTTCGGTGATCAGACGGAAGACATACACCTGCTTCGTCTGTCCAATACGATGTGCTCGATCCATAGCTTGCAGGTCGGCCTGCGGGTTCCTGATCGCGCAAAGATACGAATTCAGCGGTTTATTAGGTTTGGTCAAAATCATGACTCACCAGTCGCTGTCATACAACACAACAATGTCGGCGGTCGTCAAGTTGATACCAAGACCACCAGCACGAGTTGTGAGCAAGAACACAAACTTCTCGCTACCAGGTCTATTATACTCGTCGATAGCAGCGATACGATCTTCATGCGCAGTACCGCCATCAATTCTACAATGAGCTGTAGTGTGAAGTAAATTTCAGAATATACACCACTGTTCGAACACCGCATCATGTACGCACGGAACTTGCGGAACATGCAGTAATCTTCTAAAATGTCTAATACACGACTCATTTGGCTAAAAATCAGGACTCGGGAGCCTTTGGCTTTCATAGACTTTAACAGTTTGTCGAGGATAACCATCTTGCCACAATTATCGATGAGATGCTCGTCTGTAGTATAAGGAGGACCAGGTTCCTGAAGGTTGAAGTCAGGAAATATCGGGTACAATACAACAGAGAAACATTTACTGCTCCGTCAAAAAGATATGGATGGCATGTCACTGCATAGTGGTGAGATCGATATCAGAGATTTAATGGACTGCCCTTACCTTTCCGGAGTTGCATAACAATGTTCATCAATCGTGTTTTACCCTCCTTCTTACCGCTCAGTCCTAAATCTGAACTGAGCAAGGCACGCATTTTGGAGATGGTACACAAACCATTTACAGCATCTATGTCCTTTTCCAAAACTGAGCGGTACCACTTCCTCTGCATGTCTGTTAAACCGACGTAAATATTAATCTCCTTTTCTGTACGTAAAAGTCAGCAATTCTAGATTAAGTATCGTTTATTCATTATCTCACTCGGCAAGAGATTCTTTTCGACATCGGCCTTGACCCTGCGAAGCAAGAAAGGGCGTAGGATCTTGTGCAAAGCTTCGACGACCTTCTTACTGGCATCCTCTTCCGAGCCATCACTATCGTCTTTATGTAAGAAGCCATCCAGGTCTTTGAAATCCGAGAAGATCTCGGGACAAATGAAGTTAAGGAGTGCGAAAAGTTCCTGAAGATTATTCTGGAGTGGCGTGCCAGTAATCAGCATACGACCACGCGACATGAACACGCGGACGATTTGGGAGAGAATTGAATCAACGTTCTTGATGCGATGTGCTTCGTCGATCACGATATAAGAGAAGGAGAACTTCTTGAAGATGTTCTTTTCTCGGAGGCACATCTCATATGACGTGATGCAAACCTCAAAGTTTTGGGAGAGGAGCCGTGTAGATATGATTTCGGCCTGCGAGAACATCAGTCATATCGTACTTGGCGTCAATATGTTCACTCACCCGCTCCTCCCTGGTGCCAGTAAGGACGACGACGTCAAAATCTGGCGTCCATCTCTCGAATTCGCGGGCCCAGTTTTGCAGTGTACTCTTGGGAACAACGATAAGATGTGGGCCAGGCATATCACGATAGTGCTTCAGATACGCCAGGAAGGAGACTGTTTGCAATGTTTTCCCAAGACCCATCTCGTCTGCGAGGATACCATTCAGACCATTATGGTGCAGAGAAACCATCCAGTTGAGGCCTTGGATCTGGTAATCACGCATCTTTCCGCCGTATATGACTATGTATGATCAGCTATGAGTGAGTGGCGTACAATGTGGGACTTACATGACGGGGAATCTTCAAAAACGAAGGGCTGGTCATCACTCTCGACAGCTCGTTCTCCATCCTTCAGCAGTTCCTCGTCCTCTTCCTTTTCGCTCTTGCGATGACGCTTGTCGTTGTCCCTGTCAACACCTGTCAACAGCACTGCGCATAGAGCAGGGACTGCCTGCTACTCACGCTACTTTCTTACGACCGCGTCCTTTGGGTTTTGGTTGTGTGTCCATGAGAGCGGCGTACTCGGGGTCACGAGCTCTCTGAAAAACAGTGAGCTGACTACACCTGGGATCAGAAGATAGCTGACCTTGATATCCACAAAGTGCCGGAACAAATCCGTCTGACCCAGCAGATAGGAGTATCGTTTGATGGAATCAGCCACCTGGGGTTGATTAGTGAATTGACGGTCATGGCAGGGAGTAATAGACGGCACGACACCTTTGCTTTGTCCATCTCTTTCCTCTTATTTACCAAGTCCCCCTCCTGCCCTTTCCGAACACTCCGTTTCTTGCGTCTCTCTGCGGCCTGCTCCTTTTGAGCGGCTTTGGACGGAGAAACATGACTTTCGGCAGCCTGCCAGAAACGCGTCAAAAACGCGTCAAAATGATCAATAAAACATTTTCGAAAGGAAAGTTCAAAGGGTGCTCACATCTTCTGGCTGTTCTACATCAGACTCTAGTTCATCCATCTCGCTTTCCTCACCTGCGCTAGCCGAGTGCATGCTTACATCCTCGTCAGGATGTTCGCTCACCTGTACAAGAGCCACAAGATGTGTATCGTTCCTCGAAAAAGAACATGGTGGAAATTACCTGCCGCGAAATGTCGTTACTGTCTGGAATCACGTCGCTAAGCTTGTCCTCCTCCGCCTGTGGGGGTACGAGGGCCTATGTAGTCTTGTGAGCCGCCAGACTCGATCATAGTTGCTACAATCACATACGCTCATGTTACAAAACACGACACTTGCGTTGCTAGGTGGTGGTGAGATGTGGTCGGAGAGACGTTGAACACGAAGCGTGACAAAAGTGTGACATTATTAGTGCGGCGCAGGGGCCGCATAACTTGCTACCATTGATGGAAGAGGAAAAGAAATTGAGGTTACTGACAAGCCATTGATCACTAAACCAAAGATGGGGATTCCAAGCCTTTTTGCTTTCGAAGCACCAGAACAGGTCTTTTTAGTTGGACGTGACCGCACAATCTCTGATGGTGCTTTTTGCAAAGATCCATTGTTCTTGTTATTATCCTTGGCAGTCCCCCAAAAAATCTGTAAAAAATACTAGTCCGTTGATTATCATTACAAGACGTCTATCAATGGAGAACGCAAGCCATACACCAACGCGAGTCACACAAGATCCAACGTCTCAAATATACAAGGAGCACATACAAAATTCCATCAAATAACGAAAGCAATTCACACCAAGTCATAAACTACGCCACACACTAGATCAGTAATTAGCGAGCAACCGCATTTTAACATATCCTCCCGCCTGTAGCCCTCATCAGCACGTCAAATACGCAGCAGTGAAGTATGGTTACATACAGAAATTGGTTCGTACTTCTTTGGCCGGTCTTCAGACCATGTCCCAGGGAGGCAGTCTACCACTTTTGAAAAATCCTGTTATAACACCAAATGATATTCATTGAACACAGAAAGCCATGTGCACAGGCAGTCCTCACCGTAGTGCAAAACTAATCAACCATTGACTCGTCAGAAATCACCTAGAAAAAAGACCATCGACTCACGTATGCAATCGAATATCGTTGCGAAGTCATCACGTCTTCTGGTGTAATATGTTGCGGAATATGTACGCGGTGGATTGTGCTTCTGATGATGTCATTAGACCCTAGATAAATTCGTCACGTCCGTTGTTATATCGAACGAAATCTGTTGAATCGCGCACATCGCATCAGAAAGTCCCCTGCATTGACGATAACAGCGCCTTCAATATAGGGTGCTGGCTAAATGATACTTGATACATAAAATAGATGGGAACAGATTATTTACTCACGATAAACTCCCCGGGTTGCTTTGGGTTTTCAATTTCTAGGCCCCCGGCTTTGTCCTGCATTAACAGGGTGATGCTCCCAAAATCGGAATGGGCACCAACTCGAGTGATTTTGTTTTGTTTCAGGTCTCCTATTGATACACTAGCACGAATACACAGTAGCAACGTTTATGAACTGATGGTTCTTTAGGCGGTGGAGAATACCTTGGGTAATGCAGTAGACGCAATTGATTGTTCTCTGCAGTGTTGGTGGACACGAAATAGTCCTCAGGTAGATGAAGACCTAGAGCCAGTGCACGCAAGATCGTGAGTTCGAGATCATGACACAACTGAGCACGGTGATCAGTAGTAACTCTAGGTTCTTAAGCCTCCCAGGTCAGCACACCCAGTAATATTCTAGGCACACTTCTTTGAAGCCCGGAAGTATTCCATCAGGCAACCAAATATTGGGCATGTCAGCCGAATCTTCCTTGCCGCATTCAAAAGTCTCTTTGGCATCTGGTGCTTGGGAACGGTGCCTCGCCAATTCCTCACCATCGTAAATGTGTTGCGTGACTTTCTCAGCGCCAGGTGCGGAGAAACCTAAATCGCAGCAAGTCTATTTGGGCACTCAGATGACTTGGGGAAATTGCAGACCTCGATGGTGCTGACCGCTGGGTGGATGAGGTGCGAGCTGCTTGGCTTCCATGGGTAGATCAAAAAAACGCTTAGACTTACAATCGGTGGTAAGACTCCGTTCCAGATATCTTCGCAGACTGCTCACCCATTCGAACATCGCCTCAATCTTCTCCTGAGGTAAAGAGTGATTGGCAAGATACACAAAGCCAGTATCCCTCAAAGAGGTGAAGATGGAGTCGGCAACATCCTGTCTCTTCGAACCATCAACAAAAGCTCCGAAGTTGAGGACCTGCACGTTGCAGTCGGTCACATCCCCTAACTTGCTGCCTGGCATGATGGCTACGCTACGTCGCCAATCGTACTGGACAATATGTGGGGTTGCTCCGTAAGCAAGTTTACATAACTGTGACAAGTCCGGACTTGGGACCTGTCGAAATTTAGTACTTTTGATTAGATATGATAACCCGTAAGAACGCTTAGGGGAATAATCACGATACCCACTGGTGCGTGTTGGGCACGGCAGTCCCCTGACTCAAACTTCGTCCAGACCCAACATTCACCAATTACCCAAATTTCCCGAAGCACATTTGCATGCATTATCGCGTTGAATCAACAAAAGCAGTCGTATTGCATATATTCCTACAGCTAGAATTTGCATTCAGATAGTGAGTTATGTGCGGATCGCTTACACGGGGAAATGCAGACTAAGGAATAAGAGAAAACACCAATATGTGAACATGCTAGGGTGGCGTAGGATGACATATCTAATATCAATTCATTCTTCGAAGCTTTTCGCCTGGTGTCGTGACCACAACGGGGGCGGTTCTCACCGGACCTCACTCACTCCACTCTCCTCTTCCCGTAAAGTAAGAGTAGTCTTTCGACTATCATCCTTATCTTCATTGGATTTACACATGTCTGGTGGACAAGGTCAGTTCGAATGTTCATAAGTAGTATTAGATCCCTCTAACCAGAACAGATGCTGGCCTAGAGTGTGAGTGATCACCAGACGTCATCGATATTTACTGACAAAACGTTTGTTCTATGCAATCAGCCCTGTCAAAATGGATTGAAAAAAATCAAAAGGAGCTTGAGACCAAAGTCATACTCCTTAGCAAGACAAAAGACGACATACTCGTTCCAAGTCGCTTTTCCCATATTTGTTGTAAGTCATTGCACTGTACTCTTGTGATCACACACAATAAATAATATCCTGTACAGCTGGAAGGGGACATTGACTTGAAGACAAACGAGCTGGCAAATGGCAACTTCTACGTTACTGCCCCGATGTGGGGTCGTGCAACATGGTGGATGATATCTCAGGCAACCTTTTTGGCGGCATTACCTGTGATTTCAATTGAGGCTCCAACATCAAGGGCACCATCAAGTTTTCCTTGAACGATGACAAGGGGCTCACTATCAAGTATAAGGCCGATGTCAAATTTGTTGGATCCCTCTCAGACGAGCTGGCTCTTTTCCCCCTACTGGCGCATGTATTCTTCACATCTCATTTTTGAATCAGTATGACATTTCTCACTAGTTCTGCCACAGGGCCATCTGAAGCTCAAATCGCAGCTGCAAAACCCACCACTCGTGAGTGTCCATTCCAACATTTCTCACATCCTTACTGAGTGTTTCATAGTGACTTGCAATACTTATACTAACGAACACCAACGTGCGTCCCGACAAACTTCTCATTCTTCTCATGATTCACACTTAACATTCTGCATTGGAACCACAATTTCCAGTGTTCGACAAGTTCCTCAAAGATCACTATGACAAAGACACCAAGAACTTCGTCGTCGAATCCTACAAATCTACTAAAGCTGCAGCCACGTCCAGTGGCTTCAAGGCTTACACTTTCAACGTTGGCTTCTTTGTCTTTTGGGAGGTACTACGACTCGTTTCAATGTTGGCTTCTTTGTCTTTTGGGAGGTACTACGACTCGTTCCAACGTTGGCTTCTTTGTCTTTTGGGAAGTACTACGACTCATTTCAATGTTGGCTCTTTTGTGTTTTGGGAGGTACTACGACTTGTTTCAACGTTGGCTTCTTTGTCTTTTGAGAGGTACTACTACTCGTTCAATGATTCATCTTAATGACGGTCTAATAATAAGAGAACAGTTGGAAGGCTCTGTCGAACCAGTCACCTTTACCATACATGCCACACTATATCAGAGTCCCATTGTGAGGTCGCGTCAAAATCGCTTCTATCTCTGGGAATTTGATGGATGGCATCAAGACGAACATAGATGCATGGGTTGCCAGCGATGACATCGGTTTGAGGTTGGTGAATAGTAATGAAGTCTGGTGTGCTGTGGACCTCGATGTCAAGTTTTTCGGAAAATTTAAGGACGACATCAAGCTGGTCACTCTTCCGTACGTGTTAATATATCTCTAAACAACTGAACCACTCATAACTGACTCTCTGAATGCAGGTCCAAGACATAGGAATATACATATGCTCTTCATCTAGACACAAACTAACAACTTTGGTTCGTGGCCAAGAGATAGAGACTAGGTGAAACACTTCTGCGGCTTCCAATGTCACCTTCTTAGACCAAATGGACATTGTTCAATGCATTCGTGTGCTCCATACCATCTGTGAAAAACGCTTGAATGCCGGATTACTCTAAATTATTTACCAGTAAGAGCATCCTCAAGGGTCTTGAAGTGTACATACTGTAGACTAGAGGGTTTGCAGGCCATATATAGCATACACTAGCATCTCAAATATTACACCTTTTAGAGACATGTGAAAGACCTGATGACATTACATGACCCCAGAGTCTTTTAAAATGCCCATGGTGCCCAATATATGAACATTACACTGAATATACATGCAGCAGTCCAGAGAGATTGTAGGCCATACTTAACAGACACAAGCATTGGTGATGTTGCACCTTCCGTGAAGATGTCAAAGGGATCTGGTGTATGTCGGGGATTCACAAGTCTTGCAGGGACATATACGTTCGATTTTCGATGTGTTATATCATTCGCCTTGCTTAGATGGAATGGATACTCACGAACAATGTATTGTGCCGCTAAGGTGCAAGCCGCAGACGGCGTCTTGTTGTTAAGCTGCTCAAGACATGACCCGACCCCACACTGGCGCAATTGCCATGCTGCACAGGATAATTCCACTGACTGTCCAGGCTCACAGGATTGTAATCAGTTGGTGTTCTTCAAGCCACTTTGAACAGATCTGATTACATAGAACACGTGTCCAATCAGTTACCATCAATGACATATGGTGATCAGTTACAGACCAGGCAGGGGATTGTGCCATCCCCCTTTGACTTGGTTATTTCAACAGCCATGATAAGCTAGCGGGGGGACAAAGATGGTCACAAATATTTGCCGCTTGGTGCAGAAGAGAACACTTGAGCTGACCGTGACCAAACATGTTGTGTAAAATCGAATTATAAATAACATTGCTTTGGTAAACTGAGAGAAGGACGTACATAGGATGAACAACCCCTGCACTTCGGGTGTCGGGAAAAGTGTGACGAAGACCTAGATATGGAACGATTCACCCTCAACATGGACTCATGTGGGTGCACAGTTCGGCGGAGTACTGAATTTTTTTTTGCGCCTACTGGAGTTCACGCCCTTTCTGCTGAACTCCAGGTAAGCAACTAGTAACATTTCATTGATAGTATTAGTATCTAATACACGCCCTTTCTGCTGAACTCCAGCCTCTGCCTGCCTAAGTTGTTAAAGTGTCAATGGCCACGGAGGTTGGCTGGAGCGGCGACTCCGAGTCGGTATTTTTAAATCGAGTTCATGGGCACAAGGCAGGATAGCTCCATCAATATCGGTATAACAGCCTTGACGAAGCGTGACAGATCCGGTCAACTCGCTACTGCATCAGTGCTACATTTATGCCACACCCAAGAGACAATCCTCTTTCTTAATGCTGTGAATAATCGCATCTCTGGAAACCTAAGTACCTCAAATTACGACCGACGAAGATATGGCTAATGTTTGTCTCATGCTGATTGTCCTTTGAAGCGGAGACAAGATATTTTGGGGCTGCTTTGCACACGACCGGCACCGGTACGTGAGAACCAAAGTTGTGCCAAGTGCCAAACAAAATTTGAGCTACAGCACTTCGTCTCCCATGCATCAGAAGGCTTCTCAGTATAGAGAATCCCCAAGGAATCGCACATGTGCGCTCTCTCCACGACGGCTGAGCGCTGAGTGCTAGAAACGCTTCTGCACGAGAATCTTATCAAGACACATCCTCACAAGGTGCGATGCAAAAGTACGGCAAATTTGAGCTGCGTGAGGAAGTGCTTGGCTTGCTTTCCCTTGATGTGCACTTCGTACGCAGCCTCTCCAGCATAGAATCCAGTAGGACCCAGGAAGGTCAGGGCCGTCAGACACATCATTGCCTGGGCTTTCTACTGCCAAACCTCATCAGAAGCAACTTCATTTCGGCACAGGAATATTCAGTGCATGCTCTTCACGCCCTTGTTCTCAGCGCCAATGCTCCAACCCTTCCTTTGCCATCAATGTCATCCCTGTCAAGAACCAAGAGTCGGAAACCAAAAACCAGAAGAGTCTCGCTAGGCTGCCATTCAATCCCGCTAATGTTTCCTTGTATCCTATACTGAAGAAGTTACGTTGTCACTGTAGAAGAGAAAGTACGCTCACTTACTCTATATATATAGCGCGTTTCTGTTAGTCAGCACATGTATAGTTTCTACAAGGGCCGCGTATAATACAGTTAGTTTTTACCTCCGACCGTCACATAAGTTGCTACTCAACAGTCACCCCATGCTTCCCTGACACAGCCCGCACGGTTGCTCAACCTCATTATCATAACCATGAGCAAGTATAAAGTGCTGCTACCTCTGAGCTACTCTCCTCACTGATTTTCAGTTGTCCTCTGGTGAGATCTTCCACTATCTTTACATTCCAAGACTGCGCATCTAACCCCTCTCGCTTGCGTTCGTCATAAATTAAATCTAGGCCTCTCACCAGGTTTGACGGTTTTCGCCACTTGGAGTCGTTTCTCATCGGAATCGTCACAGAATGAGCTACACAATCAGCATTCGCGTCTTCCAGACTCGCACCAACGCGTTTTTCAACATTGTGGAGAAGACCGTTTGGTACGGTGGTGGAACCTGGACCGAATTGAATGGAGAGCATGTGCTTACCATGGGTGGCAGTGGCACGTCTGGAGCCCTTCGCCTCGTGGCAGACACGGGCGAGAGCTTTTTCGTGGTGTTCGGTGTGCACAACTGGAAGAAGTGGGGTGCTATGGTCACCGATCTTGCGAATGACCAGACGTGTATCTCTCTCCACCCGCAGTACTACAGTGGTGGTTCAAGGTCGTCGGATTGGAACCAGCTCGACAGCTACACGGTTAACAATTCGTCGGGGAGGAGCTTTACTGTCACCTATACGGAGCCGGAGGGGAATGCTCTCAAGTGCAATCTCATCATCGGATGAAGCTTGGCTTCCTTCTCTCTATTCTCACCCAGGTCTTCTAATGCTCGCAATGAGAATTATTCTGCCCACATTTGATGTTTTGGAGTTCGTTGCGTACTGCTACTATCGTTGCATTTCGAACGGCAATGAGGACTAAAGGTTGACTGAAACAATACATTCATATGGCATGTTATGAGAAATACAAGGTAAACCGATTGAGAATTATCTATGCGCAGATGGGCTTAAAGCCTGCGAAACTGCATAGGATGAATTAAAGGTATGTGCTGTCAAACAATAGCGTACGTTGCGCAGTATGAGTATGACAACACAAAAAATCATTTCCCCATGCACGATTGACATGAGGCCCCCACCAAGGCTGAATCGACTATGCCTTCTGCGCTGCTTCGCTTATGCATGAGAGCCTCATCAGTTGCAACCGTGTTGGCGAAATCCAAGTAATAAAAAGTAACACCAGCTCATCGTAAATTACAGTTAGCTCTAGTCGACGTTATGCCACCTGAGTAGTCACTACACCCACATCTGAAGCTAATGGCACCATGCACGGCTCAGGGACTTTCAACTCCACTCGCACAGGTATAGAAAAATCAGAACCGGCTTGTGTCCGCGTTTCTGTACCTATTGAGGTTTCTGATATCGCGCCTCTACGTTCCATCAATACCTTTTCTATTTCTTGCATCACTTCTTCACCTCGCCATTCCCCACAAAGGTATTCGATCATGTCGTAACTCTTCGCTCGTGCGAGGACTTCTTTGATTTCTTTTCGGCCAGCTTTTCCTAGTGTAGGGGTTGGGCCCTTGAATTGAGTGACACAAAATTTTGTATTGGACCAATGGATGGACAGGTGTTTGGCCTAGCCTCGAATATTACCCATATTTTTCACACGTCAAAAATAGAGGAACGTACGAGTCGAATGTACTGAGGAAGCAGAGTGCTTTCAAGATCCAACAAGGGATTGGGGTCGAAACATGTCGGATTTGACTCAGCGGCAGTAGCAATCATGATAGAGTGTGCGCCTAAGCTCATCCCAATTGAATAAAACCAAGTCCATCAATCTATACGAACACATACCAGTAATGTTTTTGACTCGTTTTGCATCTTCAAAACCCAAACAATCTCCATTCGTAATGACAGCAACGTCAACTCCTAACCCTTCTACAAAGTCAACAATCTCTCGCATTCGTTCTATAAGTGCCTTTTCCCGGGGCCGCATATTTCTCGTGCGACAATGCACTGTGATCGCGCTGACTCCTGTATCCACTATGCGCTTTACAAGTTGCAGAGTATCTTCCTGCGATGGTAACAGCCGAATCTTGGCAGACACAGAAATCTCGGGTGGCAGATCTTTCCGCAGAGCTGTGAG